>CM050165.1:63606253-64206253 GCA_027410445.1 Discoglossus pictus | reverse complement strand
AAACTATGTAGTTTGTATTAGTTTAATACAATTATTTAAAATTCTGACTCAAGCAAGTAAAACAAGAACTTGTACGTCAATGATTCGATCATGTTGCATTGGCATATTGTTGATTTTAATAATTTGACCATTAGAAGAACAGGTCCTAAAATGGCAAGCATCTTCTGTAAACACCACAATTATCTAACCTCTCTCGCAGTTGGGATAGTCAAGTATATTCAGAAACAATGCTACAAAACATCACGTTTTCGTACATCTGGCAACTAAACTGAGCAGGGATTGCCAGAACCCCTTCATAACTTGCAGAGGCCTTTTGTATTATTTATGTTAACCTCTCACCCTTTCTTAAGTGGACAGGTAGTTTCCTAGAAGAGACCCTAGAAAACCCTTTATATTTTTAATATTGACTTGTGTTTTGAGGGAGAATGCGTGGATTGTGTCTAGTGTTAGACCATCTTGTACTCAAATCTTTTATTTTAAGGTTTGTAGGAAGTTGTGTTGCATATTAAATGTATGTATGGGACATGTGTTTTATTGCAGAGGCTATTTCAGTAGCAATGAGAAACTGACCATCACTAGCTTTGACAACTTCCTATGGGTTTTTAGCATGGGGAAGACGTCTCTTGCTGTTTAGTGCAATTTGAAGCCATGTTAACAAAATATCAGGTTAGGGTTTTTACACTTATGGGCATTTACAGTGTTTCAAAGGGTAAAGTGTCAATTATACGCCAATAATTTCAACAAAACTAGATGAATGGATATAAAATGTGGGATCTAAACTATATTGCTGAAAAATGATAAATTATGAAAATAAAGTACTCCAGTGCAGAAAAAAAGCTTTATTACTCTTAGAAGAAGAAAATGACTTAGAGCTTTTTATTTTGGAAATTCGGCATGCTTTGTATTGTAGGGAAAGGATTTAGCAGAACAATAGAGGTATTGACAGTATGTTTTTGTTCAAACCTCCTGCAGAATGATGTGTCCAGTTCTGGAGTCTGTATTTCTAAAAGGATGTAATACATTGGGAGCAATTTAAAGGAGGACAACTAATATAGAACATGGCCTAAAAGACAAAACTTGTGAGGAATTGACTCTGCTGGGTTTTGAACCCTGGTCCCCAGGCTGCCATACCTCTTCCCTACCACTGCGCCAGCCTGCCTCTTGCAGATTTGCCTGAGATCTGATACCTTGACTCTAAAAGCAATGCAATCAGTGACAACTCTCTTTAGCTGTGTCTGGTCAGCTGTCTGGTTCTTGGCCTATATAAGGCACTTCCTGTCTCTGTATCCTTGCCAGATTATTGTGTGGTTTCTGATCACTTCAATAAAGCTTGTTCCTGTTTCACCTACAAATTGCTGAACTGGATTATTGCTGACCTTGGCTGCTGGTCTCCACAACCTTGTGTTTCCATATCATTACAAAACTTATAAGGAGAGACTTCATGACCTTGGCATGTATACATTAGAGGACAGAAGAAAGAGGTGTGACATAATAGAATCCTTGCAATTTATTAAGGGATTTAAAAAGTTCAGTGAGAAAAGGAGGAGTTCAAAGACACAACTTCATGATTTAGGTGTAGTGTAGAAGATTTAGGAGTAATATGAAGCAATACTAACTTACAGGTGGTGGAACGGTGTTCGAGCAGATGGGATAGGGCCTAAAAGGCAAAATAATTTTAAAGAGCCACTGAATTCACTATTTGTGCTCTGCACCATTGGAAAGAGGGTGCAAATGCATTGGGAAAAGGTGTTTTCCTTTTTAAAATGAATGCTGTCATGATAGACAATAGAATTCAGGTCTTTCAGTGCGCTGTCTTTGTCCTGAATCACTATAAACGCACAATGAAAATATTACTTTGAACCAGGTGTAGAGCCTCCGAGTCAGACATTGTAAATGTCCTAGGTAGCTGAAGTATCAAGAGCAAGAATTATGAGCTAAGCTGTTGATTGTGGAGTGTGGGTTGTTGGTTCAAGTCCCCTCACATTATTTTTTGTTTTAAAATAATAAATATGTTAATTGTATGTAAAATTATTTTAGCTAATTATTAGCTAATTATTATTGAATGTATTTGAATTTTTTTTAAAAGCACTACAAAATACAGTTATCTCATATTAACCTTTGCTTTATTATACAACCTAAATAACATATTCATTATTTTGACTAGGAGATAAAAAAAAGTATAACATATACAATATATATATATATATATATATATATATATATATATATATTAATACATACGGTGTATATATATATATATATATATATATATATATATATATTTATCACATATAATAGTTGTGGATATATGGGCTGTCGGTCACGCGGGACTTAGGCTGCAATGAGCGCCGAATGCGCACATTGAACTGCGAGCCTCGAGAAATGAAAAGTTGATGCATGCAAGACTTAGGCTGCAATGAGCACCGAGGGTGCTCATTGCCAGCTGCAGCACGCAGGACTGTGAGCCTCGCGAGGTGAGCAGTTGAGGAATGTAAGACTTAGGCTGCAATGAGCAACGAAGGCGCTCATCATGGGGCCAGTACGACTATGCGCCAGGCACTTTAAACATGCAGGACTTAGGCTTGGCCCGTGGAACTTAGCGAGGGACGTACAATTACAGCCCGTATGACCTGAAGCAGGTACATGGACTGCGGGGCTTGTAAAAATAAGACTTTAACAGACAAATTACTGAACAGTAAAAAGCTGGAAAAAAATATGTGCCTTAAATTAACTTACACACTCACACACAGCACAGGGGGAGAGTCAGGGAGCCTGTGACTGAGGTTGCAATTTGAGGTATATTTGCCGTTTTTTCACAATTGAAAATCGCCTAAGAGAGAAATAAAATGGCGGACGAAAAAAACGCAAAAAAGAGCCCCAAAAACATAACACTTAAGGAAAACCAGTAACACTTCCTCCACAATAGTAAGATTTACACCAACGCAGTAACACTTCACCAAAAGCAGCAACACTTAACCCAAGCCAGTAACACTTAACCCAAGGCAGTAACACTCATGGAGAGGCCCCTAGACTACACGGGGGAGAGGGGGTAGGCTCACAAAGGTGCTCATCATGGTGGGAGAGGCTTGCAATGAGCGCCAAAGGCGCTCAGCGAGGGGCTCGCAATGAGGGTGAGGGTGCTCAGAGGGCCCCTACACTCGCATTGTGTGGCAAACAGAAATGCCAGACTTACAGCTTTACTCCTATCATTTTTGACAGGCAAATATAAATATAGCAGTAACCTCGAAAACAGTGCTGTCTCTGGGTAGGTTTCCTGGCTTGCACTTAAAAGGAGCCATGTTTGAAATGGTATGTGGATTATAGAGCAAATCCTTTTGTGGGCATATTTGCATGTCCCTGCCCAGGTTCCCAGAATGCAGTGTAATTGTAATTCCGTGCAGGAATTCCTTGCAGGAAACACATTTTTTTACTTGTTTTGTATATATATTTATAAATATATATATTTGTGTGTAAGGTTACTTCAATGTATCTTTAAAAAAACTAGATGGACCTATTCTTTCTTATCTGCTGTCAAGTCTATATTTCCATGTTTGTTTAACAGAACATATATTAAAATAACTATTGTAATTCTGATGATTTAATATATGTTTTAGATTGTGGTAAATAAATAAGCAAATCACAAAAAAACAACATCGCACATCGTTTTTATAGCTCACAGACATGGCCATTCGCCTCTTCAACTGTTCAGTATCTAAGCTGAAAGAACATATGCAACTAAGGTTTAAGAACATGAAGGTAATACTATATTTTACAGGCAAATTCACTTTTAATAGTTTTCTTCTGGTGTTACAATCATGCATGTTTCTCAAAGGCTCAGTTACAAAGGAGAACACTGCCTTAAAATAATATGGCTCTGTATTTTAGTTGAGTTACATGGCATCAAATGTGCTATATTTCCTGTTTATTTTTATAAATGAATGAACAGAAGTGTTTCATTGGCTGACCCAAGAAGTTTACGAAAAAAAAACCTTCAAAGAAACACTGACAATTTGTAACTCAAACATTTTCTGCAGTTAATGATTTCTCCAAATCTTTTTGCAAAAAGACTCCTTTGTATGTTATTTCCTGCATTCTATAACATTTCATGTTTTTTTTTCTTTCCTCTAAAGGTGCATGCCAAAAGAAAAACTGATTTATCAAGAGTTGCTGATTGGTTAATGAGACTGGCAGATTAGCAAGGTAAATCAGCAGAGAATATGAGACTTCCAGAAGCACTGTGCGTGTTATGCATAATATATTGATAGTGTTGTATATGGAATATAAACATAACAAAGTAAAGGCTATACATTTACATTTTTCAAGTTCACTTTAGGACTGCGCAACAGAATGGGAGAGGGAGTGGTGCAATGGGAGTCTGAGGTTAAAAATTCCCTGGCTTATTCCACTGTGTCTACTAGAATCAATACATTTATACATTTTCAGATGTGTCTTGAGAATTGAGAAGACTACTATCGATTTTTTTATATGATGTTTTGGTTAATTAAGGGTTCCATTACATGGCTCCCGTAAGGAATCTTGCAAGTGAACTTTCCACATAGGGAGCTATGTTGCTCTTACATTCCACCCTCAGCAAACGCTTACAAGTGATTGCTACATATGAACTGTTCCGACAAGCAGTGGTGGAGCTAGTGAATGGAGGGCCCCGGTGCAAAAACAGAAATTGGGGCCCTCATGCCAAGGAGGGTGGCTGTAATTTATTTTTGCTCTGGGCCCCCCACCTTGATACCAACTCACTCAGTGCTCTTCCCCATGACCCCTTCCCCTACTTCCCCTCCCTAACAACCTTTCCAATAACAACACTCCTCTCCAAGACCCTTTCCCATAGCTGCAGCCTCCCAAGACGCTTTTCCATAGCTGGGCCCCCCTCAGAGGAGGGCCCTGGTGCAATGCACAACCTACACCACTGGTATCTCCCCCATAGCCCAGAAGGACTTTTATAGTCCCTATGATAAAATAAATACTCAACAAAAAAAGAATTTAGGAAAATAAAAAAAAACTAACTAAAAATAAAAAACACACTATAATTGTAAGGGGAGGGGGATTATATTTACCTATCCTGTGACACCCTCCAGTAGCTATCAACAAAGCCCTGGTCTTCAATCCTTTGCCTTGAATAAGTGGGCTATCTATGTTAACTGAAGAATTTGTCCTCTTCAGTATTGATTGAAGCCCATGATCATCTTCTGGTCCTTTGAAATGGGCCTTCGTGTAAAAAACACTCTATTCTATAAAAAAAAGTTAAACAGGTTAAACATCGATTAACGGTGGCCCAAAAAATCAGGTTAAGCGGGTAAAGCCACCAGATCCCTCACTGCCGCCCTTAAACCTGTGTGCCCTTGTAGCAACACCTGGGCAACAGGAGAGGCGTGAGGCTGTGCGGGACTGCACGGGGATACTCTGGGATTTGGTCCGGGCACTGACTGACAGCGGAAGTGGTGATCCTCTGTCAGCGCAGTGTGGGAGGGAGGCTGCCGGATTACAGAAGGGGGCCGGATAATCCGATGCCAGAAAATCAGTTGGCTGACCTGTACTTGTAATGGAGCTCCTCATAGGCTTTTGACAAGCTTTCGGGTCTTAAATAGAGATTTTGAGGATTCTGACTGAAATATTTATATATATATATATATATATATATATATATATATATATATATATATATATATTACTACTCTTAGAGAGCTTTTATTTTGAGGATTCTGTCTGAATTTGTTTTTGGTATATGGTATAGGGATTAAATGATTTATAGCCACATTAAATTCCGAGCCCGTAAGTGTAACGTGAGCCCCGCAACAGCTGCAGGCTTGAAATTTGGCGAGTTACAGAGCTATTAAATTTGAGCAGGAAGCGAGTTATGGACTTGAGACGCAAACCCGTAAAACATTTGTTGATCAATTAGTCAAATGAGATTGTAATAATTACATCACTGTAAAATGTAGATGGGATTTCAAAGTCTTACGGGTTTCATTTATATGAATTATTTACGATCGGACTCACATTCCACAAATAATGCAATATTGATAAAGCCGTAAATATGATATTCTGTTACATGCGAGTTCTTTATATGTATTAGCAAATTGATTGCCAGGATCTTTATAACACGGAAATTAAACGTGAAATAAAGTATTTTATTGGGTCGATTTGCGAGCTTGAGAATGTTGTACTATTAATTCTAAGACCTAACATCACTTTCCCTTGATATGTACAGTAGTGTGTTTATATGTACATTTAAAGTGCTATGGATTGGACTTTACCCCCCTTGCGGGTCCTCTCTAGCACTCATTGGCTTCTTGGCTCTATTTGCGGGTTACAGGCTTGAACACCAATGAATTTGTTGGAATTTAATAGCATGGTTGGAAACGTAACAGTTACGGGCTTGACCGATCAAAGGATTTGAGGGCGCACAAGTCGAATTCTCACGTCCCGTAAGCTTTTCTCGCCCCTACCCCGAAAGTTGACGACGGGTTGCTTTATGAGGCCAATTTAATCTTTCGGTCTTCAACGTTGAGGGAATTTAATGTGGCTATTTCTCAGGGAGAATCCCGGGGATTACCTGGCTCATCCCGGGGATTACCTGGGGATTACACTACCTGGAGGTAGTGGTATTAACTTATTTAATTGTATCAGATATAATGAATCAAGCCTCAATGCCGACACAGTTAAGGTTTTAGGTTGATAATATCATCAGATTTGAAGCATGTATGCTTCTCAGAGGCATTTGTATTGCTTGTATGGGTGGTTGATAGTACACGTAAGATTTATAGAAAATTTCAGCACTCGTAAAGGCTTACAAGTAACGCTAGATTTCACTACTGGAATAATGTGATTGCCTTTTAGCAAATATCAATGGGACAGGAACTTTGCCAGTCTTTCTCACATGTTTCTGTTTCATGGTAATACAGCGATTGCTGGTAAATGATTTACAAGTTAAGTTTACTCATTATATTTCCCACATGGGCCATGGAATTGTGTGCATAGTCTGTAAGTGTCTAGTACATCTAGTACTATAGAAAAATTGTATACATGAGTAAAATCTGGGCTTTTGTTAATAAAATTGTGTTTATATATGCAAATAAAAACATAGGTATTTTATTTTAATATTTTAAAAGGGAACCTACCATTTCCATTTAAATAATAATAAAAATGAATGGAGGGAGTTAATAACCCCTCCTTTTGTGCCCAGCTATGGATTTGAATGTTGAACCTTTGTTTGGTTACTCAGCATATCTCCTTGGTTAAAATCAAAGCCAAACAGAATAGGGCTTAATTGTAATGTTATCCTTCTCTAATTTGCTCTTGAAGCAGTCAGTCAGATAAAGTGCTTTCAAAATGTAGCTGCCTGATTGGTTAAACCGTAACCAAGCAGAAAGCATAAAGATAAAATCTTAATCAATCAGAAAAAGGGAGGGTAGCCTGAGTAACCAATGAGATGCCCAACATTTAATTCTGATTGGCTGAAATATAATTGATACATTTACTGGCTAATTAGAAGCCGATAAAAATAGTACTTAAAGTGAGGACTTGGGTAAAAAGCTGTTATTCTGAGGGGAACTCCACAGAGGAGGAGCTCAGTTAGTTAATTTTTTCTTTATAGAGAAGTTTTTTTTTTTTAAGATGAATGCCATTTCCACGAGGATCATCAATCAAGACAGAAGAGGACCAATTTCTTCAAGCAAATTGAATGTGCCCACTTATCCAGGGCTGAAGACCAGAAAGTCGAGGATCATTACTGAAGGGTCATCAAAAAGAGGTTACAAGTTTATTTATTTATTTTTATTTTATGTAATTTAGTTTTATTATTTTATTGTAAACATTTATTTTATTTTAATTGTAATTATATTTTTGTGTTAATAGTATTTTTTCAGAAATTCTTTTTTATTATAGGTTGTTTTAATTTTTTTGGTATTTCTTATTTTTTATTTTCTGTATTTTGTTTAGTAATGGTAGTTTATGTCAGTTAGTGATAACGACTATAGGGATACATAAGGTAGTAGTTAGGGGCCCACCAAGGTAGCAGCTAGTCTGCCATGGAGGTCCATAGGTTAATATTAGGTGCCATTGGATACAATAGAGTCTATAGGACTTGCATGGTAGAGGGTTGATAGTAGAGTTGATAGTATATTAAGTAAAATAAATATAATATGAAATGTGTTTTTTAGCCAGAGTTCCATTTACTTCAAACATTCAGGCACATCGCTCTGCTTCCTTATATTCCTGAACGTTGTTCTACTATATAAATGTACTTCCATATGCAATTGCCTGCAATTTTTTAGTGAAAATTGAAGGTATCATGCAAAGGAGTATGGAAGACTTGATGCACACATTCCAATGACAATTACCATATCAAATGTCCAAATGATTTGCTCATTTTGATGTTCACATGCAGAGACAGATGCAACAAACCTTGGTATTCATTTTCGTTTTCGGCATTATATTATCTCAAAAGGGATTAGTCAACATTATTGATTTGAATGTCAAGGAGATAAGAAGATTTATTTAACCCAGAATAGCAAAACACACATACACTGTGTATTTCTAAGAAACGTAAATATTAACATTGCAATTAAAATCAATGAACTTTGCAGATGAGTCACCATTACCGAATAATTCATCAGCCAATGAGTACATTACTGGATAGACGTTTATTTAGGACGATGGGTGATTACAAAATATCATACATTTGAAGTAGTACATTATCATTTCACTGGTTGATGTTACTAGTACAAGCTGGCAAACTTCAGGGTACCTATGTGTTTCATCAAAACCATCCTTTAGCTAAATAGTCAGATAATCAAAGTTGTTTATCAGTCAGTCTCAAGTTTAAGATGATAATTTAAAATCAATGTGGACGAGGACAGTCACACCCTTGAAGACTGGTTAGTAAGTATATACAATGGCATATCAGCCAACTTTGTTTGATACAGATCCAGAAAAGCTAACTTTACAAAATAACTTCTGTTACACTGAATATGGTACCATCACAAATAATAGTTGTGGTAATTGTGAGTTTGTCGGTAACGCTATGTTAAAAGTTACGACAAACTCGCAATTAGTACAACTATAACTTGCAAGTTGCGAGATGCACATGCGCGCCGGGAGCGCGAAGGAGAAAGGAGACACAGGGGAGGGAGAGGGAGGTAGAAAGGAGACACAGGGTAGGGAGAGGGTGGTAGAAAGGAGACACAGGGGAGGGAGAGGGTGGTAGAAAGGAGACACAGGAGAGGGAGAGGGAGGTAGAAAGGAGACACAGGAGAGGGAGAGAGAGAAGGAGAAAGGGGACACAGGGGAGGAAGAGTGGGGAGAAAGTAGAAACAGGGGAGGGAGAGGGGGGTAAAATGAGACACAGGGGAGGGAGATGGGGGAGAAAGGAGACACGGGGGGGAGAAAGGAGACACAGGGGAGGGAGAGGGTGGTAGAAAGGAGACACAGGAGAGGGAGAGGGAGGTAGAAAGGAGACACAGGAGAGGGAGAGAGAAGGAGAAAGGGGACACAGGGGAGGAAGAGTGGGGAGAAAGTAGAAACAGGGGAGGGAGAGGGGGGGTAAAATGAGACACAGGGGAGGGAGATGGGGGAGAAAGGAGACACGGGGGGGGGAGAAAGGAGACACAGGGGAAAGAGAGGGGGGTAAAATGAGACACAGGGGAGGGAGATGGGGGAGAAAGGAGACACGGGGGGGGAGAAAGGAGACACAGGGGAAAGAGAGGGGGAGAAATAGGACACAGGTGAGGGAGAGGGCGAGGAAGGAGACACAGGGGAGGGAGAGGGGAGGATAAAGGAGACATAGGAGAGGGAGAGGGGGAGAGAAAGGAGACACAGAGGTGGGAGAGGGGGAGAAAGGAGACATGGTGGAGGGAGGGGGGAGAAAGGAGACACAGGGGAGGGAGAGGGAAGGAGAAAGGAGACACAGGGGAGGGAGAAGGGAGACACAGGGGAGGAAGAGAGAGGGAGAAAGGGGACACAGGGGAGGGAGAGGGGGGAGAATAGAGAAATAGGGGATGGAGAGGGGGGAAAAGGAGACACAGGGGAGGAGAAAGGAGACATAGGTGAGGGAGAGGGGGAGAGAAAGGAGACACAGGGGAGGGAGAGGGGAGGAGAAAGGAGACACAAGGGAGGGAGAGGGGGAGAACGGAGACATGGGGGGGAGAGAAGACACAGAGGAGGAAGTAGGGGGAGAAAGGAGACACACCGGAAGAGAGGTGGAGAAAGGAGACACAGGTGGGGGGTAAGGGGGAGAAAGGAGACACAGGGGAGGGAGAGGAGAAAGGAGACACAGGAGAGGGAGGGGGGAGAAAGGAGACACAAGGGGGGAGTGCGAGGGGGGAGAAAGGAGACATACTGGAGGGAGGGGGAGAAACACAGGGAGGGAGGGGAGAAAGGAGACACAGGGGAGGGAGATGGGGGAGAAAGGAGACATAGGGGAGGGAGAGGGGGAGAAATGAGACACAGTGGAGGGAGAGGGGGGAGGATGGAGACACAGGGGAGGGAGAGGGGAGGAGAAATGAGACACAGGGAAGGGAGAGGGGGAGAGAAAGGAGATACAGGAGAGGGGAAGAGAAAGGAGACACAGTGGAGGGAGAGGGGGTAGAAAGGAGACACAGGGGAGGGAGAGAGGGGAGAAAGGAGACACAGGGGAGAGAGAGGGGGAGGAGAAAGGAGATACAGGAGAGGGGGGAGAAAGGAGACACAGGGGAGGGAGTGGTGGGGAGAAAGGAGACACGGTGGAGGGAGGGGGGGGAAACACAGGGGAGGCAGGGGAGAAAGGAGACACAGGGGAGGGAGAGGGAAGTAGAAAGGAGACACAGGGAAGAGGGAGGGAGAAAGGAGACACAGGGGAGGGAGAGAGAGGGAGAAAGGGGACAAAGGGGAGGTAGAATGGGGAGAAAGGAGACACAGGGGAGGGAGAGGGGAGAGAATGGAGAAACAGGGGAGGGAAAGGGGGGTAAAAGGAGACACAGGGGAGGGTGAGGGGAGGAGAAAGGAGACATAGGGGAGGGAGAGGGGGAGAGAAAGGAGACACAGGGGAGGGAGAGGGGGGAGAAAGGAGACACCGGAGGGAGAGGGGGAGAAAGGAGACACAGGGGAGGGGGGAGAAAGGAGACACAGGATAGGGATAGGGGGAAGCAGACACAAAGGGGAGTGGGGGGAGAAAGGAGACACACTGGAGGGAGGGGGAGAAACGAAACACAGGGAGGAAGAAAGGAGACACAGGGGAGGGAGAGGGGGAGGAGAAAGGAGACACAAGAGAGGGAGAGTGGGGAGAAAGGAGACACAGGGGATGGAGTGGGGCAAGAAAAGTGTCACAGTGGATGAAGGGGGGAGAAACACAGGGAAGTGAGAGGGCAGGAGAAAGGAGACAAAGGGGAGGGAGAGGGAGGTAAAAAGGAGACACAGGACAGGGAGAGAGAGAGGGATAAAGGGGACAAAGGTGAGTGAGAGTGGGAAGAAAGGAGACACGGGGGAGAAAGGAGACACAGGGGAGGGAGAGGGGGAGAATGGAGAAACAAGGGAGGGAGAGGGGGAGAAAGGAAACACATGGGATGGAGGGTGAAATTAAATATATGGGTGAGGGAGAAGGGAGACACTGGGGATGGAGAAAGCAGACACGGGGCAGGGAGGGGGGAAAAGGAGACACAGGAGAGGGAGAGGGGGGAAGGAGACACAGGGGAGGGAGAAGGGGGAAGGAGACACAGGGGAGGGAGAAGGGGAAGAAGACACAGGGAAGGGAGATGGGGAAGGAGACACAGAAGAGGGAGAGGGGTGAAGGAAACACAGGTGGGGAGGTGAGAAGGAGACACAGGGAAAGGAGATGGGGGAAGGAGACACAGGGAAGGGAGATGGGGAAAGAGACACAGGGGAAGGAGATGGGGGAAGGAGACACAAGGGAGGTAGAGTGGGGTGGAAAAGAGACAAGGGGGAAAGACACAGGGCTGGGTAGAGGCTTGCAATAAGCACCGAAGGCGCTCATCGCAAGGCCCACCATGAGTAACAGAGTTTTGGACTTGCGCATGCGCACAGCGCATGCTCTGGCATGCAATGAGTGGCAAAGCCGCTCATCCCGAGATCCGTAAAGTAGAGGGAGGAGAGGCTTGCAATGAGCGCCGAAGGGGGGCATTGCGAGGCCTGCGATGAGCTCCAAAGGCTTCAAATTTTATCATTTTTGACGGGCAAGTCGCTAGTTACACATAATATGAAATGTTAACCACTGAACATTTTGACCAAGTACAGCATGATATGAAGAATTGAACTATTGTTTTCATGAATCACCATTAATGTTATGTTCTCTGCAGCTTACTAATATGTAACAAAACATGCAATATCCATTAGTAGAGACCAATTAAAGTTGGTACATGTACTGTGTATCAGAAGGCAATAGAAAGAATATTGTTCATCTCAGGAAAGATATTTGAAACCTAACGTTTAATATACACATCCTTAAAAAAGTAAAGACTCTTGAACTAAGAATGGGTTGCCGCATACAAAAAGGCCCCCCCAATAACACATGCACAGTTTACAAATCCAGTAAAATCAGTTAGGCGTGTAACATCATAGTTGAAGGTTGTATAAATATAACTGCAAAATAAAAGTATGTTTAAAACTATTTAAGGTCACATGCCTATCTTATTTTTCTGGCATTTTATACTGTGTATATTTTATTGGGACCAATTGTAAGTGTATATGCTCTTGTGGCAAAAAGTGGTACTTTTTCAGCAATATTCAATCGTTTTTCAGTTATACCTACATCACCAATGTAGTCCTACCGTATTTATGCATCCATGTTCAACACATGCAATGGCTCTAACTGTACCATTCACCCACCATATACCACAACCTTTACTCTAATCCTAAACTCAACCTACCTTGGCAGTTTAAAAGACAACTGAAAGGTCATATTTATAGCATGCTCTTTTAAATAACATGACTTGGCAATGTGCAAATTTTTTTTTTTTTTTAATATAGAAATACAGCCTTTAATATTTAAGTATTGTGATCAACTTTCCTTTAATGGCAGCAGAAACTGCATTTGTTTCCAACATGATTAGAAACCTGAAATTAATGGGAGGAACAATAGATTAAGATAAAATCTCTACTCATTTTGGTTCAAAGACTGACACTTTACATTGGCCTCCATTCAATGGCTCCTTTAAGAAAATATCAGAGTGAAGATTACTAGTAAATCACCACCGAGCTATCAAATCACCCACGTAAATCTAATCTCAAAGAAATGCCATCCAAGTGCTTGAAATGTCCCATATATCATAAGTCCCTAGTACCTGTCCTATAACTATTTTAAAAATCGATATCACCTGCCTCCCAAAATGATATCCAATTGCGCTAAAGTTTACTCAGAAGTCTCTCCCAGTGCCAAAATTTATAAAATGACTAACGGTACTTTCAACTCATAAAAGCTGAAAAATGCCTCAGAGAATCCCGGATGCCTCAAATCCATCATTATGAAGAAACTAATACCTTAGTTGTGTTGGAAATGAGGCTTGATTGCTCAAATTCGACATAGCTAAGGGGCTACCTCCTATGAGCCAGTGGACCCCTGGAACACCCCCTCAATACAAATGGTCGTTTCTGATTGACTGAAATATGATTGACACATATTTCAGCCAATCGTAATCTGCAAAAAAAGTATATAAAACAAAGGTGCAGTCAAAAAACATTAGGTGGAGTTGGAGAACATTCGGATGAGGAGCTCTGCTAGGTGAAGTCTTTTCTTTAAAGAGTTGCAGGAGTTTTAGACAGAGGCCTGTTTCCACGGGCTGAAGATAAGGAGGTACACACTTATCCAGGGCTGAAAAGTCAGCAACATAGACATCAATGATCATCACTGGAGGGCCTCCAAAAGATAGGTAATGTATATTTTTTCCCTTAACATGTATCATTTTTTTAGTTTATGTAGTGTTTTTTTATGTATTTGGTGTTAGGGACTATGAAGGTCCTTATGGACCCACATGGGTGGCTAGGATCCATAGGTACCCAACATGGTCCCCTGTGGTGCTATGAAGGATTCCTTGGGGGTGCTTGAGGACCGCCATGGTATAGTGGTTAAATTAAGGGATGTTTGTATACCATGCAATGTGATGGGACCCCCATGGAAGAGGGGTGAATATAAGGTATCATGGGAGTCCTTAAGTACCCCTGTAATATAGGGATTACATTTAGGTAAGGACCACGGTGGTATTGGGGTTAAGTTTATGTGCCGTAGGGGTTCATGAGGACACCCATGGTCATAGTTTAGTATTTGAGACCCTTATGGTATAGGGGTTAATATTAGGTACCGTGAGAGTCCATAGGGCCACTTGGCAAGACTTGACAAGACATATCAGTAGAACTGTAAGACCTTGTGTAATAAACCCCTGCTCAAGCTAGAGAGGTTAGCTATTTATGATAAACAAAATATAAGCTTTTATGCACATGTTTTAACATAGTTGCTAATATTCTTAGTTTGCTACATACTTCAAAAATATATCAAGTTTTTTTGAATAAAGTAAGGGAGCAGAAGAATCTGTTTGGCGTAGAACTTCCTTATGAATTTGGTGAGAGAAATAGTTATATTTCTAATCACAAATGTTAAAAATAAGGTTTTGCTAAATGTAGATAAATGTTTATAAATATATAATCTAATTATTCAATCAAATAAAATATAGCAAAGTGACGATCCTATAGACTACAGGTTAACTACCCACAAGGACCATTTGGGTTCTTGGAAAACTTGGCACCAGCACCCTGATATCTGGCTTCTATATCAGTCAGAGTCTCTCCATCAGGATTCAGCACTTCCAGGAGTCTTGGTAACCTTCCTGTGGTAGCATGGGGTAGCTCCAAGTACTTGAGCCAGGTACCACCTGGGCTCACCTCCTCAAGCAGTTCCTCATACTTTTTTCCAACTCTATTTCTTTATGGATCAACGGTTTGAGCAACCTTTCTTCTTCTGTTCCTGGGTCTATTTCCACGTCCTTTTGGCATCGTGCCAATAGGGTTTCCTATCACTCTGTGGTGCCAAGGCCATACTTTTGATCTCCCTGCAGCACATATGGGAGCACTTCCACCTGTCCAAGCCTGTAGAAGGAGGGCCCTTGTGATGCAGGAGTTGGAAGCATTAGGTCCACATATTCATGTTCCAAATCGAGCTCCAACCACACTAGGTTCTCAAGCCGTTCTGCTAGCCTCTCACCGGGCTGGAACCCAAGGAAAGCCATCTGTTGATTTAGAATAGCTGCCCACCTATCCTCTTCTGTGGCAATCCGTTGCCTTTGCCGCTCCAGCATACTGTTGATCAGGCTCCTTTTCTCCCTGATCACCTCTGCTCTGCAGGCCTACCATGTGGTCCCTGATCCCATCTATCCAGTGCTGGCCTTCCTTGGATTTGGACGTGGATTTCATGGTTTGGCAAAAAGACAGAACGGTTTCTGCAGCCCCGCCAAGCAGCCGAAAGTACTGGACTTCAAAACTGCATAGATCACCATGTCCCATCCTTGCTGCCGATTCCTACACCGAGATCCCATCACTGCCAACCAGTTGTGACGATCCGGTGGTAGGGGCTATTACTGTCCAGGGCCACCTGCTGTAGACTACAGGTTAACTACCCACAAGGACCGTTTGGGTTCTTGGAAATCTCTGCACCAATCCCCTGAAATCTGGTTCTGTATCAGTCAGAGTCTCTCCATCAGGAATCAGCACTTCCAGGAGTCTCAGTAACCTTCCTGTGGTAGTGACCAGGACAGGTTACTTGCAGGGTGGAGATAGGTTCAGTATTGCAGCCACCAAGAGCAAAATAAGACACATACAATTTCTATATGTCTCAGAAGTGAACTGTGTTGATTTTGAAAAGTCAGCAATATTTATAGCAGTTAGATACAGAGGGGGTGTACACACTGGAACAATGAGAGTGTGGCAGACAATTACAGGAGATGACCCCACATAGGGTCTAGCAGTAGCTGGTACCTGAGAGCAACAGGGCTACCTTCTAATACACATCCTGTCACTTCCTACAAATCCTGTCTAGTACATCAGAGATGTACTTAGCTTGTCTGGCAAACAATGGAATAAAGCAGATTACAATACAATGGAGCGGCTGGAGCCAAGCCGTTTGTCCTTTAATGGGCTAAGATCCAGGAACCAGAAAAGGAGCTTGTGACATATCATTTAGCAGTAAAAAAATAACTAAGAAAAGGCATCAGTGGGTATTAAGGGTTGCAAATGGAATTTTATTATATATATATATATATATTGTGACAAGGACGGCCGCGTAGAGCTGTGGTTTCTTGAATTAGGAACAGATACGTTCTTGTAGTGCGTCAAACGGGTTTCTTCAGAAACAAAAAAACAAAGTGTAGCAGTAACTCTGCCTAAAAAATGAAAATAAACATCTGCATTTACATACTAACTGTCACGCAGGAACGCCCTGACTATACCTGAGCGGCTTAACAGGGCCAAAACTTTACACCACGTTGTCTTCAGGATGGAGCTCCAACTCCGTTGTACTCAGAAAGGAGTAATTTCAAGGAAATAGCGCCACCTAGTGGCAAGGAGTAATTTACTTTAACTAGCGCCACCTAGTGGCAAGGACCCCGGCCCGCCATACTCTCCCAGGGCCCTTATTCAGAGTACTCGGGTACTCAAACAGAAGAAAAAAGTCACATTACTAATGCTCAGTCATTTTCCCTGGGGGGTTCTCTTTAAGGTAATGGTCCAGTGACCGGAGGCTTTGAGATTATGGTACAGTCCTCTTATTAAAGCAGTGCAGGTCACAGCAGTCCACTATATCCCACCGGTATATGCAACAAAAGATCTTCCCTTCAACTCCAGCAGCACTGGTATGCCTCACCCAGCAGTATACTTAGGAGCTCCAGGAAACCGCAGGATCCCACTCACAACGCCGCTTCTCCAAAAATTCACCTTGGTTATCTGCGCAGCTTTTCCGGCAGCTGACTGTTCTCTCGGCTAGCGGCCCTTGGCAGGCTCCTCACAGCTTGTCTCCTAGCTAGGCCTCAGCTTCTGGCTTCAGCTTCTACACAACTCAGGCCAGAGTCTAATTAGCAGTCTCTTCAAGCAGCACACACCCCTCCCCTTCACTGGGACTTCCTGGGGTTTTTATAGTGTAGCACTGGACCAGGTGAAGTCAAGTGCTTTAATTCCCTGAGAGCTGGACACAAGGAGCGGTACAGCCTATAGCTTATATACCGGTCCTCAATGATCTGACCCCGGCTTCTCCTTACATTCTCACACATCCCCCCCCCCCTCAGCTCAAGGACAGGAAAGTGAGCGTCCGCCGAGAGGCAGTGGATCCGGTCGAAAAGGGCTGCAGGCATAAGAACCATCTCATCACTCTGGCATTCGTTCCTTTATTCCAGTGCATCCACTGCAGGGGAGCATGGTCCGAGACCAAAGTGAAGCACCTTCCCAAGAGGTAGTATCGTAGGGTATCCACGGCCCACTTTACTGCTAAGCATTCCTTCTCCACTACGTAGTACTTTCGTTCTCTTGGCAGCAATTTCCGGCTGAGATAGAGCACCGGGTGTTCCTCTCCATCCAGCACCTGTGATAACACGGCCCCCAACCCCACCTCGGAGGCGTCAGTCTGCAGCAAAAATCGTTGGTCGAAGTCTGGTGCTATTAAGACTGGCTCCTGACATAGTAATGACCGAAGAGTATCAAAGGCTGCATCAGCCTCCGGGTTCCATCTCACCGTCTCTGGGAGTTTAGCCTTGGTAAGGTCAGTTAGGGGGGCTGCCAGGGTGTCAAAGTCTGGGATGAATCTGCGATAGTATCCGATCAGACCCAAAAAGGCTTGTATATGCCTCTTCCGTAGAGGTTTCTGCCAGGCCCGTATGGCTTCAACTTTATTCAATTGAGGTCGAACCAATCCACGACCTACAACATACCCGAGGTACTTTACCTCTGTTTTCCCAAGATTGCAGTTGACCGGATTTACTGTAAGCCCCACCTGCTCACGGGTTTTGAGGACTCTTTCGAGTTTTTCCACATGGGTATCCCAATCAGGGGTATATATTACAATGTCATCTAAGTACGCCGCTGCGTAGCCCCGGTGGGGTCGCAGAAGTTTGTCCATTAAACGTTGGAAGGTGGCCGGGGCTCCATGCAACCCAAATGGCATCACGTTATAGTGGAACAGTCCCTCGGTGTACAGAATGCTGTCTTCTCCTTGGCAGACTTGGCTAGGGGAACCTGCCAGTAGCCTTTCGTGAGATCCAACGTGGACAAAAATCAGGCCTTGCCTAAGTTATCCACCAACTCATCAATCCGGGGAAGTGGGTAAGCATCCCATTGGGATATGGCATTTAATTTCCTGAAATCGCTGCAAACCCGTGTGCTCCCATTAGGCTTTGGTATGAGGACGATGGGACTGCACCAATCACTGGATGACTCCTCAATAATTCCATCTAGCAGCATCTTCTGTACTTCCTTTCTTTTTTCTTCCCTTTTTGCTTCTGGTATCCGATATGGTTTCATCCCTACTTTAACGCCTAGTGCTGTAATGATATCATGACAAACCACCGTGAGCGATGTGGTCATAATATGTCTTCTGTTGAGCCTGGGCCTGTTCCATGTTTTCCCTGACTAAGGGTCTGACTAGGGCCATTCTTTCTTTTAGGCTTTGGACATATTCAATGATATTCTGCCCTGGCACTCTTTGCTCTTCCCATTCTTTTGGACTGTGTCTAGGAGTCCCCTAGGATGGCGTCCATACAGGAGCTGGAAGTGTGAAAACCCGGTGGAGGCCTGAGGTACTTCTCGTATGGCGAATAGAAGGCAGGGGAGCAGCAAATCCCAATTTTTTTCTGTCCCAGTCAACGACCTTCCGTATCATACTTTTTAAGGTGTGGTTGAATCTTTCGACCAGTCCGTCTGTTTGGGGATGATAGACCGAGGTCCGCAGAGCTCGGATTTGCAGCAGTTTGCATAATTCAGCCATGAGTTTAGAGACAAAGGGAGTGCCTTGATCAGTGAGTATTTCTTCTGGGATGCCTACTCTAAAGAACAAGAGAAAGAGTTCTTTGGCCACGCTCTTCGAGCTTGCTGTGCGTAATGGGAAAGCTTCGGGGTACCGGGTCTCATAATCTAAGATTACCAGGATGTACTGGTGACCCCGGGAGTTTTTTTCAAGTGGCCCTACTAGGTTCATTGCAATTCTTTGGATGGGTTCATCTATGATAGGTAGTGGTACCAGCGGAGCCCTCAGGCTGGGTTTTGGGCTTGTCAGTTGGCAGTCAGGACACGACAAGCAATATCTTCTTACTTCCTCGAATATCCCGGGCCAATAAAATCTTTTTAACATACGGTCCATGGTTTTGTCTACACCTAGGTGACCCCCCAGGAGTTGGCTGTGGGCCAAATCCATGATTTTCCTTCGGAAATTCTGGGGTATAAGCAACTGCTCCACAACCTCCTCAGCAGTCTTTATAACTCGGTAGAGGAGGTCATTTCGGATTATGAAATATGGACCTGTATGATGTTCTCTTCCGGGTACCTGGTTGCGGTTTACCTCTGCGGCCTCTTCTCGTATTCTCATTAGCAGGGGGTCATTTGCTTGGCTTCGGCCCAAATTTTCTGTATTCCCTATTCAGGGAATTTTCTCTACCATGGGGTTTTCACCCCCGGGGAGGCTTGTGTTGTCCGTCGTAATTTCTCTTTCTGTTCCTTCATTGGGTCTGTCCTGAGAGGCTGCTAGAACTTCCCCTTGGATCTGTTTGTTTTTATACTCAGCTCCCAATCTTGTCTGTTTTCTTCTTTCTTTTCTCGATTTCTTGTGTTTTGGTCGGGAAGAGAACAGGTCAGGATCTTCGAATGGGAATATTTTTCCAAGTTCTCCCATGGAGCTGACCTGTATATCCTGTCTGTTCTCCTTAATCTGCGGGGGTTTCATCTGAAGCAGAATGTCGAAGTCAGGGAAGTCTCGTCCCAAGACTACAGGATATGGGAGTCTAGGAACCACGGGGCCTGTCATTTTTGCTTTGATCCCTTGTACCTCTATGTGAAACGTCTGGGTGGGGTACGTCATGACTGTGCCATGTACACAAGCGATGCCCATTTTCTTCCCCATTCTGGTACTGAGGGGGACCCTGTTTTTTCCGGATATTAAAGTGACTGCACTCCCAGAGTCTATCAGGCCCAGGACCCTCTTCCCGTTAAGTAGGACTTCCGTTGTAAAATGGTGTACTGTCTCTGTTAGTCCTACAAGTGTTATTAGGTTACATCAAATCATTTTAAGTCCGAGCTCACATTACATTGGTTCCTCCGGATTAGGGCATTGCGCGGCTATATGACCAGGCTCTCCGCAATGAAAGCACTTGAACCTGCTTTCAAATGTTCTTTGTCTTCCTATTGGGCTGTATGAGGGTCTTTCTTCTCCTCTCTGCCTTCTGGGTTCCCTCTTATCGGGCCTTTGGACATCGGTTGGGGGGTCCCCTGAAACTGCCAGTGTCTCTATCAGCAGGCCTCCTTCTCTCTTCTGGAGGCATAACCAGCCTGGGATTCTCAGATACTTCTCTACAGGCCTGATAACCTTCTGCCCAATCAATCATTACCTCCATGGTTGTAGGGCCCCCTTGACCAACCCAATCTCTTATCTCTTTGGGCAAGGCCCTCCAATAGCGATCCAGGACTAGGGTTTCCACTATTTGTGCAGGAGACTTCAAATCAGGGCATAACCATTTCCTGGTGATATGGAGGAGTTTATATAGTTGTTGCATGGCTGGTTGTTGGCGGCTATAACTCGACTGATGATATCTTTGGGCCCTCACTGCAGGGTTTACCCCTTAGCGGGCTAGGATCTCCCTCTTAAGTACTGTATAGTCTGAGGCCTGGTTAGCCGTAAGATCATAATAAGTCTGCTGGGCATTGCCAATGAGGAAAGGAGCGAGAATTTCGGCCCACTGGGCTTGAGGCCAAGCCTCACACATTGCAATTCTCTCGAATGACAATAAATAAGTCTCTATGTCATCCTCTGGACTCAACTTGGGCAACCGGTGGCTGGCTCTAACTCCTGCATCAGGTTTCTGGCTCAAGGAAAGTTTTTCAAGAATGGCCTGGGTCTGGTTCACTTGAATGGCCAACAGCCTGTAAGTCTCTTGTAGAGCCACCGC
This sequence comes from Discoglossus pictus, assembly GCA_027410445.1. Lineage (NCBI taxonomy): Eukaryota > Metazoa > Chordata > Amphibia > Anura > Alytidae > Discoglossus > Discoglossus pictus. The sequence goes on along the minus strand of CM050165.1, from coordinate 64,185,122 downwards.
TCCTATCGTTAACGACCTCATCAGTTCCTCCATGTTGGAGGTGGGGCAGTCCTTGGTACCAGGACGAAATTAGAGATCCCACTTCTGACACCAGTGTGACAAGGACGGCCGCGTAGAACGGTGGTTTCTTGAATTAGGAACAGATATGTTCTTGTAGTGCAGCAAATGGGTTTTATGAAACAAAAAAAACAAAGTGTAGCAGTAGCTCTGCTTAAAAAATGAAAATAAACATTTGCATTTACATACTAACTGTCACGCAGGAACGCCCCGACTATACCTGTGCGGCTTATCCGCAACAGGGCCAAAACTTTACACCACGGTGTCTTCAGGACGGAGCTCCAACTCCGTTGTACTCAGAAAGGAGTAATTTCAAGGAAATAGCGCCACCTAGTGGCAAGGAGTATTTTCTTTAACTAGCGCCACCTAGTGGCAAGGACACCAGCCCGCCCTACTCTCCGAGTGTCCTCCCCCCAGGGCCCTTATTCAGAGTACTCGGGTACTCAAACAGAAGAAAAAAGTCACATTAGTAATGCTCAGTCTTTTTCCCTGAGGGGTTCTCTTTAAGGTAATGGTCCAGTGACCGGAGGCTTTGAGATTATGGTACAGTCCTCTTATTAAAACAGTGCAGGTCACAGCAGTCCGCTATATCCCACCGGTATATGCAACAAAAGATCTTCCCTTCAACTCCAGTGGCACTGGTATGGTTAACCCAGCAGTATACGTAGGACTGAGGTCCCCTTTGGTAAGAACTTACTCTGTTTGCAGTCTCTCACTCAGGCTCTGGTATACAGCAGAACTTTTACCTTGCAGCTCCAGGAAACCGCAGGATCCCACTCACAACGCCGCTTCTCCAAAAATTTACCTTTGTTATCTTGCCTTGGTTTGCTGCTTTTCAGGCAGCTGACTGTTCTCTCGGCTAGCGGCCCTTGGCAGGCTCCACACAGCTTGTCTCCTAGCTAGGCCTCCCCTTCACTGGGACTTCCTGGGGTTTTTATAGTGTAGCTGGACCAGGTGAAGTCAAGTGCTTTAATTCCCTGAGAGCTGGACACAAGGAGCGGTACAGCCTATAGCTTATATAACGGTCCTCAATGATCTGACCCCGGCTTCTCCTTACATTCTCACAATATATATATATATATTTTTTATATATATATATATATATATATATATATATATATATATAATTTATAAAGTGGATGCTGGTAATAAGGAAAATATTCCAAAATTAAATCAGGTTAGACATTCTCCCCTAGGCTTTGAAATCACCAGCACTGTCATATTTCAAATGGAAATATTCCTTATGAATTGCAACTCACTCCAACCAAAACAATACCTACAGGAAAAAAAAAACATTGTCTAAAAAAAATACTCTCCATGGTCACTATTCTGGAAAAAAAATACCATTACAGAACAAGGACAGCTGGACCTTCATAGGAATCAATCTAACTAGACATTTGCTGGATCATGGGGTGACATTTCCAGCATCTTGTGAGAGGAATCATAATTTTAGGAACTAAAGATTAGCAGTATGATATCCTAACTGAATGAGTTATAATCACTAGAATAAGGATTTTGGACACAATCTAAAACCTGATATGCTTTATTTAAAAACACTTTGGGTATAAATACAAATGATGGAATAGACAGATAATGAACATTAACTATAATAAATATATTCATTTGAAAAGACATCAGGGACATCAAAATGTCAGCAAGTATAAAACTGGCTCCTAACAAACATGAGGGAACAAATGTGAAAGCAAGCAGTGGGGGCAGGAACTCTAGTAACCCTATACAATGGTGGTGATGCCATCAGGTTTGTTTAAAGGGCATATGTACATGACTGCTTAAATGTCCTCGGATGGATGTGGGAGTCTGTGATTTGTTATTGTTATGGCCCTTGAATTTTTAAGGTAAAAGTAACTTTTCCCTATTTGAGGCAACTTGGGTGAGCCCCGGTAACATACCCCATGAATGGGGGAGCATGTGATGGTTAATAAAACCTGGTTTCAGAGACTGATATCCTTCAAGTAAAAGTATGTATTTCCGGGATGATAAATGGGAGACTGCTGAGATGAGGAGAGTAGAGAATAGGTCCTTTAGAGAATAGACAGGATGAAAGTGAGAGACAGATAAAAAAGAGTAGAGTGTAAACCCTTTGAGTGGAATCTGTTAAAAGGAGAAATAGAGAAGAATTCAAATGAAAAGAGATACTAAGGCCTGCTTATTAAAGGGAAAATGGAAATATTCATTCTTTTAAACACGCTTGTGCATTTCGTTTCAAAATGTTGAAACAATGGAAAACGTGCGTGAATTGGCCTACTTGAATTTGCCCGGCTTGTTGGCTTTTTCCTGATTGGTCGCTCAGGCCACTACCCCGACCTATAGAAGAAGATCCGACATTGGCCACGTGGGTAAATTCCCATAGAATAATAGAAAACAATTCAATATAAATATGCATGGTCTATTAGTAAATGTATACACAAGCCAGTTAAGCGGAGACAGATGTACATATCAAGCAAAAATGATGCTAGCCACAGAATGGGTTGGCTAGCTGGGTCATTTTGGTTCTTATCAAGCTACAATCAATGTTTCTGTGTGAATTTACAGTAAATTTGTGCAATGTTTCAACAATAAGGTGTGAATGATTTCTTCATTTCTAGTTACTATTCAGGAGAAATTATTTTATATAAAAAGGTAAGCACTTGAAGCAAATATTTATTTATATGCTGATTTATCAAGAAAATGTTGTTTTTATTATCTAATTTTTTCATAAAATACCAGAAATGTAAGTCCAGGTTGTGATACTCTTTTTGACAGACTGTTTGCTGCTATTAATATTTGAGCATATAATAGTGTTTTCACATATGGTACGCATCACAGATATGTTTTGTAATTCTCTAGCATCACCCAATAAATATAACTGTTAGTTTTATAGATATGTTTTACTATGTTTTACTGTGCAATATTAGGATAAACATTGGGACATATGCTTAATGTTATGTCCACATAACTAAAATTCTGTTAGTTTGTAAATTTGCATTTTTAACATACTTTTGCAAAATTACATTCCTTTCAATAATTACTTAACACAGAGCAGTATTTCCCCCAGGTGGCAGTAGAAATCATTCATTGTTCACTCTTAGTAAGTGATAAAGGTACATTATCCTACTTTTCTGTATCTCAGTTTTGCTATTAACACAGAACAAAGGTTTCGAATTTGGTATCCCTTAAACCTATAGTTAATAACATATATTTTTATCAGTTGAGTGTCATTAAAATACATTTATTTACAACACGCAAGCATGGAAGATTGAAATCAGTGGGAATCTTTTCACGAGAGCGTTTTTGTGATGGACCAATCCCCGTTAGAAAGAAATAATCACTGGGATCTGGATATTGCCTGTTGCCAACATGGAAAGGTTGGATAAAGATGGCTTTTTCCCTTGGCTGGTTCCGAATTCCCTGGGTCCTCAGCCCCAGGCTGATTGGTTGAACTGTGTTAGTAGCAACCAACTGGAAAGCTGCCACCGCTGTGTTACCATGAAGTGGGAAATTTGAAACGGCATAAGATCCTAAAGAGTTACAATCATCTCACCAAAAGTGCTGTATCTCTCAGAGACCTCTAGTTAATCCCTTTATTGCTGGTGCTTTCATTCCCATTGGAAACAATGTGTGAATTGGCCTACTTTAATTTGCTCCTGATTGGTCGCTGAGGCTGCAACCCCGACCAATAGGAGAAGTGCCGACCTCTTCCCTCACAGGATAGAAATACCCATCCAGTGCTGGAAATTTAAAACTGGTTAGCAGCATTTGCATATTGGTTCCTCATTGACCAATCACAGAGCTGCCGATCCTAATTGTTGCATATTACTCACTGGGGTCTGACACCAAAAGAATACAAACACAAGCAGGGGTCTTTCAAGCATGTAGGTATGGGTATGACAATTCAGTATAGAAAGAGGGGTGAGTAAAAGCCAGGTGCGAGAAGAGACAGGGGCAAAGTGAAAAAGGGGAAATTGCTGAGATGGGCAGAGTGAAAAATAGATTAGAGTATGAAAGTGAGAGACAAATAAAAGTTGTAATAAAAATACACAACTACTAATTATTATATATTATATATTAAAGGTATATATAAGTTTCCTGGGTTTCAAATGTTTGGTACAAAACAGGCAGTAATCATCAGAAAAATATGTGTTATATATATAGGTTCAGTGTACTTACAAAGTTAAATGCAGGAGAGTAAAATGTAGCTTTGTCAACCCAAAGGAAAATGACATAACCAAGTACACACACAGGAAAGGCTGCCAGATACAGAGTCTGACCTTTCTGGTAGATACCACAGGAAGTAACTGCTTCTGGATGGAATTACATGGTTGGGAGGTGTCTGAGCTGAATCAGACCACAAGGATAGAGAGAGAGAGAGAGAGAGAGAGAGAGAGAGAAAGATAGACTACATATCCCAGGCTGCTTTACAACACAGGAACCCCAGAATATGATATAAATGTATCAACTAACCTCTGCTTTCTCCTGATTGGCCAAAATGAATTATGAATTTTATGTTAAGCTTAGCAGGAATTTTCAGGGGTGTCACCTAACAAAAGCTACAGTTTGCAAACTGAAAAGATTTAGCAAACATCAGGGTGAGTTTGTAAATGTTTATTTTGGTATTTTATCATGCAAAAAGATGTTTGCATGTACTACTGATTCTCCTCTATCAGATGCATTCATAATCCAGGATACTTAGATAAGCCTTTAAATACTCTTGTGTATTCATGTTCAGAATTCTAAAAAAATATATATTAAAATTCTCTAGTGAAATTTCCATAGGAATAATAGATGCATGTCCTATTAGCGAATATATGTCAGCCAGTTAAACAGTGATATAATGATCTAATATGTATCAATTACAATAATACTAATCACAAATGTAACAATGTGATTGTCTAGGGAATTTGGAAAGCAGGCTATTTACCTTAGTTACTCTAAATTCAGTCAATAAGTGAAAAGGTTACAAGTTGCAGTTGCTGTAGGATTAGTATATTATTCTCTTTAATTATTATTTCTAGATATAGATCAATGGTGTTCAGTTATTTATTTTTTCATTGAAAATTGAACCTCTTTTAGTCTTACACCAGTCTATCAATGCCCAACACTTTTGTTTTGGAATTTGTAGTAGAAAGTGCAAAAATACATCACTCTCAACTTACTAGTCATCCTGGCAATTGTTAGACATTTACCGTAATTAGAGTTTATAGCGTGGTTCTATTTTTATGTTTTATTTAGCTGTGGAAAAGGCATGGCTAAAATGCTCATAAGTCATTACATGTGTAAACATTTGTATTTTCCTTAAGATAAAAGTCCCTACAATCTTATTTCATCTGAATAATGTTGTGGCTAACCACACCTCTTGTTTAAACTATGCCAAATATGCACAGGAATTAGGCAAATGAAAGAACAGATAAGTACACATACAAATGTTTAATGGTGATGGAAAGCCATAATGAAATCAAAGAGGTTAACCATGCATACTCATAGCTCTAATCCTCAAGTAAAGGAATATGTAAGTATACTCAGCTGATGGTAGCAATCCAAAAACTACAATACAGTACATAAGATTCCAGTTTGGTAAACTAAGAATTTGAACATAAAATAAAGCAACATTTTAAAAAAAGGCATATTTTCTTATGAAGTTTCGCTTTTTAAAATTAAATGCTAAGGCATAGTCCAGGAAATTAAAATGACATTTTAATAAACATTAGCTCATAAATGAAATAGTCTGGGAATTTTTTTTATTTGATTGATGATCATGCGATTGTTAGTATCTGGGCTCAGGAAGGAATTTTTTCCCCCTTATGAGACAATTGGCAAGGTTTCGATGGGTCTTTTTTGCCTTCCTCTAGGCCAATTTATAATGAATAATTAATCCAAATATTAAAATTATTCAAGGAGTTCTAAAAAGGTTCAACTTGATGGACTAAAAGCCTTTTTTCAACATCAATTACTATGTAACTATTAAACTCTTTAAACAAACATTGATTCTAGATCCACTAAGGGCCCTTTTTTGTTAGTTGCTCGCAAGTGCCTCAAACTCATACATTTTGCTGCAAGTGTTCTTTCTTATAAAGGTTTAGATGTATTCTATTGACTCCAGCTCGCAAATATTGACCGCAAAGCTGAACTTGTAAACCTTGCCTTTTTAAGTCAGATTTCAGGGGGCGTGATCATATCTGACCATATTTAAGCAAGCCCGTTATTTACTTCTTAGACACAGCCAATAGTAAATTAGACTAAGAATTAATTAGAGCCAATAAGTAATATTTGCCCATCAGGCTCCCAATCAAGCAATCTCGCACTCTATAAAATGCATCATCTGCTTTAGTCCATGTGGTTTGCATGATCGATATTACTCAAAAATAACATTTAAAAATATATATTTTTACTTGCATATGTGTGGGTTTTGAGACGGTTGGACAATTAATTCTAATGTCTTCCCATGCCTTCCTATGCTTTTACAGTACAGTATTGTGTGTTTAATTGCTGTCCATTTTAGCACTTCTAATATTTTTGACAGAAATTTGATACTTTTTTCAGTTGCGAGCTAGCGCTACAGTCTAATAGAATATCGATTTTGTGTAACTTTAATTATTTAGAGCTCATAATAACCGAGCTGTGCTTAAACCAATGAAGTTCTATAGGCAATTTTGTGGGTTTGGCTGGCTGTAGTGATAGCTAATAGAGTCTGTGGCAATATTTTAAATGTGTATAAATTTACAAATTTGGCAATAGAATAGGGCTTACAGAGGCTTTAAATGGCTTCAGTGGCATCACAGATATCAGCTAAACAAATCCTCACTCTGTGATGCTTAGTGAATATAAAAGATTGTTTTTTTACTATGTATTACCATCTAGTTTGCTGTATTTACAAGTGTTCCTAAAAATAAATATATCTATTCCACCAAAAATATTATTGGCTATTTCATACATTTATTTTTAGTCACTAATTGAAAATTTACTTTGGTACTGTCACGACTTAGGGCTCCATTCCATTTGAAACTCGCAACTCGATCACAGACAGCCGAATGTCTGCGAGTGAGTTGCAGGCTCCCATTTGTCTCCGATTGCGATGCTATTCAATTGTTCATGGCAGCTAAGTTACTGTCCCAAGCCAAAACCGTAAACCATGCACTAGTTCAGAGAATTTCAGTGCGGGAACATGATCAATTAAGCAAGTCGTTAACCACCCATTTTAAATTAGCCAATAGAAAATGAGACAGTCATAATTACAGCAGTAAAACATGGAGGTTCCATGTCAATCAATTAGGTTCGGCGGTCCGATATGCGATCAGACTCGCAAAACATGCAAAGTAAAGAATTTTGAAAATGAATGCCAATACTGTTCTAGTCCATATGGGTGGCCTGAAATGTATTAACTCATTTATACCCAAGATCGATTTAACCCCGAAATGACACATAAAAATAATTTATATTTCCTGCCGATTTGCGAACTTGAGACTGTTGTGCAATTAATTATAATGTCTGTCATTGCTTTCCCCGTTATTTACAGTGCAGGGTTGATTTTTTATTTGCATTTACAGTGCTACGAATAGGTTTTTAACCCTCTTGCGGGTCCTCTCTAGCACTTGTAGGATTTTCTCCTTCATTTGCCATTTACGGGTGTGAATTCGGGGGCTTGACGAAAATGAGCAATTGAATAGCGATTTACAATTTTAGCCTTTTGAAAGTGACAGATCAAAGACTTCTGGAGGCTGTAAGTTGCAAGGTTAACCATCGCTATTTTCTCAAGCTCGTAACTCGGAAGCCGTTCCCATCCTGCAAAAAGACGCCAATTGAATAGCAAAGTAGCTTACGAACTCAATTATTGGCTACCAGATCTCAAAATCGCTCAATTAAATGTCGCTCTTAGTCTTATGATGGGGGTTAAACTAGTAATTGTACCGCTCCTACCAGCTAGGTCTATGATTTGGTTCGATATCCACTCACTCAGATTGTCTGATGAGATGTGGAGTAAGTCATACAAGTCATTTTTCTTAATAAAAACTTTTTACAGGACTTTGAGAGTTTTTAAACAATCAGTTACTTCTGGTCAAGTAAATTCTCTCTAAGTGCATCTCCCTCCAAACTGTCATCCCCAACCGGTGAACACTCTAACACAATGGTGCAGTCACAGCAACCACAAGCGCCACTGCATTTCTTCGTGACAGTTACATTGGAAATGCCATATTATTCTATGTAGATCCATAGAACTAGACTTCTAAGGAGCAAAATGTTTTTAGAACGTAAAAGAAGCACAAGTTTGTTATATCTTCCATGAAGTTATGCTGCAATTGAGTCAATCATATTGGTTTATCTTGATCTCTATCCGAAGATGCAGAGACTGCAGAACAAGCTTCCCTCTGCAAAATGAAAATGTGACAGCTATAGCTGTAAGTGCTTTTAAGAAGACTAATGTAAAGCTCATTGACTGTTTGATTTGTTTTTCGCCTTTTTTACTTTCTTTTGTTCGTTATCAAATGTAGTTATTCAAAAGACCATATGGAAAATAATTGTATTACAATAGTCCTTTTAGGTCTTGATATTATAAGTAATAATAATAGTAATAATAATAATAACATGCATTTAAAAGCACCATCACATTATGAGGGCCTAGGCAAAAAAAGTAGTATTATTATTTTATTATTATTTATTATTATTATAATGAAATCATTTCTAATAAAGTAACTAAAACGAGCATTGCTCTGGATGCATTTATTCTTAAGTATCTGTGTTGTCACTTGTTATCATGCTAAATTAAATCTGATCTATGCTTAATGAGTCATCTCCCTCAGTCTTGGATGCAAAACAAATAGAAAACAGTAAGCCATCCATTGTGGTTAAAAAGTATGTATGACAAAAAAAATATTTACTTTCCTTTGGTTTCTTGTTTGGTCTCCTAACTACCTATATCAAAAAGTTGTTCCATCTTTATGTAGTTTATACTTTGAGTAGAAGCTTTTACAGCACACATGTTCTGCATTTGTGGCCTTTAGAATCAGATTTAGAACTTACGAAAATGCCTCTGTGTAAAGCCTCATCTGTTCAAGAAAAAGAAGCCTCAAAATGCACATCAATGTCATATCAGGATATTGATAAAAAGGTAATTTATGATTGAGTTTATAAGATATTAATTTATTGTATATTTTGCAAATTTAGATTCAGTGTGTAGAGTATATTCTGTGCTATGAATGTACTTATTTCTTTAAAAATAAAACACCATTAATACTAGTTAAAATATAAATATATAAATATATATTGCTAGTATTAATATAATAGAGCTTGTTCATAATATTTTACTATACTGGAAAATTTCAGAAATTTGCTTCAGATCTTGTTAAAACAGATGTGCTAATAGTATGAGCATATTATCTGTGTTTGAAACTGGTTTAACTCAACTTGTCTTGCGGTTTGATTCGACCAGAGGATCTCCTTACCGTGTTTAACACAATAAGCATTCCCAGATCTGTGAATTATGATTGGCTCAAATTTTAACCAATCAGATATGAATGAGGTGGTAGTAATTTAAATACTCGATTCTGGATGACATATGATTGATACATATTTCAGGCAACCTGAATTCACAAAAATAGTATATAAAGTGAAATACTGATAATGAGTGATAGTAGATGCACAGGCTCCTCAGGAGATGAACAGTTAGTTACAGATTTTTTTTTTACACAGTGCAGATTTTTAGACACAAGCCAATTTGGGCTTCAATAAAGACAGAAGAGGTCCAGTTCTTCAATCAACATAGAAGTCCCCTCTTATCCAGGGCTGAACAGAGAGGGTAAGGGCTTCGATAAATGTTGCTGGAAGGTGTCAAAGGATAAGTAATGTATTTTTCCCCCCTTGCAGGTTTACTTTTGTTTTTATTTTAGGTATTATAATTTTTTTGGTATATACACATAACAATAATAATAGTCATAATAGCATTAGATATCATATAATAATATATATCATGTATAATCAACATAAATGTACAATTAGTGATATTGTGGAATATCAACATTCCCCTGAGGGCCTGCTAAGAATATGACAGATGACTGGAGTGGGTTGCCAGTTACTTCTCTAGTGGACTGGGATTTGTCTGACCTCTCTGCTACGACCTGCCTACCTAGAGTGTCCCTACATGGTATAGCTCACAGCTTCATTAAGGTATACAAGCCCCTTAACCACCACCACTTAGCAATCCATGGTGATGTTGAGAAGGCACAAACAAATGCGCAGCCCCTTATGCCCTCCTCCACCTAGCACAGGGCCCCAATACCTGTGGCCGAACGCCGTCTACCTGCTCGTGGGGGACAAGGTGGAGGCAACCACCCAGGAGGCAGCGTCACCTGCAGTGGCGGTGGTGGAGGCATGATGGGAGGAGAAGAGGGGCAGTTGGAGGGATCTGGAGAGATGCTCAGTCTTTGGATAAGGGGGATAGTGGGGTCAGATCCCAGTGGTGTTGCCGGTGGTCCTGATGGTAATGCCACTAGCCATAGGACATCCTCCGAGCCAGGGCCCTCGGGTCCTCTTCTTTCCTCCTCCCCCTGCGCCGGTTCCTGCTGGGTGGGGGCTTGCGCCTTCACTTCCTGCTCGATGGAGCCAACGCCCCCACCTCTGGCTCACCACTGGACCCAGACCTCCTTGATGCTGACAGAGAGAAAAGAAAGTGTCATTAGTATGATGTATAATACATTGTTTTGTGTGCATTCCTAACTATCTGACATTTAGGCTTGAACCTGCATGATACTCCTAATTGCTCAGATTAGCTATAATTTACTAGATGTAATCTATTCTTTGGTTCTTGGTCTTGATCATTCTTGGCTCCTAATGCTATCTTGATTCTGGCTGCGGTCGGTAAATGCATAGACTGCTGTGGGTACAACAATACATGGACTCTCTATTGCTTGATTACTGTTGTTGTGCCCAGGAATGACAGTGATTTTTCAGCTTCATGGATTTAATGACGCATCCATCTATCACTTGTTAATTCCATGGAGCTGACATGTCAGTGTCCTTGTTGGTCATCATGTACATGTGTAGTGTGTGTGATGCACATGTGGTGGCATGTTGGTGTATGTGATATTCACCTGACATGGAGGCTGGGTACTGTTGGGCCACCAGACCTGAAGCTCCAGCAGCGGACACCTGTCTCAGAAGGTCCTTGGTGGCCCTCTCCCACTCATTACAGCTCACAGTCTTGTTCTTGTCCTCCTTGGGCATCATCCTTCTCACTTTGACCCTGATTTCGTCAAACCGGTGCTTAACGGACCTAACATTCCTTGGCGCTTTGCCTACCGCTGTAACCTCAGCCGCTACCTCCTTCCATGCCTAAACCCTAGGTTCTGCCCTAACTTCTCTCCCCCTGCAAGGATCACAGGGTGGTCACGGATAGCACAGAGGAGGATCATATTCTCCCGGTGCGTATAATTGTGGGCCCTGTGCTTGCCCTCAGCCTCTTGCCTCTGTCCCGACTGTGGACAGGGATCCTCATCTCCCTGACCTATCCCTGAGGCCTATCTCTCCCCTGAACTACCACCCCTCCTGGGATCAGACCCCTTGCCCTCTGTCCCTCTCCTACATGTGCCTGGTGCTCAGGCCACCCTGCCACCACCCACCTCCTCCTCTGCAATTCTATCCTCCTCCTCCTGCTCCTGCTCTTCCTCCACCTCCTCCACCTCCTCCTCCAATAAAAATAAGTGCAACTGTTAATCTACAGTGAGGGAAAAAGTATTTGATCCCCAGCTGATTTTGAACACTGACAAAGAAATGATCAGTCTATAATTTTAATGGAAATTGTATTTTAACAGTGAGAGACAGAATACCAAAAAAAAAAAAAAGTTATAAATTGATTTGCAGGTCAATGAGTGAAATAAGTATTTGACCCCTTCGACTTAGTACTTGGTGGCAAAACCCTTATTGGCAATCACAAGGGCAAGTCGTTTCTTGTAGTTGGCCACCAGGTTTGCACACATCTCAGGAGGGATTTTTTTCCCACTCCTCTTTGCAGATCCTCTCCAAGTCATTAAGGTTTCAAGGCTGATGTTTGGCAACTCGAACCTTAAGCTCCCTCCACAGATTTTCGATGGGATTAAGATCTGGAGACTGGCTAGGCCACTCCAGGACCTTAATGTGCTTCTTCTTGAGCCACTCCTTTGTTGCCTTGGCTGTGTGTTTTGGGTCATTGTCATGCTGGAATAGCCATCTACGACCCATTTTCAATGCCCTGGCTGAGGGAAGGAGGTTCTCACCCAAAATTTGATGGTACATGGCCCCGTCCATCGTCCTTTGATGCGGTGCAGTTGTCCTGTACCCTTAGCAGAAAAACACTCCCAAAGCATAATGTTTCCACCTTCATTTTTGACGATGGGGATGGTGTTCTTGGGGTCATAGGCAGCATTCCTCCTCCTCCAAACACGGCAAGTTGAGTTGATGCCAAAGAGCTTAATTTTGGTCTCATCTCAGCTTGTTACCTGTATAAAAGACACATGTGAACCAGAAATCTTGCTGATTTATAGGGGATCAAATACTTATTTCACTCATTGACCTGCAAATCAATTTATAACTTTTTTGACATGCGTTTTTGTTATTTTTGTTTTTTGTTATTCTGTCTCTCGCTATCAAAATACAACTACCATTAAAATTATAGACTGATCATTTCTTTGTCAGTGGTAAAAACAGCAGGCGATCAAATATTTTTTTCCCCTTATTGTATGAAGAAGAAAAAAATGTGTGTATTATGTGTAATTAATAACTATTAGGGGATGGGGTGTGGGGGATGAGATGGGGCGGTGGGTATATGGAGTGACCTAGTTCTATATGTCTCTATGTTTAATCTGTAAATATGAGTAAGCAAGGATTAAGTGTAAAATATTAAATAGTAGAATATAAAAGAACAAAACCGCAAATTACCACTCCGAAATTACTCCTGCTCTCTATCTCACTCTCCAAGACTACCAACTCCGAGACCAGCGTGCAACTTCGAAAGAAAATACAACACAGTCAACGCATGGGGGTGTGGAGCGTAAATTTAGAATCTCCCTCTGTCAATCATCTTCGGCTAGACCGCTTTCTATTGGCTGAGAGGCCTGTGTCGCACTACGTTATACCGCAATTGGATAGTGAACGGCGATCGCGGCTCAACCAGCTCCTTTACAGCTTGTGTGCGCAAAAAGGGTTTACGGGCTTGCGTCTACGGCCCGTAACTCGTGGCATGGTTCAATTTAATAGCTCTGTAACGTAGCAGAATTTTTAAGCCTGCAGCCTTTGCAGGTGTGCCGTTGGTGCTACGGGCTTCACATTTAATGGGGCTGTTATTTAGCTTGCATAATGCCTCCCAGTATGAATTGTTGGCTAATAGGATGTACTGTATATGGTAAATGAAAGACACCTGAATGAGTAGTATAAACAGTTAACTGTGACAGAGAATACCAAAAAACTAGATGGTTGTGTGTTATTCTGCATTGTACAATACCTTTATTTATTTGTATGTTTATTTATTTTACGTGTTCTTTTTTTGATTTATGACATTCTATTTAATTGAAAAAAATAAAATGAGAGGGATATAATAGAACCAATAATAATTCTTATTAGGAAAAAAGTCCAATTTGCAGTTTTCTTAACAGTTTCCAAAGTGCAGGAAGAAACATTGCCAAATTAGATATGATAGCAAAATCATTTGAGAAAAATATATATTTTAGAATCTATAACTAAAATATAATACATTTTACAAATTTAATTTAAAAGAAGTTACTTTTTTGGTTCCATGTTTGTTTGTTCAGATAATTAATTTTATAGTCTAAAAAACCCTCGTAAAAGGCAATGCAAAGATTTATTAAAATCTTTTTTATATTTTATTTACATTTTTAATGTTTTATCATTATTAAAAAAAATATAAGCATCTTAACAATTCATGTACAATAAAAAGGGGGACTTACGAATTATTTTACATCATATAAAAATTCAAACAAAATTGTTTTACAAGTCTTATTAAAATTTACATGTCCAGCCATGATCTTTAAAACATTATCAATTAGACATACATTTAGTTTAAATTGAATTTTAATATGATTTAGCGTTAAGTGTAATTTTAGTCATATTAATTCAAGATAAACATTTTGTATCTTGCTTTTGAGGCACAGATGAAATGAGGAATCCATTCTAATTAATATAGAAAGCTTTTTATAGATAAACAGCTATGGAATACATCACTGTTACATGCAACTACCTGCATATAACTAGTAATTAGAGTATTATTGATATGTTTTAATTGTTGTGCCTATTAAATGCTTTCCTGTTAGGCCACACAGGTTGACATATAAAGATTAAAATGACTCAGAGACACATAAACTATTACAAGACCACCCACGAAAAAGAATAATTGAAACAAGTGGACCTTTTAAAGAGACAATATGAGATGTAAGGCCACACAGTCTGTAAAATAACTGCAGATAGTTGGCACTGGCAAAGTCTTACTCTGACACTTCCATTGATAAAAACCAAAATGGACGACACTGACAATTTAACAATCCATTAGAGGTTTTTACATTACTTGTCTGATTCCTGTGAAGGTTCATTTATAAGACATTATAATAGCTGTTCTTTACATCTTCCAAAGAAAGGAAACTATCTCTACAACATGATCTTGTTCACTTACTATAAAGTTAGGGCACATGAACTATTGTTTATAATTTACATCTCAGCCAATTTGAACACATCATGAGGAATGAACGAGGTTAAACAAGCAGCCATAGATATAGTGCTTCATTAGGTTTCATTGTAAAACACATCATTTTATGACAACTGATAGGAGCTTGACTATCATCATTTTTGGCTTTCTTTGCTCATACAAAAGTGTTTTCTTTATTTATTTAATAACTGCTTAGCAATAAAACCTGAAGTAAAATTTACTTTTAAATTTTAAAAAGTAAGCTTTCTTCACCGTTATGAGGTGGATGGCAGAACTGCTTCTCATCCTCCCCTATTAAGTGTCCAGGGCATAGAAGATCTGCCCAGGAGTCTGTCCTGGTAAAAGCATTTATTTGTCTTCTTTCCTACAGTGGCAACTGAAAAACAAACCTAGACTGGTCAGGAAAAAAAGTAAGAGAGTCCCCTGGGTTGATTTTCTTCCACCACTGGACATTTAATAGGGAATAAAGAGAACCAGGTCTGCTAACTCTCTAACCTCTAATATATGAATGTAAATTATAGAAGTTAGAAGTTAAAAATAATTTATTTTGTTCAAACCCTGGTTTATGAAGATTCATTTAGCAAATGAGCAAACTACAGTGGCCCTACACATCTAACAGGTCAGGGGTATACAACATTTCAAAATAACAAATTTACATTGCACTCTGGAACTTCTGAGTGTCTGTATATACAGTTTTTTACTGTATAATCATAGGTTGCATACAGTGCTTATTAAGCTATTTCTGGGCTATGGTATAAAAACGTAATATTAAATTATGTGTCTGTGCACCTCAGATGTAAAGCCGGCCCGGAATTCAGGTGTACTCAGAATTAGTTTTTCCCCACTAAGTACATAAAATGTATATATGTTAATTGGCCATTATTATTTCCAAGTAATTATACCTACTTGATTCTTAGTTGAGTTTAAAACAATTATAAGATGCATATGCATCTTTCTCTTTCCCCACCTAAGCTTACTCGCTGCCAACTCTACTCACCCACCTGAACTCAAGCAACCACTTCCCTGTCACCGACCCCCGATTGTTACAATCCCGTGATGTTCCCAGGTTGTATTATCTCCCCACTAGGTGAAGATATTAAACTGCATTCTCTTCACAATGTCTTTCTCTCAGATCACTTCCCACTCATATCAAAGGAAAACCTCTTTCTATATGTACACATTTTCTACACAAGTACATTTTACACCTGCCTCACAACAGAACTGTTTTTTTTCTATTCTATCCTCTAACACTCTCATCGTTTACTCCCTTCCTATCCTATCCTATCCACACCTATCCACACCCAGGTTTCTCCCTCTCCCTTTACATTGTACATTTTCAAGTTTTCAATCTTGTAAAGTGCTTGGAGAAAAAGCACCATCTACATTAGATTTTTAAGCTCAAAGAGAGGGCTCTCCATTCTTTTTGTCATATGTTAATATTGTATTTTGTTTTGTGCTTAACCCTTGTATAGTGTTATGGAATATGTTGGCACATTACATATGAATAATAATAATAATAATAATATTCAATTATATCACTCACGCTCACTATCTGCTGGCAACACAGCCACCCCCACTTGTTTGAACCTATTGCCTTCACACTGCCACATTGCATCTATCGACCTCCTGTATCACACCCAAGCATTGTACATTGTAACTATGCAAGTTTTCAATCTTGTGTTGGTGCTTTGGAAACAAGCACTGCATATGTTTGATTTTAAGCTCAAAAACAGGGACCTCCATTCTTTGCAATGTGTTACATTTTATTCTGACCAAACATAATTTCACTGGAGTACAATCTTTTGGATCCTCGGCATCATTTGCATCCTCTCTACATATCAGTGGTGCATATTAAAGAAAATATTTCAATTGATTTATTTTTGACAACATGCCCAATCATTTTGTTAAATGGAAGTTTTAAAACCACTCTGATTCTTACATATGGCAGGTTTTCCTTTGATTCATCATTTGAAATCTCTTTCAGATCTACTTAGTATTCCACTTGTATACCAGGAACCGTATATAATAATGTACTCATGCTCCATAGGAAAATATAGGAATGGAGAAGATCTCCAAGATTTCTAAGACTACAGTTTTTAGTACAAATGACCCAGGGTGTCATTTTAACAGGTCATTTAATAATTGCAATAAAAAATGAGGAATATGAAATTAATCTAAGCAAATTTTACATGGATTTCTTGCTACAGTTCTTCCTTTCAATTCATATATTGAGCACAACTTTGTTTTTAACCACTATTGTTGCTCAAATTGTTATTGCTCATTGTTATAAATGCAGCTCACTATGTAATACTCACTCTCTACTCTTCATATTGACTTGGCCACAATGAAAACACAGTTACTGTAAAGAACCAGGTTGAATGATTTCACTGCATGATATTTATTTTAGACTGCAATAGAAAGTACAATGCTAGTAGTAAACCAGTATCCTAAAGTATTATGCTACTACAGAATGAAACACTGAGAATTTTTAAAAAACAACTACTAGAATATCTATAAGAAGAGAAATAAAGCTACATAAATAAAGGGCTAAGTTGTAAAGTTTTAAAACATGTAATAACTGGCTGAAAAATATATAGCAATGTCATTAAATTACTTTTGTAAAGCCCTAAAAACATGAGCTAGATATTTTATTTGTTGTTGTTTAATAGTTCAGTCGTGTCCAACTCTCCATGACTCTATGGACCACAGCAGGCCAGGCATATATATAGTATAGTATAGTATTTGAGGTTGAATAAAGAATGTTACTCCATCAAGTTCAACCTTTTTAGATATCTTTTGATCTTTTTAATATGTGGACTATTTGCTATTAATTGTTAATTGATCCAGAGGAAGGCAAACAGAAACAAAAAAAAAACATTGAAACTTTGCAAATTGTCTCATAAGGGGAAAAAACAGTAAAATTCCTTCCTGACCCCAGAAACTGGCGATCAAATTTCTCCCTGGATCAATATTTCTTCGCTAGTTATCTAGGATAACCTTGAATGCCCTCTTTATTTAAAAATATATCTAACCCCTTTTTAAACTTATCTATCAAATTCGCTGTCACCACCTCCTTTGGTAGAGAATTCCACAGTTTAACCACCCTAACTGTGAAGAACCCTTTTCTTTCTTTAAGGTGAAATCTTTTTTCCTTTAACCTCAAGGGTAGAGATGTCGCAAATAGTTAGCCGGCGGACTGTTCCCGGCGAACATAGCGATGTTCGCGTTCGCGGCAAACTGCGAACATATGCGAGATTCGACCTGCCCCCAATACTTTATCATTGAGCAAACTTTGACCCTGCATGTCACAGTCAGCAGACACATTCCAGCCATTTAGCAGCATACACTCCCTTCCACACCCTTCTACCTCATGGACAGCAGCCATTTTGGAATCATAACTAACTTGCAGTCTTACTGAGAGGAGGTAGAGTGTAGGTGATACTGCATCAATAGGGAAAACCATAGCTAGGCAAGTTTATTCAGTGTCCAGTGCAGTGCTGAAGGACTCTGGTGCATTATTATTATTATTATTACTACTATATAATGTGTAGATGTACCAGCTGGCATGCATTATTATTATTATTATTATTATTATTAATATTATTATTATATAATGTGTAGATGTACCAGCTGGGCATGCTCTTGTGCATTATTATTATTAGTAGTAAAATACTACTACTACTAATAATAATAATGCACAAAAGCATGCCCAGCCGGTACATCTACACATTATATAGTAATAATAATAATAATAATAATGTAGAAGAGCCTGCCCAGCCGGTACATCTACACATTATATAGTAATAATAATAATAATAATAATAATAATAATAATAATAATAATATAGAAGAGCATGCCCAGCCGGTACATCTACACATTATATAGTAATAATAATAATAATAATAATAATAATAATAATATTAATGCACAAAAGCATGCCCAGCCGGTACATCTACACATTATATAGTAATAATAATAATAATAATAATGTAGAAGAGCCTGCCCAGCCGGTACATCTACACATTATATAGTAATAATAATAATAATAATAATAATAATAATCATAATAATAATAATATAGAAGAGCATGCCCAGCCGGTACATCTACACATTATATATTAATAATAATAATAATAATAATAATAAAGCAGAAGACCTCCCCTGTGTCTCCCCCCCCACTCCCTCCCATGTGTCTCTCTCCCCCCCTCTCCCCTGTGTCTCCCCCCCACTCCCTCCCATGTGTCTCTCTCCCCCCCCCTCTCCCCTGTGTCTCTCCCACCCTTGCCTGTGTCTTTACCCCCTCTCCCTTCCCCAGTGTTTCTTTCCCCCCTCTCCTGTGTCTTTTCCCCCTTCCCTCTTCCCTGTGTCACTCCCCCCTCCCCTGTGTCTCTAACCCCCTCTCCCTTCCCGTGTTTCTTTCCCCCCTCCCCTGTGTCTTTCCCCCCTTCCCTCTCCCCTGTGTCTCTCCCCCCTCATCTGTGTCTCTTCCCCCTTCTCCCCTGTGTCTCTACCCCCTCTCCCCTGTGTCTCTACCCCCTCTCCCTTCCCCTGTGTTTCTTCCCCCCTCCTCTGTGTCTTTACCCCCTTTCCTCTCCCCGGTGTCTCCTCACCACTCCCTCCCATTAGTCTCTTCCCCCCTCTCCCCTGTGTCTCTAACCCCCACTCTCTCCTGTGTCTCTCCCCCCTCCCATGTGTCTCTTCCCCTCACCTCTCCCTTACCCTGTTTCTCTTCCCCCCTCTGCCCTGTGTCTTCCTCCCCCTCTCCCCTCTCCTGTGTCTTCCTCTCCCTCTCCCCTGTGTTTCCTCCCCCCTCTCCCCTCCCCTGTTAGCTCCTATACACATACATACATACGATAAGAAATCTGTGTGTGGGGGGGGGGTGTTACCCCTTACCCCCCCTCCCCAGTTCCAACACCCATGTGTACTGTATAATATTGTATTGCATTATGTTATATTATATCACTAGCGACTTGCCTGGTACAAATGACGGGGCAATAATAATAAATAAAAAAGTTTGAAGCCATGGCAATGCTGTTTGCCACACAATGTGATGCTTTTTGTACTCTGAGGACCTTCGGCGCTCATTGTGAGCCTCTTCCCTCGTGTCCTTCATGTTTCGTGCTTTGCAACGATCAATCTTCGGCGCTCATCGCAAAGACAGATATATAAGTACAGTGTTAAATATATAAAAAAATTTGTGCAGTGTAAATTAAAAAATGTATTCAGGTCTCAGAGCATAATAAAGTGATTTAGATTTGTAACTGCTTTGAGAGTGCTATCGCTGGCAGCCAATGAGCAGTAATCCAGATATATAACTGCAGAGTAAAAAGTAAAACCTTTTAGTGTAGTGTAAAGTCTACATTTTTTATTTTCCATTACTAATTAATACCTATTAAATAAATGCACGATAATAACTATTGTGAATGAACAAATGTATTAGGAAGTGCGAAGCGTTAATGTATGTAAAGTAACCGCAGTGTAAAATATGCTATTAAGCGTATTTTTTTTAAATATATTTTTTTTAATAATAATGAATTAATTAATTACTAAAATACTTTACCTATTTGTAATTAATATATCCAGTGATCAATAACCTGAAGAGCTAACTAAAAATGATTTTCATAAAAAGCCGTACGAGGTAAAGATACACTATTAACAAGGACGCTAAATCATCCACACCCGCTTACCACATACACATTCCCCGCCATTTTACAACACTAACTTACACAATGCGGAAGTACCCAGCTACCCTAACGGCTTCCACTCG
This sequence comes from Discoglossus pictus, assembly GCA_027410445.1. NCBI lineage: Eukaryota > Metazoa > Chordata > Amphibia > Anura > Alytidae > Discoglossus > Discoglossus pictus. The sequence continues at coordinate 64,164,620 of CM050165.1, read as the reverse complement.
CGCACGCAGCCTATTTACACTACACACTGCACACATTGCTGACACTTACACAGCAGCTCCACAGCACTGAAAACCTACATTGTATGCTGCAGGATCATGAAAACAGATTGTCAGCTCTTCAGCACAATGCTTCCTGCATATATTACTTACAAATAGGTAAAGTATATTAATTTAGTAATTATTTCATTAGCATACAAAAATACATATACACAAAAAAAACATTATCACATTAAACATAAAAGCCATTCACTGCGCGCCTCACAACGAGCGCCAACGCTGCTCATAACACACAAAGCCTTGCAATAAGCGCAAAAAAAATACAACCAACAGCCTTGCAATGAGCGCTGAAGGATCTCCGACCGCCAACAAAATGAATGTCTCGTCCAAACCATTACCTGCCTTACAATCTTATTGCCGCCATTTTTTGACGGGCAATTCGCTAGTAAATATATAAAGATCAAGATAATAAAAGTATCAGGAAATGTAACACAAAGATGCACGCGCGTCTGAATAATACGACAAATACGGATTTTTGTCATAAATGATATGATCGCAGTATTGGGTCATAAACCCTAAACACTGGAATCTGTTACATACAATTTACTGATGATGTCATTAATGGGCTTCAAGGGGGGGGATCTCTTTTCATACTTTTTGAGCTGTGCAAATCCAACATACGCAGAGCGGAAACCCCACATCTGTGGGACACACACAAAGGGGTTCACTTTGGGAGAAAAAAACAAACAAATATGAAATATTTAATAATCATATTTTGATGTTACCAACAGATAAGGAAACGAAACTGAGGTTATTATATCTAATAGTAGCAAGCCTGGGAATACTGGGAGTAATAATACTGCAGCAGGAGGTCAGGACTAATGTCACCTATAGACCCCCAGACAGATAAAGGTCAGTACTAATGTCCCTCTATAGACCCCCAGTCAGATAAAGGTCAGTACTAATGTCCCTCTATAGACCCCCAGTCAGATAAAGGTCATTACTAATGTCCCTCTATAGACACCCAGTCAGATAAAGGTCAGTACTAATGTCCCTCTATAGACACCTAGTCAGATAAAGGTCAGTAATAATGTCACCTATAGACCCCCAGTCATATAAAGGTCAGTACTAATGTCACTCTATAGACACCCAGTCAGATAAAGGTCAGTACTAATGTCACCTATAGACCCCCAGTCATATAAAGGTCAGTACTAATGTCACTCTATAACACCCAGTCAGATAAAGGTCAGTACTAATGTCACTCTATAGACACCCAGTCAGATAAAGGTCAGTACTAATGTCACTCTATAGACACCCAGTCAGATAAAGGTCAGTACTAATGTCACCTATAGACCCCCAGTCAGATAAAGGTCAGTACTAATGTCCCTCTATAGACACCCAGTCAGATAAAGGTCAGTACTAATGTCCCTCTATAGACCCCCAGTCATATAAAGGTCAGTACTAATGTCACTCTATAGACCCCCAGTCAGATAAAGTTTTGAAATGTTTCTTGGATAGCATTGGCGCTAAAGGAGGTTTGGCCATCAGGTAGTCTAAAGATACCGTATATTATGTCCTCTCTTGGGGGGTAAAGACACTAATAATTCCTCCAATAAAATTCTGTTTTTTTATGTGGGCAAGGTCCCTGGTTAGCCCATTGGGTTATCTGTTAAAAAGAGTGGTGCAGAGACTGTGGGGGCTGTTAGCCTCCTTGTCCCCGTGTGGCCGTTTAGAATCCCTGCTGCTGCATGTTTCAGCTTTATTAAGGTGTAATTGTACAGCGTTTGACTCAAGTAGCTGCCTGTGCTGGGTCAGTTTGGCTTAATTGCTGGGCCCTTTTCCTGCCAAGATGGCGACTGTCAGTCCATGGGCCTCTATGTCCCCTTCACTACCTTTGTCCCCACTTGTGTGCTTATTTGGGATGGCCCCCCTTTATATCTCCGACCCATGGCCTTCTCAGGTCCCCCCCTCAATCTCTGAGTGTGGGTATGCGGGCTGGGGGGTTAAATCAGGCCTACCTTCTTCTCTGCTCGCTGCAAGATCAACAATATCTAATTTTTCAGGCATGTGTACATGCCTAATTTTTCTGGCCTCTGGTGCTGCACTGTGCCTTCAACAACCAAACCCCCCAAAAAGGCACATAACAGGGATTAAACTGATAGGAGTAGTACTACTTAACACACAACTCATATCTGGTGTAACAGTAGTGTACATTTAAAACAAAAAAACATTTTTTCTACTGTAATAGATAGCATAGCAGTTAGTTGTCTGCAAGCGTGTGTGTCAGACCTACAGCGTCTACTCTGCCAACTTCTGCAAGTGCACAGTGCCACTCATATCTGTTGTCACAGTAGCTTGGACGCATAGTACCAATCTGTCAAAGCCGGTAATGATGAATGAGGTCTAGAGTAGCCTGGTTCCCTTATCCTCTACAGGTTGAGACCTAATGTTTGGGTGACTCAAGACCAACACATGAGTACAAGCAGCACACAAACTCAAAGCCGCCATCCTCCTCCTGGTCCAGCATCATCAGCCACATCAACCACTGCTGTCCTCCTTGCCCCCTCTCAACCATCCGCCACTGCGCCACCCGCCTTGAGCAGTTCCTGCTCATTTGCCCATAGTCAGGTGCCTGTAAAGGACATGTTTGAGCGTAAGAAGCTAATGTCTCAAAGTGCCCCAAAATTGAAGTGATACGACCAACAAAGCATCTTTTTCCATCTCCCGGTTCTAAAAATCCAGGCCTTATACACGCCCCCTGATATGTGCTGTAACAGGTTTTAAACTGATAAGAGTAGTACTACTTAACACACCTTATAATAATGCAGAGAGAGGCAATGCATGAGAGGAGTCTGAAGAAGAGGAGTCAGAGGAGGAAGGTGGCTTTGAGGAGGTGGAAGACCAAACACAGCAGGCGTCCCAGGTGGCTTGTTGTCACCTTTCGGGGACCCTTGGTGTTGTACGTGGCTGGGTGGAGGAAGAGACCTTCAATGATATCAGTGAGGACATGGAACGGGACATGGCTAGCTTGGTATCCAACCTTGTGCAAATGGGGAGTTTGCGGTTGTGCAAATGGACTGTTTGCGGTTGTTTGCGGTGCGTTAAACGGGGAGTTTGGTCTGTCACTGTGAAGCGGGTGTAACCCTTACACTACCTGATCGATACAACATCATACCTGATGTTTTAAAGCACGTTATTCCAAACAATTTAGGATTGTTAGGTAATGTATGCCCTTTATGGCTTAAAACCAGACTCTGTATCAACTATGTAATTTTCCGTGGTAGTTTTGCCATGGATCCCCCTCTGGCATGCCACAGTCCAGTTGTTAGACCCCTTGAAACAACTTTCCCATCACTATTGTGGCCAGAAAGAGTCCCTGTGGGTTTTAAAATTCGCCTGCCCATTGAAGTCTATTGCGGTTCGCCGATGTTCGCCGGTTCGCGAACATTTGCGGCGGTTCCCGTTCGCGGTTCGCAAACCGAAAATTTTATGTTCGCGACATCATTACTCAAGGAATGTCCTCTTGTCAGTTGAAAATCTCTTGCTGCAAAAAATTCACTTGATCAAAGCCTTATCTTGACCCTGGACGTATTTAAATAAGATAATCATATCCCCTCGTCGACACCTTTTTTCTAGAAAAATAAGTTTAATTTGGTTAGTCTTTCTTAGTAGTTTTGTTGCCATTCTCTGTACCTTTTCCAGCTCTAAAATGTCCTTTTTATGAAGTGGTGCCCAAAATTGTACTCCATATTCCAAATGAGGGCATACTAGGGATTTGTATAGTGGTAGAATTATATTTGCTTCCCTTGCTTCTATAACCTTCTTAATACATGCTAATATGTTACTTGCCTTTGCAGCTGCTTCTTGGCATTGAGCACTGCTACCTATGTGGTTGTCCACAAGTACTCCCAAATCCCTTTCAATATCAGATACCCCTAGATTTACTCCATTAAGATTATAAATTGCATGGCTAATTTTCCTTCCCAAATGCATAACCTTACATTTACTTGTATTAAATCTCATCTGCCAGTTAGCCGCCCATTTCTCTAATTTATGCAAATCCCTTTGTAGGGGAAGTACATCATTATATGATTTAATTACCTTCACAACTTAGTGTCATCAGCAAAAAGGAAGACACTACTTTCGAGTCCTACTTCAGCATCATTAATAAATATGTTAAAAAGGAGAGGACCTAATACTGAACCTAGTGGAACCCCACTTACCACATTAGTCCAATCAGAATATGTTCCATTTACAACAACCCTTTGCTACCCATCTTTTAGCCTTTTAGTCAGATCTCAATCCATGAGCAGATATTTACTGCAATTCCTGTATCCCTTAGTTTGCTCAAAAGCCTCCCATGTGGCACTGTATCAAAAGCCTTTGCAAAATCCAAAAAGACTACATTGCCCTGATCCAAGTTCCTACTAACCTCCTCATAGAAACTAATTAGATTGGTCTGACATGACCTATGCTTTATAAATCCATGTTGACTGCTACCTATGATCTTGCTCAAATAGACATTTTCTTGTATTCTGTCCCTTATTAACCGTTCTAAAAGCTTTCCCACTACAGAAGTGAGGCTCACTGGTCTATAATTCCCCGGATTTGCTCTTGCTCCCTTCTTAAATATAGGTATCACCTCTGCTTTTTGCCAGTCATCTGGTAGTGACCCTGTGGTGAGTGAGTCTTGAAAGATTAGATATAATGGTTTGGCTATTACAGAACCCAGGTCCCTCAGTACCCTTGGATGTATTCCATCAGGAACTGGAGCTTTATTAACATTTATTTTCTCCAATTTCTTTTGGATTTCTTCCTGTGTTAACCAATTATTTAGTGATGGTAGTGTAGCCCCATGTTGTTGCTGTGTCCCAACTACTGATATCTCCCTTGTGTATACCGAAGAAAAGAACCTATTTAGCTCATCTGCTTTTTCCTGGTCACTAATTATCCGACGGCCTGTGTCACATTGTAATGTTCCTATAGTTTCTTTCCTCGCCTTCTTCCCATTAATATATTTAAACAATATTTTAGGGTTAGTCTTACTTTCCTTTGCAACTGACTTCTCATTTTCTATTTTAGCCAGTCTAATAGCCCTTTTGCAGGCCTTGTTGATTTCCTTATAGTTACATAAAGCTGTCTCTGTTCCCTTCTTTTTGTATAATTTAAATGCATGTTTCTTTTTCCTTATCATGATCTTTAAATCATTGTTAAGCACATGGGATGTAATTTACTCCTAGTTTGTATATTTAGTAAGGATTTGAATGTTGTCCATTTATTTTCAATATTGTTCCCTGTAAGTTCTTTATCCCAGTCTATATGTAGTATTGCTGCCCTTAGCCCATTAAAGTTAGCCCTTTTAAAATGTAGAGTTTTTGTTGGCCCCTTACAACTCTGTTTTTTGTATTCAATCTCAAATGAGACTGTGTTGTAATCGCTGTTCCCCAAGGGTTCCCCTTTTTTAACATTTGATATTATATCAATATTACTTGTGATAACTAAATCCCCATTTCTAGTAGGTTCTTGTATTTCCTGGGCCAGGTAATGATCCCTGAGTGTACTCAAGAACCTGCTCCCTTTAGCTGAGCTGCTGGTCTTATTTATCCAGTTTATTTCAGGGTAATTAAAGTCTCCCATTATTAAAACTTGCCCTTGCTTAGCTGCATTTTCAATCTGTAACAATAATTGTATTTCCTCACTTTCAATTATATTTGGGGGTTTATAGCATACTCCCACCAATATGCATTTATAATTTGCTGCTCCACTATTTAGCTCAACCCACAAAAATTTAATGATGTCGCTAGTTCCAGCATAAATATCTTCTCTGACTATAGGCTTAAATTCAGGCTTAACATACAGACATATCCCTCCTCCTATTTTACCATTTCCCCTGTGTTTCCTAAATAAGTTATAATCATCCAAATTAACTGTCCAGTCATGATATTCATCCCACCGTGTTTCAGTAATGCCTATTAAGTCCCATTTTTCTTGTACTGCTAATAATTCTAGCTCGCCCATTTTCCCAGGCAAACTTCTTGCATTAGCAAGCATACACTTTATGTTGCTATGGCTCTGTGAAGTGCTTGCCACTGTATTCGAGGCCCTATTAATACCTCCCTACTGTCTATTGTAACCCTCCCCCCTTCTCCTCCCCCATAGGTAAATCATTCATCCCTTTCCCTCTCTACCCTTTCTACCCCAATACTTCTATATAGTCTCTCCACCCCCACACCTACAAGTTTAAAATCTCCCCAGCCGTTCTACCATCCTATCCCCTAGCACAAAAGCTCCCTTATCATTAAGGTGCAATCCATCCCTGCTATAGAGATTGTACCAAAGTGAGAAGTCAGCCCAGTGCTCTAAAAACCCCAAACCCTCTGCACTGCACCATTTTTTAGTCACGCATTAACCTCCCTAAGCTCCTTTTATCTCTCTGGGCTAGCACGTGGCACTGGTAGTATTTCTGAAAATACTACCTTAGATGTCCTTGCTTTAAGCTTATTCCCTAGATCTTTAAAAATATTCTTTAGGACACTCCATCTTCCACTTACTTTGTCATTAGTACCAATATGTACCAAGACCGCGGGTTCATTTCGAGCCCATCCCAATAATTTATCCACCCGATCCACAACATGCCGAACCCGAACACCCGGGAGACAGCAAACTGTTTGATTGCTGGGATCTGGGTGACAAATCACCCTGTTTACCTTCCTAATAATAGAGTCACCTACCACCAAAACCTGTCTATTGCTCTGCCTATTCTGCTCTCCCACTCCTCCAGTAGAACTATTTCCCCGGCTCTATCTGGCATTGCCATTCCTGAATGGACATCCCCAACAGTTTCACTCAATCTGGCAAATCTGTTGGTGTTTGCCAACTCAGAACTGGCCTGCCTCCTCCTCCTGATCCCTCTGCTTCCCCTTCTAAATGTAACCCAGCTACCTCCCTGGACATCCTCACTAGCCCCAGCTCCACCCTCCATGATAGGTCCAGCTAAACTGTGCTCTGTGAGCACCAACTCCCTTTCTAGTGGAATATCACTAAGTGCTGCAATTTTACTCTCCAGTTCTCCAATATGAGCTTCCAGAGAGGCAACATGCTCACATCTGTCACAGAGGTATGGACCCTGGATCATCTGTTCCAGTAGTGTATACATGTGGCAGGATGTACACTCCGTGAGGTTGTCGCTGGACTGACTCATGATTATCAGTTACAAAAATACAGTTAGAAAACAAATCAATGTCTTTGTATAAAGATTGCTTTTCTACACCTTAACCCAAACAAAACAAACAAATATATGTTTGTTTTCTATTTTTTCTTATAATACTCCTTTTCTTTGAATTTCCTCCTTTTATTCAATCTCCTACACACCAACTACACTTACACTAGAAATGATTGCAAGTTCCCAAGTTCGCTCCTTCCTTTGTTAAAATAGACCCTGCCTACTCACCTGTACAATGATAAATGAGCACAGGACAGAAAACACTGCCCTGCTTCACAGAACTGATTCAAACAGAACACGATAAAATGCTTACAGATAAACCTTTACACAGGCCAAACCACACCCACTCTCACCTGGATCCTGATTACAGCCCACAGGAAAGAAAACTCTGCACTGATTTACAGAACTGATTTTAAAAAAAAGAATATGTCAGCAAGATGTTTTAATTAAGCATTGCTATTTCATAAAATTCACAGTCAGTGATTTAAAAAAAAAAAACAATATTCAAAATTAAACTTACTTTCAAAGTTTAGACTCAGCTAGCATACATCCACTATATGGTCAATGGGGGCAGGCGGCTTTTGTCCAGCTGGTAGCAGCTACATTTTAAGGCGCAAAGTTATACCAATACAATGGTCTCCATTGGCTGGAGACTTGTTGTGTTAAACAGGTTTCCCTTGCTGTGAGGGCATCATATGAATAATTAATTATTCTCTTAAAGCTCAAATTGGAGAACTGGAGAGGAGAATTCCAGCACTTAGTGATATTGCTCCACTGGAAAGAGAGTGGGTGCTCACTGAGCACAGTTTAGCTGGGCCTAGCATGGAGGGTGGAGCTGGGGCTAGTGAGGATAATGAAGGAGGTAGATGGGTTACAGTAACAAGGGGAAGCAGAGGGAACAGTAGGTGGAGGCGAGGTCTTGGTACATATTGGTACCGATGACAAAGTTAGTGGAAGATGAAGAGTCTTAAAGAATGATTTTATAGAACTAGGTAAAAAACTGAAGGCAAGAACCTCCTAGGTAGTATTTTCGAAGATACTACTAATGCCATGTGCTAGCCCAGGGAGACAGAAGGAACTTAGGGAGGTTAATGCGTGGCTAAAAAAGTGGTGCATTAAGGAGACGTTTGGGTTTTTAGAGCACTGGGCTGTCTTCTCATTTGGGTACAATCTTTATAGCATCTTAATGAAGAGGGAGCTGGTGTGCAAGGGAAAAGGATGGTAGAAAGGCTGGGGAAGTTTTTTAAACTAGTAGGTAGGAGGGAGGGACTAGATATAAGTAATGGGGTAGAAAGTGTAGAGGGGGTAAGAAACTAATGAACTAGTCAAGGGGGAGGAAATGGGGGAGGGTTTGTATAGTCAATAGGGAAGTATTGTTAAGTAACTCAAGTAGAGTGGGAGGCACTTCAGAACTACAGACTCATAACATAAGATGTATGCTTGCTAATGCCAGAAGCTTGCCAGGAAAATGGGAGAGTTAGGATTATTAGGAGTTAATGAGAAATGGGATTTAATAAGCATTACTGAAACATGCTGGGATGAATCTCATGACTGGACTGTTAATCTGGATGGTTATAACCTATTTAGGAAAGATAGGGGCAATGTTAAAAGAGGAGGAGGGATCTGTCTGTATATTAAGCCTGAATATAAGCCTGTAGTCAGAGGAGATATTTATGCTGGAACTAGCAGTAATGTTGAATGTTTGTGGGTGGAGTTAAACAGCAGAGGAGCAAATTATAAAATAATATTTGTAGGAGTATGCTATAAACCCCCAAATATAATTGAAAGTGAGGAAATACAATTTTTGTTACAGATTGGAAATGCAGCAAAGCATGGGCAAGTTTTAATAATGGGTGATTGTAGCTACCCTGAAATAAACTGGGTAAATGAGACCAGCAGTTCAGCTAAGGGGAGCAGGTTCTTGAGAGCACTCATTGATCATTATCTGGCCCAGGTTATACAAGAGCCTATTAGAAATGAAGCTATCTTGGATTTAGTCATCACAAATAGTATTGATATAGTATCAATTGTTGAAATAGGGCAACCTTTGGGAAACAGTGATCACAACAAAGTCTCATTTAAGATTGAATTTAAAAAAACAAAACTGTTAAGGGCCAACAAAAACTCTTAATTTTAAATGGGCAGATTTTAATGGCCTAGGGGCAGCAATATAACGTATAGACTGGGACAAAGAATACTGAAAATAAATGGACAATGTTCAAATCCGTACTAAATATACATACTTATCACCATATACCATGTTGAAGTAAATCCCAACCCATGTGGCTTAACAGTGACTTAAAGATGAAGATGATGAGTAAAAAACAGGCATTTAAATTATACAAACGAGGGGACAGAGACTGCTTTACATGAGTACAAGGAAATCAACAAGACTTGCAAAAGGGCTATTAGACTGGCTAAAATAGAAAATGAAAAGTTAGTTGCAAAGGAGAGTAAGACTAACCCTAAAATATTTTTTAAATATATTTAAGGAAAGAAGGCCAGGAAGAAAGCTATAGGAACATTACAATTTGACCAAGGCTGTCTGATAATTAGTGACCAGGAAAAGGCAGATGAGCTTATAGGTTCTTTTCTTCAGTATACACAAGGGAGGTACCAGTCGTTGGGACACTGCAACCAAATGGGGGTACACTACCTTTATCCAATAATTGGTTGACGCAGGAAGAAATCCAAAAGAGGTTGAAAAAAATGAATGTTAATAAAGCCCCAAGTTATGATGTAATACATCCAAGGGTACTGCGAGAACTGGGCTTTTCTAATAGCCAAACCATTATATCTAATTTTTCAGGATTCACTCAACACAGGGTCTCTACCAGACGACTGGAAAGGAAGCAGAGATGATACCTATATTTAAGACAGGAGCAAGAACAAATCCAGGAAATTATAGACCTGTAAGCCTCACTTCTGTAGTGGGAAAGGTTTTAGAAGGGTTAATAAGATATAGTATACACTAATATGTCTATTTAAACAAGAATATAAATAGGAATCAACACAGATTTATGAGGGATAGGAAATGTCAAACAAACCTAATTAGTTTCTATGAAAAAGGTTAGTAGGAACTTGGATCAAGGCAACTCAGTGGATGTAGTCTTTTTGGATTTTGCAAAGGCTTTTTGATATAGTGCCACATTGGAGACTATTGTGCAAACTAAGGGATACAGGAATTGCAGTAAATATCTGCTCATGAATTGAGAGCTGACTAAAAGAAAGGAAGCAAAGTGTTGTAAATGGAACATACTCAGATTGGACTAATGTGGTAACTGGGGTTCCTCAGGGTTCAGTATTAGGTCTTCTCCTTTTTAACATATTTATTAATGACTTAGAAGTAGGATTGTAAAGTATTGTCTCCATTTTTGCTGATGACACTAAGTTGTGCAAGGTAATTTAAACGGATAATGATGTACTTTCCCTCCAAAACGCCATTCAGGGTTATCCTGGATAATTAGAGAGAGAGTATTGATCCAGGGAGGAAACCGATCTCCAGTATCTCGGGTCTGTTTTTTTTTTCTGTTTGCCTTCCTCTGGATTAATTATCGATTAACAATTAATCTGCATATTGCAGATCCGAGGAGATCTAAAACAGTTGAACTTGATGGACTAAAAGTATTTTTTCAACCTCAGTTACCAAGTAACTATGTAACTTTGTTAACACATTGGATTGTTCTTAAAACCCTGTAGAGCTGATTCTCAGCCAAATCCCAGACTTCCATTAATCACATAAGGGTGGAGACAAGCACTCAGCTGAAGGCTGATACTCCAAATGTTTGAAAATGAATTTATTGCTGAATATTATAAATCATTAAATATGATTTCTTTAATGATCAATACATAATTAAAATAACAAGTTCTTCTTGCTAGGACAATAGAGTTTTAATATAATTACAAATAAAAAGGAAAAAGCTGTATGCTTTCATATGTATGTGTTGGTTCCTGTATTACTTTAGTTTCAGTAGAGAGAGAAGCAGACGTTTTCCAAAAAATATAATTTGCAGATGAAAATATCATATATTGGATCACCAAATTTAAATTGGCCTTAGAGCACCAAAATAGCTTCCTGTAGCACAAGCCATAATTAGATGTGTGGCTATTAGTAATGTTTACTCTTTGTGGGCATCCTCCCCTCAATTCCCTACAGTAACACCACAAGAAGCTGAAAGAAGATCAGCCTCTATGGCCAGCAGGGAAAAAAATCATTATGCTTTTCTTCTTAAAATATGTACACTTTATTCAATTTTATACTGTACATTATTCTTTTATATGCATATTTGATACAGTTATATCTTATTCTTTCTATACTATTACAATTTTATTTTGTGCTCCTACTTCTCTGTCCTCAACCTTGCCAGCAGTACTATTTATCATCATTAATATCAAAACTGTCCTCCAACCCCAAATGTTTGTTAGCCACATTCAACACTCTACTCTGCCCAGCCCCACCTCCCACCCTCTCCTGTCTCACAGCTGAAGACTTTGCCAACTACTTTAAACATAAGATTGAAAACATTCAAAACAAATTATCCTCTTAATGTGGCTCACAAACTCCCTCCTTTTAATGAAGCGACAACACCCGGCCTTCACCCTTCTCCAATCCCACACCCCCTATGGACTCCTTTGACCTTTTAATTGAGGATGAAATCTCCAGTCTACAATCAACATTTTACCTTACAACCTGACCACTGCATCCTATTCCATCACAGCTTATCCCCCCACTCTCTTCCATACTTATCTTCACACATATATTCAACCTTCTCTAAACACTGTCATGTTTCTGTCATCTTTAAAACACAACATCACTGCATCAAACTATCGCCCTATCTTGCTACTTCAGAACTACTCGAGAGGCTTGACTATAATCATCTTACCACAGTTGACCAACCTCTTCCCCTCCAAATTCTCCACTATCTTGCCATCCGTGACACTGCTCTCTCATGGTTTACATCATACCTACAAGATCGAACAAGTAGTGTAATTTTCTCTGGCACCACTTCTTTACCTCATCCTCTGTCTGTTGACGTACCTCACTGTTCAGTCTTCTTCTCTATCTATACATCCCCACTTGGTGCCCTAATCACATTTTTGAGATTTCAGTGTTATCTCTATGCAGACGACACCCAGATCTACAGCTTAGCACCAGATCTATCCCCTTCTCTTCAAGCATTAGTTTGCCTCTAAAGCATAGCCTGCAGGATGTCCACCCACCAACTCAAACTCAACATGTCAATAAGGAGGTCATAATGTTCCCACATTTTACTACAGCTTCCATTCCTAAAATATCTCTCACTGTTGATAATGCCATTATCACCTCTGCCTCCCAGGCCCATTGTCTAAAATACCTCCAAAAATATGTCACTATCTTTCACAAGATATAACTAAAATTCAAATACATTCACTCATAATTTCTTGACTCGAGTAATACTCCTTGCTGGCCTCCCTATCCCCCTTTTCCCCCTCTCCAATCCATAATGAATGCCTCTGCTAGACTCATCTTCGATACCCAGACTCTCTGTTAGTCACTCCACTGGCTCTCAATTGCCTCCAGAATAATGTTTAAACTCATGACCCTAACTTACAAAGCCCTTAAAAACAGTGCACCCTGTTATATCTCTGCTCTAGTTTATAATGAAATCAGATTAGAATCCACACTTTGGGTCCTGCTCCCGTAATTTAGTTTGTATTAACAGTATGTATCCAACAGTAAATAACCTTTCACTACTTAATACTCGGTATACACAATCTTTTATATGGGGAAAACTATCATTAGTAGTGTAAGAACTACATCAAATATCTAAACATAGCAAATAACACCTTTGGAACTAATTATAGTATACAAGTCACATTTGGTTATAACAATAACCACAAATTCATGACTACGATATAGGCAAAGTTTATGAAACATAGCTTTTATTTTTCATAGTTAAAAAAAGGATAAATATAAAATTTGACTTAAAAAAAAAAGAAGATACATGCTAGACATAGGTTTATTAGGTTTATCCACTATGCTAGACATAGGTTTATTACATAAACCTGCCTTTAAAACCTCACTAAAATGTATCTGTTTAAAGAAGTTTTTCACAATCATCCTTAATATGCACAATGCATCTTTCACCCTCCTGTACAACACCCAAACCCGTTAGATTGTAAGTTTGCAAGTTTTTAATCGTACACTCTATTCTAAGCTCAAAAACAGGGTTCTCCATTTATTTGCAATGTGTTAAAGTTATTTTGCCTTGTACTTAACCCATATGTAGCACTGTGGAATATGTTAGTGAGTTACAGTTTCAGTGTTTTTTTTTTATTTATAAACTCCTATTAGTTCAATGAAAATGAGTTACAGTTTGCAAAATATGGCAGAATATACTGCCATAAATGATTGGAACACCAGCAATTTGTTGTGTTAGTATTCTCACAAAAGTTCAACTTTTTATCCCAATACATTTTAATGTTTTTATGCTGATGTTAATGCTGACACATTTTGACACATACATTAATGCAGAAACATTTTGAAGTTTAGCATAATCACAGTAAAGTATTTTGATAATAAAGATCTTTGAATTGTATTTGGTTACTAGCTAATTGCCTGTCATCTTTGAATTGCCTGTTACTGTATGTGCTGCTCATTACAGGGTTCATTAACCTGCAAGTTTTGTGCTTGGGTCCCTTCCGCTGTGCCTTCCCTGTGTGTTTCTCTTCTCTGTGTCTGCCGACTGTTTGTGTGGGGGGCGCTGACTGCCGTTTGTTTTATTTTCAAAGTCCCGAGTGCCTGGCGTTGTTGGTGTAAGTGTCAGTGTCTTTGCCGTTGTGTATTTTCTAAGTCCTGTGTGCCTGGCTTTGCTCAGCCTCGTTTTCATCCTTTTTTAGAAATGTTTAAGTTTTTCATCCGCCATTCTTTTTCTCGCTTAGCCGATTTTCGAGTGACGAAACACATCAAATAAGGCTCAAAATCGCCTGCAACTGTCCATTATAACACCCAGAGGATCCCGTAGTTCCAGGAGAGGAGTTTGACGATCGATCAAGGCCATCGAATAACACAGGTCTGCAGAGCCGCCTTGATTAAAGTCTGTTTATAAATCGAATGGTCAAGGTCCTCTCACATAGCCTTGGATCTCTGTAACGAGTGAGGATAGGGATGTGGCTCAAATCAAAATCCCACCCAACTCGTCCATCATTCGGAATCTGGTAGGATTGTATTTTTTTTTATAGAAGGGATTGTGGTACCTAGGTAGATTCTGGAAGTGGAGCCGTAGAAAGATTGAGTTCATGTATAGTACTCTCTGCACTTAAGCGCGGCTGGTTAGCGAATAAGGTGAAAATAGGAATCTGTATAAGGCATGTGAATGAATCAGTGAAAGTTTGTTTGAGTGTGTGATTAAGGAAGATTCTGGGGGCGGAGCTGTAGAAAGATTGAGTTTGTCTATAGTACTTTCTGCGCTTGAGCACGGCTGGTTAGCGAATAAAGTGAAAGTAAGAATCTGTATAAGGCCTGTGAATGAATCAGTGAAACTTTGTGTGTGTGTGATTAAAACTCTATGAGCCATGGTATAAGCACTTTGTTCAAGACGCCCTGATAGCCCAGTGAAAAAGAGTTCCTGAAAACCATATCACTGAGTTAATTAAATAGCCAGTGTATAGTGTACAGACATAGGTGTGTTTGAGGTTCTCAAAACCCTAGAGAAAGAAAGAGAGAAAATCTTTAAACCATGAAGTATGTTTGGTAAAACAAATAAGGGGCTTAGAGATGCCTCTAGTCTGATTGAGGTGATGGTATGTACATATCCAGAATGTGAAAGAGAAATTGAGTTGGGAAAGTTTGGCTTTAAAATGTATATATAGAAGAAAGATGCATTGTGACAAAATAGAGTTATACAAATAGAGACAGAGAGTGAAAGAGAGATACAAATGAGTCAGAAAATGAGGGACAGATAAACATTGTGAAACAGTGCCAGAAAGATACATAGTTAGAGGTAAAGGTACATAGTGACACACAAAGAGAGAGGTACGTAGTGATAGTAAGAAAGATAGAAAGAAATATAGATAGTGAAAAAAAAGGGATTAAGGGAGGTTAGAATATTATAAAGGGAGACAGATAATATTTTTTCAGAGCTAGTAAGGAGAAGATTTTTTTAACTTACTGTACATTGTTTTGGAGAAAACAACAGGAGATTAAAACAATTGCACGGATATGATGTAGAAAAAAAAGGTTGCAATACAAAATGTAATAGTTATATAATAGAATAAAAACAGTATATGATAATGTATAGGTTAGAGCTTATGTATTCCAAACCACGAGCTTTCAATTTGAATTATATGGGAGAAAAGGAAAAGAGAATTGAAAAAAAGAGGAAGGAAAGTGGAAAATGTGATGTGAGATAGGATCATTATAACATATTGTAGAGGAACTAGTGGAAAAGAGTAAAAGTACTACAAATAAGACTACAGAGAGGGGGAATATATATATATATATATATATATATATATATATATATATATATATATATATATATATATATATACTGTATATATATATCATCAAATAGCCCTTGATTGATTTCTAATCTGACTGCTATAAAAAAAGAGTATAGTGATAATAAAATAGTAAAAAGGTGACTCTGTCACAACTGTGTGAACAGTTATTCGGTAAAAACATACTGTATGTATAGGGTTATACAGTGCCATGCAAAAGTATTCACCCTCCATGACTTTTTACCGATTTTGTTACATTACAGCCTTAAGTTCAATGTTTTGTTAATCTGAATTTTATGTGATGGATCAGAACACAATAGTCTAAGTTGGTGAAGTGAAATGAGAAAAATATATATATAAAACTATTCCTTAGAAATAAAAAACAGAAAATTGGCATGTGCGTATGTATTCATCCCCTTTTTTATGAAGCCCCTAAAAAGCTATGGTGCAACCAATTACCTTCAGAAGTCACATAATTAGTGAAATGATGTCCACCTGTGAGCAATCTAATTGACATATGATCTGTGATTACATATACACACCTTTTTTGAAAGGCCCCAGAGGCTGCAACACCTAAGCAAGAGGCACCACTAACCAAACACTGCCATGATGACCAAGGAACTCTCCAAACAAGTAAGGGACAATTTTGTTGAGAAGTACAGGGTTAGGTTATAAAAAAAATCCAACGTTTAGATGATCCACAGGAGCACCATCAAATCTATCATAACCAAATGGAAAGAACATGGCACAACAGCAAACCTGCCAAGAGACAGCCGCCCACCAAAACTCAAGGACCGGGCAAAGAGGGCATTAATCAGAGAGGCAGCACAGAGACATAAGGTAACCCTGGAGGAGAGTTTCACAGCAGAGACTGGAGTATCTGTAAATAGAACGACAATAAGCCGTACGCTCCATAGAGTTGGACTTTATGGAAGAGTGGCCAGAAGAAAGCTATTACTTTCAGCAAAAAACAAAATAGCACATTTTGAGTTTGCGAAAAGGCATGTGGGAGACTCCCAAAATCTATGGAGGAAGGTGCTCTGGTCTGATGAAACTAAAATTGTACTTTTCGGCCATCAAAGGAAACGCTATGTCTGGCGCAAACCCAACACATCACATCACCCAAAGAACACCATCCCCACAGTGAAACATGTGGTGTCAGCATTAGGCTGTGGGGAAGTTTTTCAGTAGCTGGGACTGGGAAACTGGTCAGAGTTGAGGGAAAGATGGATGTGATAAATACAGGGATATTCTTGAGCAAAACCTGTACCACTCTGTGTGTGATTTATGGCTAGGATGGAGGTTCACCTTCCAGCAGGACAATGACCCCAAACACACTGCTAAAGCAACACTTGAGTGGTTTAAGGGGAAACATGTAAATGTGTTGGAATGGCCTAGTCAAAGCCCAGACCTCAATCCAATCAAAAATCTATGGTCAGACTTAAAGATTGCTGTTCACAAGCAAACACCATCCAACTTGAAGAAGCTGGAGCAGTTTTGCAAGGAGGAATAGGCAAAAATCCCAGTGGTAAGATGTGGCAAGCTCATAGAGACTTATCCAAAGCAACTTGGAGCTGTGATTGCCGCAACAGGTGGCTTTACAAAGTATTGACTTTAGGGGGGTGAATAGTTATGCACATTTACTTTTTCTGTTATTTTGTCGTATTTGTAGTGTGCTTCACAATAAAAAAAAAACATCTTCAAAGTTGTGGGCATGTTCTGTAAATTAAATGATGCAAATCCTCAAACAATCCATGTTAATTCCAGGTTGTGAGGCAACAAAACATGAAAAATTCCAAGGGGTGAATACTTTTGCAAGTCACTGTATATCATAACCAAAGCAGATTACTCTTTATGATACTAGCCATCATAATAAAGTTTAATATTGAGCTTATAATACCTTGCAGCTAGTAGCACTACCTCTATATAAACTACATTTTAAGAATTAGAATCTGCTATTTCAGATCCCCATAGTAGTAGTGAGCCGTCTTGGGCTGAAACACAGCTCACGGGTGTGGCAGAATCCCAAACCATATATGCACATATATGCACAAACAACCCCCCCCCCCCCCGCCACACACACACACACTCTATGACACTAAGGACAATCAATAGATTACTGCAGGAGAAGGAGAAAGATGAATGCTATAGGGCACAGATAAAGGAATTGAGGGAAGTCATTGAGAGATATGGAGAGAACATGTTTTTTCTTTCTTTAAGATATCTGTTATTTTGTTATGAACTTCACATTAATCACATTAAGGGCCCTATTAAATTCTCCCTCGTAGTTCTCTCGGTGCTCGCAAAAGGCAGTTTTCCTGCTGTTTGCGAGAACCGAATCTCTCGCAGCCTGCTTTACGATATGACTGCGAGAAAATGGCCGAGAATAGGCTCCGAGAGAGCTACGTAGCCTTAAATCTATGCACGAGTCTCGCATATCGTAAGAATCCCTACGTGGACAAAAAGTCCACGCAAGGGATCCGAAAGCCTCTGCGTGGTGCCTCGGAACAGCCCGAGACAGCAGTGTGAGGCTTCCCCCTGCACCCTATACACATCCCCATGCTGCAGGGGTCTCTATCAGGACCCCTGCAGCACCCCCACATTAACCCCTTGCAGCGGGGGTCCCCGATCTGCATAGATCAGGCCCCCCGCTGCATTTAAAACTTTTAAATTCCCCGCCGCGGCTCCTTAAAGGGACCGCGGCACACTATTACCCAATCCCGGCCGCTGCACTTAAAATTAACCCCCCTCTATGCTGGGGGTCCCCATCGGGACCCCCGAAGTGTCCCCACATAAACCCATTGCAGGGGGGGGCCCCGATCTGCATAGATCAGGCCCCCCGCTGCATTTAAAACTTTTAAATTCCCCGCCGCGGCTCCTAAAAGGGACCGCGGCAAACTATTACCCAATCACGGCCGCGGCACTTAAAATTAACCCCCCTCTATGCTGGGGGTCCCCATCGGGACCCCCGAAGTGTCCCCACATAAACCCCCTGCAGCGGGGGGCCCCGATCGGCACCGATCGTGACCCTGCTGCAATTCAATTTTAAATTTCCCGCCTCGCGGGTCCTCAAAGGACCGTAAAGGTCCTGAAAGGACTCGCACTAAAAATATTAACCCCAGGCAACTATAATTACCCCATTAACTCATGATGGTCAATACAGACCACCATAAGGCTCTATTTAACCCATCAACTCATGGTGGTCAATACAGACCACCATAAGGACTAAATTAACCCATTAACTCATGATGGTCAATACAGACCACCATAAGGCTCTATTTAACCCATTAACTCATGGTGGTCAATACAGACCACCATAAGGCCTAAATTAACCCATTAACTCATGATGGTCAATACAGACCACCATAAGGCTCTATTTAACCCATTAACTCATGGTGGTCAATACAGACCACCATAAGGCCTAAATTAACCCATTAACTCATGGTGGTCAATACAGACCACCATAAGGCCTAAATTAACCCATTAACTCATGGTGGTCAATACAGACCACCATAAGGCCTAAATTAACCCATTAACTCATGGTGGTCAATACAGACCACCATAAGGCCTAAATTAACCCATTAACTCATGATGGTCAATACAGACCACCATAAGGCTCTATTTAACCCATTAACTCATGGTGGTCAATACAGACCACCATAAGGCCTAAATTAACCCATTAACTCATGGTGGTCAATACAGACCACCATAAGGCTCTATTTAACCCCATCATTCCCATAAGGGTATATTATTACCATTATGGGCCTGTTACAACCCAACATTAACCACATAAGTGCCATGATGGTCCTCAAGGACCATCATGACACTAACTACAAACACTACACTATAACCCCCAATAAACCATTTAATCTAAACTAACCCCCCTCTACACTAATCTATTAACACTTACACTACCTACCTACACTACCTACCCCCTAATAAACCTCCCCAACACTCTAATTACAAAAAACAAAAAACCTACAGCACAGAAAACAAAAAACCTACAGTACAAAAAACAAAAAAACCTACAGTACAGAAAAAAAAACAATTACAACCCCACCCCCCACTACAGAAAACAAAAAAATACATTACAACCCCACCCCCCACTACAGAAAATAAAAAAATTACACACCTGAAAAGGAAAGACAGATAAACACAATACAATACATACATATAATACATTACATACATTACATACAATACATGACATTACATATAATATATTACATATAATATATTACATATAATACATTACATACATTACATACAATACATGACATTACATATAATATATTACATATAATACATTACATACATTACATACAATACATGACATTACATACATTACATATAATATATTACATATAATATATTACATATAATATATTACATATAATATATTACATATAGTCCTAATCAAATACCCCCTATCTATCTAACATACAATCTATTTAATTTAAAATAAATCCTAACTATATCAAATACATCCCCCTATCTATCTAATATACAAAAAATCCTAACTACATACACAGACCCTTATTCTAAAATAAAATAAAATAATTACAGTCCTAACTACATACACAGACCCTAATTCTAAGCTAAAATCAATAAATTAAGACCACTTACCTTTAAGATGTTGCTTCAGATCACTAACCTATGGGTCAAACAAAAAGAAAAATTAGTACAAAACATTAACATCAAATAAATAAACATTATATACATTCTACATATTCAACTCACCTTTACAGCATGTCCCGTCACTGTTTAGCTTTTCCGGCGCGGCCCTGTTAAAAAATAAAACACAATACATGAATACATTAATACAATATATAAACAATAAATAAAATACACAAATAAACATCTAAATATACATTTAACTTACCTCCCCGCGATGTCCCCGGCCTTCTCTCCTTCAGCCCCGGCTGGGCCGCGGAACCATCCGCGCTCTAAAAAAAAAAAAGAAAAAAAACTAACGGAGGTCTGCACTGGCAGACCTCCCCGACGCTAATGAACCTCCCGGAGTCGTTTCCGGGAGGAAATTGGCATTGTCGGCTTGTGATTGGCTGAAAAAGCTGTCAGCCAATCAAAAGTCGTCAATGTAGGAGCCAATCAGGATGCGCAGATGTCTTCTACCAATCACTCCGTGGGGGTGTATCCCATAGTGATTGGCTGAAGGCATCTGAGCGTTGTGATTGGTTCCCAGAAAGATAGACAAGTGTTTTAGCCAATCAGGGTGGGATATTGGGGTGTATCCCATCCTGATTGGCTCACACATTGACGACTTTTGATTGGCTGAAATTGATAGACAGCTTTTTCAGCCAATCACAAGCCGCCAATGCCAATTTCCTCCCGGAAACGACTCCGGGAGGTTCATTAGCGTCGGGGAGGTCTGCCAGTGCAGACCTCCGTTCTTTTTTTTTCTTTTTTTTTTTTAGAGCGCGGATGGTTCCGCGGCCCAGCCGGGGCTGAAGGAGAGAAGGCCGGGGACATCGCGGGGAGGTAAGTTAAATGTATATTTAGATGTTTATTTGTGTATTTTATTTATTGTTTATATATTGTATTCATGTATTCATGTATTGTGTTTTTTTTTTTAACAGGGCCGCGCCGGAAGAGCTAAACAGTGACTGGACATGCTGTAAAGGTGAGTTGAATATTTAGAATGTATAGAATGTTTATTTATTTGATGTTAATGTTTTGTACTAATTTTAATTTTTTGTTTGACCCATAGGTTAGTGATCTGAAGCAACATCTTAAAGGTAAGTGGTCTTAATTTATTGATTTTAGCTTAGAATTAGGGTCTGTGTATGTAGTTAGGACTGTAATTATTTTATTTTATTTTAGAATAAGGGTCTGTGTATGTAGTTAGGATTTTTTGTATATTAGATAGATAGGGGGATGTATTTGATATAGTTAGGATTTATTTTAAATTAAATAGATTGTATGTTAGATAGATAGGGGGTATTTGATTTGGACTATATGTAATATATTATATGTAATATATTATATGTAATATATTATATTTAATATATTATATGTAATGTCATGTATTGTATGTAATGTATGTAATGTATTATATGTAATATATTATATGTAATATATTATATGTAATGTCATGTATTGTATGTAATGTATGTAATGTATTATATGTATGTATTGTATTGTGTTTATCTGTCTTTCCTTTTCAGGTGTGTAATTTTTTTATTTTCTGTAGTGGGGGGTGGGGTTGTAATGTATTTTTTTGTTTTCTGTAGTGGGGGGTGGGGTTGTAATTGTTTTTTTTTTCTGTACTGTAGGTTTTTTTGTTTTTTGTACTGTAGGTTTTTTGTTTTCTGTACTGTAGGTTTCTTGTTTTTTGTAATTAGAGTGTTGGGGAGGTTTATTAGGGGGTAGGTAGTGTAGGTAGGTAGTGTAAGTGTTAATAGATTAGTGTAGAGGGGGGTTAGTTTAGATTAAATGGTTTATTGGGGGTTATAGTATAGTGTTTGTAGTTAGTGTCATGATGGTCCTTGAGGACCATCATGGCACTTATGTGGTTAATGTTGGGTTGTAACAGGCCCATAATGGTAATAATATACCCTTATGGGACTGATGGGGTTAAATAGAGCCTTATGGTGGTCTGGATTGACCATCATGAGTTAATGGGTTAATTTAGGCCTTATGGTGGTCTGGATTGACCATCATAAGTTAATGGGTTAATTTAGGCCTTATGGTGGTCTGGATTGACCATCATGAGTTAATGGGTTAATTTAGGCCTTATGGTGGTCTGGATTGACCATCATGAGTTAATGGGTTAATTTAGGCCTTATGGTGGTCTGGATTGACCATCATGAGTTAATGGGTTAATTTAGGCCTTATGGTGGTCTGGATTGACCATCATGAGTTAATGGGTTAATTTAGGCCTTATGGTGGTCTGGATTGACCATCATGAGTTAATGGGTTAATTTAGGCCTTATGGTGGTCTGGATTGACCATCATGAGTTAATGGGTTAATTTAGGCCTTATGGTGGTCTGGATTGACCATCATGAGTTAATGGGGTAATTATAGTTGCCTGGGGTTAATATTTTTAGTGCGAGTCCTTTCAGGACCTTTACGGTCCTTTGAGGACCCGCGAGGCGGGAAATGTAAAATTGAATTGCAGCAGGGTCACGATCGGTGCCGATCGGGGCCCCCCGCTGCAGGGGGTTTATGTGGGGACACTTCGGGGGTCCCGATGGGGACCCCCAGCATAGAGGGGGGTTAATTTTAAGTCCCGCGGCCGGGATTGGGTAATAGTGTGCCGCGGCCCCTTTAAGGAGCCGCGGCGGGGAATTTAAAAGTTTGAAATGCAGCGGGGGGCCTGATCTATGCAGATCGGGGCCCCCCGCTGCAGGGGGTTTATGTGGGGACACTTCGGGGGTCCCGATGGGGACCCCCAGCATAGAGGGGGGTTAATTTTAAGTGCTGCGGCCGGGATTGGGTAATAGTGTGCCGCGGCCCCTTTAAGGAGCCGCGGCGGGGAATTTAAAAGTTTGAAATGCAGCGGGGGGCTGATCTATGCAGATCGGGGACCCCCGCTGCAAGGGGTTAATGTGTGGGGGCTGCGGGGGTTCCTATGGACCCCTGCAGCAAGGTGTTCATGTGAGGACACTTCGGGGTTCCCGACGGGGACCCCCGCATTGAGGGGGGGTTAATTTTAGGTGCCGGGGGGGGGGGTATTCGGAGTACCCCCACGGCAGGGCTTATGTGGGGGACTGCCGCGGAGGTCCCTTTTAGGACCCCCGCAGCAATTGATGAGGAGTGGGAGCCTGCGATATCATCTCGCAGGCTGTCACTCCTCATGTACATTTACGCAGTGTAGATACGTACGGCCCTGCTGCGTAGCTCATACGTTGCTCGCAGCAGGGCTAATTTAATAGCATTGGAACTTAGAGAAACTTTGCAGTACGTAGGGCTTAAGTAGAAGCCTCTTATTTACGAGGCTGGAATTTAATAGGGCCCTTAGTTTATACATCACATTATCTCTCATGGAGTTTATACTATAGAGATATACAGCCTTATTAAATTGCGATTCAGTAAATTTAAAAGGGCTCTATATAAGCACACAGCCTATTTTATTTACAGAAGTTTTTAGTTAGTTGAGACCATGCTTTCGAATAGAAGTCGACTAACTAAAAACTTCTGTAACAAAATATGCTGTGTGCTTAAATAGAGCCCTTTTAAATTTACTGAATCGCAATTTAATAAGGCTGATAGTATTGATATACCACATGTAAGAAAACTTTTATTTGCAATTCCTATTGTGAATGCAACATTGAAAAAATTCAACTTATAGTGGACACATTGATATTTATGTAATCACTGATAATGTGTGTTACAGGTTATATATACACGGATTTGAATTTGTCAGCTTTAATAGTGGAAGGTCTTGATATGTTTGTTCATAACAATTGCACTTATTGTTATCAATAATGACTCATTTGTGCATCCATAGGAAATGTATATTGCTTATTCCATATGCTGATAAAGCAATTAAGCTATAACAGTGAAAACAAATTTTAATACTAATTTTCAAATATCACCACCTATTTTATCAGTCATAATTCCAATAATTCTAAACTGTCACTTTTTATGAGAAGAAGCAAAGAGCTATTGCTCCTCATTGAATTGATAATTATTTTGGTATATGATCTAGAAAGAGACAGATTTTGATGATGGTCTATTCAGTTTGTGTGAGTTTGGCTCGTATAAGAGGAGGATATTTGAGATTTATAAAGCTGACAGTTGGAACAGCCATTACTCTAGTAACTAGAAAATAAAGTTTAGGCCTACAACCAAAAGAAAAGGCCTACAACCCCCATAACCCCAGAGGAGCTCATCCCAAGCCCTGCAATGAGTGCCTTCGGCGCTCATTGCAGCCATCGTCGGGTGTTGATAACGCCAACTGCTCGCTTCGCAAGGCGAGCAGGCATCCCTCGATGGCAAGGGATGCAAGTGCGTTACCAACAGATCAAACGTTACAAACACTGACAGCTATATATGCAAGGCATTTTTAAAACCTGATCCAGGATTTAGAATATTTCAGTTATTTTTCTGACTTTGTATCCATGTTATATTAAATACTAACAGCCTTATTAAATTGCAATTTGGTAAATTTAAAAGGGCTCTATTTATTTTTTACAGAAGTTTTTAGTTAGTGAACTTCAGCCCAAAAGCAAGGTCTTCACTAGCTAAAAACTTCTGTAAATAAAATATGCTGTGTGCTTAAATAGAGCCCTTTTAAATTTATTCGCAATTTAATAAGGCTGTAAATTTTTACTATCCTAGACCCTTCTACAATTAAAACAGATTCAGTATAGAAGGGGCCGTAAGAATTATAGTTACTACTACAACTTTTATATTGAACATTCTTTGAAGGGTGAGAAGAACTAAACTACCAAATCAGATTACAGAACCAGCTAAGAAAATCTGTACTGGATATCATTATTGAACCAAAATCTATAACTGGATTGTTATTTCTGAGATCACAGTAATACATATACTTTTTGTAGTAAAAGGTAATAAACAGTAAGGCAAAATTTCAGAACCAAATGATTAAAGATGTGATGAAATTAAACCGTTGAATCAAAATTCATATCTATTTGGTCTGGTGATAGCAAAAGATAACTAACCAAGTGATAACACCTTTTTTCCAGCTACTACAAAATGTAGTGACCCTTAGGGATGAGTCCTTCAGTCGGCAGGGAAATGACTCACTAACCTTGTTACCTATACATCTCAGTATCTAAACAGCAACAAGATATCGCCTTGACCTAAGAGATGATCCCTACAAAAATTATCTAGGAAAATACAGACAAACTGCAAGCAAATCTACACAAAGTGCCCAACACAGAGACCTCTTCAAATCTTCTCACATTTTAACACCATTTTAGAAGAATTATTTTAAATAGTCCCCAGTTACAGTGGGTCTGAAATGTCTCTCCCCACCACAACCTTAGAGACAGATAAGACTCTAATTTGAAATGTGTAGCAACTGATAATGAAAAAATGATTAGAAAAAATAACTTTATTAAGAAAAAATCTAAACAGACAGAGCCCCAATCCTCCTCGGAATATGACACATCAGACGCTGAATTTCCAGAAGATAGACGTAATCGTTTTGTTAATAGGGGCAATATAAGATATCGAGGCCGTAGGGTGGATGGCTCAACTACACCATCTAGCCCGCCTTTTTTAGATCAGCGCCAACAACACCCGGAACAGAGACGGCTACGAGACCGAAATCAGAGAGCGCAACCCAAATACAATTGAGCACCATGAATATCAACAATCAAGTGATTAATCTATCTGATCTGATATTGACTGAAGATAAAGTTACGCTACTCAATAGAGGACTCTCCTTCTCCCCTACCAATGACTTCAACCTTTTTGAGTGGGTTAAAGACATCCATCTTTTTGCCCGAAAATTAGTATTAATGAAACATCACAACAGAACTACTGAGGCTGAGTTAGTCTCCTTAAAACTAAACCCCTCAGAAGAGTTGGCCCTTAGAGAGACGTTAACCAATTGGAATACAGATCTTGATGAACCTTCTCCGGGTGAGGGACCTTATACAAATTTGAAACCCAAAAGTAAGTTCACACCTAATTTTTGTATAGCACCTGAAGTCTGGTAACCAAGGACTTAGAAACCTTAGCAACCAATAACACAAAAGAATCTAACCTAACCTCCATGGAGTGTAAATCACTGTCCAAACTACAAAAAAACAAACATATAGTAGTTAAACCATCAGATAAAGGAGGTAATACAGTGATCCTCCGGGAAAATGACTATCACCAAGAAAACTTACGGTTACTAAGTGACAAAAGCACTTACCAACGTCTGTCAAGAGACCCTACGGGAGAATACAAAAAGGAACTCGGAGCAATATTGTCGGAGGGCCTGTGGAACAACATTATCTCAAGACAAGAGTTTAACTTCTTACTGAACAAACATCCTACTATTCCAACCTTCTATTCATTGCCGAAGGTACATAAAAACAAGAAAACACCTCCAGGACGCCCAATAGTCTCCGGAAAGAATAGCCTGTCTGAACACGCTAGTACATATATCGATCAGATCTTGAGACCATTTGTGGCAACACTGGCATTGTATGCTCAGGACACTAAGAGTGTTTTACAAAGGCTCTACAATCTCCGATTGGATGATGAAACATTACTAGTCTGCCTCGATGTGGAAGGACTTTACACCTCTATTCCACATGAAGTAGGGGTACAAGCGATAAGGAAATACCTGAAAACCTGCGGCGTACAACATTACAAACACAGTGAGTTTGTCATCAAGCTACTGGAATTTGTTCTGACCAAAAACTATTTTACATATGACAATATCTTCTACAAACAAATAAAAGGGACAGCAATGGGTACTCCATGTGCACCCTCTTATGCCAATCTTCATCTTGGCTCATGGGAAGATACTGTAGTTTTTGGAGAAGAATTGTCCAACTATACCGATCAGGTGGGTCTCTGGATCAGATATATTGATGATGTATTTCTAACTTGGAATGGAAATAGATCCAGTCTTTTGGATTTTATCACTATTCTCAATATAAACTCCATTGGTCTCAAACTTACATACACTATCAATTCAAACCAAATAGAGTTTTTGGACCTACTCATTTCCAAAACAGAGAAGAATCTTTTTGTTACATCAACATACCGCAAGGACACCGCTACGAATAGTCTACTCTTGGCATCCAGCCACCACCCGAGTCATCTTATCCGTAGTATTCCATACGGCCAATATCTTCAGATACGCAGAAATTGTACCACTGAAATGGACTTTGAAAAGCAAGCGAAAGACCTCTATAACCGCTTTAAATCAAGAGGTTACTCTCATAACATCCTGAAAAAGGCATATGCAAGAGCAAAAGAAAGCTCGCAGGCAGACTTACTGTACAATTCCACTACGTCAAAAACATCAGAATCTCAACCTATAAGAATCATAGGTACATATAATAAATTCGGAGAGAACATTCGATCGATATTACAACAACATTGGCATATCTTATTGGCTGATAATGAACTTCAAACCAGATTGACTAAGACAGCGGCAATTACTTATCGCCGAGCACCTAGTTTGAAGGACAAGTTAGTGCATAGCCACTATGAAGCTCCAAAGAGCACAGGTAGTGATTGGCTAAATGTACAAACAGCTGGCTCAAAACCTTGTGGTAACTGTAAGGCCTGTCGTCACATCCGTACTGCAGCAGAATTCACAAGTTCCTCTAATGAGAAGAAATATAAAGTACGAGACTATATTAATTGCAGAACTACAGCAGTAATTTACCTCATTCACTGTAGATGTGGCCTACAGTACATAGGAAAAACCACACGTCAACTCCGACGACGCGTGTTGGAGCATGTAAACACTATAATCAACAAAAACGATGTGGCAGTTGCTAGACACGTTAACTATATACATGATGGAAACGTAATGTGTCTACAGTTTATGGGCATTGAAAAGGTCAAAACAACTCCACGGAGAGGCAATATGGAAAATAAGTTACTGCAACGAGAAGCCTGGTGGATTTATCACCTTAAAACCTTAACTCCTCATGGCTTAAATGAAGGTTTTACCTTCTCCCCTTTTATATAGTTCTCTCTCTCTCTATGTCAATATATCCAGTAAGACAGTGGCTCCCTTCCAATATAGCTCGGTCCTCCTATCACTACAATAGTCCACATTTCATCTCCCTATATCTACCATACACCATAGTCCTATCCCTATCCCACCCACTATGATAATTGTCCTATAGTATACGTTCAGACTCATTTACTATGGTCTTTCCGTTTTCCTTACTCCCCGCATACTTAGTCTTTTTCCCAAAGACAGTTAGATACGCATAGCTTTCATGATCTTAGCTTTTTGAGTTAATTAATTTTATATTTATTTTTATTTTTATCTGATAAGGGAAGTTTTTTGCCTCACTTGTAGTCCAAGTCTAATTATTTCCCATCTCTCTATTATAGACCCTCCTACAGACTTCAGTTAGTTTACTCATATACTATACGGTCTAGCATTATCTATGCCCAACCCTTATTTAATATTAAACTTTTGGACCCTTTGGTTGGGGTCTGTGAGTATATCTTTTTAGGTGCATCTTGCCCCCTTATAGGCTAGGTCTCTAAAATAGGCTCTAAAAACTATATCCATTATTACATCTAGAATTTATATTTCTTTTATATTTAGAGCACAGGATCATTTTAGATTAATAACAACTAAATACTAACTTTACTGCCACATTTTCCCATTAATAATTGAGATATTGAGACAATTTAGTCTACATTTTTTCGTTTTCAATTATAGAGCCATCGCCTTATATACAGCGAAGATAATATCCACCTTTACGAGAGGTTCAAGCAACCTCAAACTCAAAATCTCGCGATTAACGTGAGTTCGCGATTAGGAATACATAAATCTCGCGAGAAACGTGATGACGCGGCCCGCGATTGCGTCGCGGTGCCAGCGTAGACGCGGTGACGTCATCGCGTCCCGTGATATCGCGGGACTCTTTAAAAAGTCTGCGGTTCTACTTAGAATTGTCCCCTGATGAATCCAGAAAGACAATAGCGGGGAAACGCGCGTCGGGAACATTTTAAACACACCAGGCGGCGGGGGTAAGCTCTCCCATTGTCGAGCACATTACCTACACACTCGACGTAGGACTGTATTTGCAACACCTATAGGGTATGACAATATCATGTATGTTACTCACCTTACAAGACTATTAAGGTAGTATACTATTGTTAATTATTCCTATTGGTTTATAAGTACAATTATGGGGATCAAACACCTCTTTTAGATAGCAGCTTTGTGTTGTGTATCACAATACTGAGGAGGATTTGTCTCTGCTGACTACTAATATATCACAAAGAGGCTAGAGTGATCAGATTAAGCTTCTGTTTAAATACACAGAGAGACCACCCCTCCTTTTTTCCTTTTTGACAGTAATACCAGCAACTTTAAGCAGTCATCTGTCCTTTAAACTAGACAGGTGGCGGCTAAATTTCTTACCATATTTTACCTAGTAGAGCTCCATTGTAATTACTTAGAGCTCATTATTGCTTAACCCCCCTATTTACTATAGCCTGCCTCTCCAATATATACCTCATAGTATATCTTTTTTTATTTTCACTTCATTTATTTTTATTTAGATTTTTTCTATAATAATATAATAAAGTTATTTTTTCTAATCATTTTTTCATTATCAGTTGCTACACATTTCAAATTAGAGTCTTATCTGTCTCTAAGGTTGTGGTGGGGAGAGACATTTCAGACCCACTGTAACTGGGGACTATTTAAAATTATCCTTTTTACTCTATTACATTTAGAGATTAGTTTTTACCTCATTAAAATCTTAGAAGAATTACCTTACTGTTATACAAAATGGGAAAGAATAGACAGAGCCTAACTACCGAAAAAATTAAAGAACAACTCAAAACTTAAGAAACTTGCTCTACCTCAATACAGAGGTCTATTTCCGTTTACTCTGATCTCTCGGATTCGGAATCTGCAATGGCAACCTCAGAACTCAAAGTCAATCTAACTAAGCAAGCCATGGATCAAACTGATCTCTTCTACACACTGATGTGAACTCTTCTACACTCACATCTTTCAAAAGCCGTCTCACAAAACATGGCCCGCTTTCCAGAGGATTTCATGGCCCTCCTGTGAAAACTGTGACTAGTCATGGGAGAAACAAATACAGGCACAATTATTCCCTCTACCATGACATTACCGCAAAGACAGAGGACTGAAGTCACAAGGCAAAAAAAAACTAGGAGTCAGACCACGGATACTCCATTCTCGGAAACAACCACTGTGTTAAGATCTCCTTCTGTTTAAGAGGCACTCAAGATACACGTCTACATAACTGTATATGAACTCGACCTTCAGAAAAAAAAACTTTAAAAGAAGAATTTTCTTATTATAGGAAAAATATATTATTTTCCTTGACTTCCTACTAGAATTTTCAAAATTATACAAAAAGACTACACAGATTTATCACAGACTATAAGCCCTGGATCCATTAGAGATCCCTTGGCCCTCTGAAAAATGTACTGAGTGTTATGTTGTACCACTAAATTTCTTTTTTCTTCTTTCCTCTAGCTTCTTACATTTACTAACACTGGTTAGCCAAATGAGTAGATAAGTACATAACAAAAGGCTTTTCTTATTGCACACTTCTCAATTCTCACATCTACACTTAAAAATACACTTAAGCCTGGGCCCAATAGCAACTAAATATACAATGAATGGTCTAAGGATATATCACGGCGTAGTTAAAATATAATGACTGAGAAGGATGAAGACCACGTTTCTTTGCCTCTACCCATCCCTAATAGTAATAACTTCTCAAGATACCTCCTACCTTGTAATGCGAGGATAGTTAGGCCCTAAAGAGATGAAAAATAAATCATAGTTTCCTGTTTAACCCCAAGTTACTTGTCAATGTTTATATATATCAATTATATTTCAGTTTACATGTTTAGCTTAATGTCTTCTAGTTAGAACTGAAAACACCTAGCCAACTGAGACTTTTCTCCTGAAAAGTCCCACAATCCCCAACTTAGTTTAGTCATAAAATTAAATGTCATGTTCTCATTTACCAAGATTAACTGGGAAAAAGCTCTTCTAGTATTCATTATATTTGACTATACTATTTAGTGCTAATAGGTCAACCTTGGTTTTGTTTACTTGTTAAACTGTTACTAATGACTTATATTGTTCTTAATTTGTTTTCAATTTCTTCCCCTCTCTATGATGGTCCTCCCACTATTCACTACACCTACCCAACGCAATTGACACTTGGTACGCTGCTCCTGACTCCCTCTCAACAGCTCAACATGTAAGAAAACTCAAATTTTCAACTGGTCAGATCTCCCATCCTCACATAAATGACAAAATGTACCCTAATTACTCATAACATCAAAGGATTCAACTCCCCGTTCAAACATAGGAAGGCTTTTCTTTATTATAAAAATGTTAAACCCTCCATAATATACCTTCAAAAGACTCATTTTTCTAGGGATAAAGTTCTTACATTTATCAATAAAGATTATCCTCAGCTTTATTACACCACAAATATCTCAAAGAAAGAAGGGGTAGCTATACTAATTCATAGGAACTTCCTGTTCCAACTAGAATCCAATTGGGAAAACTCTTATATAATACTGAAAGGCTCAATTTTAGGAGTTAAGACTTCCCTAGCCTCCTTCTATGTCCCCACCTCATCACCCCACCTTGCACTGATAAAATTCCTCAAGATACTCGAAGATGGGGATTGGGGGAAGCTCATAATAGGGAGAGATCTAAATCTGGCCCTAGATCCTGCTGTGGACAGATACCAAACTTCGGTAGACGGTCGCTTTGCTAGAAAACTAGGACAAATTAGTAAACTTCTACACTCACTGAGCTTACTAGATGCCTGGAGGGGACATCACGCACAGGAGAGGGAATTCCCTTTTTTTCCCCCGGTTCATAATTCCTATTCACGTACCGACACTCTTCTCATAAGTTCCTCTATTTTTGATAGCTCCTCAAGGGCATCCATAATACATTGTACTTGGTCTGATCATGCAGCTGTATCCCTAGACCTAATTTTCGGATCCTATCTTACTATGCCCTATTCTTTGAAAATTAATGAATATCTTCTCTCCATACCTTCGTACACTGAACAGATCTCTCTAAACTTAAAATTAATTTGTGACACTAACGCCAACCCTGAGACTTTGGCAGGTTGGTTTTGGGTGGCCCATAAAGCTTTTATACGAGGTACCTGCATCAAGTTAGCCTCTAGGCATAAAAACAATATCACCAGAAAGAACAAGATCTGATGAAACTGCTTACATCTCTAGAAAAACAGAATCAGTTATTGCCCTTCCCTTCCCTGAAACCCCAAATTGATAAATCTAGATGGGAAAGCACTTAGACAAACAGGGCACCTCTATTATTTAAAGTCAAATAAACCAGATAAACTTCTAACCAGGAGTTTGCACTAGAAATTCTCACAATCTAAAATGTATCAAATTCGGACATCATCTGGCACTCACACTGTTAGCTAAAATGCTATCCAAACTGTTTTTAAAGAGTACTACCAAAACATATACTCATCCCAAAATTTGACCCCTGACTCTATGATCACTTCCTTTCTTAATTCATTAGACCTACACTCGATATACCAAACAGACCTTCACAACTTGAATAGGAAGGTTACCTGTGAAGAAATTCAAGACACGATTAGAGGATAAAAATCAGGGAAATCTCCAGGTCCAGATGGACTAACCAACCTTTGCTATAAGAACATTGCTGATATTCTTTCACCTTAATTGTGTGATCTATTCAACTCTATTCTTAAAGTAGAAGAAATACCCCAGGAATTGAACCAAGACGATCTAACGCTATTCACCAAAGAAGGAATGGACCCTTTAGAGGCAAAAAATGATAGGCCAATCTATCTTCTAAATGGAGATATTAAACTCCTGGCTAAAATTTCAAAGAATCTCAGCCTTTTTACCTGACCTAATCCACAAGGACCAATATGGATTTATCCCTTTTTAAAAGGCAGGAGATAATATTAGGAGAATCATGAACATCATACATCTCTCTCGAACATTAAATGCCCCCCTATGCCTGCTAGCTCTCGACATAGAGAAAACGTTTGACACACTAGAATGGCCCTTTCTATTTGCCACTCTATCTAAAGTCAGTTTCAAAGGAGAATTTAAAACTCTACTCCATACCTACTATAAACTCTCCAAGGCGAATCTTAAACTCCCAGGATCGCAAAAAGCAATCATCAACATTCAAAGGGGCACCCGACAAGGTTACCCACTATCCCCTTTGCTCTTTGCACTAGCTATAGAGCCCCTAGTGCAAGCCATTATGGCGAACTCACAGATTAAAGGCTTTGAGGTGGGACATCACCACTTCAAATACACATTATTTGCAGAAGACTTAATGTGCACCCTAACAAATCCGGTACCTTCAATAGAAGCCCTGATGGATACAATAGGTCAATACAGTACCCTTTCTGGTCTCCGTTTGAACTGTGACAAAACTGAAGCTCTTAATATAGGCCTTCCCTCAGAAATCATAGCTCAACTAAAATTGTCCTATAAATTTATTTGGCCCACCTCTCATATAAAATATTTAGGTATCAATATAACCAACATGACCCCCTTCTCTTAAACTAGACAGCATAGGGAAATGGTTCTCTTGTGACCACATCATTCCATCTGATCAGATGTGTAGGGACTTCCTTATCCCTAATCAAGAACTATTTCATTTTGCTAAACTTAGAAATTGGGTTAGCAACATGCATAATAAATGCGGCCTGCCCAAAGCATCCTGGTTAACAACAATCTCAATATGCCCCTCACCAAAGGAATACTAGGGTCCCTATATGAAACTTTGATTGCCCCATCTAATGATCAAAAGACTTCTTTTATGCTTAAATGGGAGTTGGATCTACATCAGTTTTGGGATAGCAGTCAATGGTGCACAGTTTGCTCAAACCTTACTACAGGATTGATTAACTACAGCCTTTTGGAAGCATCCATTAAGATTCTATACTGGGCATATTTGACTACTAAAAGGATATGCAAAATCTACCCTACCAAAGAAGACACTTGCTTTAGAGGATGTCAAATGCAGGGAGACTTTATACACACATGGTGGCGATGTCCTTTAGTTCAGAAAGTTTGGCTCACAACCATGAAACTAATATCAGACTTACTCAAGACCCCATTGATACCGGCAATAGACTCTTGTCTACTAGGCACTAAATTTACAGATCTGACCCCACAGGGGACTAAACTTGCTCAGCTAATTTTATTAGCTAACAAAAATGTTATTGCCAGAACTTGGAAAGAAAGTCATATAAATTTCCAAGAAGTGATCAACAAAATTAACTACATCTACATAAATGAAAGGATTACCAATATTCTGGCAAACTCATTCCCTGAGTTTATAGATATCTGGAAACCCTGGTTATCATGGCCAGGATGTATCACCGGGACACCATGAATTTGGAGATATTAAACAATAACTTAATAAGTAAGAAAGACGGAGAATAGATTACGGTTTAGACCAATGAAACAAAAAGTGTTGATAGGTAGCTGAAACACTTACAAAATACACTCCCAATAAATGGGATTACAGTTAAGAACGAAACTAGCTGGACCATAATAGAACCCCTTCCCTCCCGCTCCTTTACTCCATACTCCCTGTATTTTCTTAAATGCCCTAAAGTTAAGAATATGCTTCTCTAAAATTAAATTATATTCTTTTAACCTGCTGATCTATTACTACATAAAACAGTTATATATTAATTTAGTAAAATTTACACTATTTACAATGTTTACAATGTTTATATATACAGTTTACTAAAACTTCAGAATTAATAAGAAACTAAAGGATTTTAAACGTCACAAAAAATACTAAGAAAAAAAGTTAGGACTATATATACTAATACATTAAGAGCTGAAATATATGACATAGCCTCTAGTATTCAACTGTAGTATTCAATATTCAACTTAAATTTAAATATATATATATATATATATATATATATATATATATATGTCACCAATTCCAACTTTTAGACCTGAATAAAGTGGATATATCCCGATGTTGTAATATTTAATATGTTTAAGTATAAACAAGTTCTTTTCTCACAGAACTTGAAAACTATATATTGTCATATCCTTTTACCAGTGCCTCTGCCCCAGTGCCTTTGTACTCCTCTTTTCCCCTGATTGATCCACCCCCTTGTATCCTGAAGGGTATATGATGCTGCAAAGACAGCTGCTGAAACCATTCCAAAATGAAGCAGGAGAAACTGTCCCTGTTAAATTGAAGGAGTGTACTATAATGGGGTATTTATGTATAATGGGTGAGTCCAGGGAAAGCATACAGAAAGAATAGAAAGTAGTGATGTCGCGAACATCAAATTTTCGGTTTGCGAACAGCGGACGCGAACTTCCATCAAATGTTCGCAAACGCGCGAACCCTGCGAACCGCCATAGACTTCAATGGGCAGGCGAATTTCAAAACCCACAGGGACTCTTTCTGGCCACAATAGTGATGGGAAAGTTGTTTCAAGGGGATTAACACCTGAACTGTGGCATGCCGGAGGGGGATCCATGGCAAAACTCCCACGGAAAATTACATAGTTGATGCAGAGTCTGGTTTTAAGCCATAAAGGGCATAAATCACCTAACATTCCTAAATTGTTTGGAATAACATGCTTTAAAACATCAGGTATGATGTTGTATCGATCAGGTAGTGTAAGGGTTACACCCCCTTAACAGTAACAGACCAATTGCCCGTTTAATGCACCTCAAACAACGGCAAACAGTCCCTTTGCACAACCGCAAACTCCCCATTTGCACAAGGTTGGATACCAAGCTAACCATGTCCCGTTCCTTGTCCTCACTGATGTCATTGAAGGTCTCTTCCTCCACCCAGCCACCAAGGGTCTCCGAAAGGTGACAACAAGCCCCCTGGGACGCCTGCTGTGTTTGGTCTTCCACCTCCTCAAAGCCACCTTCCTCCTATGACTCCTCTTCTTCAGACTCCTCTCTCTGCGTTGCCCCTGTATGCGTTATTATAAGGTGTGTACTGTTAAGTAGTACTATTCCTATCGGTTTAATCCCTGTTAGGTCCACTATTAGAGGACGTGTATATGGCATTGATTTTTGGAAGCTGGAGATGGAAAAAGATGCTTGGTTGGTCCTCCCACTTCAAATTTGGGGCACTGCGCGTGCAATCTAATGTGCCACCAGATAGGAGTGGTGTGTTCAGTTGTACTATTTATTCCTATCGGATTCAATAAAGCCAATAAACCTGGCCCTTTACTAGCCAGGAAACTACAAACCAAAACAACACAAAATAGGATACTTCAAATTAAGACCTCGAAGGGAGAAAAAACAACGATCCCAAATTAGATCCAGAAGATTTTCACAAAATTTTAAAATACCCTTTATACGGCAACAAAACACATAGATCTACACAAAATGAGGCCCAGACGGGTACACTAATTTATATTATAAAAAATGTATAGGCATATTAGGCCCACACTTGGTCACTCTAACAGAGTTCTAGAAGGCAAGCAAACACCAGCAGAGCTGAACAGGGCAGATATCGCTCTATTCCCTAAGGAGGGTCGAGATGCCCTAGAACCAAAAAACTACAGGCCAATATCATTACTAAACTGTGATACAAAGATCCTGTCAAAAATAATAGCGGATAGAATGTCATCCTTCTTGCCTAAGTTAATACATAATGACCAAGTAGGCTTTGTCTCCCACAGGCAAGCGGGAGACAACATTAGAAAATTCATGAACCTACTGTACCACACCAAAGCCTCTAAAATTCAAGCCTGTCTTATGGCCTTTGACATTGAAAAGGCGTTTGATTCCCTGGAGTGGACTTACCTATACGCCACGCTTGAAAAATTTGTTATTAAAGGCCATTTCATAAATCTCATACACTCATTATACAAATCATCCAGGGCAAGGTTACAGATTCCGGGAGATGAGAGATCCTTAATTAAAATAGAAAGAGGAACAAGACAGGGGTGCCCCCTTTCTCCCCTTCTATTCGCAATAGCAATAGAACCCCTGGCTCAGACAATTAGGGCCAACGCTGGGATCACAGGCATAAAAATAGGCCATCACCATTTCAAAACTTGTCTATTTGCAGACGACCTGCTGTGTATGCAACTAAACCCTACCCAATCGGTCCCAGAGTTGATTCGAACTATGGAGGAGTTTGGTCAGTTTTCTGGCCTTAAACTGAACATAGAGAAGACAGAAGCACTAGCGATTGACTTAACAGCAGTAGAAAAGCAGGGTCTCCAAGAGAAGTTTAATATTAGGTGGAATAAGAACCACATAAACTAGCTGGGAATTCGACTAACCCCTAAGCTAGAGGACTTGTACAAAGCCAACCACTCCAAACTTTATAAAACAATAACCTGAGTAAATGGACAAAGTATAGGTTATCATGGCTTTGGAGAATAAATACGATTAAAATGAATGTCCTTCCTAGGTTGCTCTACATATTTCGAAACACTCCCGATCCCGATTAAATAAAAAGAATAGAAAATATTCAAAGGAAAATATTTCAGTTTATCTGGAACCACTCTCCCTCACGCATCACAAAGAAAATTATGTACCTTCATAAGTCAGAGGAGAGACTATCGTGTCCAAACTAAAATATTACCACAAGGCAGCTCAGTTATCTTTCCTCCCAATAGCACATTCTATAGGGCATCAACCGGCCTGGGTGTATTTAGAGAACCACACTTTAAGGCCCTTAATTTGGGACAAGGTGGCTTGGCTATCAGAACTCGCCAAACCCCCTAATCAGACACTCACTCTCATACTGGAAATGGGCCAAGAAACACACAGGTTTGTTCCCTGGATCCACCCAAATGACCCCAATTCTTGACCACCCTCAGGCCCCCGAAACACATGAGCACAACATCAAAACACTGGTGTGAACGCGAACATGCCAAAATCGCTGTGAATAGTCCACGTGCGAACTGTTCGCGACATCTCTTATAGAAAGTGGTAAAGAAAAGTAGAAACAGGAGAAACCCCGGAAAAAAAAACCTCAGTGTCCAGCCACTACGTGGTACAGTTCTATAGAATGGGAGGTGCCCAGTGTAGAAAGTTACAGGGATGAGGAGAGAATATAAGACAGGGAAAGTCAAGTGAATAGCAGATAGGGAGGCAGTAAGGTAGGAATGAAAGATAAAGAAAGTAAAGGGATTGAAGCAGAAGAGGGAAGTTAAAGTGAAGATGAAGGGCCAAGAGCTAGACGCTTTGATAGGCAATCAGAGAGGAATGGACAAGGAAGTAATAGGAATAGACCCAGTGGGCCAGGAAAGAGAGAGGTTAGGATGTTGAAGCAAGAAACTGACAGACTATGGGAGGAGCAAGAATATGAAAAGGAAGGAGGAGTGAGGATTTTGCAACAGCAGATACGAGAAAATAAAAAAATATTAAAGGAGTATGCAGAGGCGTGGTACACTACACAACAAGATTTAGGATGGAGAGAAAAGTGGGAGGTCATTGGGTTCAGCCTGGTAACACAGAGACAGCATTAATAAACCCCATACTTATTAGAGGGCCCGTTACTTCCCCTGTAGCAAATTATGTACCCTGGAGCCACAGAGAGCTTGGCAGCTTAATAAAAAGCTTACTGGCACCCAGTAAGGGAGATCACAAGTGAGCAACTGCTTTTGAAACCCAGACAGCTGGGGTTGCCCTAGCTGTAGGGGATTTGAAGGTTTTACTATATAAAATAATTCTACACAAAATAGCCTCCATTTTTACTATTGCAGGGGTAGGAGGTAGTTTGGATACCATTGGTCATGACGGCACATCATTTTATACATATAGGAACAGTTTGTGGACAGCAATTAAAACTACTTTTCCAACACTCAAGGACCTTAAGTCTATTACTTAATTTTCCCTAGTGGTGAGTGAAAACTATATGCATAGGTGTCAGCAGACTTGAAAGGAGGAGACTGAGGATGACTGGGATGGGACTGACGGAGTTAGAGCACTGTTATTCACAGCCATGTTGGGAGGGTTACCAAAGCTTGTGCAGCTGAAACTAAGTGATGTTGTGGGATTGTTTGAGATACCCTAAGGGCAGATGCATGTCCATATAATGCACCATGTATCTCTGTATAGAGAAAAGAAAGAAGAACAGGTTAAACAAAAGGAGTAGTTACAGGCTAAGTTAGTGAAGAAACAATTGGCTTTATTAGAGAAATCTAAAAGATGAGAGGGAGGAGAGACCCACACCTGCCCCCACACCTATGCCTCTGTCCGATAAGCCCTACCACTAGAAGGGAAGCCAAGGAAAAGGAGGTGCCCATAGAGCCTCAGGATGGATGCAGGACGGACCATTATGCTGGTATTGCCAACACTAAAACTATAAATCTGTCCCTTCTCCTTGCCACCTCAGAGAAAAAGTGAAAATATCTATCTGCTCATCCCCTGGGGAAACCCAAAATGGAGCTCTTTGTGGATCATCCTACCTTGGCCCAAAGGGGATAGTAGACTGGAGCGGCATATGTGGAGATAAAACATGACCAGCCCGTCACTATATATAACCTCAAACTGCCAGGAACCCAGCCAGCACAAGAGGCAAAGCGAACAGCTTTGATAGAAGCCTGCAAGATAGGAGAAGAAAAAAGAGTTAACATCTACAGTGACTTTACCTATGCCTGTGCTGTGGCTTATGCCCATGGAACGATCTGGAAATTCACCTGTTAAGCATGCACCGCTGCTTAAAGAAGTCCTTCAGGTCATCCACTATCCTTCCCAAATTGCCATTTTGAAATGTGCTGCATACACTGGAAAAAAGGACAAGATCTCCAGTGGAAACCGAATGGAAGATGAAGCAGCCAAAGTGGCTAACACATATACACAAAAGAAGACAATACCTAAACAGCAGTTAGCAGTCCAGAAAATCTCTTTGAACTCCTTATCGCTGCAATAACTTCTGGAATTACAGCAAAAGGCCTCAATAGGAGAAAAGGTAGCATGGGAAGCAAGAGGATGAGAAGGTGACAAAAGAAACAGGAATTATCAGACAAGCAACCACTGGTAAAACAGTACTACCTGTCTACTCTGACCTGAGGCACTGATACAATCTCATGGACATCTGAACATCTGGAAAGGACACAAATGATGAAGACATTGTCAGAAATCTGGTACTCTTCATATATGGCAGATGCGGTGCAAACCTTCATAAACAGAGGCCACGTTTGCAGGACTCATAACCCCCTGAAGGCTACCACTAGCCCTTTGGGATTTATGCCTCCTCCACTGGGTCAATTTTTTGACCTTGTAGTTGACTTAATTGGCATGACTGAAAGACAGGAACATTATAGACACGTTGTGGTAATTGTTTGCAGGTACTCCCGGTGGTTAGAGGTCTTCCCTTGCAGAAATGCAGATACAGTCACAGTAGCTAAACACTTGTGCAGAGGTGTTTCCAAGATTTGGAATATGTCACAACCTGCTGTCAGATAATGGAGTTCATTTTGCTAATGAAGTGGTGAAGGAAGTGACTACCAAATTAGGAATCAAACGTATGTTTTCCTGTATATACCAATCCCAATCTATGGTATAGTAGAAAGAGATAATGGTATCCTAAAAAGCCAAGTTACCCAAGATTTGACATCAGAGTGGTCTGAATGTGGTCCAAGTCCTTACTTGGTATCAGAACTAGCTCATTAGTGGCATGAATGGACATTTTGCAACAGGAGCTGAAAAACTACATCCAGGTCTTGGTTGCTGTCATTTGAGCCAGAAAACTCATCTGAACACGATTGAGACATTGTAATCTTATTATTGAGATTTTATATTTTGCCACAGGAACACAGACCATACTGCAGGTAACGCGATATGGCTAAACGGCACAATAATCCCTGCCATAATTGATACACAGTGAGCTGTATCCTTCAGGGACAAGAGTCTCTTTAGGATCCAGTTTGAAGAAGATGTCTTTAATTCCTATTGTACTTTATGAACATTTATATACTTTTCTGTACTTGGTAATTGCAATGCTTGTAACATCCATTAAGAAAGCACCCCTAGGTTAATACTGTTGTTGTATTTTCTAGCATTTGTTTTTTTAGACCACACTTTGTAGTGTCGAAGGGGGGAATGCAAGAGATAAATATCCATGTATTATAAATACATATAAGAAAACCATATATCCTAACCTTAGAATTTGTAAACCTAGAAAGGAGTTGAAGGGGTTAAATATTGCTTCAGGTTTTGGATTATGTTTTGCAAGTTTAACAAATTGCATAGTCCTGTGACCAGGTGCAAGATTTTAGATTAAGATTGTGTTTTGTGTTTATAGATAGTAGCTCTAAAAAAACAGGAAGGGAAAGGAACAAGATATGCTAGTTAGGGGGAGGAGAGGTGCAGTGAAAAAATGACAAAAAAAACTGGAGTAACCATAGAGCTTGTTTGAACATTGGTATAAAAATCTGTAAGAGTGTAAAATGAGCAGACCACTTCCGACCATTGCTGTGTGTGCGTCTCCCTGCTTAAGCTTGAAAATAAAGCGACTGACTTTCGTTTCCTGCCTGATTCTTTTGCGAATGAGAGACAAGTTGGTAATAAGTTTTTCCTATCAGTGAAGCAAAAGGTTAAATTGCCAAACATGGATATCTATAAAAAAGCAAAAAAATACTTTACAAATGTAAGTTTTTACATTGAAATTTAACTACATCCAAAAGCTTTTATTAACATGATACTCCCCTATACTTTCAAAAGATGCCTGCTTTGTCCATTTAAAGGTGGACCATTAAGTAAATAAGGTGCATTAGTATTGGTGTATTACAAACAACTGATATGCAGTTTCATGACTCGCAAAAGGTGATAGCAAGAAAAATAAATTCAATTAATACATTGACTGCATATAATTAGAGATAACATAAAAACATGCCAAAGTTCATAAGGCCATCATACTGTGGTAAAATATCCATGCTAAAGTCCTATTTTCAAGCTAGCAGTATTCAAGTTCTGCTAAAACATTAGACTGACTGAACTTCTATTAATTGAAAATCAAACGTACACAGTGATTTCCTTTAAGTTTTTTAAAAGATTGAAATATACTTTGTGAAGTGATCTATGGCGGTTTAAACATGTTACTGTTTGCAAAGGTAGATCTTAAAGAGGCCCCCTGTCGAGCTGAAACAATGCTTTAGCTTCCCTTAAACAATGGCAGAGTTCAGCATTTGAAGACATAATTTGCAGAAATGCAAATAATAGTTATTCTAGTTATTATTTTAACTTTTTTAGCTTCCTGACCTAGGGATCTTAAAGGGACATGGAAGTTTCTCTGTATTTGATATTAAAATAAAGTACCTAAGTGTTTATTTGCATATTTAAACATCATTTTTTCTAACAAGTTCTTAAAATCTGCTTTTAGTCACTGAAACTGAATACTTAGCTAGTTTATTTTAATATTAAAAACAGGGACCCTTTCATGTCCCTTTTTTATCAGCTTCAAACTACCAATTACATGACCTTGTGATGTGTCTAAAATGTCACCATAGTTTAGTTACTTTGTGTTAATGTATAATGTCACCATTGTATTTGCTATATAAATATTCTGTACCCTGTTAAATAAGGAGAGTCTGTATTGGTTATAGCTTAATTATAAAACTATTAGATTGAAAGATTACGTTATACAGGTCGTATGTCTGTGGGCTTGAAATTTGCTACAATTATAGAGTTATTCAATTGAATAAGCCCGCAATTTATGGGTCGAAATCATAAGCAGCATTTCAGAGCGGGATCATGATCAAGCAAGGCCGTAACTACCGATTTAGAAACAGCCAATAGTAAATGAGACCGTCATCATTACGTCAGTAAAACAAGGACGTTACACGTCAATCATGGCGATACTCTATCAGTCCATGTGGGTGGCCTGATATGTGAAACTCATTGATTCCCGAGATTTATATAACACTGAAATTAAACATTAAAACAATTATTTTCTATTGCAGATTTGCAAGCT
Organism: Discoglossus pictus; assembly: GCA_027410445.1. Taxonomy (NCBI): domain Eukaryota; kingdom Metazoa; phylum Chordata; class Amphibia; order Anura; family Alytidae; genus Discoglossus; species Discoglossus pictus. The sequence continues at coordinate 64,121,315 of CM050165.1, read as the reverse complement.
TGAGACTGATGTGCAATTAATTCTAATGTCTTTCATTGCTTTCCCCGTCTTTAAAAGGGCAGTATTGAATATTTATTTGCATTTACAGTGCTACGAACAGGAGCCCGATTCAATTGAGCAATCATAAGTTAATGGAGCCCGTAAGTGAGGCCGTAAATTAGTTTGCTATTAAACTGGCGTCTTTTTGCCGGCTCCGGGCGGTTTATGGGCTTGACAACTTTGTGATGGTTAAACCCGTAACTTACAGCCTCCCGAAGGCTTTGATCTTACACTTCCGCAAAAGTTCCGATCGGTAAAATCGCAAATCGCTATTCAATTGCTCCAATTCCCCAAAGCCGAAACGTTTTCACACAAGTAAATTGCAAATGTAGGAGAAAATTCTACGAGTTAATTGTAAATAACGGGGAAAGCGATGAAATACATTAGAGCTCGCAAATCGGCAGTAAAATACATTTATTTTTATGTGTCATTTCAGGGTTATATGGATCTTGGGAATTAATGAGTTAAAACATATCAGGCCACCCATATGGACTAGAACAGTATTGGCATTCATTTTTATCATTTCGTATTTTGAGAGTTCCAATACAACATTTTTGAATGTTTAAAGTCCAACTCTGGTCAGCTTCTGAGCCCTCAGCAAGGACTTAAGCACTTAATGGAATGTCACTACCATTTTTTTTCATGAAATGAATATGAACTTAATATTGCTTGTTATAATCATTTACTCCCAGTTGCAGCAGTAATCCTAAATATGGCAAGATATTTGGTATTGGCATCCAGTGCATACAATGATATCAGAAACAGTGCAAGAATTCAAGGAGCTATAAGAAAAAAATGGAGGCCTTTAACTGGCACAGAGTAATGCTAGAAGTCACCTTAGAAAATACTGGTGTGGCTTGCATCAACTCAGAGCCTTGAGGTAAAATGGAGAATGAGTCCTGACAGCAGGAATGGTGAATATTATAGGCAGTATAGGCAGGCTCAGATTTACATCTAAGGATATCCTGGGCAGACTTCTCCTCTGGTGATCCCTACTCCATCCTACACACATGCACTGCATATTATTTATATTCCATGAAGTATGTATAGATATAAATGAAAAATGTATAGCTTTTGTGTTTATAAATAAATAAATACCTGTTTTGTATTTTGTACATTTAAATTTTTTCTGTATTAAAAAGTATAGGCATATATACAGCCACATTAAATTTGAAGACCGTATGTGCAACGTGAAGCGAGCAACAGGTGCAGGCTTGAAATTTGGCTGAGTTACTGTGCTATTAAATTTGAATGGGCTGCGAGTTACGAGCTTGAGATGCAAACCCGTAAACCATTTGTTGAACATTGGAGGCGAGTGATGAATTAGTCAAACCCGTAGTTATGGGTTGAGATGGAACCAATCGAAACATAGATTGTCATTATTGCATCACAGGAAAGGGAGGATGGATTTCAAAGTCTTACAGGGTTCAATTACGAGTTACAATTGGACCCACATTCCAGATATAATGCTATATTAATAAAGCTGTAAATATGATATTCTATCACATGCGAGTTACCTTATATGTATTAACACATGAAATCAAGTATTTTTCGGGGCCGATTTGCAAGTTTGAGAGTACAGTATTGTGGTGATATTTGCATTTAAAGTGCTACGAATTGGACTTTACCCCCCTTGCTAGTCGTCTCTATCACTCATTGGCCTTTGGGCTCCATTTGCGTGTTACGGGGTTGAATGCAAGTGAAATTGTTGCAATTTAATAGCTTTACTGGAACTGTAGCGTTTAGGGGCTTGTGAGAAGAAAGGATTTGCTGCCTCGAAGTTCAACGTTCCACGTCCTGTAGCCTTTTTTTTTATTCAAGCCCACAGATCGGCAGCGGCTTACATTCCTGTTCTAATATAATTGTAGTAAGTCATACTTTCTACGTTATGAGCTACCGTTTAACACGCAGGGGAATTTAGTAGGGCTGATTGTTAGGTTTATATATGTATTCTTATATATATAAGAATATTATGAATCATAGCACTCTCTCTCTTTTTTATTGTGCACAGCTAGTGTGGCACTAGACCTTACTCAAAATACATTTACAATTTCGCAGTGAGATTAAATAGTGCACAAAGTTAGTTGTTCTGCAGTAGTTGGCTGCGGCCAGTTGCTTCATTGTTATGTATTCTAATGCTTTATTGTTGTTGCTGGGCATTTCTCGTGACAAATAGGGTTTCTGTTTGAATGTTATCTCTTCTTCTACGCTTTGAAACTGACACCAACATTTTTATATCTCAAGCAGCATCAACTCGATCAGCCCACCATCCATAGCCGGGAGCCAATCCTCCCTCCGACTATGGACATTCAGACAGGAACTGACTGAATGAGCGAGGGATTCCCTACCTAGCCTCCACTAACAAGGCTGAATTGTAACTCTTGTTCCACAACAACCAGAACCTTTAACCACTACCAAATTAGCAACTAACTCAGATACAAAAAAAATTCTTGGATGTCACATCATCGATCAACTCACTGGAGAATCGTATTTCAAGACTGGAAAACCCTGCTGGTACAGAAAATTACACCATATCTTTACCACAACCGATAAACCAAGGTGAGAGACGCAACACTCATGCCAGCCCACTTTGACCCAGCTCACATCAGAAGGCAACAATTAATTTGTGTTTGCTAACTTATTACCTCACTAATCAGGCATCACCAGCATTCACAAATTAACTCATCACTAGATTCACTAGAGGGTTTCACACGGGAGTCACAACATTGCCTTAGGTGTCCTTCTCCAGCAACAATCTACAATTAGCTGACAAGGAACCTGAGATTGTGGAACGGCTACTAGCCTAGAAATCTGAAAACACTACCTACTTGGACAGTTCAAGATGCCGCCATTTCCCATCTGGAGGATCAATGCCCTCATAGTCACAATAGGCAAATATTGACCTAAATATTGACCTATAAATATTGATCTCTCCTCCCTTTACAATATACCTGTACCGAGCATCACTCATTCTTTCGAGCGAGTTCTCTCTCCAATACGCCAAGGTGGATTATGCCATTTCCTACATTACTAGACTAGGCCCATGGACTTGGCTATTGAAATCAAACATCAAGTAGACCTTTAAAGAGCTATTAATTGGCCCTTCATTATAACTCATCCATATTCTTCGCCAGTCATTTAACATTTGATTTCAAGTGTAGTCCTATAATCTTTGACCACTTTGCAGAGGGACTATACTGGATTCTGCTAACCATACTGAGATGTCTAGTTGTGATACAATATCTAAAGGATTTATTTTACATTAGAAGTCCTCAAGAATCCCTGTCCAGTCTGTGTAAGTCAGTATCGTTGTTTACCGAGCTCACCATGCGAATCGCAGAGGACAAGTCAGAAGGCCTGTCCTACCAAGTCGAGTTCTTGGGTGTCATCTTGGACACATCCTATGGCAACCACCACTGAACACTGTGGACTAAAGTCGCTTTTTACCATCGCTCATACCACAATATACTCAGGAGTTGCCAATGAAACCAAGAAAATATATGACAAGCTTGATACTTTTTTTTAAATATTTACTCCAAACTACAAAATACAGCCACTGTATACTCTCCCAGCATTTATTACCCTTGCTGCCAATTTGTGACACCCGCATTGGATTGATTGCGATACCACACTGTCAGCTGGCATAAATTCTATCTTTCGCATAATTTTTACCCTAATCAAGCATTCCTTACTATGCCTCCTATTAAAAAACTTTTAAGAGGTTTAGCAAACAAAACCTCAGTCTTGAAATGAATCACAAACCTTGCTTCAAGGCCTACATATATGTATACATGCTGTTTATCAGGACATATAGTCTGACAAATCATTCAGCATAAAATGCCATCATTAAACTACATTAGTCTAGAGTCAGCTGTTAAATTTAGATTTTTTTATACTAGGCATTGTCTTTTGTTTCTATTAGCAGTGATAGATTTAAGGCACAATCAATATCTTGTAAATAACTTACTGTATGATCTGAGGCCTCTCTAACAATGCACTTTTCCCGTAGTTGATATAATCAACATTATAACATATACATGCTTCAGCGTGTTAGGAAGAATTGAGATGATATGCCTTGATAAGCACCAAACTTCATCCAATTAGAGTGGACCTATGTTATTCCAACCACAGGGCAAGAGAATTGTGCAAGACATAGAAACTTTAAATTAAAAAATGTCAGTGCTGGAACATAAAGCCTCCTCCCTTTCCAAATCTGACTCGAGTGTAGGCTCTACGTCTACTTGGTTTTAAATTCAGCAAAAATGTTTACATAACCAGTGTTGATCAATCATTGCATATATAGGGCCTCATTCAATTGAGCCATCTGAAGATCTGTGCGTCCGAAAAAGGAGGCCACAATCTATTTTGATCTTCAATTGGCGTTTTTTTTTTTTTGCTTACCACACAGCCAAGGCCTCAAATGGCAAAAGTTGGACCACATGTTACGGGTTCCAAGGGCTTACAGACATGTCCGGAGCACCATAAATGCAAATATAAATTCAATACTGCACTGTAAATGATGGGGAACACAATGTAAGACATTAAAATTAATTGCACAACAGTCTCAAGCCCATAAATCTGCAATATAAAATGTTATATTTAATGTGACATTTCGGGGTTATTTCAATCTTGGGAATCAATGAGTTAATACATATCAGGCCACCCACATGGACTATAACATTGGCAGCACTAAATTTTATAATTTAGTACATTGCAGGTTTGCAGGTTCGATCGCATATCGGACCCCGAATCGCTAGTTGATTGACATGTCACCTCCATGTTTTATTGACATCATGATGACGGCCTCCTTTTCTATTGGCTGTTTCTGCATCGGGAGTTACGGCTAGCCCCGTTATCATGTTGACGCCAGGAAATGCTACATCTGAAGGCATAGTCTGTAGTTGAAGTAAGTTATTACATGCATTTGTAAACTTGCAACTAGTACAGGTAGCATTAGCCTGCTTATATGTGAATGAAATATTGTTGTCTTTGCATCTTAATCATCATTTTTTTTGCAATCAGACAGTTGGATCACTTTATTTTTCAAGAAGTATTTTCTAATTAACAACTATATTAAAATCCATTTGTATGCATTTCATACAGTGCCTTGCAAAAGTATTCACCCCTTGCCTTTTTACCTATTTTGTTACATTACAGCCTTAAGTTCAATGTTTTGTTAATCTGAATTGTATGTAATGGATCAGAACAGAATAATCTAAGTTGGTGAAGTGAAATAAGAAAAATATACACATAAAACTATTTTTTAGAAATAGAAAACAGAAAATTGGCATGTGCATATGTATTCACCCCTTTATTATGAATCCCATAAAAAGCTTGGTGCAACCAATTACCTTCAGAAGTAGCATAATTAGTGAAATGATGTCCACCTGTGTGCAATCTAAGTGTCACATGATCTGTGATTACATATACACACCTTTTTTGAAAGGCCCCAGAGGCTGCAACACCTAAGCAAGAGGCACCCCTAACCAAACACTGCCATGAAGACCAAGGAACTCTCCAAACAAGTAAGGGACAATGTTGTTGGTTTAGGTTATAAAAAAATATCCAAATATTTCATGATTCCCAGGAGCATCATCAAATCTATCATAACCAAATGGAAAGAACATGGCACAAACCTGCCAAGAGACGGCCGCCCACCAAAACTCACGACCCGGCAAGGAGGGCATTAATCAGAGAGTCAACACAGAGACCTAAGGTAACCCTGGAGTGGCTGCAGAGTTTAACAGCAGAGACTGGAGTATATGTACATAGGATGACAATAAGCCGTACGCTCCATAGAGTTGGGCTTATGGCAGAGTGGCCAGAAGAAAGCCATTACTTTCAGCAAAAAACAAAATGGCACATTTTGAGTTTGCGAAAAGGCATGTGGGAGACTCCCAAAATGTATGGAGGAAGGTGCTCTGGTCTGAGGAGACTAAAATTGAACTTTTTGGCCATCAAAGAAAACGTTATTTCTGGCGCAAACCCAATACATCACATCACCCAAAGAACACCATCCCCACAGCGAAACATGGTGGTGGCAGCATCAAGCTGGGGGGAGGTTTTTCAGAAGCCGGGACTGGGAAACTGGTCAGAGTTGAGGGAAAGATGGATGGTGCTAAACACAGGGATATTCTTGAGCAAAACCTGTACCACTCTGTGCGTTATTTGAGGCTAGGACAGAGGTTCACCTTCCAGCAGGACAATGACCCCAAACACACTGCTAAAGCAACACTTGAGTGGTTTAAGGGGAAACATGTAAATGTGTTGGAATGGGCTAGTCAAAGCCCAGACCTCAATCCAATAGAAAATCTGTGGTCAGTCGTAAAGATTGCTGTTCACAAGCGCAAACCATCCAACTTGAAAGAGCTGGAGCAGTTTTGCATGGAGTAATGGGAAAAAATCCCAGTGGTAAGATGTGGCAAGCTCATAGAGACTTATCCAAAGCGACTTGGAGCTGTGATTGCAGCAAAAGGTGGCTCTACAAAGTATTGACTTTAAAGGGGGTGATTCTGTTGTTTTGTCGTATATGTTGATTGCTTCACAATAAATAAAAATACATCTTGAAAGTTGTGGGCATGTTCTGTAAATTAAATGATGCAAATCCTCAAACAATCCATGTTAATTCCAGGTTGTGAGGCAAAAAAACAAGGAATATACCAAGGGGGGTGAATACTTTTGCACGGCACTGTAGTTCTGTTATTTTATCACATGAAGGTAATGTTATCAAAGGCTCCAATTTGCATGTTTATTTAAAGCTTGTGGTGGCCACAAATCATCTAAATTCATGAATTAACTAGCATATACAACCATTCATGCCATTCACATTAGTAGAGCTTCCATATAATCACACATTTATAGGTATTCATTAAAATGTATATATGAAACAGTCATAAAAAACATATAAATATCTACAATTTTTAGGAACAGCAAGTAAACTCAATTAATTACTAGCTCAATAAACATTTTGAATAAGGCTATATATTGGTTTCTTATAGTATTTTTTATTGATTCTAAACCTTTGGTATTCTCTCAGTATCACTGCTGTCTGGGACATTTCAATTCAATGTTTAATGTGTAAACATGACTGACATGTCAACTAACATTGCTGAAAATTTTATCTTATTATTCTAGAGAAGCAAAGACTACACAAACAAATGTGTCAGATGTCAGATAAAAGCATGACTGCAGGTCAACTTTTAACATTTATTATCAAAAGAAACTTAAAAATGTCAGTATTCACTTTCCATAAAAATAGTTCCCTTGAAAATATTAATACTATGTTTTTTTTCTGTTCTATTAAATATTAATAATAGAACATATCAAGAAGAAAACAATAAAAGAAAAAAATGAAACATAAACACCAAATAAGTGCTAATGAAAAAATGTGTTGCTGTAGTGGAATAAAAGAAAAAAACTTTAAAGAAATAAAATAAATACAACTATAAAATACTGTACCATTTCATTGATTAAGGAACACCTTGATGATGAGTATGGGCCTGATCCTGAGGGTGTGTTACGGGCTCCAGTTCGTCTGATTACGATGCTATTTAATTGCTTAAGGCCTCAAGTTACTGGCCCAAAGCCTACTCCGTAAACCATGCACTGGTTTGTAGCAGTTCAGGGCGGGAACATGATCAAATAAGCAAGGCCGTAACCTCTCATTTAGAATCTGCCAATAGAAAATGAGACATTATTACGGCAGTAAAACATTTCAATCAATTAGGTTTGAGGGTCCGATATGCGAAGGGACTCGCAAAGCTGCAAAATAAAGAATTATGAAAATGAATGCCAATACTGTTCTAGTCCATATGGGTGGCCTAATATGTATTAACTCATTAATACCCGGGATCGATTTAACTCTGAAATGAAACATAAAAACAAATGTTATATACTGCCGATTTGCGGGCATGAGGCTGTTGTGCAATTAATTCTAATGTCTATCATCCCTTTCCCCGTTATTTACAGTGCAATAATGTTTTTTTATTTGCATTTACAGTGATACAAATAGCTTTGCGAGTCCTCTATAGTACTCGTAGGATTTTCTTCTACATTTGCCATTTACGGTGTGAAAACATTTGCGGGCTTGGGGAAATTGAGCAATTGAATAGTGATTCGCGATTTTTGCCATCATAACTCTTGCGAAAGTGAAAGATCAAAGGCTTCTGGAGGCTGTAAGTTATGGGTTTAACCATTTCAACTTTTTCAGGGCCAAAATTCATAACCCCATCCGGAGCCTGTAAAAAGATGCCAATTGAATAGCAAATTAACTTGCAAACTCACGTCTCGGCTACAGTAACATGCAAAATATCAATTGAATCAGGCTCAATGTGTCTTAACCCAAAATACCAGACTTCAGCAATGAGAAATGAATCCAGATCTAACTCTTCTTCATTTCTACAGAAATGAAGAAGAGTTAGATCTAGATTTGAAAGTAACATGGTTGTAAGCAATGTAACTGCTAAGGTCAGGGCCCAATCTGAATCACAGTGCCAAAAAGATGACAATCATTTCAACCTTTGAACATTCTCCCCTGGTTTGGGGTGTGAGACATCACTCTGGGCTGCTCTAAAACATGAAACAGTTCATAGGAGGCAATGCTAAATGGCAAAAGGCAAATAAGGGGGGCGGGGAGTGGTTATAACATCTCACTTTCTCCATATCCTCACCTGAGCTATTTGTCCAGTCAAACTTTGCATTTATCCCTATTCTTGTATATAATACTGAATTGCTATTTTAGTGTTGTGATAAGAAAGTAAAGGGGAGATTCCTTGGACTAGCACTGAAACACTGCTAGTCTGACTGAACTGATACCAGATTCTTCACTTACACCAGCCGTCTTGAGTTTGACAGCAGATGCCAATAGATATGGCCCTAGATAGATAAGCTATAACACTTGACAGATGATACTTAAAGGACAGACAGCCCTAGACATGCTTCCTTCAGAGCTCTAGATTACTAACTTGTGCAATACTCCCAAACTCTTCCCCAGATACCACAACCAATCATTTGACATTAACATACATCTGTACTGTAGTCCAAAGTGAGGCCTCTGCTGGGGCTGGTGCCCGGAAGTCACAGCACATATAGCTTACAGATGCCTAGTCCACTTTCATCCATACACCATGCAGCAAATGAGTACATATGAAATAGTTCAAGTTATTTGAAACCCAGGGCAATCACAGATGGCCACATCAAAAAGGACAGTAGTGTTAAATATCTCCCCTGGCCCAGGATCATATGGTAAGCCATTATCAAAGCCTACAGGCAAAATTAATCTATCCTGCAGAAGTTATTGTTGGGAAAATCATTCATGGCAAAGTGCAGAACAAGTATGTACTAGAAGTCCACAAAAATTCAGTCTTATTTCTTATTCTTTTTTGGATTCACTCGAAGTAATGAATTTCAACAGTTTCACTCACATAGGCTTTCAAATTGTTAATATTGAGCATACTAATGGCCATATGGACAATAATAAGGGATTATATACAGTATATAATATTAAAAAGTAATTTTCAAATGAAAGTACTCCACACTTTTTGAGGTGCCTCCCAGTTGATCACATCATCAATGCTATTGCTCCATAATTTGTATTTAAGTGGACAATGCCGTAAAAATAAAACTGTTGCCTTCTTAACTTTATTTGCTGGATTTAATTGGAAAGCATATGTATACTAAGAATGGTGTACCAGTTTATGCAGTATGTCCTCGCTGGAGCCTGTACACCCTTTTATATAATCACATGTAATATTTTAATATCTTTTTATACATGTATTGCTAAAGTAACATCACATATATAGTTGTGAGCATGAGAGTTGTTGCTAACGCTTGCAGGCTCGCGTAGCGAGGGCAGCGGGCGAGGGCCTCAGTTGCTGGCATGGAGCGCCGAAGGCGCTCCTTGCCAGCAACTGCGACCCTGGCAAACTTTACGTTGCAACGCAAACAACACGACACACCAATTACGACCCTCGCAAACTTTACCTCGCAACGCAAACAACATACGACACACGTTAACACACATTACGACCTCGCAACACTCGGACGCAACTCGCGAACATTACAAAATTCAAAACACAATACATACACACAGCACATACATAAAAAAACTTACCTACAGCAAGAGGGAGCATCCAGGACCTCAAAAAAGCAACTTACACCTTCATTTCACTCAAAATAAAAGAGTTTACACACTAAAAAATTTGCTAAGCGACAGAAAAAATGGCCACCGAACAAAACGAAAACGAGGCTACACACGCAAACACCATACGAGACACGTTAGCACACATTACGACCTCGCAAAAATCGGACGCAACACGTGAACATAAAAACATTGAAAACACAATAAATACACATAACACACACATAAAAAGCTTACCTACAGCAAGAGGAACCATCCTGACCTCAAAAAAGCAAGTTACACCTTCATTTAAATCAAAATAAAAGAGTTTAGACACTAATAAAATCGCTAAGCGATAGAAAAAATAGCCGACGAACAAAACGAAAACGAGGCTACAGCACTCTAAACACAGAAAACACCACAACACACTCGCAAAACACCACAAGAAACTCCCAAAACACCACAAAAGACCTACGGATAATCCGCAAAAACGCATACCACACATTACCCGCCATTTTACGCCAATGCGGAAGTACACCACTACGCTAACGGTTTCGTCTCGCGCATGCACAGTATTACACTGCACACATTCACCACGCTTACACAGCAGCTCCACACCACTAATGCTGCAGCAACATCAAAACAGATTGCAGCTCTTCATCACAATGCTTCAAAATAGGTAAAGTATATTAATTTATTAATGTATTATATATTTCATTATTACACACTAAACAGCATTAGCTACCTTACAATTTCATTGCCGTCATTTTTTGACGAGCAATATTCTAGTATTAATATAATATGCCAGTCTCATGCACATAAAACCAGGTGTGCTACATGCAATACACTATGGTCTTGATCACATTGGTACAGTACATTTATCAACAATATTATCAAAAGAGAATTTCTGTAGCTTTTAATAAATATGCATTTGGGTAAAACTATTAATAATTATGCCTACAACAATGTGATGAATATCTGTAAAGCATAATGTGATCCCTGTATCATCTGGTGGCAGATGGTAATGTGTCCATAGAAGGAATTTGTTTTGCCTTTTGTGTGTCCACTATTAAGGACCTAGTGTAGAACATCTCTTTCTTGCATTTCTGGATCTTGTCAGATTAGCAGTAGTTTGCTTTTAGGTACTATCATTAATTTAGCAAGTTAAAAAGGGGGGCAATGAAACCAAACATTTTCTGAATTCTTCCTGAAGTAAACAAAGAAGAACACAGAGCTCTAAGAGTAACTCATTGTCTAATTAGTGCATAGTTGTCATCTGTCAGAATTCATAAAGAGAAAATTAAACATTAAACTGAGGGATAGACGTGTTATATAGCCAATTATCTTCTATTTTTAGATTTTAGTTTTGAGAAGGTAAATGTATTCTAAATGTAGTGCCATTATGTTAATAAACAAACACGTTGTTGATCACAATTCATTAAATTTCAATATAAAATGTTTTAGCATTCTGGATAGTTTTTTGGGCAATTTCAGGTTTTCAGGATGTCTATACAGAGCCTTGCAAAAGTATTCACCCCCCTTGACATTTTTCGTGTTTTGTTGCCTCACAACCTGGAATTCACATGGATTGTTTTAGGATTTGCATCATTTAATTTACAGAACAGGCCCACAACTTTGAAGATGTTTTTTTTTATTGTGAAGCAAACAACAAATACAACAAAATAACAGAAAAAGTCAATGTGCATAACTAATCACCCCCCTAAAGTCAATACTTTGTAGAGCCACCTATTGCGGCAATTACAGCTCCAAGTCCCTTTGGATAAATCTCTATGAGCTTGCCACATCTTACCACTGGGATTTTTGCCCATTCCTCCTTGCAAAACTGCTCCAGCTCCTTCAAGTTGGATGGTTTGCGCTTGTGAACAGCAATCTTTATGACTGACCACAGATTTTCTATTGAATTGAGGTCTGGGCTTTTACTAGGCCATTCCATTTACATGTTTGCCCTTAAACCTTTCAAGTGTTGGTTTAGCAGCGTGTTTGGGGTCATTGTCCTGCTGGAAGGTGAACCTCCGTCCTAGCCTCAAATCACGCACAGTGGTACAGATTTTGCTCAAGAATATCCCTGTATTTAGCACAATCCATCTTTCCCTCAACTCTGACCAGGTTCCCAGTCCCGGCAATTACAGCTCCAAGTCCCTTTGGATAAATCTCTATGAGCTTGCCACATCTTACCACTGGGATTTTTGCCCATTCCTCCTTGCAAAACTGCTCCAGCTCCTTCAAGTTGGATGGTTTGCGCTTGTGAACAGCAATCTTTATGACTGACCACAGATTTTCTATTGAATTGAGGTCTGGGCTTTTACTAGGCCATTCCATTTACATGTTTGCCCTTAAACCTTTCAAGTGTTGGTTTAGCAGCGTGTTTGGGGTCATTGTCCTGCTGGAAGGTGAACCTCCGTCCTAGCCTCAAATCACGCACAGTGGTACAGATTTTGCTCAAGAATATCCCTGTATTTAGCACAATCCATCTTTCCCTCAACTCTGACCAGGTTCCCAGTCCCGGCTGCTGAAAACAAGCCCACGGCATGATGCTGCCACCACCATGTTTCACTGTGGGGATGGTGTTCTTTGGGTGATGTGATGTATTGGGTTTGCGCCAGACATAGCGTTTTCTTTGATGGCCAAAAAGTTCAATTTTAGTCTCCCACATGCCTTTTCGCAAACTCAAAACGTTCCATTTTGTTTTTTGCTGAAAGTAATGGCTTTCTTCTGGCCGCTCTGCCATAAGCCCAACTCTATGGAGCATACGGCTTATTGTCTTCCTATGTACAGATACTCCAGTCTCTGCTGTGGAACTCTGCAGCTCCTCCAGGGTTACCTTAGGTCTCTGTGCTGCCTCTCTGATTAATGCCCTCCTTGTCCGGTCCGTGAGTTTTGGTGGGCGGCCATCTCTTGGCAGGTTGCTGTTGTGGCATATTCTTTCCATTTGGTTACGATAGATTTGATGGTGCTCCTGGGGATCATCAAATATTTGGATATTTTTTTATAACTTTTCAACAGCATTGTCCCTTACTTGTTTGGATAATTCATTGGTCTCCATAGCAGTGTTTGGTTATTGGTGCCTCTTGATTGGGTGTTGCAGCCTCTGGGGCCTTTCAAAAAAGGTGTGTATATATTATGACAGATCATGTGACACTTAGATTGCACACAGGTGGACATCATTTCACTAATTATGTGACTTCTGAAGGTAATTGGTGGCACCAGAGCTTTTTATGGGCTTCGTAACAAAGGGAGTGAATACATACACACAAGCCAATTTTCTGTTTTCTATTACTAAAAATTAGTTTTATGTATATATTTTTCTCATTTCACTTCACCAACTTAGACTATTGTGTTCTGATCCATCACATAAAATTCCGATTAACAAAACATTGAACTTTAGGCTCTAATGTAACAAAATAGGTAAACAGTCAAGGGGGTGAATACTTTTGTATATTGAAAGTGAGCCTGTTGTAAAACCTGTGAACTGTGTACCTAACAAGAAATACTGTAATGTCTATATTAAAGTAAAAAACGGTATCAGATGCAGGTTGAAAACATCAAGATATTATTAATTTATATGGATAAATCCCTTTGAAATCCTTCTTTAACCAACTTTTTGCAAGATGATTTCTATATTGTTAATTATTCTTTGCAAATGCCTGTACAGTGAGAGTTACATTTTTCCTGCGTTCTTCAATACATAATCCTGTATGTCAATCAGCAGTCTTTTCACCTCTTTATTCCTACTTGTAAAACACAAGTTAGCTTGATATGGTAAATGAAAATGGTTCCAGTTTTGTTTCTGCTGTCAGTGAACATACCCAACTACCCATTTCTAACTATATACCCCCCCCCCCGCCCCCTTTTTCACTGGAGTTCTATGCACTATTGCTTCTACCAATTGGGCTTTGAAATCTGGCTCCTCTCCTGTTCTGCTCCCATCCATCCAAGACTATATCAATAACCTGCTTTCAGCAACCACTAACCTAGACATACTGTATATTGTTCCAAGAGGCAGAGACCCAACCCATCTATTTAGTTTGATTTGTTTATTTTTTTGTATATTACTCTGGATGGTTGATACATTATTTATTTACTTACTATACTACATTATTTCTACACTATCTTTATATTTATTTCTACATTATCTATTCTTCCAAATCCCTTCTTTACGAAATGTCTGTTTTTTCTCTTCTGTGTTGGAAATACTGAGTTGATAGAAATTGCAATACGCTACTGCCTACGTGAAATCTTTTTCTACTTCTCTGTGCTGATCAAGAATCTGAGAATAAAGTTTTATCTATAATGCAAATTACTTATTTAGTCAGTCTGGGCCTAATTAAAAAAAAAATATTGGTCTGGCACACAAACTTCATAACTAGAACACTGTAGCAAGACTGTGACATTGCATAAGTTAGTACCACAAATATATATATACGGATATATAACATCAGGTGCTCTTTGTTAAAACTATAGAAAATTGGTTTAGGTTTTCATTGAACAAATATGTTTTGATTAAGCAAAAATTACCCAACTTAAAATTCTAGCAGCATAATGCATAATCAAATTTCTTAGGCTTCGATACAGAGTTTCAGTCCACTAAACATGAGTAGGTATAGAAAATGAAGGCTAATCATTGAAAAAAAAGCATTAAAGCATTCCACCTGTATTGCTGGCAGATGGTTTGGAAACATGGCTCAAACTTTAGAAGCACTACTTGCTAGTACAAGAGGTATTAACTATAAGGACAGACATCTGTTGGTAAATACACAGCAAAAAAGAATGCATATATGTGCCAAACATCTGCAGAGTATGGGACATATCTGTGCTCTTAAACCAAGCAAGTTTTTCTGCTAATCATTAACAGAGTTATTGATTTTAGATGTGTATCACACAGCTATAATTTTGTCAGAGCACAGACCACATAAGTTGTTCTTTTTCTGGTTGTTTCATTTAGTCTTATTCCAAAAGTCAGTAAATTGACGACCAGGACAAAAATTATAATTGACATCATCTGTGGGAAATATTTCATAAAACAACAGGCCCAGATGTAGGATTAAAGCCATGTGGTAGTAAAATACCACACTGAAAAAAGTCCAGGTTCCACAATTTCTTATAAAAACAGATGTGCTATTACGCCACTCTGCTTGTTTTTCAGTGCTTTTACTCCAAATAATTCCTTTTCTTTTCATAATTACACTGGGGAGGCATAAGAAATTGATAGCATATGCCAGCATAAACTTGAAAATTGTCAGTGGCATAAAAAAGAAAAGCAAATGAAACATTTGAGAAATTGTATTTTTATCGTCAATGTGTGAAATACAGTAAAAATTGAGGAAAGTGTGCCTGCTTGTTATTTATTATTCATATACATATAGCCTTATTCAATTAGCTACTTGCAAATGACTTGAACTCATAAATTTGGCTTTGGGTGTTTTTTTATAAATGTTTCTATTGACTTAAGAATGTATTAGTGTCAATAAGTAATATTTGCAGAATATGTAGCATAATATTAAGAGTGATTTTAAGTGTGTATAAATTTACGAATTGGGGAATTGAATCAGGCCCATCATCTTTAAGTAGTAGTAGTATACTGGTTAACTTTTGGGACAAAATCACAGATGTATTCAAACTTAAATTAGGTTTTGCAACACAAGCCAAATACCTACATCTAATTTCAGTTTCATAATCCAAACTAGGAGCTGTGGGATTGTGCTGTACTGTACTTGCTTGGTAAGGAACATTTTTGGAAAATTACCTTCCTAGAGATATTCCGAAAGCAAGTAATTTCCTTTACACTAAACTAATTGCTGCCCAAAGGTCGGAAACAAATGTTATTTGCCATGTGGATTCAACTTGGATTGTAACTGTGCAGGGTTCCTCAATCTGCATATGACCTCCTGTGGTTGATACAGAACGTATTTAATTAAACACAGCATCGTTTATATATTAGACAATATTACTAATACTCACCTCCTACTCTTTAGAAAAATGTTATGTGGCATTCACATAATACTAACTAAAAAAGTTATGTCATATTATTTAATTATTGTGGAGGGGTGGAACCATATTAAGTGTGATGCAATACGGATAAGAATTGATATCCTAAAAAATATAGGTGTTATTTGTTTCAAAGGAAAAATACCTGAAACACCCTAAAAAAACACTCTGAAAAAACAAAGAATTTATAAAGGAATAATATATTTTATTTAAAGAACCGGAAGATTAATATAAAGAAAATAAATTAAACAGAGTTAACAGTTACATTTGTATATGACTGGTCTCCTTGGATGACGGATTTAAAAAAAAAAATAGTTCCTATTCTATGACTGTTGGGTATAAGCCGCTCCAATTCTCTTATGGGAGAACTGAATATGTTTCTGCTGTCTGTGATATTCCTGGGTAGGTCCTGGTTTAGATTTTTCTAATAGTTATATTTGGTTTGAAATAGTTATCTGTTTGACTCTTTCATGTAATACTGAGTGTTCACAACCACTACTGCACCACCTTTATCTACTGATTTCATGGAAATACTGTTGTTACTTTTAAACCATTTTAATGGTTTAAAAGGGATGTTGTGCATGTATTTTTTCCTATTGTTGACACTGATCATCTTTCTTGTAGTAATAATCTGTGTCATTTTCCAGAAGAATTCTTCTAGTTTTAAGTACACTTGATTGTCTCCAGTTTTGTGATTTGGAAAATGATAGTCCTACGGAGAGAAAATATAAAAAATGATAGTACTACATTATAAGAACCATACCAAGCAAATATTTCATGAAAACTCAGACTCTACAGAATTCTACAATAGCCACAAATATATTAAAATGCAAAGTATTTGAGCACTAACTTTTATAAAACTATTGTTAAATTAATGTATTTACCAAAAATGTATAACAATTTGAGATTTCTGGCAGATAACTTGAAACATTGTTTCCGAAGAATTATATCAAATTATGAAAGTTTATACCTAATGAGTAAGAAGGTACCAAGTATGTATTTTGCTTTAAAAAGCTCTAAAAATGTCAAATTCTTTTTTAAAAATCTGACAAGAATTTCACTTAAGAAACATTTAAACTATTATTATTAAATCTCAATATACACTGAGTAAATAGGTATCACATATACAAGGATTGGATCTAATAATTACTCCATAACGGTAAGAATTTGCATAAGAATTTTTACTGAATTTAAATTACAAATATTTAACTTATGATTTGTAATGACATGTCATAAAAATCATAAAAGTGCTTACATTTACACAATTGTCAGTATGTATTTGCTCAACAAAATATTGACTAACCGATCTTTGATTAAAACCTATATATTTTTTAAATACGGTAACTTTACAACTTTACTAAATGAATATTAATTGGAGAATACTTTAATATTGATGAATATTTATTATTATATTTTTAAATATATAACGGAACTAATGTTTTTAAGACATCAATGCCCCATAATTTTCAGCTGAATGTTTTTTTTTTAGTAGAATACCATGGGCCTCATTCTATTATCGGCCGTAAACCGGCCGTAAGGCTGCGATTCCTTGCGGGGGTCCCGTTACCTCGCAATTTAATTAAACGGCCCCGCAAGGATCTCCCCTTACGGCCGGCCGTAAATCTTGCAACCGGCCGTAAGCTCAGAAATCTAAAGAGTCAAAAATAAATTCAAGACAGCTCTGTAAAGCTCTGTAAATGCTAGGGATCATATTGGGGGACATGAGGATTAAAAGTAACCCACTCTCAAGCTTGCACATCAGCCCAAACCTGAGTTTAAATTAACTGTTTATTTTCCGGCTGCGGCGTGGGCGGGTCTGAGGTGCTCCAAGCACTCTGGACTTTTTACATGGATATTTGACGCATATTAAAAAAAATATATTTTACGGATTTGAGTATAGGGGAATTTTGTGCTAATTTTGCTAACACCTACAATCACTTTATAGTCTTCTCAGAGTGCAGGATGGCTTTATTTGGGCTATATTTCGTGCTTAATTGGTGCTAGCGGGACCTCTTTCCTGCAAGTAAGCTGCGGCTCGGTTTTAGCCTTGCAGAGAGGGTTCCCGGAGCAATTGAATTGCAAATAGGATTTTCTTATGGCCGATTTCCTTGCGGCCGTTTTAGATCAATGGATTTCCTCCGGCGCGAGCGGCCGCAAGAGATAGCAAGGCGCCGGCCGCAAGCCTGCCGGAATCCCCGGCCGGAGGGGAATAGAATAGCAGAATAGCTTGCGGCCGGTCCTTGCGGCCCCGCAACGGCTGCGGCCGATAATAGAATGAGGCCCCATGTGAATAGTGCCTATTATTAATATGGAAGTAATTTGAAAATATCAGCAATAAATCAATGTGATGTTGTAGTCAAATTGTTTTAAAGATGCAAAAAAAGCACTTAAGTCAACATTTATTAAAGGCACATTGAAAACAATCATATTTTTTGCAGCATCTAAAAGAAGATAATTTAAAATGTTTTACAACGTAATTTATTTTTTACACTAACAGCCTTATTAAATTGCGATTCGACCAATTGAAAAGGGCTCTATATAAGCACAGAGCATTTTTTTTTTACAGAAGTTTTTAGTTAGTGAAGTGCTTTGGATTTGCTTTTGGATAGAAGTTCACTAACTAAAAACTTCTGTAAAAAAATATGCTATGTGCTTATATGGAGCCCTTTTTAATTGGCCGAATCACAATTTAATAAGGTTGCAAATGTTTTAGTGTTAATTGAACTTCTGTGAACATATTGGATCCTGCCCACTCCTTCATTCCTGATATGCAATCATTAACTTCTCTTGGGCTGGCTGCCAACCAAGGCTAACAAGCCCAGTCTACCCATCCTGTTATACCGTGGGACACTAGGTTGCATCATAACATAGCAAGCTCTGTGAAAGCAAGGGGCACCAAAAATAAGATGTTGCTACATTGGCAGTAATGTAGGAGAGGCCATATGCAATGACCTCCTGACTTAGGAAGCCAGGCACCGGTCATGCGGCAATCACTATACCAGAAAAGGAAAGCCGATGTATTATGCATACACTTTCCCTGGCGGAGTGGGCTGTGCAAACCACAGCAGATGCAGCTTGTTAGCCCTGTCAGGCGATCCATCTATGAGAAGGACTCTCCAATATAACACCTACTACTCGAGAACCTCATGGTCATACATCTGAACACACAACATTTTCAAGCCCTGCAGTGATTAGAAAGGGGCGGAACGGCAGGTGGAAAATGTCACTGGCAGCAGTAGTCTCAATACTGCATGCATGCCGACCCAGGAGACTATGGCCTCATTCTGCAACCTAAATGACCAAGCAGCCATCTCTAGGGACAGTACTGCTTGCTTCCCATGGAGAGGGGCCTAGAAAAGGTGGCCTAAAGAAAGCTTGTCTCCACATCACCCAGTTGGCTAGCCGTGGTCAATGGGCATCTTCAAATGAGGTTAAAACTCAGAAAAGACGAAAAGGCTCACACCTGCCTAGAGGTACACTTGGACTGAAACTTGCATGTTGGAACATCAGAACTATACATGACACAGCAGACAGAGGTCTCCCAGAATGGTGCTCTGCTCCAATTGCCCATGAACTATCAAAGCTGGCTATCAACATTGTTGCCCTTAGTGAAGTCTGCCTCCCAGGAGGAAGGAAGCCTTCAGTAACATGGCGCAGGCTATACATTCTACTGGTAAGGCAAGCCAGAAACCGAGAAACTCCTATCTGGTGTTGGCTTCATGATCAGGAACCATATCGCCTCCAAAGTTGATAACCTGCCAAAGGGTCACTCTGACCACATAATTTCCATGGATCTCCCACTTCAAAACAAGCAGCATGCTACAATTTTCAGTGTCTATGCCCCAACTCTTCAAGCGGATCCTACTGAAAAGGACAACTTTTACACTGACCTGCCCAATATCGTACAGAACGTCCCGGCAACTTCAATGCCAGAGTAGGCAAAGATTCAGAAGCTTGAAAAGGGGTACTTGACAAACACGGTGTTGGAAGTTATAACAGCACCTTCTTGTAGTAGTTTTCCACCAGAAAGACAGACTGAAGAAAAACCTGGATGCAATCTCGGTCCAAGCACTGGCATCTTATAGACTACATACTGGTCTGCCAGTGAGACCTTCAAGACATCGTACTCAACTGAGTGATACCCAGCACAGAATGTAATATGGACCACCGCCTGGTGAGCTGCAAACTTCGTCTGTCAGCCGTGCTGCCATAAAAAAAAAAGCAGCCCTCCATCTTGTGTGCAGAGATTCAGAACCAGTGGTGGATCAAACTTGCGAAAAGAATCCGCGTTGCGCAGATGTTGTTGACTACAGGGTTTTTTATGAAGCACCTATTCTGAAGCCCATTGTGAAGTGCAGATGGTCAAACACTCCTTACAGACAAAGCATTGATTCAGTCTCAGTACTCTGTCGCATTCCACAACTAAAAAATGAAAACAGAACTGGATGAAATCCCTACTCTTGAAGAGACTGTAAAAGCTATTGAGCAGCTAAAGAAGGCAGCAGGAGTTGATAGGATCCCAGCAGAGATCTGGAAACATGGGGGCCCAGCACTTCAAGCTAAGCTCCATGAGCTCTTTGTTTTGTTTGCTGCTGATGGCAGGACAAACTGCCACAGGACTTTCATGATGCAATCATCGTCACCCTATACAAGAAGAAGGGAGAAAAGTCAGACTGCTCCAATTATCAGGGCATAACTCTGCTCTCTGTCGCAGGGAAAATCCTTGCAAGAGTACGCCCACTATCTCAGAAGAACTCCTCCCCAAGAGTCAGTGTGGCTTTAGCGCAAACAGGAGCACCACTGACATGGTTTTTGTTCTCAGACAGCTCCGAGAAAAATGTAGTGAACAGAACAAGGGCCTTTACGTGATGTTTGCCGACCTTACCCAAGCGCTCGTCACAGTGAGCAGGAAGGGTCTGTGGCAAATCCTGGAAAGTATAGCATGTCCTCCCAAGTTCTTCAACATGATCATCCAGCTACATGAAAACCAGCGTGGCCAAATAACACAGATCAACGACCTGTCGGAGCCCTTCCCAATAAATAATGGTGTGAAGCAGGGCTGTGTCCTTGAATCAACCCTATAATTATTATTATTATTAACTTTTATTTGTCATGCGCCAACATAATCCCTAGCGCTGTACATGGGATAAGAAGAGGAAATGCACATTATACAATATTAACAATTGCAGAAAAAAATTACAAATAGTGCAATCGGCAGGTTATATAAAAGGGTTTGGAACAACAAGCATCTGAATAAATGCACCAAAGTCAATGTGTACAGAGCTGTTGTGTTTTTCTGTTGTTGTTTTTTAATAATTTATAATTTTTTCAAATTTAATTACATACAACTTTGCATTTCAGTTACAGTTTTCATTGTTGTATTTTAAAAACAAATCAGAGAAGTTGTAGCGGAAAGAAATTACATTAAGTACATACAGTAGAGACATATACATTTACATTCATCTTTAAATCCAAAACTTGATTTACAGTATTTATTTTCTCTTCTCCTTATCTCCCTTCACAAAAGAGAAAACAGGGTCTTTTGGATTTTTCATTCATAACTAATTATTTATCAATTAAAATTGTTGAAGTGTGTGGGACAATCCCCAGGCACTGGGATCGTATTGTGGTGAGGCCTGACAGCAGTCTGGCATTTGTTTAATATTTATTATTTTTATTTGTCCTGGACTTATTATGTCCCTTTGTTTCCTTATATATCTATTCTATGGTTCTTCCCAAATTTTCCACTTAACCGATGACTTGGTAATAATGGCCATCTCATTAAATTTTTTTACCAATAAGAAGTTTTTGTCAATCTTTGTCTCTATTTCCCTCCATGTTGGTACTATCTTATCTTTCCAATTTGAACCTATAAAAGATTTTGCTATGGTTATTGCTGTATTAACAAAGCTTTTATTTCTAATGGCTTTTTGGGGGGAAGATATAAAGAAGGGGCATTTCAGCAGCAGTCAAATCAATATCCATATTGGCAAGTTTTGACAACTGATTAGAAAGGGTTAATTATATATGTAGGGACATTTCCAGCACACATGTATGTGGGTGCCCACTTCCTCACAACCTCTCCAGCACAGCTTACCTTTTACAGCTTTCTTTATATTAAACAACTTTAAGGGAACCCAATGCAATCTGTTATATATTTTACAGTGTAATTGTCTTTATGTTGCATTTTTTAGAAATCTTTCAGTTATATTAAAAGCGTTGTGCCATATTTTAAGGGGGAATTCTTTCCCTAAATTTTCTTCCCATCTTAACATCATTTGAGGTTTATCCTCTAACTTTATTCTTATTATGTTATAGCATTTCGATATTAAGTGTTGATTACAGTTGGTTAAAATTAACTTTTCACAGGCCGTTAAGTCTCTATTCTCTATTAGGTGGTTTTTAGAGGGTTTTTATTTTTTTGCATAGAGAGTTATACTCTATCCATTTATTGGCGAGATAGGGAAAACTCAATGTTATATCATCAAACGATCTTAATTTGTTGTTAACAAATAATTCTTGAAGATGACTCATACCCTCTTTGACCATTGTCCGTAAGATAGTGGAATCTAATTATTTCGCAAGAGCTATCAGAGGAGTTATAGGGCCAGGAAAAGGGATTAGTTCATATTTTGTGTTTAATCTATTCCATCTTTTCATATTGTTTCTTGTCATTCTCCCTTTTGATGAGATATCTTTAGTATTTTGATTAGCTTGGTATAACCTATAATATGTGTCCCCTTCGTCTATCAGTTCATTTTTGATCTGCAACCATTCATTTAGATGCTAGGACTCATTCCATGTAACCAATTAGAAGATTGATATTGCTTCCTGGAAATCTTTAAGTATGGGGTATGCTATACCTCCTCTATTAAATCTACCTCCTAGTTCTTTCTTTTTTATTCTCATTCTTTTTGCATTATGAATACAAATATCCATTATCTTATGAAACGTATTTATCAAATAGTTCGGCATTGGAAATGCAAAGCATTGTAGAATATATCCTATTTTTGGCAGTAAATAAATTTTTGTTGCCATGATTCTGCCCTACCACAAAATATTTAGTCAGTCCCAACCTTTAATCATTTCCTCCATATTCTTATATATTGATTTATAATTAATCTTAATTAATTTTCCAATATCGTAATTCCCAGGTGTTTAACCAACTCCTGCCATTTTACACAGTATTTAGCCTATAGAATATGCAATTAATTTTCAGACAAATTAATCCGAAGTGCCTCTGATTTTCCTAAATTCAATTTATAATTGGATACTTTACAGTATTCTTCGATCAAAAAGAAAAGCTTATCTAAAGAGGAAATTTGAGCCTCTACTGTAATCATTATAACATCGGCAAAGGCTGCCAATTTATGTTCTGTTGTTCCTACCTTTATTCCTCTAACTTCACTGGTACTGTTTATTAATACCAGCAGAGATTCCATTATCAAGGCAAAGATAATCAGTGACAGGGGACATCCCTGTCTTGTTTCGTTTGATATTACAAACCTATCAGAGACGGATCCTATGCCTTTTTCTGCATCCAGTGACATAAATACTGATGTTATGTGGGTGCCCTCTAGATGTGAGATCAAGTTTACAAGTTTCCTAATATTATCTGGGCCTTGTCTATTTGGAACAAATCCCTTTTGCTCCAAAGATGTTAATTTCCCCAGTAGAGGGTTTAGTCTATTAGCCAGTATTTTGGAATAGATCTTTATATATATTTACTTGTTCAATACTCTTGATATGTGACTGAATCTTCCGGATCTGTTCCTGAGTCTGTCCATCAAAATTATTTTTTATTTTTCTATCCAGCTTAGCCAATTCTATGTAAAGTTTTTTAATGGACATCCCCTAGGTTTCCTCCTAAAGTGTTGCCAACTAATTAAAAGCCCTCTAATACAAGCCTTATGGGCAGACCAAATCATTGCATTCGATTGGATAGATGGGATATGTATAAAAAAAAATGTAGCTATTTCTCTCCGCAAATCTTCTTTTATTTTTGGATCTTGAGTTAGACTAATATTATATCTCCATGGAGCCCGCTCTTGAGGGAAACCTTCCATTGTAATCTGTAAGGATGTCGTTGCATGGTCTGGCCACCTAATGGGTGATAGTTCTGTATCAGTACCTCTTTTTATTAAGACTTCCGAAATAAATATATAATCTATTTTTGAGAATGTTTGATGTCTATTTGAATAATGGGAAAATCCTTCTCATCTATATGAAACATTCTCTGCGAATCATACAATCCATGTCTGATTTTAATTTTTCTAAGTTTGAGGGTCTGGTATAGGACATTTCTCAGATTTCCTATCTAGGTCTAGATTGAGACATAAATTAAAATCTCCATAAATTATCAGTTTATTATTACTATATCTACTGATTGTTTTACAAATTTGGTTCAAAAAGGTTATTTGTCCTGTATTCAGGGCATAGATGTTTGCTATTGTGAACTTTTATTTTTCAATACAGCCAATCCATATAATATAGCGACCATTAGGCTCCCTCAAGGTTATTTTCTCCTCTAATTTCAGATTTTTGTTAAAGAGAATTGAGCCCCCACGTTTTTTCTTTTTATATGTTGTATTCAAAGCTTTGTTATAATTTTTCATTTTAAAATATGGTATCTTGTAGACAAATGATATCAAAATTACCTTTCCAAAGTTTCTATTCAGCATATGTCTTTTGAAAGGCACATTAAATCCTTGCACATTCTGACTACTAATTTTTTAATATTGACATTCCTGTCTATTGATCTATATACCCTTTTTATTTTTACTTGCCGACCCTCCTTGGGCTCACCCGGCTCCAGAGCCACTTGGAAACTACTCCCCCACATGTCGATAAATATATTTACAATTTGTTTGCAAACACCATTCATCATACTTTCTTTCTTATTACATTGAGTTTTCAATGCCTCCCTTCCTGAAGAACCCCCACAAATGTCCAGTTAGGAGACGTTGATGTAGAACTTCTTTAAGTTCAAGTTAAGACCTTTGGCAAATAATCGACACAGAGACAGATCATTCTTTATTTAACCCAGTTAAATATCAATGGGAGCTTAGGTCATGGAGGTGGAGTGGGGGAAGGGAAGAGTTCAGAGTACATCGTAAGGACTAAGATATAATAAGAAGATGCAAGAGCAAAGGAAGGGGAGAGAGGAGAGAGAAAAAAAATGACAAAAAACAAAAACAAATGATATACCCCCCCACACACACGTTCTCTCCTCTTTCCCCTCCCCACCCCCCTCCAAATCCTCCTAAAAGCTAGGGGATTTGATATACCGGAAGGAGGAGAATCCAAATGTCATATATAAATCTAAACCTTTTTATATTTATATCCCAATTTTAAGAAACCAACCGGTTCCTCCTGCCACTTTAGCCCCTCTCACCTCTTCCAAATCTTCCACAAGTTTTAAACTGATATCATCTTCTTGGGGTTCACATACAATAATATTTCCACACAATATTACTGTATATATATATTTCATCCAATAAGATAATATATGATAACATTTTTAAAAGTTGCAAGCAAGTTTAAATGTATTTTCTTATTTTTGTCATGTGAACAATTGTATAAAGTTGAAAATATGTTATTTTAAATGCATAATAGAGCAAATTTGAGTGCAACATACCTTTAGTACAATCATTTTGCTCCAAAGTTTATTCTATTTAATGGTCTTCAATTAAAAGTAAAGCACTGAAGTATGAGGGATTTACCTCAAAATCATTTCCTTCCTTTTCATAAAATAAGCCTTGAATTTTATTATTAAATATATACAACGATTTTCTTAATGCTCTCTTACCAATGTTTCCAGTTAAGTTTTATGTATTTTAGCTACTGTAAATTAGATTGGTAATAACACTATAGTTAAGGATAGATGAATAAGCTATCATTTAGCTCTCAACAAGTCTTACAAGTAATGTCATCTAAATACTGACTGTCTTTCATAACTTGCAACTATATTGTCTCTAACATAAAGAATGTAGAGTACATTTGGAAGGCTTCCATTTTGAATAATTTTCATAAGTGACAGGAAGCTAAAGCATTTGCTAACATTTCCAGTGCAATGTTGGATTAATTAGAAGGATGAAGAAGGGTGCGGTAGGCTGATGTAATTTAGGATTTCCCAGATGGGGGCAACTTGGATGTTAGTGATTACTTAATAGGGAAAAAGTGTTTAAAAAATGTACCATAAATCAAATGTGACTCCATAAATGTTCTGGCATTGTGGAGAAGTTGTCAACTAGTAAAATACAGTACATGTGACCATTAAATGTACTGTAATTTAAAATGTTTTATTGCATCTATTCCGAAAGCTCTGCAAAATAACCTACTAGAACATCCTTCTATAGTACTTAGTTTCCACTGACAGTAAGAGATCTACAGCCTTATTAAATTGTGACTCGACCAGTTGAATAGGGCTCTATATAAGCACACAGCATATTTGTTTTACAGAAGTTTTTAGTTTTTAGTTAATGAACTTCTAGCCAAAAGCAAGGTCTTCACTCACTGCAAAAAAAATATGCTCTGTGCTTATATAGAGCTCTTATCAATTGGCCGAATCACAATTTAATAAGGCTGCTAATGTGCCACAGGATAAACAAAAACTATGTCTCTTTCTAAAGTATCAATTAGATACAGATAGAAAACATGTGACACTTTAAATCTCCTGTAGCTTTATCATATTTTGGTGAAATTGTGATTAACACAGAGCAATCATGGGTAGTAGTCATTCCATCAAATCATTAATGCCAATACTGTTCTAGTCCATGTGGGTGGCCTGATATGTACTAACTAATTGATTCCAGAAAACAAAATAACCCTTTAAGGACACATCAAAATAATTATTATTGCCGGTTTGCGAGCTTGAAATTGTTGTGCAATTAATTCTAATGTCTATCATCCCTTTCCCCATCTTTTACAGTGCAGTATTGATTCTTTATTTGCATTTACAGTGCTACAGACAGGGGTCCTATCTGGTACTCGTATTGTTTTCTCCTACATTTGCAATTTACAGGAGTGTAAACATTTGTGGGCTGGGGGAATTGTAGCAATTGAATAGCAATTTGCTATTTTAGCGCTCAGAACTCTTGTGGACTTGAAAGATCAAAGGCTTCAATGGACTGTAAGTTCCGGTTATAACAACCACAAGGATTTCAAGGCCGTAACCCGTAACCCGTTTGTGGCCTGCAAAAAAGACACCAATTAAATAACAAAATAACTTACGGCCTCCATTATGTTACATAATTACATAGTTACATAGTAATTAAGATTGAAAAAAGACTTTCAGTCCATCAAGTTCAACCTTTTAAGATCTCCTCTGATCTGCAATATGCAGATTAGTTATTAATTAATCAGTTGTTAATTAATTATTAATCAATTATTTAATTATTTACTTTTACTTTTATTTTATTTTTTGAAATTATTAATTAATCCAGAGGAAGGTAAACAGAAAAAAAAAAAACAAGTGAAACCTAGCCAATCGTCTCAAAGGGGAAAAAAATTAATTCCTTCCTTCCTGGCGATCTGATTTCTCCCTGGATCAATACTCTCTCTCTAATTATCCAGTATAACCCTGAATTCCCCTTTTAATTAGAAATAAATCCAATCCCCTTTTAAAGTTATCTATCTAATCCGCTTTCACCACCACCTCTGGTAGAGAATTCCACAGATTAACCACCCTTATTGTGAAGAACCCTTTTCTTTCTTTAAGGTGGAATCTTTTTACTTCTAACCTCAAGGGATATCCTCTTGTTAGTTTAAAACCTCTTTGCACAAAAAGCTCCCTTGACAAATCTTCATACTGACCCTGGATGTATTTATATAAGGTAATCATAACTCCTCTTAGACACCTTTTTTCTAGAGATAATAAGTTTAATTTGGTTAGTCTTTCTTCATAACTCAGCCCCTCCATTCCGTTATTAGTTTTGTTGCCCTCCTCTGTACCCTTTCCAGCTTTAAAATGTCCTTTTTATGTAGTGGTGCCCAAAATTGTACTCCATATTCCAAGTGAGGGCATACTAGGGTTTTGGATAGTGGCAGAATTATATTTGCTTCCCTTGCTTCTATACCCTTCTTTATACATGCTAATATTTTATTTACCTTTGCAGCTGCTGCTTGGCTTTGAGCACTGTTACCGAGGTTGTCCACAAGCACTCCCAAATCCCGTTCAATATCTGATACCACTAGATTTGCTCCATTAAGATTATAAATTGCATGGCTATTTTTCCTTCCCAGATGCATACCTTTACATTTTTTCGTATTAAATCTCATCTGCCATTTAGAAGCCCATTCCTCAATTTTATGTAAATCCCTTTGGAGGGAGAGCACGTCATTATCTGATTTAATTACCTTGCACAACTTTGTGTCATCAGCGAAAATGGAGACACTACTTTCCAGTCCCACCTCTAAGTCATTAATAAATATCTTAAAAAGGAGAGCACCTAATACTGAACCCTGAGGAACCCCACTTACCACATTAGTCCAATCAGAGTATGTTCCATTTACAACAAACCTTTGCTTCCTGTCTTTTAGCCAGCTCTCAATCCATGAGCAGATATTTACTGCAATTCCTGTATCTCTTATATTACACAATAGTCTCCCATGTGGCACTGTATCAAAAGCCTTTGCAAAATCCAAAAAGACTACATCCACTGAGTTGCCTTGATCCAGGTTCTTAGTAACCTCCTCATAGAAACTAATTAGATTTGTTTGGGCTACTGTAAGTTACAATTGCTCAATTTAATCAGGCCCTATGTTACTGCTTGTTAAAGTCAAGTTAATGATGATGAGTTTACAGGATTTGTGTATCTATGGAATTATCAGGTCATTTCAAAACAGGGTTTATTACATATTAACATAGTAACATTTTGATGAATGCTGATTATTCGGTCTGGACAACAATACATTTTTTTTAGACCTATATGCAAGTAGGTATACAATATATGTTTTCTCCTGACACATAATATCACTCTTTCCCACTCCTATTGTATGCGTCTACCTTTTGATAAAGGATGGGTACATCTGAAACATTGCATTACACTAAGATACCCTAATAGCCTAATTCAATTGCAATTTGGCCAATTGAATAGGGCTCTAAATAAGCACATAGCATATTTTTTACAGAAGTTAATGGACTTCTATCTAAAAGCAAAAATGATGCTATGTGCTTATATAGAGCCCTATTCAATTGGCCAAATCACATTTGAATGAGGCCCTAAGATTTGCTGTAAAAGGCCACCTTTAGCCCACTAAGATTATTTCATTCTAATAAGGTTCACAATGCTTGTTTTCTCTACCCACTTTCCCATTTTGTCTGTGCAGTGATTGCAGTTGATAGTCGATGATAAGCTATACATTTCTAACATGTAAGTGCAACTATCAATACATTTAATTTACATTACATATCTGTTGCACATTGTGATAAAAATGTAAATGCTGAATCCTGTACTGTGCTCTATACACCAAGCACCAGGGGTAAAATCTCCAATAGCCACGTATGGTATGATACTATATGCATACCATCACATCCAGTTCAGTGCATATATAAATCACAATATAGTATGAGAACCTGTGGCATCAACTGAAAATTATCCCCCTCTAAAAAAGTAAATTGTACTGTTACAAAGTTACAAGATTTTAAGTAGAAAATACAATTTGATCTACAGGAAATTTGTGAAAACAAGAGACATGTAGGAAACTCCTGGCAAAATATCATTCAGGCTCAAAACCACAATGACATTCAACCAAATAAATCTTCCTTCTGGAAGTGGAAGAAGCAGTGCATGTGGACTCAGTGGTTAGAAAACTGGATAAAGACCGAAAATAGGCGGTTTGGCTTTAAACAACCTTGACAAACCTAACCAGATAGAGACATCTTTATTTTATTTTTTATTTCAGTGAAGATTTATTAAGATTTCAATTTAAAAAAACACAGTACATTTAGGTCAAACGTTTCATATTTTTTTCATCCGGAATTGAGAAACAATTTAGTAAATAAGGAACACAATATTAATGCATGTATTATTCATTTGGTGGAGGAATAGGGGGGCGTGACCGGAACTAAGGAAGTCAATGACGTAATGCCATTGTAACGTTGAGGGGAGAGACGGCTACGGAGAAGACACAGAAAGCCTAATGGAAAATGTAAGTTGAGGCAGCCGGGTAGCATGCGTCTTATATTGCTTTATATAATCAGACTATTCTGACTCTATTATATGCAGAAGAACGTCAGTTTGTATAGTGGAGCCCTTCTTGTGTGAGTGTGAGTCGGGCTGTGCATCGGTGGAGGAGTGCAGAGGACGGTCCGGGGAGTGCCGAATTTGCACTTTTTGTCTCTCGTGGAAGTGGAGCCTGCGGCTGAAGAAGGCGGAGGGAACACTACCCAGGAGATAGGAGCAGTGAAACCGTGAATATAACTGTATATTTCCCCCTGCTGCACTACAGTAAGAAGCCTTAGTATTAATAAATGCATGTATTGTACCTTAGACTGAAGTACATTTGTATGGAAATCTCTTACTTCAAGATTTATAACTATACTACTACAACCATTTTAGCCATCGTAACTCTTGAGGATTTGAAAGATCAAAGGCTTTGGGCGGCTGTAAGTTCCGGGTTTAGCCATCGCAAAGTTTTCAAGGCCATAACCCGTAACCCGTTTGGAGCCGACAAAAAGACGCCAATTGAATAGCAAATTAACTTGCGGCCTCACTACAGTAACTTGCAATAGCTCAAATGAATCAGGCTCCAACTCCATCAATTCATTATTTTTAATTCCCGCCAGGGAACGATGGAGTGGGGGAATATTTAACCTATTCCCGCCCTGTATTCAGAGCAGCTAACAGTGATCAAGATAAAAAAAATGTTTTCAGGTAATACTCTCAGGTAATTGTAGGGCTCCAAAATAGAAACCTTGAGGTTTGAGTGCAGATCTTTGTAAAGTAGGTGTAAGACTTTTACTGTTAATGCCCATGCAGACATGAAAGGTTGCTCACAGGTGTTTTAAGCATTATTGTATTAATCATTATATGGCAGATATGTCCTGTTCCATTGGGAACCTGGTAAGTTGTAAGATTTTGTGATATGGGGATTCCAGTGTCCTGTGCATTCTTCCCTGTAGCGATGGACAGCTCTGGAAGCTGGAAGGTTCGGTGTGATCATCTTGGAGACCATTATGGAGGCTGCAAACCACATTACATTTTGATTCATCATCCAAGGAGATTAAATTGGTCTCCAGGGCTTGGAGAACTGTGATTTCTGCTTGCACAGTTCAACACCCTCCATTCCTAGGTTCCCCTTGGCATACCAGGTCCACGTTTAACAGGTGCCCCAAGTCCTTCCTAAGTCCTTGTCAGCAGTAGGATTGATGAGACAATGCTGGCTTGTGAGTCTCATCCTGAATAGGTTGGAGTGGTGTAATTCTTTGATACCTGGTCCTCGTCTTGTTTTAGTTCATCGATGGGGAGTGATTGGTTAGGTGTTCGAGCAGTAATGGAGCAGTTTGTCTGCTCCCTGGCTAGAACATTGCTCCATATTGTTTTGTGCATATACTGCGGGTCTCCATCTATTTGGGCTACTATAAACAGCAAGTATTATAAGAAATTAATTGGCAACTAGCAAAGTAGTATAGATCCGTGGTTTCCAACATTTCTTATATACTTTTTATAAAAGGCCTTGTGCTAAGCTAGAAATATCTTAAACTCTGCCTTGTTGGTGAATCTAGAGAACCAGGGTTGGTGATCACTGGCTTAGCCATTAAAAGTACTTATATATAAGGAGAACAGTTACTTTGTTAGAACACAATCATTTGAAATGTATCAACAACCTCACAAGATGGTTGTTATCCTTGAATATATCCATTTAATGTAAAAATGTAAACAATCCCTACCTGCTGTTTATTAAGTTAAGGGAAATATTTTTGATGTGTTATTCATTATGACTGATACTATTTCATATTGTTATTTTATAAACTGGATATTTGTTACTGTAGAGATGTACGACAACAATTTAATTGAAAAATGAGTCATCAACCTCAACATGTTTCATATTGATTCATAAGTATAATAGTAATTTAAAAAATCACAATAACTTATATGGTGGTTTTCTCCTAGTAGGACTCAAAGAGCATCATAATTGTTTTTACATGGATGCACTGACATATTAAGCATCTCCATGTCAATCATTTTAAGCTAACATGTCTTGTTCACTAGGCTATCAATACAAATTGGGAGCAAAAACTATTTTTTATTTTGTTACCAATTTTTTTTTAATGCTATCTCTCAACATACAAGAAAGTATTAAACCTTTTTTAAATAGTTTTACTTATATATTATGCAAGTGAGCAACAATCAAAAAATACTTTGTGATACAGTATAATCAACTGCTTCTGTGGTGGCAAAAAACAATGTACCCCAAAGTCACAATTTAAAATATGTTTACTTCTCTACACTAAGCTACTTAGCACCATTTAAACAGATATATATATATATATATATATATATATATATATATATATATATATATATATATATATATACTAGTAACTTGACCGTAAAAAATGGCAGGATAATATTTGAAGTGTCTCTAACCCCACCTCCCCTGTTTTTTTTCCCCCCTTCTCTTGTGTCTCTTTCTCCCTCTCTCCCCTGTCTCTCTCCCACTCTCCCCTGTCTCTCCCCCCTGTCTGTCTCTCCCCCCCCCCCCTCCCCATGTCTCTCTCCCACCCCCATGTCTTTCTCCCACCCTCTCCCCCATCTGGCCCTCCCCATTGCTGCGCACATTGCGCATTCGCAACTCACGCCGCACATTGCACATGCGCAGGTCGCTGCTAATGCTGCGCATTGTGCATGCTCTGTGTGTGGCATTGCTCATGCGCAATTTGCGGCAAGCTATGCGCATGCACGGCTCACGCAGAGCATTGCGCATGTGCCATTGACAAAGTGTGTAGCCGCCCGCCGCCAATGCGCTTGCTTTACACACTTACACACTATTATATGTGATATGCTTCTTATTTTCTCATTTATATTGACTTTTTCACAAATGAAAGATGGAGCAGGGTCTATATAGACTATAATATTGGAATGGAAAAATCATAGCAGGATTCCTGACCACATAAGCATCATCATCAAAAGTAAAAGTAAGAAAAAGTAAATAGTAAATCCTCATAAAAAAACATAAAAAATAGTTTATAGTTTCGACTGCCAAATAGAAAATGAGAGGTTAAGGATACTTGACAGACTTTTAGATACCTTACCCAAAATGAGTGCTCTTTCAAAGATGATGTATATAGGGCATGTTCGTGAGAATAAACAGTATAGGCCTTATTCAATTGCATTGATTTGCTACAATTACAGAGTGATTCAATTGAACAAGTCCGCAACTTACCGGCCAAAACCGTAAACCACGCAATCAAAAGTAGACTTTCAGAGCGTGATCAATTAAGCAAGGCTGTAACTACCAATTTGGAAACAGCCAAAAGAAAATGAGACCGTCATCATTACGGCAGTAAAACATGGAGGTTAAACACCAATCAATTAGCATTTAAGGGTCTGATATGCGATCAGACTCGCAATCTGGCAATGTACAAAATAATAAAAATGAATGGCGATACTGTTTCAGTCTATGTGGGTGGCCTGATATGTATTAACTCATTGAATCCCAAGATTGATATAACACAGCAATGACACATAAAAAAAATATTTTTGATTGCAGATTTACAAGCTTGAGTCTAATGTCTGTCATCGCTTTCACCGTCTTTTACAGTGCAGTATTGATTTTTTATTTGCATTTCCAGTGCTACAAACAGGGTCCAATCTGGTACCCATAGGATTTCCTTCTACATTTGACATTTACGAGTGTGAAACTATTTGCAGGCATGAGGAATTGTAGCAATTGAATAGCGATTTTAGCAATTGTAAAACATCAAAGGCTTAGATGGGTTGTAAGTTACGATTTTGACAACTGCAGGGATTTTCAGCCCATTACACTATAGATCGTTTGCGGCTCGCAAAAAGACGCCAATCGAACAGCAAATTAGTTTACGGGCTACATTCCGGGCTACCGTAAACAATAATAGCTCAATTGAATCGAGGCCTATGTATACCATACTGACAGTAGACAAGTGAATAATTAATTGGTGATATTAATAGGGTAATGCTCATAGAAGCAATTTACAAATATACAAACATGTTCATACATACTACATTGTTTATATAAATTGTATGAGAACGATAATGTAAATTAGATCTCTAATGTCAGGATATTATTTCATATGTATGCAAAATGACTGTACACTTAACAATATTTAGGAAAAGTAAACTTTTAGAATCCAGCAGTCCTATTAAATTCCCTTAACGTGTAAAAAACGTAGCTCGTAACGTGGCTCTCAAGACTTACGCGTATTAAATTGGCCTCTTAAACCAGCCGGTTGACGACTACTTGGGGGTAGGAGCGAGAAAACCCTACGGGACGTGAGAATTAGCCTTGGGAGTTCGCAAATCCTTTGATCTGTCAAGCCTGTAACTGCTACGTTCCAATCGAGCTATTTAATTGCATCAAAATCACTGGTGTTCAACCCAGTAACTCGCAAATGGAGCCAAGAAGTCAACGAATGCTAGAGAGGACCCGCAAGGGGGGTAAAGTCCAACCTGTAGCACTGTAAATGCACATATACACACACTAGTGTACTCTCATTGAAAGGGAAAGTGATGTTAGGTCTTAGAATTAATAGCACTCAGGAATGTATGAGAATTTTCAATGATAAATTGAATGACAATGCTAACAACTTGAGACTTACAATGGAATGCAATAAAGATACGTTAACCTTTCTTGACTTAACAATTGAAGTTAATAATCAGTTGGAAACAGAAACAACAACATTCAGAAAAAAACAGCAACCAACTCTCTCTTACATTTTAATACTCATCATCCGGTAGCTACAAAAAAAAAGCCATACCTGTAGGTCAGTAACTAAGGTTAAGGCGTAATTGTAGCAATATAGATGAATTTAAAAGGCAAGCGAAAGATCTTCAAATAAGATTTATTCAAAGAGGTTACTCCAAAAAAAGTTTAAAAAGAGCCTATGATAGAGCACTTAATGAACAAAGGTCTCAACTCCTAAAAAATAAATTACTTATTCAAGAAAAACAGCCTATAGGACTGGTAACAAATTATTGTAATGAGGCTAATCAAATAAGACAAATAATATAAAAACATTGGAATATTTTGAGAATGGATAGTGCAATTTCAAATATGATCACACCTTCTACAAGTATCACATATAGAAGAGCGAGGAACTTAAGAGACATTTTGGTACATAGTCAATAAGAGAAAAAAGCAAAGGAAAATTGGCTACATCAAGCACAAAAAGGATGTTTGCCATGTGGTAGTTGTAAAGCCTGTTCACAAGTAATAACTTCAAAAACCTTTTCAAATGCAATGGAAACAAAAAGTTATACAATTAAGCATAAAATAAATTGTTTAACTGAAGGGGCCATATATTTAATAGTTTGTTAATGCAAAAAGAAATATACAGGTAAAACAAGTAGACAGTTCAGACGCCGCATTTTGGAGCATATTAATGATGTCCTTAATAACAAAGACAAATCTGTAGCAAGACATGTAAGGATTCAACACAATAATAATCCAGTCTGTCTCAATTTTATAGGTATTGATCATATACCAGCATCTTCACGTAAAGGTGATACAGATACAAAAATAATTATGTCATGAAACAAAATGGTGTTTTGAACTGGATACAAAGAATCCTATAGGCTTAAATGAAGAATTCACTTATACTCTATTTATTAAATGAAATATAATATATTCAGAATAAATATAAGAAAAAAGATCATATTAAGTATAAAAAAAAGTTTAAAAATATAACAAGAGAATTACATTAAGAAAAATGGGTTGCAATAAAGAAAATAAAAAGAGAAAGGAAGGAACAAAAAAATAAAGAATATGATATAATCACAATTTCTGAATACATCAAATATTAAAATTAAATTTAAATTTGACTGAAATTATAATATTTTGGTATACATTTATGAAGTTAAAGAAGAATCATATGTCAAATATAAGCATATGGAAATTAATACATTTCAAACATAGTAATTTAGATGAAAAGATCAAACTTAAGAGAAAGATATTATAGTATAAGGTAGAATTCTTAAATTATGAAATTAAATAAAAATACCAAATAAAAATATAAATATCATAAAATATGAACACCTATATTGGATTAATAAATTATTAAATATTGCAATAGATTGAAGAATTATATAAAATTTAAAATATTCCACATTAATATATAAATAAATAACAATAAGATATGTAAACCAAATGTAAACACATTTATATATAAATATAATATATATATTATATATAATATATAATATAAATTGTGAGCTATTCATTTAAAACTGCATACAAATAATAGGATAGTATACATTGTGATTATGTCAAAAATAGAGTATATTAAAGTTATTTTTAATATAATGATATACAATATTAATGCAAGATACATTTTAAATATATTGACATATGCTATCACATATATAGTTGTGGATCTTGCGATGTTGGTGACGTTTGCGATGTTGGTCACGGTGTTGCGTCCTTTCGTAAACCGAGGGCACAACCACAAGCCTCACAAAGCGAGGAGAGCCAGCGGCACGTCACACATGCAAGCCTTGTGAAGCGTGGAGAAGCAGCAGCGCAACACCTAGGCTGCAATGAGTCATTGCAGCCAGCGGTGCCACCACACATGCGAGCTTCGCAAAGGGGAGGGGGGAATGTGCTAAGAGGGCACATAGCCCTGCTTTGTGTGGCAAACAGCATTGCCAGCCTTACAATTTTACTCCTGCGATGATCGAAGGCGATCATCGCAGGGCTCAGAGGACCAAAACCATTGTCAGCCTTACAATTTTATTCCCGTCATTGTTGAACAAAACTAAGATAGGACAAAGAAGAGTTATTTGTAATAATAATGGATGCGTTATTTCATCAATGAACAGATAATATAGCTACAAATATAGGGAATTTTTCCAATATATTAACAACATAGATCCTTTTAACTCATTATCAGTAGTCAATTTAAGTGTGAATATATCACAGCAGCACTAGCACTTTAAAATACACATAACAAGTAGTAGTTATATACTACGTGGAAGCACAGTAGAGAAGGTAATGCATTAATATATACCTTAAATAAGTTATCACAATATAGCACATTAGCACTTGGCACTTATTAAGTTTGATACATGAGAGAAAAGCAGTTGATCTTCTAGTAGTAGTCCAAAAGAGAAGAAAAGGAATCTAAGACAAAGTTTACATTACACATTTAGCATATGTATAAGCAATTAAAGTAACCAGGAGTATACAAATTCTTAAAAATCTGCTGAAAAAGAAGTGTTATTGGTAATAGTAATGGATGAATTATTTCATCCATGAGGTAACACTATAGCAATCAATATAAGGAATTGTTCCAATATATTTATAACATAGATTGTCTTTTCAACTTATTGCCAGCTGTCAATTAATATATTAACAACTGAGCACTAGCACTTTATCACAATAAAGTCTAGCAGGGTATAGTAGTGGATGCAAAAATACATCCATGAGGTACCGTATATACTCGAGTATAAGCCGAGTTTTTCAGCCCTTTTTTAAGGCAAAAAAGGGCCCCCTCGGCTTATACTCGAGTCACTCTCCCCCCGTGTCTCTCTACCCCCCCGTGTGTCTCTAACCCCCCCGTGTGTCTCTCTAACCCCCCGTGTGCCTCTCTAACCCCCACGTGTGTCTCTCTACCCCCCGTGTCTCTTTCCCTCCCCCCTCCTCAACCTAAACCCCCCTCAACCCCCTCCTCCACCTAAACCCCACTAAATACCTCCCCCCTCTCCCCTCACTTACCTGCTTGTGCTCGAGCTTCCTTGACCCGGCGCGCCCGGTATATGCTAATGACGCGGCGCGCATGTGACATCACATGAGTGCCAGCTCCGGGTCAAGGAGCGGAGGCCGGAGCACAAGCAGGTAAGTGAGGGGAGAGGGGGGATGTATTTAGGGGGGTTTAGGTGGAGGAGGGGGGTTGAGGAGGGGGGTTGGGGTTGAGGGGGGAAGTTGAGGGGGGTTGAGGTTGAGGAGGTGGGTTGGGGTTGAGGGGGGTTTAGATGGAGGAGGGGGGTTGAGGGGGGTTTATGCTGAGGAGGGGGGTTGAGGAGGGGGGTTGGGGTTGAGGCAGGTTGAGGGGGGCTGGGGTTGAGGGGGGTTGAAGTTGAGGAGGGGGGTTGAGGTTGAGGAGGGAGGTTGAGGATTGGGGGGATTGAGGAGGGGGTTTGAGGAGGGGGTTGAGGATGAGGATGGAGGTTGAGGAGGGGGTTGAGGATGAGGAGGGAGGTTGAGGATGAGGAGGGGGGGTTGGGGTTGAGGGGGGCTAAGGTTGAGGCTGAGGAGGGGGTTGAGGAGGGGGTTGAGGATGGGGGGTTGAGGAGGGAGGTTGAGGAAGGGGTTGAGGAGGGAGGTTGAGAATGAGGAGGGAGGTTGAGGAGGAGGGGGTTGAGGTTGAGGATGGGGCGTTGAGGAGAGAGGATGAGGATGGGGGAGTTGGGGAGGGGGATTGAGGATGGGGGGTTGAGGAGAGAGGATGAGGAAGGGGTTGAGGATGGAGGTTGAGGATAAGGAGGGAGGTTGAGGATGAGGGGGAGGGGTTGAGGAGGGGGGTTGCAGTTGAGGAGGGGGGTTGAGGATGAGGAGGAGGGTTGAGGAGGAGGAGTTGAGGAGGGGGATTGGGGTTGAGGCAGGTTGAGGCGGGAGGTTGAGGATAGGGGGGTTGAGGAGGGGACTTTGAGGAGGGGGTTGAGGATGAGGATGGTGGTTGAGTAGGGTGTTGAGGATGAGGAGGGAGCAAAATTTTATTTGGTTATCTCTGTTTATTTGCAACATTTTAAACTGTATCAGCTACTACAACTATACTGACTGACCAATTTAGGTTTTGAATTTTGGAAAAGGAGTTGATATCACCTCAATCTCTTCCTTTTGCACTATCCCTAGCCTTTGAGTTTTTAATGAATCTCTATTAAAGTAACGGTATGTTTTTAATTTAACATTTTCCTTTATTATTGGGATTTTGATATTTAAATCCCCCATTCCATGGCTAATGTAAAAGCTGGGAAGGCTGGACTGCAAATAAAGGAGTTTTGAAAATCTAAGTCCCGGAGCTATTCTATGGCCTCCATTCAATTGAGCAAATCCTAGTTACTGGAGCGCGTAATGTAGCCGTAAAATAATTTTCTATTCAATTGGCTTATTTTAGCTACCCTTAAACGATAGGTGGGTTCCAGGCTGAAAATCCCTTGTCAAAATCGTAACTCCGACCCATCTAAGCCTTTGTTCTTTCAAGTCCGTAAATATTACAATCGCAAATCGCTATTCAATTGCTACAATTCCTCAAGCCCGCATGTGTTTTCATACCAGTAAATGGCAAATGTAGAAGAAAATCCTATGAGTACCAGATAGGACTCTCAAGGTGGTTAAACACCTGTTCGTAGCACTGTAAACGCAAATAAAAAATGAATACAGCATTTTAAAAAACATGAAAAGCGATGAAAGGCATTAGAATTAATTGCACAACAGTCTCAAGCTTGCAAATCTGCAATCAAAACATTTTTTTGTACCTTTTTGTATGTTTTACTGACGTCATGATGATGTCATGATGAAGGTCTCATTTACTATTGGCTGTTTCTAAATCAGTAGTTACTGCTTGCTTAATTAATCATGATCATGCTCTGAAATGTTAATTAGAGATGCATGGTTTACGGTTTACGCTTTCAGCCAGGTAGCTGCGGGCTTGTTCAATTGAATCACTCTGTAACTGTTGCTAATTTAAAGCCTGCAGACTTACCGCTGGTATAAAATCAACCGCGGGCTTGTAATTGAATGGAGGCCTATGTCTCCTGGAAAAAAAGAAACCTGTAAATCTGAATAGAACTCACACCTAGGGGGTTTACCCAGAGCTCTCTAGCTCTAACGTATTCTCGCAGCCTTCTCTAGGGAGACTCTGAGTCTGAATCTTAGTAATCTCCACAACAACGCTACAGACTGGTCCCCACTAAATTAAACACACTACACTAGCCCTAACATCCTCCTTTGTCTCTATCTATATAAACTCCTTCCCACGACAGGGAAGGGGTTAAATAATAATAAAAACGTATGCAGTGGTTTAATGACCCCTCCACCTAAGATCCACTATCCATTATGAGTCACTGGATCCCTCAGGTTTCCCCCTTCTTACACCCTAGCCCCTATGAGCCAGGGGTTCTCTAGGATCCTCCCTCAATACCCTTTACCACCAATGAGCTTAGAGACATGAAAGAATTTCCCTTTCCTACCCATTACCTTCTATGAGCCAGGGGATCTCCCAATTAAAGTATCAACATTGGATCCCCATGATAATCTAAAGTATAACCATGGGGGTCCCGTAAGGACCACCACTGGCACCTAACATCAACCCCTATACCATGGGGTCTCATCGTACCCCCATGGTATACTGAGCTAAAATCAAGTGGGTCCTCATGGTATCTTTCGTTAACCCCTATAAAATGAGGTTCCTCAAGGATTCCTATGGCACCCTTCCTACCACCAAAAGGGTCAATATTGGACCTCCATCGGCCCTAACCCCTAATGGGAGTCCATAAGGTAGGAAGGGTGCCATGAGGGTTCATGTGGATTCCCATGGTATATGGGTTAACATTATATTCCATGGGGTCCATGAGGAACTCCATGCTATAAGTGTTATAGTTAGGTTCCATGGGGTGTATCCTGGGGATCCCCTGCCTCATAGAGGCTAGCAGTATTAACTCCTTCATTACACCCTCAAATTCAACAATATTAAGATGCTAGCTTGCTCATAGCAAATGATTTGAAGCATCCAGGGTTCTGATGTATTTTTTTAGTTTCAAGTTTATTTTCCCTATTATTTTGCCGCATATAAAGAGTAATTTCATGCATTATTTGCTAATGTACAGTTTTGCAAGTGCAATTAATATATGCTGATTTTTCTTTATCTAAAAAAAATTTGGAAAACTAAGTTTCAGAATTTTATCAAAAATGGACTGATGCAGATTTCTGGTTCAAAGGCAAAACCACCATTACTTTTAAAACACATCTGCATTTACAAAACTTGTACAGATTATATTTAACCTTCATGAACGAGCAATTTAAGACACGTATTTAAATGATGTCATCATATTCCACAACTGGTAATACCATGATATATAATGTACTCCTTGTTCTTAAATCAAAACAGAGCTGTCTACTCCTATAAGACTTTCACCCTTGCAGCTGCTCTTGCAACAATAGGCCCCATAATTATAGAGAAAGATCAAATATCAAACATTTAACTCCTGCAGAGCTGGCTTGACAGCATACAAGGTATCCCAGAGGAGAGCTGCATGACCCAAGCTCTGTGAGATATTCCCACTGGTGTTGTAGTGTTGTATTCATACTTGTATTAAATACATGTTGCAGAATATATATATATACATCTCTAAGATGCTTTCTGTCATTTATTTTATACTGTAGTAAAAAAAAACTTCAATTCAGAGTATTCCTTAGAGCTGTGATTATTAGCAACTTTATTTATTTGCCTGAGCCTGCAGTGAACAAGTGTAAGGTCAACTGGCAGTCTGTATCTGGAAACTGGTATATTTACAACACACAGGTGCAAGCTGTGCACATGACTTTAAAATTCACATGGACAGTGTGGATGACCTAAAAGGATTAAGACTTACTGTGCTTGAGTATCGCATGGACATGATTGGAGGATGCTGCAAGGACACAGACTGGTTATATGGCTGTCTGTGAAACTCGTTTTAGAGCCCATTCCCTATGTGTTCTTAGTATCTGCTTACAAAGATAACATAATCATTTTTCTTTTACACTAGTACGCTTCTTTTGGATCGCTACCTTGCCATGGTGAAGGGGCTTGTGTACCTTAACAAAGCTGTGAGCTATACCATGTAGGGTCACCCAAGATGTCACGTCATAGCCGAGAGGTCAGACAAATCATGGTCCACTCCAGAAGGAACTGGCAACTCACTCCAGTATCTTTGCCAAGATAACCCTATGGATAAGCACCACCAGGGCCATAACAATGGTTGTTCCTGACGTGTTGCTGTCCAGAGTCATGGAGAGTCGTACAAGACTGAGCAACAACAACATACTAGTACAATTAAAACACTTAAAATGAATATTCAGCTGTCTCTTGACTGCTTACTAGATGCTCTATTTGTTGTTGTCTTCACAGATAATTATTACATTTAATGTCTTCAGCTTTATATTGGGCCAGATCTCTTTAGACTATTTTATTTATGTATTTAGATCTTCCCTTTAGCCTGTTAATGTCTAGGGCCCTCATTCAATTGCTATTTTGGCCAATTGAATAGGGGTCTAAATAAGCACATAACTTATTTTTTTAAGTAAGTTTTTTCTTAGTAAGCATCTATCTAAAAGCAAGGTTTTCAATAACTAAAAACTTCTTTAAAAAATATATGTTATGTGCTTATTTAGAGCACTATTCAATTGGCCAAATCACAATTGAATGAGGGCCAAGGTATGTTCCATAATGGACAAATGATAGAACTCAGTGAATATCAGCTACCTACTGGTGTTAATATGGAAATGAAACAAACAGCTGGCTTATATTATTATATTATTATATTGTATGGTCTCCGGGTTGTTTTCTTTAGCCCTGATAGTTATAAATATTTAAAAGTTGCACTTACATGAGGATTAATCTTGAAAATATATTGAAGAGAGCCTGAAGTCACCATATGTGCTCTGCACCATCAGACAGAGGGTTGAAAAGTATATGGAAAACGCCTTTCCTTCTTAATATTACTGCTGTAATAACTTATTTTGAGTTAATACTATTTGAAGTCAGTGGTTCTAAGTTGCATTTGTATCCTATGAATACATAATGAACTGCACAGGCCAGTAATTAATTAGAATCAGCTGTGCAGGTAAAGGAATGATTTATCCAATATTTAGCTGTTCATTAAATATTGTATATCTTTTTCACAATTGTCTACATGTAAAGAAATAGCCTAGTGGTTAAGAAGCTGGGCAGTGTTGACGTAGGTTGTAGCCCCACTAAGGTTCTTTCTTCTTCTGTTTGTTTTTTAATTACTAATGTAATTTTTACTTTGGTCACAAGACAAAACCTGTATATATATATATATATATATATATATATATATATATATAATTTGTGCTCAGGTTTCACCCCTGTCCTGCTTCCTCCTGTAGGCGGGGCTTAGCTCACTTTAAACAAGCACTTCCGGCCACCTTCACCTGGCAGCCTAATTTTCATTTTGGCTCCACAGCCTGGAAGATGCATCTCAGAATCTCCTCATGCCTTGGCTATCGCAAGCTTCCCTTTGCAGATTTTGCCATACATCTACTAAACAAGGTTGGACTTTTTCATTATTACGGGGCTTCACCAAGCCGACATACACAGATTTGGCACTTTTGTATCAGAAT
The DNA here is from genome assembly GCA_027410445.1 of Discoglossus pictus. NCBI lineage: Eukaryota > Metazoa > Chordata > Amphibia > Anura > Alytidae > Discoglossus > Discoglossus pictus. Next base: position 64,077,616 of record CM050165.1, on the reverse strand, counting down.
TCGGGCCATATCTACTGAATAGTGACTTTGCTTATATCAAGGTAACACCATTTCATTGTCATATGCTTTCAATAAGAGAACCATTCAATATTTTGCACCCATTTTCATACATATATAAGCAGCGGCTGTACAAGGTCAATCTTTATTCCCACGGGGCTTTACCAAGCCAACATATACAGATTTTATTGTCTTTGTATCAGAATTTGGGCCTTATCGACTAAACAGGGACATTACTTATCTCATGGTTTCATTACAGCTGGGCTTTCCCGAACCAACATACATAGTTTTGGCACATTTTATATTAAAAAAAAAAAAAAAAAGGGGGGCCATATCTACTAAATAGTGACTTTTCTTATACCAAGGTTACTCAATTTCATTTCGTGCCATATCTATTATGTAAACATGTCCATAAGGGCATTACCATTGCTGGAGAGCCATGGCACCAAAGGCTTTCAATAAGTCCTAACTATCTATCGCTAAGTGTCGCATCACCAAATTCAACCCTATCAATGTCCCTACCCGCGTCCAGGTCACACTTTTTCATTGTCACGCGGCTTTCAACAAGCCCTCATTACACATTTAGTCTCATTTCTACTTGTTTTTCAGCTTTCAATAAGCATCACAATGCTGATTATGGCTATCTTTGCCCATGTCCAAGGATATGCCTCTCCATCATTACTAGGCTTCTAGCAAGCCTCATGTCAGATTGTCGGCCTTGTCTACATCACAACTATCTGGCCCTCTCAGCAGGCTAAGATTCGGTAGCCTCCGGCACAGTTCAGCTACCCCTCACTGAGGAGGAGGGACCTTCTCACAACTCCAGGTTTACACCTGTGTATATATATATATATATATATATATATATTTATATATATATAGAAGTGGAGAGGAGAGAAAGCGGCAACTAATAATGTACATATAGGAGACACAATGATGCCAAGAGCTGTGAGAGGGGAAAAATGTTGGATACCAACAGCTCATACGGTTTGACCACGAGATTGTAGAAGTGTTACAATCATGAATGAAAGGTCAAGGACATACCAAATCATCGCTGAACAAATAGTGCCAGAAGGATGATATCATAGGAAATAAAACTTAGCCTTAATGAATAAGTAAAAAAAACAAATGAAAAAATGTGAAAAAACAGTAAAAAAGTGTGTCATAAGACAGACACACAAAACCTAAGTGTGTGATGATGCTGCAGTACTAAAAAAGGGCATGGGAAGAATGAATGTCCTGAATGGCCAGAAAAAGGGCAAGTAAAGGACCCCAATGCCCTAAGGGGAGACCTGGGACATCCACAACAGCAGGCACACACAGACACAGTCGTGTCAGAAGACGTAAAGCAAGTTGTGTATAAATACACTAGAAATGGAAGAATATGACTTACTGTTGTGAAGGTCCCAAGTTTCTGTTCCCAAGTTATGCCAACTGAAGGCTAGCAGTCTCACACACTGCGCGCCGCTTGCTGGCGTACCACAGCGCTGCGTTACTCGTCAGTGACGTGTTCGCGTGTTTCTCATGACCGGCGCCAACCAAACGTGCGCGTACCTGCGCTAAAGCGCGACCTGGCCTGTCAAAGCCGAAAAAGAATCGCTCATGCGCTTGCTGAGTCGCCCAACGCACGTTTCGCACCAAATTGCTTCTACTGGGGCTGTATTACCAGGAATTATACCTTCCTTAGATACCTAAGCAGCAATCTCGTTAACCCCTCATATGTCATGTGTGTCCTTAAAGGGGAAGACAATTTTTTTTTTATAAGGTTGAAGGAAAAACAAACAGCGATCAGCTGTTATGCACAGTATAATTACTGTGTGATATATATGTATAACTCAATGAAAATGACCAAATGAGGGAAAAATAATAAAAATAAATGCACTAAATGAAAAAATAATAATGTAACTAATAACAACTAGAGTGAAATATACAGGACAAAATAAAAACTGATACATGGTAACTACAAGGTGGAATAATAATGAGAATCAAAATGTGTAATAAATGGCTAATAATGAAATGCATAATGTTAAAAGGAGGGTGAGGGGAAACCAAGGTATGAAAGAGATTGATAAGCTGACCCAGACCACAAACTAGCCTCATAATAAAATGATAAAGCACTCAGGAAATAACGAAAACGTAAAAAGATATATAGGTGGGAGCTAGGTGATAAGGTGAGAATAAAGAGGAATGATTTATAAAAATACAGTGTAATTGATTGCCTCATTGAGACCTGACGGAGCCATTGTGTTAAGAAGGAAAATCCATTTACTTTCTGCTTTTAAGAGGGCATTTTCCAAATTGCCTCCTCTTATGCCAAGTGAGATTTGTTGGATCATCCAACATTGCAATTTTGTAGGATCAGACTTGTGGAATTGAAAAAAGTGTCTGGCGACCGATTTCTTAAGATTTTCCAGGTCTTTCCTGCTGTTCTTGATATTGCGAATGTGTTCGCCCAAACGTTTACGCATCTCACGTGTGGTCATACCCACATACTTTTTAGATGGTTGACACGGGCATTCCAAAACATATATGATTTGTTTGGAACTACAACTGAAAAGTTGTGGAACAGAGTGTTTGTGTCCAGTATTATCATAAAAAGTTGTCACATTTTTGATATGTGGACAAATACTGCAGTGTGCACAGCGAGATGGTGTCCTTTTTGTTAGTCTGCTCTTTGATAAAATAACTTGTTACCAACATGTCACCCAAAGAGGGGGATCGTTTCCAACTAGCTCGGATTCCATCTTTAAACCAAAGGTTAAGATCTTCATCAGTCCTCAGGATTTGGAGATGTTTATGCAGTATACTAAGGGTTTGCTTCCATTGGGCATGGTAGGATCCAATAAATCTAATTTTGTCATCCACAAGTTTCTTAGGTTTGGGGGTTAATAAGGTATCTCAATCTAAGTAGAGGGCGCGATGGTAAGCCTTCTTGATGTGTCTATTGCTATATCCTCTTAATTTGAGGCGACTGCGTAATTCCTGTGCCCTTTTGTTGAAAATTTCAACTTGAGAGCAATTAAGTCTTAGGCGGACAAATTCCCCAAATGGTATACTTTTTTTTGTTGAAGGAAGATGAAAACTTTCATTGTGTAGTAAACTATTTGTAGCAGTTTCTTTGCGGAATAGGTCTGTGGAGATTTGACCATTGGATCCTCGGAATATGGTGATGTCAAGAAAATCTACTTTATTCATATCCATTTGATATGTTAATTTAAGATTGAGATTGTTATCATTGAGTTTTTGCATATATTCGTCCAAAAGTTATTTGGAACTATCCCAAAGTATGAAAAGATCATCTATGTATCTTAACCAAATCTGGACATGCTCTGTATACTTATTCATGTTGTCTCCAAGGGCTATTTGATGTTCCCACCACCCCATATAGAGGTTGGCATAAGTTGGGGCACATGAAGTGCCCATTGCTGTTCCTCTTAATTTAAAAAAAAATTGTCATTAAAAGTGAAATAGTTGTGAGTCACGACAAAATGTAAAAGTTGTATGATAAATTTGTTCCTCTCATGCGAATACTGGGATTTCATGCTCAGAAAGAACCGTACTGCCTCTTCTCCCTCTTGATGTTTAATTGACGTGTACAATGATTCGACATCACAAGTAACCAAGTATGTAGTTTTGTTGAGTACAATGTCATCCAATTTATTAAGGATATCCATTGTATCACGTATATATGAAGGAAGGCTGATCAAAAAAAACTTGATACATGCATCGACAAACTTACTAGCTGATTCTGTTAGGTTGCCTCTCCCTGATGCGATTGGCCTGCCCGGTGGGTTAACTTGTCTTTTGTGAATTTTAGGAAGTAAGTATAATGTTGCTGTTTTTGGTTTATCAACCTCTAGGAACTCAAATTCACGTTTGGATATTAATCCATTTGTAAAGGCCTCTGAGATAATTCTATTATAGGATGTTAAAAATTCTCTGGTGGGGTCGCCTAAAAGCCTTCTGTAGCATTTTGAGTCGGATAATTGTCTCATGGCTTCCCCAACGTACTGCTCACTTGGCCACAGTACCACGTTACCACCCTTGTCTGATGGTTTAATCACAACATCTTTCCATGGTTTCATATCATCTATACATCTTCGTTCTTGTCTGCTTATATTCGAGGCGTAAATCGTCGGTAATTTTTTTAAATCATTGATGACAAGTTTGGTATAGTTGTCTATTTGTGGACAAATATGCATGGGTAGAACAAACTTAGATTTCTTCTTCAAATTTGCGGTCCCCATATCAGTTTGACAAGATGTCTGTGCTTGTGCTGCTTCATTTTCTGCCAATAAATCACACAGATCTTCAAAAGTCTGTTTCTCAATAGTTTCGGAGTCAGACTCTTCTCTGTGGTAGAATTTTTTAATCAAGATCTTTCTTGCAAAAAGATTGACGTCTTTAGCTACGTCAAATAATTTAAAAGAATTGGTCGGCGAGAAGGACAATCCTCTTTGGAGGGTTCTAATTTGATCTGGAGTTAGTATTCTCCCTGTGAGATTAACGATATGTAATTGATCAGATGTATTGTTATAAGAATTCGAGATGACAGTATCATTGTGTTGGTCATGTAGACTGACTGTCAAATTATTGGCAATGTTCGATTGAGCTGATACTAATGGGTTTCCTTGCGCCGTCGATTGGTTGAGACAGTCGGTCGATACCCCCATGTTTCTCTGTTTCTGAGTGTTCTGTATTGGGTCATGGGCGAATCATACTCTCCCTCTTCCTGCTCTTTGGTCAGGCCTCTCCTGTTCCACACTGGATCTGGTGGGTAACCTCGTCTTTTCCCCCTGTCTAAAAAAGACGCTTGTGTGTATTCTCTCCTTTTCAACATATTGCTATTAGAACTGTCTGACTCTTCTGGAGCAGATGATTCATAATCTGATGAAGACATTCTAAAGGAATTGTTTCTTCTTGGTTGTCTAGTTCTATAGTTGTAACGTCTGTCCTTGTGGTTCCAATTAAAAACTTGTCCCTTCTCAAAGTCCTTTATGTCTCTGTTCATTTTATTCAGTTTGTTCTGTATAATTTCCCTTTCTTTCTTATCAATATCTCGTTTGATGATGTTGTACCCCTCCGTGAATTCTAATTTTGTCTCAAATTGTTTGAGTTCAACATGTAACTCCTTAATTTCTTTGTCAAGATTGACCAAAATTTCTTTTTCATAATCTGAGAGAATGGCAAGTAATGTTTCGGAGCAGGAGATCAGAGCGTGTTCCCACCTTTCTTTGTATGCATCTAAGTGGAAGGCATATGAGGGTAAAACTCTTACTCTCAGTCCTCTCGGTACAATGTGTTTGGCGGGGTATTTGTCGAATGTGCTCTTGTTCCAAAATGAACGGGCATGTTTGAGCAACAAGTGTGACAGTTGTTTTAAACCTCCTTGCCAATCAAGTTCATCTCTTGGGGGGGCAACATCTAAATTGTCAAAGGCTTTCCCTACTTCTTCCATCATCTTATCATTTTTAAGCCTAAATTCTTTATGAAAATTACACTCAGCCATGATGGATAACAGACTGTGTGTGCAAAGAAAGAGGAGAGACGGAAGAGCAGTTATAAGGAGAAGGAAAAGGTATCGGTTGGAAAAAGACTGCTAGTGGAAGAAAAGCTATCATGAATAGATAAAGAAATATGAATATATGAGGAAAGGGGGGGGGGGTCCACTGGCAAAGTCTAAAAAATGGATATGAACAATGAAAGAAAAAGGACTAGGTGGATGTGCTCGTATATGAAAAGAGGAGAGGAGAGAAAGCAGCAACTAATAATGTACATATAGGAGACACAATGATGCCAAGAGCTGATTGTTCATATCCATTTTTTAGACTTTGCCAGTGGACCCCCCCCCTTTCCTTATATATATATATATATATATATATATATATATATATATATATATATATATAATATATATTATCTGAAAAGAGAAATGCAGAGATAGAATGAAAGTGAGAGAGGAGAAAGAAAAAATAGGCATGTAGAGAGAAAAAACAGACATAGGGAAGTGGAAAGACAGTAGACTTTGAATGGAAGAGAGAAAGGAAGAGGATGGAAAAAGGCAGAGAAAAAGATGAAGACAAGTGAGGAGGTGTTAGAGGAATGGAAGAGAAGAAAAAAACAGAGGAGATAATAACACAACAAAATGGAGAGTGAGAAAAGAGAAGGAGCGAAAGAGAGGGAGAGAGAGAAAGAGGAAGAATGAGATAAGATGGAAAGAGAGAAAATGGGAGGATGTAGAGAGAGAGAAAGGAGAGGAAGAAATTGAGTGAGATAAATGAATAGAAAGAAAAGATGGAGAAAAGGGAAATGTAGATTTAGGGAATTGAAGAAAGCAGAAGAAAAACATTAGGAAAAGAGGAGGGAGAGAGTAAGAATGGTCAAAAATAAAAGACAATGGTAGTGTGAAAATGAAAGAAATAGAGCATGATGAAAAAAATTAAATGAAAAAAATAAAAGATGGAAGGAAAATGCAGAGATAGAAACCTTGGAATGGAAGGGCGCGAGAAAAAGAAAAAGAGGGGAAGAACTAGATAAAAAAGAGGAAAATAAGAAAGGCAGATATAAGAAGAATGGAAGGGAGAAAAGGAATAACCTAAATAAGGGACAGAGAGAAGAGAAGGAGAAAGTAGGGAAGGAAGAGATTGAGAGAGAGAAAAAGAGGGGGATAGGATGAAACTGGGAGAAGGGAGGTGAAGGATAATGAGTAAAGAAAATAGAAATTGAAGAGATAAGAAATAAAAAATATAAGAGAGCGGGAACGAGTAGGGGATAAGAATAGAGAACAAAAGAAATGTGAAAGGAAGAGAGGCAGGGGGAGAGGAAAGAGGGGTGAGGGAAGAATAGAAAAGACAAACTGAGAACAAAAAAAGAAAAAGGAAGTAGGGTGAATGAAATGGAGGAAGGAGAGAGCAAGAGAAGAGGGAAGGGAGAAGAAAAAAAAGCAGAAAAAAAGTGTGAGAAGAAAGAGGGGGAGAAAAAGATGGGGAAAACAGGAGAGAAATAAGGAAAAGAAAGATGGGTGAGAGATGGAATGAGTGAAAGTAGGTAAGAGATTCTTCTAGATCTCTTTGCTGCCTTTGACAATGTCGACCATCCACTTCTACTCTATATCCTCTTCTCCCTTGGTATTCGAGACACTGCTCTCTTGTGGTTCTCATCATACCTACAAAATCGATCATTCAGTATCTCCTTCTCCGACACCTCTTCTTTTCCTCACCCCCAGTCTGTTGGCATACCCCAAGACTCAGTCCTAGGCCCCCTCCTCTTCTCCATCTACACATCCTCACTTGGTACCCTCATAAACTCTTTTGGGCTTCATTATCATCTCCTAATCCACCTCTCCGCACCAGATCAATCCCCCTCTCTTCTAACACAAGTTTCCAATGGCCTCTCTAGTATATCCTCTTGGATGTCCACCTACCATCTCAAACTCAACATGTCTAAAACTGAACTCCTAATCTTTCCTCCCTCTCCCACAGCATCAATTCCTCACATCTCTGTCACTGTCAACAACAACATCATCACCCCCACCTCCCAAGCCCGTTGTCTTGGGGTTCTACTGGATCCCGCTCTGTCTTTCATCCCTCACATACAATCACTAACTAAATCTTGTCTTCTCCATCTAAAAAACATCTCCAGAATCCATCATTATCTTACACAAGACACAACTAAAATCCTTATACACTCTCTCATAATCTCTCGACTTGACTACTGCAATTCGCTTCTTGTAGGCCTACCCACCACCCGACTATCTCCACTTCAATCCATTATGAATGCCTCTGCTAGACTCATCTTCCGTACACAACGTTCAGTGTCGGCATCACCTCTCTGTCAATCACTCCACTGGCTTCCCTTAGCCTCAAGAATAAAGTTTAAAATCATGACCCTAACTTACAAAGCCATCAACAATAATGCTCCCCCTTACATCTCTGCTCTCATCTCCAAATACTCACCCACCGCCCTCTTCGTTCTGCTAATGACCTTCTTCTTTCTATAACTCTTGTCACCTCCTCTTACTCCCGCCTCCAGGACTTTTCTCGTGCTGCCCCTAGTCTCTGGAATCCCTTGCTCGCTCCTCCAGATTATCCTCTTGCCTCAAAACATTTAACACCTCACTTAAAACGCATCTCTTTAAAGAAGCGTATCACCTTCCACCCTAACACGCTTATCACCTCTCTCTCCCTCTTTTACCACTCACTATACCTTAGATTTTAAGTCTGCGATCCTTCTATACTAAGTACTTTGAGAATTCACCATGGACATTGGACTCCTAGCTCAAAGACAGGATCCTCCTTGCTTTGCTATATGTTCATTTGTATTCATCTTTGTCTGAACTGAACTTATGTACATTGCTACGGAATATGTTGGCGCATTATAATTAAACTATAATAATAATAATGAGATAGATAAGGAGGGAAGACACAGAGGGGACAAAGGAAGATTTAAAATACTTTTGTCACCCCAAAAGCAAGTTGTTTTTAGGTTATTCTTAAAGAGCATGACAAACTGTCTCTGTGTTATGTTATCATGTTTTTCTACAGTGAATCAATCTTGGGAAATTCCATGTTGTTGCTGTATTCATACGCAAATTAGCAGTTCATGCATATTAATTACCTACTTTGATTTGCTAACTAGGATTACAGTCTGCTTGTATGTCTCTGTAGTGGCCACAACAAAAACCTGCAATGTAATCCAGCAGTTAGACCACTCTCTCACCCTTATCATGCGCAGTTGCACATTAGCATACAGGAGCCGCAAAATCAAATTTAAATATTTCAGAAATTATCTACTGTAGCCAAAAACTGCTAGTAAAATGTATAGACATGCTCTTTAAAATGGAATCATTCCTAATAATTTCCTGTTGGGGTTGACAGAGTCCCTATTAAGTGTGGAGAGAGTCAGCGTGTGAGAGAGAGAGAGAGAGAGAGAGAAAGAGAACGTGAAAGAGTTTGACAGGTACAAATAGATGACAGACTGAAGGAGAGTGAGAAATAGAACAGCTATAGAATATGACTTTATTTTAATAATAACCAATTCCACAATGCCACTAATTAAAAATTTTTGCATGAAATTCTCTAATCATAGCCATATACAATACCTCTTGAGGATTCAATGCCACATTTATTAATTATCGGCATTGTTGAATTGGTTATTAAAATAAAGTCATATTCTATGCTGGTTTATTATTGAATTTTGAGTGTTAAGCACTCAAGTTGTTTAAACATTTTTTTGTTTAACAATTCTGTATAGTTTCTATAGGAGAGAGAGAACTGAAAATGGTCAAACAGAGGGGGGGGGGGGGGGAGAGATAGGGAGAAGATGGTTGAGAGAAAGAGAAGAAGAGGAGAGTCACATATAGAAAATAGAGGAGGTTAAAGAGACAGGGATGTTGGATAAAGGAGGGAGAGTTAGATCCAGATAGAGAGACAAGAGAGGAAGGAGAGACAGTTGGTTGGAAAAACAGAGGGAGGCAAAGAGACATTTGGTTTTAAAGGTATATTTAATGGCGTATCTAAGTTTCCTGGAATATAAATGCATCTGATAGAGGAGAATCAGTAGTGTATGAAAACCTTTTTTGCATGAAAAAATACCAAAATAAACATTTACAAACTCACCCTTATTTTTGCTAAATCTCTTGAGTTTACAAGCAGCAGCTTTTGTGAGATGACACCCCTGAAAATCCCTGCTAAAATTAGCATAACATTCATAATTTGTTTTGGCCAATCAAGAGAAAGTAGAAGTTAGCTGAAACATTTGCATTAAACTCCGGGGGTCCTGTGGTGCAAAACAGCCTGGGATATGTAGTATCTCTCTCTCTTTGTGCTCTGATTCAGCTGTGAGCTAAGACCCCACCCAACCATGTGATTCCACCCTGGAGCAAGTACTTCCTGTGGTCTCTACCAGAAAGGTGTGTATCTGGCTGCTTTCCTGGGATTATTTGGTTATGTAAGCTCCCTGTGGGTGTGCAAATCTAGATTTTACTTTCCTGCCTATAACTTTGTAGGTACACTGAACATATCTATATAAGACACTAGGAAGTTGCTCGTCAAAAAACTTGTGGGAATACGTTTTCCCCACCTCTCCCTCCCCTGTGTCTTCTTCCCCCGTCCCCTGTGTCTCCTTCCCCCCCTGTGTCTTCTCCCCCCTCCCCTGTGTCTCCTTTTCCTCTCTCCCTCACCTGTGCCTCCTTTCCCTCTCCCCCTTCCCCCCTTTTCCTCCCCTGTTTCTCCTTTCCCCCTCTCCCTCCCCTGTATCTCCTTTCCCCTTTCTCCCTCTCCTGTACCTCCTTTCCCCCTCTCCCTTCCCCCCTCACCCTCCACTGTTTCTCCTTTCCCCTCATCTCCCTCCCCTGTGTCTCCTTTCCACCCTCTCTCCCTCTCCTGTTCTTCTCCCCCACGTGTCTCCTTTCCCCTCTCTCCCTTCCACCCATCATGTCTCTTTTCCCCCCTCTCCCTTTCCCCCTCTCCCTCCCCTGTATCTCCTTTCCAACCTCTTCCTCTGTTCCTCCTCTCCCCCTTTTCCTTTTCCACCCATGTCTCCTTTCCCACTCTCCACTCTCCCCCTTGTGTCTCTTTTACCCAGCTCCCTTTTCCCCTCGTGTCTCCTTCCCCCTCTCCCTCCCTTGTGTCTCCTTCCCCCTCTCCCTCCCTTGTGTCTCCTTACCCCCCTCCCTCCCTTGTGTTTGCGTTCCACCTCCTCTCCCTCCCTTGTCTCGTGTTCCCCCTCCTCCCCCTGTGTGTTATATAGGGATGGAATCCTGCCAGCAGGGCCTCACTCACCTCCTTAGCGGCTCCTGTCCTCCGGCCAGAACTACTGGCCTAAGGTGCTCTTTGCCATGCCCAAGATGAGCGCCGAAGGCCGTAGACCTTTGGCACTCAGCGCGAGGCCCACAAGACTTTGAAAATGGCTGGCAATGACAATGCCAACGGTATTAATTGCCAGGCCCACCATGAACGCCTTTGGCCCGCAAGACTTTGAAAAAGGCGGGCAATGAGCGTCAACCCGTAACTCTGAAGCCGTCGTAAAAACCACCAAAAGTTAACTAATAACCTCACACACAGCACAGGGGGAGAGACGGGAGCCTGTGAGTGAGGTTGGAAGCTAATTTGAGGTTTAATTGGCGTTTTTAGAAGATCATCTAAGCGAGGGAAAAAATGGTGACCATGAACCCATAATTGTTTGAAAACAGGCTAAAAATGAGGCCGAAAGCAGTAACACTTAAACACTTAGCCGCTCATCGGGAACCAACAGCACTCATCGCGAGGCAAGCAAGAGTAAAAATGTATAGAAAGGAGCTCAACGGGAGCCACGCAAGACTTGATGAGGGAGAGAGAAAGACACAGGGGAGGGAGAGGCTCGCAATGAGCTCCGAAGGTGCTCATTGTAAGGCATGAAAGTGGCAGGTTGGCCGAGGCCTGTAAAGTAGACGGTGGGAGAGGCTCCCAATGAGCACCAAAGGCGCTCATTGAGACATGTGCAATGAGTCAAAATTGCGATTATCGCGAGGGCCGCAAGTAAGAGGGGGAGAGCCTTGCATTGTGTGGCAAACAGCATTGACAGGCTTCAAATGTTATTGCTGTCATTTTTGACCGGCAAGTCACTAGTTAATAATGATAATTAATGGTGAACTAAAAAAGATAGGTTTAACATGAAAACTGTTTACACTGGCCCTTTAAATCTTTCATAGAATGATGCAGTTATATTTATCTTCTCTTGAAATACAAATAATCATTTGAATAAAATGTTGTCTGAAAATTAAATATTTGTGCAATGTATAACGAGTGTTATAGACTACTGTCTGCTGTGTGGACTGTTGATTCATCTCTAAATATTTTTGTAGATTTTTGTAACCGGGAAGATATTTCAAGTATTTAAATGGGCTGAATGAGCTCAGAGAAATAACAGCTGAAGAATGAAAACATTTTTAAAAGTATAGTTATAAAAATATTTAAAAAAACGAGAAAAAAATTAAACAAATGAAAAGTATTGGGAAGTGCAATATATATAAATGACTTAACTGATTAAATAGAACGAATGAAGCAATAAATACATTCATAAATAAATCAGCTGTTAAAGCATGTAGTTTGGTAACAACTTCACATGCTTGTGGAGTATGAAACAAAAAGCAGTTAAATCGTAGCACTTTGGCAATGAGCGCAGCAGGCGCTCATTGCAGGCGAGCCTCGTGTAGCGAGGCGATCTGTTAAACCGTAGCACTTAGAAAAAAAATACGAGATGAAAAAAATTACGAGATAAGCGGCGGAACCAAAACACTAAAAAAAACACTAAATACACACAAAAAATAAAATAAAGGTCACTTACAGCATGGGGAAGCAGGCAGGACGTCAGGAAGTGAGTTGGAACTCCAATTTACAGCGATTTAGCAGAGTTACAAAGATTGAAAATCGGCTAAGCAAGAAAAAAATGGCCGCCGAAAAAAATGAAAACGATGCTATACTACTACGAACTGCGTAAAAACACAGCCACAGACGTATGTGTTTGAAAAACAACGAGATAAAGGATGCAGATTAACCGCGCAATGAGTAAAAAGACAGTAGCGAGTACATTTTACGAAACGCAATTACAGATTTACGCATTAACACAGATTTAACGCCTTTGTCTCGCGCAACATCGGATTTACCGCCTAAACCAACGCATTTGATGAAATATAAGTTTGAAAGTTACAAAAATAAAAATTTTAAAAAATGTGTATTTATTTTAAGAAAAAAAAAGGGACAAATGTAGCGTCATGTTGTGAGGCAAACAAATTTCACAACATTTAACCGTCATTTGACCGTTTGACCATATTTACTGTTAAACCGTAGTACTTTAGCGGGCTAAGCGATGAGCGCCGCAGGCAAGGCGAGCAGTTAAACCGTAGTACTTTGGCAATGAGCGCTGCAGAAAAAAATGGCGGACGAACAAAACGAAAACGACTTTACAGCACTATAACCACGAAAAAACACGTACCGATAATCCGCTAAGATGCATACCACACATTATCCGCCATTTTAGGATAATGCAGAAGTACACAGCTACGTTAACGGTTTCGGCTCGCGCACGCACACGTTCATCACGCTTACACAGCAGCAACATCTACACAGATTGCCAGCTCTTCAACACAATGATATATATACAGGAATATCTGGTTTAATGCTGTAGATAGGTTTCAGGCAATAGGAGTGTTAAGTGAAACAGCTCTAAAGGGGGCAGTTTAACATGGAGAAGATAGGCATAGGGGAACTCATGAAAAAACACACCATTTTAACTCATTTGGTTTTATATGAACTTTAAAGAAACAGCAAACAAAACACTAACACAAACTGGATTCTGGTTTCTTTGGAGAAAAAGCAACAGTGTTATAGTGAATCTGAGGGTTAAAAGGGGTCTGACAGGAAAAAACAGCTCTACAGCGAATCAGTTCTATAAGGAGTAGCTTTAAGTGGGCTATATCTGTATATACTATATATATAATATAATATATATATATATATATATACATATATATATATGTATACATATATATTTATATATACATACTATAATATATATATATATATACTGTATATATATTATGCATTTTAATCCCCCAGGGCCCCCTTGGTAAACATTACTCCCTTCTTCATCTCCCTCTTCCCCATCTCCCTCCTTTTCCCCTTCCCCCATCTTCTCCTCCTCCCCCATCTTCTCCTTCTCCTTCTCCCCTTTCCCCCATCTCACTCTTCTTCCCTTCACCCATCTCCTCCGTCTCCTCTTCCCCATCGCTTCCTTCTCCTTCTTCCCCACTGTACCCCTCCTCTCCTTTCGCATGTCCTCCTCTTCCCCCTTTCCCATCTCCTCCTTTTCCCCTTTCCCATTCCTCCTTCTCCCACTTCCACATCTCCTCCCTTCACCTCCTTCCACATCTCCTCCTTCTCCCCTTCCCCATCTCCTACTTCTCCACCTTCCCATCTCCTACTTCTCCCCTTCCCCATCTCCTCCTTCTCCCCTTGCCCATCTCTTCCTTCTCCCTTTCTCCATCTCCCCTTCCCATCTCCCCCAGTTACTGGTTTTGGATCCAGGTGTTCAGTGGCTGTGTATTCTTTCCCTGCCTGCACGTCATTCTCATGACAGAGAATAATATTGTCAAGTGTGCTATCTGGAGATGACATTTTCATTAGAAAAGAATAAAGATTTTGTCTGAATTCGGTGACCCTCCTACATCTCTCTTTCTGATAGCCAGCATCATTAAAGTAAAATTTAACACAATAATTACATATCAAAATATGTAATTATTTATTTTAAACTGTGTACAAAATGTTGCACATTATTAAGTTTCCTGGATTATAAATGCATCTGATAGAGGGGAATCAGTAGTGTATGGAAAAACATTTTTGCATGAAAATACCAAAATAAACTCACCCTGAGTTTGCAAGCAGCAGATTTTTTTGCATCATTCAGTTGTTTTCGAATGATCCGCTTGGCTTTCATAGCAGAGATAATGGAGTGGGTTGCCAGTTCCTTCTCCAGTAAGCCACAGCATACAGCTCCTGGTATTCCTAGGTGGTCTCCCATCCAAACCTGCTTGGCTTCAGGAGGTGATTCGCTTTGGCCAATCACAGGCAGTTAATTTCATTTTAATGCATTGTAACAATCAGTGATAGCAGTTTGTGCAGGAAGGAATCATGGGGTGTAGTCCAGCTGCAGAAGAAAGTAGGAGTCAGACACTAATCTGTAGATCCCTGCATTGAGCTGCTGCTGGCTTGAAGGTTAGTAAAGAGTTAAAGTCCATACTTGAATGCATTGTTACTATTGGTAGGTACACTGTGCCTATATAAGTGGGTGTAGAAAACAAGTTTTATTTTTAACTAAAATTACTCTGTATGTGTATAGAATGACTCAATGTGATGTGTGTTTCTGATATAAGCAGTGTGTGTTAGATTAGAAAAAGGTAAAAACAGGTACACTTAGATATACATTTAAAGAACCACTGTAGTGCATTTATAAGTAAGCTAATATGTTTGTTTGCTGGGCATTGGCCCCCATTTAATTGACCAATTGTAATTACTGGAGCCCATAATGTAGCCTGTAAAATGTATTGATATTCAATTCACCTCTTCTAGCTACTTGCAATCGATTTGTGGGTTACAGGCTCTAAAATCCTGCGGGTTGTCAAAATCGCAACTCCGACCCATCTCCGCCTTCAATCTCTCAAGACCGCAAAAGTTACAATAGCTAAAATTGCAAATCACTATCCAATTACAACATTCCCACAAGGCTGCAATTTCTTTTAAACCCGTAAATGGTAAAAGTAGCAAAAAATATTACAGGTTACAAAGAGGATTCGCAAAGGCTTTTTCAAACACTTCAAACACTTAGGAGTGCCCTCGCAGCCATTAAAAAGACAGTAAACCACTTAAAAACAATTTAAAAAAAGGGAAATTCATCAGATTATCAAACTCAACATTCCCATTGACACATTTGTGCACATAAAGAAAATATCTGGCTCACTCTTCACTTGAGATTTATTATATAAACGGGAACATCATTGTCACAGTAGCCCTGGACTTTTGGACTATTGGCTGGACTCTTTTGGGCTTACCGTGACTTACTATGTACCCCTGTATTTCAGACAAAGCAGGAAGGACTAAAACTTCTATTGTATTGTTAACTATTTTTATCCTTTTAAGTTAATCCCATCTCCCATGTGCTCTATTCAGGGTGTAGACAGTCAGAGACAGCATTATGTTTATTAGAGGTGCAAGACAGGATGCTATCACTAGACTCTCTGTGGGGTAAATTTCATGTAATTATCTGTCACTCCCTCTCATTGTTGTATTGTATACATCCCTTGTGTCCTATTCCCTTTAAATATGTTGGAATATTCAAAATAAATCAGTTGCTTCACTATCACATAGATAATGGTGTATATCTGTGAGTTATTTTCTCCCGCTATCATGGTTGTTACTCTGATCAACGAACTTTCTCCAGCCCAGCTGTATTCCTGCTGCAGAAAAACATCTGAGGTTACTGGGGAGTGTCTGGCTAAGGTCCCGCTGACTTACAGAGAGGATTCCAAATGAACCAAAACATTACTGCTGGGGTAGGGTCGGCTCTAGTAAGCCTTCTCAAGCCCCATAAGACGAGCAGATCATCAAAATCATATACCAGTGGTTCACAAAATCTCCTCCAGACTCCCCAGATAGGCCAGATATTCTATTTAACTGTGTGAATACAGGTCAGAAAATCAGTTGAATACTAATTGCCTCATCTGTGTTCACACACTGTTAAACTGAAACCTGACCTGTCTGGGGAGCCTTAGGATTAGTTTGGGAAACACTGTCATATACATTGTCAAAAACAGTTGACGCAGCATTGAAAGATATTGCACACTTAGATAAAAGTATGTAAAATAATGGGAGATATCGTCACTTAGCAGTCATAGTGACACAAAAGAGCAGTGAAAAATATAAATCAATATTCAATTTATTTGTCATTGAATACGTGTGAACATGAAAGGCCATGTTGAGGACTTAGGGGATGTTCTCCACTACCTTCTCTTTCTCAGCACTGGTCCCCCAACTTCTGTGTACGGGCGCCTCCTCCCACTGCTGCATGGAGGAGGTGTTGGAGTGCAGGGTTCGTCCACAGACTGGAGACCTTGGAGGACATATTGCTGATGATGGGCCAGCTTCCTGTGACGATCCCAGGCCCTTTGATCTGGTTTCGCCTGTCTCAACCACCACTTCTTGGGGTATATCTGGATCCTTCTCCAGTGGAGCCAATGTCTCTGTGGGCGGGCAAGGCCTACGGGGCACTGAAATGAAAGGACAATAGTGTTTGAGTTGGACTTATCTAAACAATTGTTTGCTTTATTTACCTGACATCATGGTCACTTGTAATTGGCTGTGGTGATAAACATTGACCTGTATCAAGAGCATTTTGGATAATGGCTATTATCAATATGCGTAATCCTGCTGCCGTCTCCCATCTGCAGCTCATTAGGACAGTTGAATCTGCTGTGCAGTGTGTGAAACTGACCAATATGTGACCAATTCTCAGCAATGGTTGTTAACATGCAGATAAGGCATGTTCCAGGTTATGCTAGTACATGACACGCACATGTAGTTCTTCAGGATCTGTTTCCGAACATGCTGCAGTGGGCACACCCATACATGTACTCTTTTGGATGTTAAATCAATCTTCATCTATTTGGTGACTGTTAATCAGAATCAGTTTTAACTTCAGGTATTGGACCAACATAATATTGATAGGAATTCTGATTATGATATGTTAGCTTCCTGGATTTAAATTGTTATTGCACCCACATATATCATTAGCAGTGACCAGAGAGCTTACAGTGCTGCCTTGTTATTGTACCTATGTGTGTGGTGTTCAGGTCTGTGCACATGAAGTTGTGATGGTGTATATGATACTCACATCGTATGGTGCTCCAAAAACCAGTGTCCACCTGTCCTGGAAGGCCCACTACTGCCACTGGCTTGATCCACTCCGTCAGGGTCCTCTTACACTCTATATAGGTAATAACAGGTGGTGGTCTACCACCGGTTGCACGGGCTGCTCTGGCCTCCTCTGCCACATTCCTCTTCACCTTCATCTGGCTGTCATCATATCTGTGCTTGACAGACTTCACATCCCTGTTGGCATACCCCAATACAACAACCTTACTCCAGGCACGTGTCTTCTGGCTAGAACTCACTTCCCTCCCCACATGTATGATGCTATTATTAGTCTATGCCCAGCAAACAAAATGCATGAGCTTTACTTGTAAATACACTGTAGTGGTCCTTTATGTTAAAATAGCATACTATGAATGTGACACTTCCGTAAACCTTTAGATAAGACATAATAATAATTAATCTATTAAACCCAAAATAGTGCTCTCACAGTGACCCATATGTATTGAAGGGTGAGTGTTAAAGAAACCTTTAAAATGTCAACTGGGGACTATACCCCATAGATTAGCAAAAGAATGGTGAGATTATAAAAAAGTTCACCCTTTAATATATATGGCCCATTATTTTCTTTGCTTCTTCCTAAATCTGAACAAAAAGACTCAGCAGTGCTCATTCTGAGAAGAAACAATTTCTCAGTTGGTTTGCTCTAAAGGTCTGGTTACCTTCTCACGGAGCAGCCTCTTTTAGCTCACTTGTGCCCTTCACAGGGAGGAATATCCTGTTGTATATCAGTCTGGTCTCACCCAATAGAGTGATCCAGCCCCAAAATACCAGGCAATGCAACTCTGAACAGGAAAACCAGCAAACCCCAGACCTACATTTCGATCACTCTTGGGCCTCTTCGGTGAGGTGTAGCTGCACTCCCTAAGGCCCAAAAAGAGGTTGCTCTCTAAGTAGGTAACCAGACCTATAGAACATACCTACTTAGTTGTTGTTTGTTCTGAGACTGAGTGCCTCTGACTCTTTGTTTTGCTTATCCAAATTACCCTTAGAGGTTTTGTCACCTAAGGGTGATAGGGGGCTTCAGATGTGAACTCCTTGCTCATTGTGCATTAGGAAGTTCAGCTGCACCTCACTGATGAGCCCAAGAGAGGCCAAAATGTACATCTGGGGTTTGCTGTTTCTCTTGTTCAGGATAGAATTGCCTGGTATTTCCGTCTGGATTACTCTTTTGAGTAAGACCAGACTGATATACTATAGGATATTTATCCCTGTGAAGGACACAGGTGAGCTAAAAGAGGTTGATTTCTGTGTAGGTAACCAGACCTACTGTGGTGTTGTTTGTTCTCACATTGAGAGCCTCTGACTCTATGTTTTTCTCCTAATTCTGTTAAAGTATTTATCTGTCGTGTTCAGAAGGGCCCACTGGACTTTTGGGGACCATTGGACTATTGATAAATATCGACTGGTGTTACCTGTTGTCATGGGGTGGGTAATGTTGCTTGGTATGATGTGCAATACTAAAATGACAGGTTTTCCGAGGGGAATGTAATAAAACATGTTGCCTGAATCCTCGGAGAATAGGGTCAGAGCTATGGGGTGACCTGAGTTTGCCAGCAGAGGGTAGAGGTAAATCCTGGCCATTAGGTTTAAAACACAGGATTTCCCCTGGGGCTTCTAATAAAATATGTTGTGTGGCCATTGCATGCCACTGCACTGGCGAGGGCAAAAAGAAAATATTCAAATTTGAAAGTATTTTATTAGAAAAATGAAACCCAAACAGCTCCTTTAATATTATCTCCCCCCTATGTGCAAGATCACTTCTGCTCCTACAAATCACTTCTTGGATGTTATAACACACCTCTTTTATCCATTTTTTTGTTTGTCCTAACCATCTAATTTTCTGGCATTTTTTATTTTCAGATTAATGATATTAGAAGACAAAACTATTTGTCTGCAGCAGAGCATATTTATTTCTCATTAGATTATTTGTATTTTCTGGTTTGTCCTGCCATCTGCATTTTTCTGATAGATATACAGTTCAAAAAATAAAAAAGTAGACTCAGTCTGTACTTGATTGCAGACATCGCAACATTTTGTATTGAATAGTTTACAGCTGTGTATTTTGAATTGAATTTCACTTTTTCCTTCACTAACCTTTTAACCCACTGCATGAAAGAAAGGATTGTAGTGAAATATTAAAATGAGTGTCCTACATAAAAAATAGCTTTTTCTAATACTGCCTTAACATGGAATTTACTCATTCATTATTAAGCATTTATTAAACCCATAATATTAGCCAAACTATTGCAATTCTTTGTCTGAGATAATTCCTAAAATAGAGGAGCTATGTACAATGGTTATAATAAGTCCTGTTGAAACTGCTGCATTTCATATTTCTATGGAAGCATTAAAGGCCACCTACCATACGTAGAAGTAGATAAGCACAAAAAAAACTGGCTGTTCCCATGGCAGAATAATTGCATAAAAATTAAATTAAATGGATATTTTTTTTACATTTCTTAAAACGTTTAACCCATTATCAGTTGTAGGTCTCAAAAAGTTTAGAATTGCAATCTATTATTAATAGGAGATCATTGACATTAATTGATGAGGCATTGGGTTAATTGACTTTGGTGCAATCACCTGCGCATTCAGCATGCCTAGGCTCTTTTTTGTTAAGGCAATTACACTGGAGACAATGGGCCTCATTCAATTGCGATTTGGCCAATTTAATGGGGCTCTATATAAGCACATAGAATATTTATTTTACAGAAGTTTTAGTTAGTGAACTTCTATCCAAAAGCACAGACTTCACTAACTAAAAACTTCTGTAAAAAAAGATGTGCTATGTGCTTATATAGAGCTCTATTCAATTGGCCAAATCACAATTAAATGAGGCCCCATGGATCATGGACCCAATGATCTCTTATTAACAATCCCAATTATCTCCTTAACAAAAGATTAGAATTGTCTTTTTGGTTGATCAGAAAGGTTGACTAACTACTCGATAAATCCCCTGTCACAGAACCTAACCAGCTGGACCAACAACGCTCTGGAACTCCCACTGGTTAGACTGTGGTTCTAGATCTATGAGGGGGTTTGTAGCAGTCAACCTCCTGGATGATGCTGGACAGAAGCTGGAACACAGGATCACAGGAACGCTCCAACAGTGGAGTCAGCAAGTTGAGCAGGGAGGATTCCTCTTGTCTTCCCAGGGAAGAGCTACAGCTCTCAGGCTATATTCTTCCAAAGCAGCTCCTTATAATATAGTTCCCTTTTCTTGCCTTGGATCCCCAAAGATACAGTTCAGATACTTGTATTCTGTTCCAAGAGGTTACTGTCCACTTTATTTTCAACAGAACATTTATAGGCAAACAGAACAATACACCTTAGATTCAGCCCACAAACATGATTAAATTACCTGCCCTTAACCAGTTAACTCAACCAGCCCTCTGGCTAATATGGGAATTGTGGAAGTTAATCCCAACATCACAAACTGAAACACATTCAAAGTTGCCTTCTAAATGATTTAACCCACTTATTGTATTTAAATTCTCCGTTCACAGCTAGGTAATCCCATCAGACAGGTTCTTAGCAAGATGTATGGTCCATTGTTCAAATTTCCTGTCTTTGGTGATGCAATTAGCAGGATCTGGAAAGGTGATCAAGGGGAGGAATAGTAAATTGTTCTTGTTGTTTAGTCATTCAGTCGTGTCTGATTCTCAGTGACCTTATGGATCCCAGCACACCATGTCCCTTTTCTATTGTGCCTGTCCATAAGGTTATCTTGGCAAAGATACTGGAGTGGCTTGCTAGTTCCTTATCCAGTGGACCGTAATGTGTTTGACCTCTCTGCCCATCTTGGGTGACCCTACATGGTATAGCTCACAGCTTCACTGATATACACAAGCCCCCTCACCATGACAAGGTAGCGATCCAGAAGGGGAATAGCAAATGACTACAGCCCTATTTAGCAAGGGGCATGGAGGGAAAGTTAGAGCCTCCAATTGGACCATCACAGTGCCAATCCTAGAGATGCCTTCCGACCAATGTAAAATCAATGGTGGATATGGAGAGGACATAACTCTTTCAGTAAGCGTTATTCAGTTTTCATTGGCAGCTTCCAAGCTGATCATCAAAGTCGATTTAAGAGAAAAAGTGCAAAATGTTATCTTGAAATAAAGCAAAATCAATAATTGTATACACCTGTTTTAGAAATTAATCTGTATATTTATTTGTTTCTTTATAAGTATAGCAATTGCAAGATTAAACCCCTTTTAAACCTCCTTTAATGTGTAAATAATTGATCAGTATAAAATTGCAGATAGATTTATATAACAAACGCACAAATCACGCATTTTTAATGGAAAAGCAATACTTCAAATATAGGCTGTATTTCAAAAAACAGTTTTATGGAATTAATATTTAAAGGACTACTGCAGTTCAA
The DNA here is from genome assembly GCA_027410445.1 of Discoglossus pictus. Classification (NCBI taxonomy): domain Eukaryota; kingdom Metazoa; phylum Chordata; class Amphibia; order Anura; family Alytidae; genus Discoglossus; species Discoglossus pictus. The sequence goes on along the minus strand of CM050165.1, from coordinate 64,055,770 downwards.
GAAAAAATACACTTTTTAGTATGTAACAAACAAACAATATTACCAGTTGCGTAGGCCATTGGCATAAACCATTTTTTGGATTCATTGTTAATGAAGAGAGGGTTTGGGGAAGGAGGTAGCAGAGAGCTTGTAAAGATAATAGGATACAATTTAAATAGACACAACACTCATTCCTTTTTCCTGTTCACTGCAACAATAGCTCTTTAGAAATGTAAATGCCCTTATTACACACACAGCTTCCACCAATGTATTATGGATTTCTGCAGAGTCCTGCAAAACCATAAACATTTTGTTTTCTAATTAAGAACTAGATGACCTTTTTCCTGCTTAATTATTGAGTCAAATTCGAAGAAATCAAACAAATATCATTTTTTCATTGTGCAGTAGTCCTTTATGAGTGTTCTGTAGATGCACAAAAAGATACAAGATGATCCATTAGTTTCATCAGTAGCAAAAAAGGATCTGGAAGGTATTCTTGAAGCATATATTCTGCCCTCCATCTGGATGCATAGTGATATTAGTCCATTATTGTCATTCTTTTATTAGTTTCCTTGGTTGTCAGTATATAATTCATAGATTGACTTTGAGGCTGGACAAATAGCCACCCAGGGTATGTCTTGCCAAGCCAAGTGTCTGCCTCTTTTGCCTAGTTTGACATCTTGGCATTATAAATATTAAATCGGACATCCCAGATTCGTATGAAAAATGTATGTATAGAAAGATAGATAGATAGATAGATAGGGCCTCATTCAAATGCAGTTTGGGCCAATTGAATAGGGCTCTATATAAGCACACAGCTTATTTGTTTACAGAAGTTTTTAGTTGGTTAAGACCTTGCTTTTGGATAGAAGTTCACCAACTAAAAACTTCTGTAAAAAAATATGCTGTGTGCTTATATCGAGCCCTATTCAACTGGCAAAATCCCGTTGGAATGAGGCCCATAGATAGCTGGATAGATAGCTGGATAGATAGATAGATAGATAGGATAGATAGATAAATATATTTGAAAAAAAAGTGAAGTGCGACCATTATGCAAAGCTTTTTTACTTTGAATGGCGTGCGTTTCTTTAAGTTTTTGTATAACAAAGTCAATATGTCAAAGCTGCTAATAGAGCAAAACTTTGTAAAATTCTTCATATGAGCACACTATAAATATGACACTTAACCAATAGATACACTATTTGAGTTGTTCTGAACATTGATTGATTAGTTTCAATATTCTTAAATACTTACAACACTACAGAAGTAATGTAAACTATGAGCACGAGAAGGATTTTAATCTTCTGTCTCTGAAGATTCTGTGCTGCTATCATTGGTGTTGTTATCTGAACAGCTGTCCTGCATTCAATATTTCGTCTTTTTTGAAAGTTTTTGCCGTTTTGGTATAAGATCCCAACTGTTAATTGCCTATGTGCATATCAGTTCCAAGACGGTCGCTTTATTAAATTATATTTTCAGGGGCATCAATTGGTGATCACTGCTCATCATCCACTTGTCGTAGAAACGGCGCAAGTGGTCTTTAAAGGGTTTGTTTACACATACATCCAGTGGCTGCAAAATAGATGTTAGGCCACGGGGAATGACTATCTGTTGTGTCTTATTTTCATCGAGAAGTTGCTTCACTTCATTCACAATGTGACTTTGGAAACTATCTAAAACAAGCAGAGCCGGCTGTTTCAGTAGTGTGCCTGGTCTTCTGTTCCACACAGTCTTGATCCAGTCCACCATGAGTTCTAAGTCCATCCAACCCTTTGGTTGCACTCGCACATGAATTCATGTAACTTCCTTCTATAAGCTGTAATGACAAGCATTACCGTGCACCGTAATTTCTCATTACCACTGGTTTTCATAGACACATTTGATCTCCTTTAAGTGCTATAGTGCTGTTGCGAGTTGTATTAAAAAAACAATGGAGTCTGACAAAATTATGAAAGCTTTGAACCTTGTCAGTGTAATCAGGTGGCAACTTCTGACATATTGTGGTTCTCCTTCACACAGACAGATTGCGTCATCTCATGAACCTCATAATCCAGCCACGACTCGCTTTAACCTAAGTTTTAAGAATGTTGTGTTTGCGAGCCACCTCTCATGCCTACTTCAGCCATTGTTACCCATTTTGATGACATAAATAAAAACGTCTTCATCAATTTGTGGAAATTTGCCTGTTTTAGGTCCTCTAAATTCTTGTCTAGAGAGGTTTGTGTTGTTTTTTAGCTTGTCTTTTAGTTTCCGCCAGTTACGCACCAACTTTTAACTCACCGAAAACTGTCTTACTGCAGCTCTATTTCCCTGCTGTTACGCAAACAAAATCAATTTTAACTTGAAGCTCGCACAATAGTTTTTATATTTACCCATAATCAGAAAGAAATGCTTTGCACAATAATGTACAGATTAGCGAGCACTGGAAGATGCATCTATTTCCATGTCACATGACCTACTCATCTCAATGTGCATGAGATAAATGTGTATCCATATGCCACTGTTAAAGGTATAGGTAAGTTAGGTGGGTTATGAATGCATCCTGTAGAATGCATCATAACCCACCTAGCAAAAAATGTTTGCATGAAAACATGCAAACCATTTTTGCTATATAATAAAATATGTGCTGGAGGTGATTTGCATAAAAGATATCTTATTTGTAATTACATTTCCATTATGCAGCACATGAGCATGCTGGTTGGCTTTTCAGCCAATCAGCAAGCAGCTGTGACATTGGATGACAAAAGAGAGTTAGGGGAGAGGTTGATAAGCAGTGTAGTTAGGTCTGACCTAAATAAACACACACAAATCTGTAAATAAGCTTATGCTTAGACAAAACAATGATAAAGCAAGAACAGTTAACACAAATAAATACATTTTGATTTGATGTGACAGTCAAAGTATATCACAAACTTTTTATAAGCTGAGATGGTCACAGACTCTAAAAATATAAATTATACAATAGTCTCACAGACAGAATACAAGAAATAGCACAACATTACACAATACTCAGATAGAACTATAGAAATAGCACCGCATTAGACAATACTCACTGACATTGCTGCAGAAATGCTATCATAGGATTGCACAGAGCTCACAGACACAACACAGGAAATAACACTGCATTACACAATACTCACAGACAGAACACAAGACATAACACAGCATTAGACAGTGCTCATTGCAGAGCTCAATAAATTATATTACAGCTTTACATATTCAGTAAAGGAAGGAAATTGCACTAAAGGAAAGGAAAGTGTCTGAGATCATGTGACTTCCCACAGTAGGGCAGACTTCAGGTGATAACTGAGCATGTCTGTAAATACCCAGGCAAAAAAGAAACATTGTATAAATTATGCAAATAATCCCTGGGAAATTCTGGGGGTGTCAACATTGAGAGAAAACTCTTTGCAAAAGCAAGAAATTCAGCAAACTTCAGGCTATTGGTTTAACTGTTTACTTTGGAATTTTTTCATGCAAACATTTTTTCAGACACTATAAATTCTCCTCTATTAGATGCATTAATAACCCAGCTCACTTTCATATACCTTTAAATACCGTACTTTGCTGCTCTGTTTATCATACCATGCAACAATTATGCAATGAAAGGATGAAAACCAATTAATAAAGGTTATAAACCAGGGTGCGACGATTATGCATTGAAATACTGTATATACAATTCTTAATCCTGTTTTCAACATGGCTACGATATAAATATAACCAATGAAAAGAGCAACACATTCCCTCATAGGCTATGTGAAATTCTATTAAGAAGTTACATTTAGTTTAAGCGCATAAAATCATACAGTGCCTGGTCTTGGGAAATATCCAAACTGGAGCAGAACACCAATGAAAAATAATCTAATTAGAATCAAAGTATTTGTTATTTCATAAGAAAACAATATATGTATCCAATATAACTATGTGCCAGATATGTGACTAATTCTCTTCTAGTGCTTGTGAATAGGCCTTGCAATCATTTTGAGCAAATTAATATTCTAGACACAGCAACCAGAAAATATTGTTAATGTCTGGGCATTGAAAACAGAGACTTCTTTTAAAATTCAGTCATATACAATTCTGTATTCTATTTCGTAGATGCATTTAGATATCTTCCAAGGGTGCTGGGGAGACATAGCTGCACCACTTTGTCATGAAAACATACATAATATATTCAGCAATTTCACACAATTTTTTGGAATTCTTTCAAGTTTCACTTTCAGTCACAATTCTCCAAGTCCATTTACGTGCATTCAATATGATTAATTACAGAGTAAAAGTTTTTATTGCACTATATAGTTAATGTGTGATTTGACATTTTAGGAGCAGATACAGTGGGTGAAAAAGTATTTGATCCGCTGCTGATTTTGAACGTTTGTCCACAAATAAATGATCAGTCTATAATTTTAATGGTAAGTGTATTTTAACAGTGAGAGACAGAATGACAAAACAAAAAAAACAAGAAAAACTAATGTCAAAAAATTTATAAATTGATTTGCAGGTCAATGAGTGAAATAAGTATTTGATCCCCTATCAATCAGCAAGATTTCTGGCTCCCGGGTGTCTTTTATACAGGTCATAAGCTGAGATTAGGAGCACTCTCTTAAAGGAAGTGTTCCTAATCTCAGCTTGTTACCTGTATAAAAGACCCCTGTCCACAGAAGCAATCAATCAATCAGATTCCAAACTTTCCACCATGGCCAAGACCAAAGAGCTGTCCAAGGATGTCAGGACCAAGATTGTAGGCCTACACAAGGCTGGAATGGGCTACAAGACCATCGCCAAGCAGCTTGGTGAGAAGGTGACAACAGTTGGTGCGAATTATTCGCAAATGGAAGAAACACAAAATAACTGCCAGTCTCCCTTGGTCTGATGCTCCATGCAAGATCTCACCTCGTGGAGTTTCAATGATTATGAGAACGGTGAGGAATCAGCCCAGAACTACACAGGATGATCTTGTTAATGATCTCAAGGCAGCTGGGACCATAATCACCAAGAAAACAAAAATTTAGTAACACACTACACCATGTAGGACTGAAATCCTGCAGCGCCCGTAAGGTCCCCCTGCTCAAGAAAGCACATGTACAGGCCCGTCTGAAGCTTGCCAAGGAACATCTGAAGGAGAACTGGGTGAAATTGTTGTGGTCAGATGAGACCAAAATCGAGCTTTTTGGCATCAACTCAACTTGTCGTGTTTGGAGGAGGAGGAATGCTGCCTATAACCTTAAGAACACCATCCACACTGTCAAACATGGAGGTGGAAACATTATGCTTTGGGGTATTTTTTCTGCTAAGGGGACAGGACATCTGCACCGCATCAAAGGGACGATGGACAGGGCCATGTACCGTCAAATCTTGGGTGAGAACCTCCATTCCCTTAGCCAGGACATTGAAAATGGGTCATGGATGAGTATTCTAGCATGACAATGACACAAAACACACAGCCAAGGCAACAAAGGAGTCGCTCAAGAAGAAGCACATTAAGGTCCTAGAGTGGCCAAGCCAGTCTCCAGACCTTAATCCCATAGAAAATCTGTGGAGGGAGCTGAAGGTTCGAGTTGCCTCAAAACCTTAATGACTTGAAGAGGATCTGCAAAGAGTAGCTGGGACAAAATACCTCCTAAGTTGTGTGCAAACCTGGTGGCCAGCTACAAGAAACGTCTGACCTCTGTGATTGCCAACCAGGGTTTTACCAAAAAGTACTAAGACAAAGGGGTCAAATACTTATTTCCCTCTTTGACCTGCAAATCAATTTGTAACTTTTTTGAAATGTGTTTTTCTTGTTGTTTTTTTTTTGTTATTCTGTCTCTCACTGTTAAAATACACCTACCATTAAAATGATAGACTGATCATTTCTTTGTCATTTCTTTGTCAGTGGACAAACATTAAAAATCAGCAGGGGATCAAATACCGTTTCCCCGACTGTATTTTACTCTGAATTAGCAATAGAGGCTTTTAAATTATTTGTACATCATGATGATGTAGGGGAAGGTCCCCTGGTTGGATTGGAATGTTGATTTTCAGAGTAGGATTTTCAATCACAATATAATCAGAAGGTAATTTTCAGGCCTTTTGGCTGGGGAAATATGTTTTTTTTTGTCCTCTCCAATTTGACACCAATACCCTAGCACAGTGTTTTCCAAAAAAACTCCAATGTAAAGCAGAAGTTATTTTATGTGTCCATAGGGTATTATTATTTTTTAATAAACAGCTTGTTGTTCTGAAGCCTAAAAATTGGTGTGTCCTCTGGAAAAGATTTAATCCCAAGGAGTTTTATTAAACTTTATATAGACCTCGGATTTATCAAGGGGCGAAGGCACTTTGGCATACTGATTTGCCTTCATCAAGAGTGAACTTATTCATATTTACAGTATGTAGTGTATTGCCTGTTGTAATGGATGGCATCTGTGATAATTTTCTAGTAAATAGCAATAGTAATGGTTTTCAATGGGAGGTGTATCACATGATAGGAAAGGGCCATTTTTACTTATGTACTGTATGTAAAAATGTATGTCATTTTATGTTTATATGTATATTAATTGAATAGAAATAATAATAATATGAATAATAATTAATTTGATAAAAGCATATATATATATATATATATATATATATATATATGTATTATACTATATTATAATACATTATTATTATTATTATTATTAATATATAATATTGTTCTTATATTGTTATATTATTATATTATAGTATATATTGTTATATTGTCAAGTTATTAATATCATTATTTATGTAGTATTAATGTTAGTATTGCTGTTATATTATTACTATTAATATATATATATATATTATTATTAATGTGAATATTATTATTACTATTATTATTAGTATTGAAATTAAAATTATTATTTTCTCATTATTTCTATCTAATTTCTCTATTTAATTAAGAAAATAAATAGTATAAATGTATTCAAGAATATCACTGCTGGTTTATCAGTAGGCATTTTTAAGCTGTTTGCCATCTCTTGTGCTGCTGAATTGGATGCATGCGTTTTCTATTGAACTTATTGATAGTTCAGAGCATTCCCTACTTGATAAAAACTGTTATAGAGTGGCTTATTGCCAGCTATAATAGAAGTCATATTCCGATATGTTGTTTGATAAATCTGGGCCATAATGTTAGTATAAACTGCACTTGCTTTGTAATATTTCCTGCAGTGGCAACACATTACATAAGATTTTCTATGTCATATAAACAATAAGAAAACTGGAAACTCATTGTTGGGTTTACAACAGTAAAATATAATTTATCCTTCAAGATTTTTTACAGAGCATTACTGAGGAAAAATCTAATCTGATAATTGGATAAAAAAAAAAACAACAACAAAATCAGAGGTGCTCAATCACAGTGAGCAAGGGGTCCACGTCTGGAGTCCCCAATACCTCCTAGAGAGATTAATCCCTAAGGGTCATTTGCATAAACAAAAAACACTGTGCCTTAGGGAGTTCAGCTACACCTCATTGACGAGGCCCAATGAAGGCCGAAACGTACGTCTGGGGTTTGCTGTTTCTCCTGTTCAGAGTAGAATTGCCTAGTATTTCGGGGCTGGGTCACTGTAGTGAGTGAGACCAGACTGATATACTACAGGATATGTCTCCCTCTGAAGGGCGCAAGTGAGCTAAAAGAGCTTGTTCTCAGAGTGGGTTATCATGTCCATAGAACTAACTTATTAAGATTAGTTCATTCTCTGATTGAGCACCTCTAACTTTGTTTTTTGTTTATGCTAATAATTGGATATTTAGTAAATATAACAATGTTATCCACATTTTGCCAAGATATCCCTGGTCTTCTAACCTTCAGTGGATACACTGTTTAAATATTCTTTAAGATCCCAGTAATTTAGCTCTCCCGCTTTTTGATTTCTATCGTGTTGTGGTGAAGGGGCTTGTGTATATCAGTGAAGCTTTGAGCTATACCATGTAGGGTCACCCAAAATAGACAGGTTGTAGCAGAGAGGTCAGACAAATTGTGGTCCACAGGAGAAGGAACTGGCAACCCATTCCAATATCTTTGCCTAAGCACATCCAGGCATCTTGGAGAGTGAAATGAGATGGGCCCTAGGAAGCTTTGCTGATAACAAAGCTGCAGGAGTTGATGGAATTCCAGCTGATCTGTTTGGAATACTACAAGATGATTCTGTGATGCTTGCATTATGCCAACACATATGGCCTGTGGATTGGAAAAGGTCTATATCCCAATCCCAAGAAAAGGTAGTGCCAAAGAGTGCTTCAATTATCAAACAACTGCACTCATTTTACATGCCAGCAAGGTAACACTTAAGATACTGTAAGATCGGCTACAATATATGGACCAAGAATTATGTGCAAGCCGGGTTTCACAGAGGCACAAGAGATCAAGCTGCCAAAGACTGCTGGATAACAGAAAAAGCATTAGTTTAAAACATTTACTTCTGCTTCATAGACTATTCTAAAGCCTTTGACTGTGTGGATCACAACAAAATGTGGCAAGTCCTTAATGAGATGGGAGTACCAGATGATCTCATCCTCCTCCTGAGGAACCTGTATGTGGAACAGGAAGCCACTGTCTGAACCGAACATGAAACAACCAAATAGCTCAAGATCGGGTAAGGAGTGCGACAAGGTTGTATATTGTCCCCTTATTTATTCAATTTATAAGCAGAATGCATCAATCCTAGGGCCATGATGTACGAATCCAAAACCAGAATTTATATTGCTGGGAGAAATATCAACAACCTCTGATAAGCTAATGATACTACTCTGATGGCAGAAATTGAGGAGGACGTAAATTACCTATTGATGGTGGTGGGTGAAAGAAGAGAATGCAAAAGCTGGCCTGCTGCTCAACATTAAAACTATGAAGGTCATGGCAAACATAAGTCTCAGTTCCTGGCAAATAGATAGGGAAGAAGTGGATCCAGTGATATGTTTTATTTTCCTGGGCTCCAAGTTCTCTGCAGAATGTGACTGGTGATATTTATTTTTTAGCCAATCTGTTCACTGGAAGGTTTGATTTTGGCCATATCATTAGAGTATACTCTGACGTTGGGAAAGATTGAAGGTATCCAAAACAGGGGACGGCAGTGATGGTGATGGATGGATGAAGCCATTGAAGCTATGAATATGAGCTTGAATGAGCTCAGATGGGCAGAAGCTGAAAGATGTGCCTGTCAGACTCTGGTTCATAGGTTCACTGAGCGCTTTCACAAGATAGCACCAGATTTGCTAAAACACTAAAGTATTATATTTAGAATATGCTCTTTTAAAGAAATTGAGTTGATAATGGGCAATACAGTTTAAAAAAATACAGCCATTAATTTTTAACTAGTGTATACAATTTTTCTTTAAAGGGGAACTATCTGCGTTGGACCTAACACACATACTTGCCTCTGAGGGACCGTGGATGCAGTTCTATTGAAAATCTGTCACATTCTTAATGGACAAAACCATAGGATGAAATAGAAGTGCAAGTTCTCTCACTCATGCTACAAAGTAGTTTCTGAATATCCACCATGGTAGTCCTAGAAGCAAGCACACTCTGATAAAACTGCTGCTAGCCTTACTCTAACAATATTCTTATGCTCATGATTTACCCAGCTGCCAATATTGATAGTTTATTAAAAACTCTACAAAAGTGACCCCCCCCCAAACTACAGTTATATTATATTTAATATGGTTTACATTTACAAGGGAACAATCTTGTATATTCTTATTTGTTTAATGTTTCACTTTATCTATTTTGTCTTTGTATATCATGTGAAATTAATATCAACCATATTTGATGATCATACTCAGTATTTCAAATTGCTCCATTTGAATCAAAAAACTTCCTTAAGCAAACAAAATGAAACATTATTCTTTTTGGCAGCACATGGGTCCTGAAATATTTCAATTTGAAACATACTTTTGTTCAGATAATTTTGGCATTCATCCATCCGTCTACACAATCGTTTGTAAGAAAAATATAAGGGAGACTAAAAACATGCTTTTTGCCTGATTGATTTTTCTGTCAAAATAGTGAATACTGCCAAATAACTACCTAACAGTTACTGTTAATCCTGTCGAAAAAACTTCTATATAAGTTTAGTACAAATTGACTTAATTAATCCTCATTATAAATCCATCCTGATTCTATATAACCTATAAAAATGTAATTTAATAAAATCTGGAATGAGTAAAGAGTTATTAGAATTTAAGATTTTTTTTTTTACTTATCTTGATATAACGTCTTATTGTTGTAGTATGTGATTTACAGCACAATTTGTAAAAAAATAAAATCTTCACAAATATTATAAAGAACATTTAAAGTCACATGTTTTGTTTTGCATTTTATTTTTATTTTTTTTCATTTTTCCTCTAAAAGGCATTTCTATACATTCTTATAAGAATTTTAAGGGGTTCTAAACTACCTATCACATTTTCTTTATTCATTAAAAGCATAATTTCCCTGTTTGTACCTTACTCTCATCTAACACATGCTGCTTATATCAGAAACACACATTACATGGAGTCATTCTAAACAGATATAGATTTATTTTATTTAAAAATAAAACTTGTTTCCCACACCCAGAGCTGTTTACATAGGCACGGTGTACCTACCAATAGAAACACTGCATTTGGGTACAGGTTTTAACCTTTACTAACATTCAAGCTAGCAACAGCTCAATGCAAAGAGCAACAGATCCATGCCTGACTGATCCTACTTCCTTCTACAAAGGGACTGCACACCCCATGATCCCTTCCTGCACAAACTGTCATCACTGATTGTTACTTTGTATTCAAATGTATTATCTGCCTATGATTGGCCAAAACAAATTAGGAATGTTATGCTAATTTTAGCAGGGATTTTCAGGGGTGCCAAACTCAAGAGATTTTGCAAACATCCGGCTGAGTTTGTAAATCTTTATTTTGATATTTTTTTCATGACTTTTTTTTTTTTTCATTCTCCGCTATCAGGTGATTTCATAATCCAGGAAAATTAAATATGCTTTTAAACAAAAATGCTAAAGCAGATTTCTGCATTGTAAAGTTACTAATTTTACCAATTGTGATACTTGACAGGTATTTGTACATAAAGGTGAAGTGCTATAGAACTCTTGAAAGCATCAAATCTTAGAAGATGTGCCCTGAAGTGGTTCCAAAACCAGTTCTCAGACAACACAAATGTCTGAAATGTCGAAGGGTCCAACAGGATTTCTTGTGGAACCTCTTATATATAGAATGACACAGCAATGCAGGTTCTATGACATTTACCCTTTAGTACATCTGGCCCAGAGCCCTCTTGTATTAGTCAACAGTTTTCCAAAAACTTGCACGAAAATTTTACTAAGAAACAAACGTGAATATAATAGTGTTCAATCTCAGTTTTGTCACCTGAAATAATCTGTTCCCGTTTGGATCACCAAATATGAACAAATACAGTTGAACAAACGATTGCGCAAATCTTCCGGTCAAAATCCAGTTTTACATAATACTTTGTTAATTTATATATACAAGTAAATTGTCACAAATCAAAAGAAATTGTTAACCAGTTTTTAATTCCATGTGTGCATTTTGGATCTTTAATTGCAATTACCATTTGGCATCAAGTAAAAAACTTCTTATTAAACACATGTATGCTTTTTCAGGAACCTCAGAAACGCTTGTCTCAGTAGTATGCTAAAGGCGAGAGTAAAGATTTATAGACGATATTTCAGTCTAACTTGGCTGTGAATAGCAGCTTTATGGGAACCTATTTCTTATCTTGAGACAGGTGTACTAATAGGAAAACCAGTTTAACTCTAAAACGTACTAAATGTAAATGAAAAATATTATAATTGTCAAATTCAAACTTTTTGTGCAATTTTACGTTCTAGTAAGTACAGTAGTGTATATTTAATAAACTACATCTAGATATTAACATCTATGGAGAGATTCATTAAAAATGGCGGTGAAGAGACTTAATTGATTATAGCCTATAACCGCTCTTTAAAGCAACCAGCTTCACAGTATTCTCTTAGATTAATTTATTCTGACTTCCACTATGTTCTCACTAGCTCTGCATTCACTTTCTCACTTCAGCACACTGAAGAGTATTTGCTAATATGCATGTGCAAGTACAGTGATCCATAAGAGCTCTGTGAGCTGTAATAACAATGATATAACAATGTTTATTACTGAATTATATCTGCTATCCAATGGCTAGCGACTGTTTGCTGCATTATAGCGGACATCCACCAGCTGATTTCTATTTTACTAGAAGCTTCAAAGTAAAAATATATGTATATTAAAATAGAAATCAGAGGCAGATGACAGATATAAAGTAATACATAGAAATCAGCACTAAAATACGCATTTCTGATTTTTCTTAGACAAGCTGGATTACGACCGAGAACATTTAAATTAAGTAAATTATTATCAACTAATTTTTATTGATTGCATGGTAAATAAGGATGCATTATTTATCCATTTAGGTAGAGAGGTAGAGAGGTAGAGACAAACACAGTAAATGAACTTAATAAGCATGCATGGGACATGCATCCTTATATATATATATATATATATATATATATATATATATATATATATATAGAGAGAGAGAGAGAGAGAGAGAGAGAAAGAGAGAGATTTATATATTTTATTGTTTAATAAAAGCTAATTTACATCCTTGATTCTGAGCACATGAGCCTGGTTTGTTATATAGAAAAATGGAGCCAAGTAAAGGTTGGTACAGGAATAATGCAAACTCTCCCATGGGTGATTCTGTTATGAATATACAATAATATATAAAAATCAATATAATTTAAATTTAAATAAAATCAGACACAGGTGTACACTTACAGTACATTTTAAATTAACTTGTGTGCTCTAGGCATTGATAATGTGTTTCTGGCTCTATAAAATGGTTGTTATATAGTATTTTGAAAGTCTTATGTGTTGTCTGACCTGTTTCTCAAAAAAACAATAATTATGTATCATTTAATATAAAAATGTATTTTGACAGAGTAAAAAGTAAATGTAACTAGCAATGACCTTTGTCAACTGTGGCTTCTAAAATTGATTTTGCACCTCTTAAGAAAATATATGGAGTCTTATATTAAAATTTAGTCCAGCTTTTACAGTCATACTACATTACAGTGCTAGACATCATAAACCCCTTATAGCAATATGACTATTGAATTACCTTTAATGTGATACTTTATATCTTTTCATAACACATGGCTATAAAAATCTATTATAAATGTCTAAGTTGCTTCACAAACAGTACATGATTTCCAGAAGATTTACAATATTACCAGCCATTAATGGAAACAAGAAAAACATTACAACAAATGAATTAATAATTTATACAATATATTCTATTTTGCAGGTTTATATATATATATATATATATATATATATATATATATATATATATACAGAAATATACCACTAGATTCACTAAACTTAGTGATGGCTGCAAAGTTATTTACTAAAGAGTCCAGTGCTGGGGTAAAACTGCCATTACGGACATTCACAATCCATTGCAGCTATTTCAAAGATTTAGTGAATCTACCGCACAAATTCTGGATGAAATGTCACAGAGATGTGTTAAATAAGTAGCTCTGAGGTTGTATGCAATCCACACAATCCAAAATTGCAGCTCCTTGCTTTTCCAGTTTCATCTAAAATGTGTTACCCAATATTCATTTTTCATTTGGTCATCTATTTAGTTAAATTTGTATTGGCACACGCAAACAGCATCCTTAAGATGATACAGTTACAACAAAAATAAAGCCAACATAGGACCCTATTCTATTGCCCAAATTGTAAATGTATTCACACTTAAAACCACTCTTAATATTCTATTAGCTACTCGTAATCCGATTACGAGTTCTCCGCCCACAATCACTACAGGACAGCCAAATCCGGCCTTAGAACTCCATTAGTTTTAGCACAACTCGAACATTACAAGCCCTAAATAATTAAAGTTACACAAAATAAGTATTTTATTAGACCCATAGCTCTAGCTCGCAAATAAAGTCTGACTCGAAAATGAAAAAGTATCAAATTTCTGTCAAAAATATTACAAGTACTAAACAGGACTCAAAATGCATTTTTAAACACTTATTAGAGCTGTAGCAGCAATCAAACACACAATACTGTACTTTTAAAAGCATGGGAAATCATGGAAACACATTAGAATTAATTGCACAAATATGTAATAGGTCATACAATATTTAGGTTACATTTTCATATTCTTCTATATTTATCTTAAAATTTAAATTGCTTACATAGTTGCCAAAATAAAATATTCATACATCACAAAATATCAATACATGTTTCTTATTGTTTTATAATAGATATCAAACCACCTATAGCCTCCACCTATTTTTACATTCCTTATTAGGTGGTTGGCATGATCTGACAATAACCAGGGTGCCCGTATTTTTTAAATCTTGGTATAGAGTCATCTAATTTCAGTATTAAAATTTGATTTAATCTGGAAATAAGAGCAGGGAAATGTAATATTGATTGCTTCCAGAATGCTGCCATAAAGTTTTTTTGTAGCTGTAAATATATATTGTGTTAACTTGTTTTGGTTTTTCTAGCTTTGTAGGTATGCTACATAAAAAGTAATATCTCGTATTCAGAGTTTTTTTTATAAAAAAAATTGTGTACAAAATAAGGCATACTTTTTCCCAAATATCTCTTTTTTTGGGGTAGGACCAACAGATAGAAAGAAGGCCTTGCGGGACAACCTCTAAAGCAAAAAAGGTGAATGCTTAGCATGTATTTTGTACAACATGATGGGACTATGTAGGTTCTGTGGAATACTTTGATTGAGGTTTCCAATAATGTGACATTACTGCTAGCTTTAGGGGTATTTCTAAAAAATATTGTTCTTTTCCTCTTGTGTATGTTCTTGTTTTACTTCAGTTTAGTTTCCCATTTTGTGATATATTTAGTTTTGTAAGGTAGTTTTGGGGAGTTGATATTCTCATAGAGAATGCAAATAGTGCCTTTGTGATAGGGATTACAAAGCAAGATATTTTCAAAGGCTGTGAGTTGGCTGTTTCTATTCCGTATAAATTGAAATTAAGAATTTGTATAAATCAAAAAAAAAAATGTTGTGGGCATATTGTATATAATTTGCATTTCCCCTAGTGATATAATTGTAATTGTTATAATCAGCCTGGTATCTGCTGGGCATTGCCAGATCTACCTTTTTGGAGCCTCTAGGCAGTAAAGTGGTGGAGCCACTGCTAGTGCGTGTGCAAGCTATGCACGCACCCACTTTTCTGTTCGTGTATATCGCTCTCTTGCTGTGTGAGCAAATCACAGACATTTCCCCATAACAGCCATTTTACAACATAACTACTCATGCACACACCAAGCTATTACTTGTTTATTAAATGCATTTGATGGTGGGCTGTATTATTTATATTTTTCTATGGGAGGGCAGCGAGCATATGTTACACAAACACATATCATGGTCACTTGTATCATAAATCAAAACTGAGTAACTATGAGAGATAAAGGGCCACTGCACAATGAAAACAGAATTTGTTGAGTCTAACTAAGAGCATAAGTAATCAAGAAAAAAATCATACAGCTAGTTTTTAATTAACTAAAATAAATGTTGATGCCTCTGCTTATAGACATAAACATTTTTTGAGAAAATCTGGGGTATGTGTGTAAGAGGAGAGTTAACATTTCAGGAGAGATATGGTTGCATTTTCTAAAGCAAGAAGTCTGCTTCTGGGCAGTTAGGGGGAAGGGTTGTGGTCTCAATTTAAATCTTCTCCAATTAAGAAATGCTTTCTGTTCCCTCTTTCCTCAAACACATGATACAGCTCTTATGAAGTGATATAACAAACACAAAATGTAACAGACAACAAAAAATCAGATTTTCTCCAAAAAAAATTATGTCTATAACTTAGTCCACACACACAAACAAAACACAGACACACAGACACAACACAATAGATGCACAAACATGTGTAATAATAAAAGCCTGACAAGATGGCTGGCGGACAGCGTGCTTTAATTTTATTGCAGGGGAGCTGACCATTAGCCAGAATACTGAGACAGAGAAGCTTCATGCTATGGTGGACATGATGTGGAGATGCAGAGCAGGGAGGTGGTGATGTACAGACATCTCATGCTTGATGTCAGTGAGCACCGGGTACTGACCTGACACTGCTCTATACAGTTCCCTCAGATAATATAACCAAAGTGGAGCCCCTCATAATACAGGCTCCAATAACCCAATGTGTGTAATAAAACAGTGTTGTATAAAACAGATAGTTGCCAATGCTTGACAATAACTTACAATGACATATATAATATACACCTCCACACAAGGCAGAAACTGACGGATATATACAAAGCAGAGACATACTCTAGTGAGTGGGACCAGACTGATATACTACAGAATATTTTTCCCTGTGAAGGGCACAAGTGAGCTAAAAGACGTTGCTCTCAGAGTGGGTTATCATGTCCACAGAACTAACCTATTAAGGTTAGTTCATTCTCTGATTGAGCACCTCTATTTAGTTTTTTGTTTATTCAAATGACCCTTACGGAACCCCTTGCTCACTGTGCCTTAGGGAGTAATAAGCTACACTTCACTGACGAGGCCCAAGGAAGGCCGAAACGTACGTTTGGGGTTTGCTGTTTCTCCTGTTCAGGGTAGAATTGCCTGGTATTTCGGAGCTGGACCACTCTAGTGAGTGGGACCAGACTGATATACTACAGGATATTTCTCCCTGTGAAGGGCACAAGTGAGCTAAAATAGTTTTTTCTCAGAGTGGGTTATTATGCCCACAGCACTAACCTATTAAGGTTAGTTTGTTCTCTGACTGAGCACCTCTATCTTGTTTTTTTGTTCAGTAAAAGTACTGAAATTAAATGGAAAGGCACCTATTTCAAATATGAGATTGCATGACCAAAGGGTTTTGTTTTCAGGTGCTGGCCATAATAATGATGATCCACTAGTAGAAATACTTTATGCAAAGAGACAAAAAACATGTCAGCTTCTGTTTTTACATTTTTGATTTGTAATACCAAGTATAAAATAGAATTTTGGTCGTTTAAAAAACGTAGAAACACAAGTATTTTTATGGTGTATATTTGGTAGGTACTTTTTTTACATTTTTGGAAATAAGAAGCTATATAACTGCTGAAATAAACAAGATAGGAATGAGATGAGCTCACAGAAAATGCAATTAACTTGACCTTAACATATGAAAAAAGCACAAATCAGCTCAAAATTGAAGTGGATTATGACACCCAAAGGAAATCTTACACATAAAAATCGCACGTAAGCCCTAATGTGTCTATAACATGCAGACCGTTACAAACAATTGCAAGTGCTCACTGCATGTGATAAGTTCCCTGCTCTGCATGTCTTTTTACCTAATGGTGATTACATGGCTAAGAAATCTGGGCTAATTTTACATGTTCTCGCAAAACTTATGTATAAACTAAACTACCTACATAGGGGCGTAGGAACTGGGGGGATTGGGAAGGGGGAGGGGCAAATCCCCCCAGATAAAATGAATAGGGGACACACAAAAACAGCAAAATTAAACTAAATTATGCATTACCATTTTTGGCCACTAGATTTAATCCAGAATAACAAGGTCCCCTTTAAGCTATAGTCATAATATAATAATAAATCGGCATAGCAAAAATACCAATTCGCACTGCCTCAATATTTAAGCACATTATAAATACTTTCTTACTTTAGCTGTTGATCAAGGAAAGCAGCAGTGACAATACCTACATTCTGTGTATACGGGAGGTTGTAGTTCTGTTCTACCTGGAATTAAAAATGTCCCCATTTATTATTTTTTAGGAGTATTAATAAAAGTTATTTTTTAAGTGGCAACAATGATAAAATAGAGTCTTATGTGTTCGTATTTGGGCTCATTGGGTATTCTATGTGGCAAATTTATCCACAAGGAGTTTAGAATTTGAAAATTTACTCTAGACACACCTTTTGCGACAATCACAGCACCAAGTCGATTTGGATAAGTCTCTGTGAGCTTGCCAAATCTTACCACTGGGATTTTTGCCCATTCCTCCTGGCAAAACTGCTCCAGCTCCTTCAAGTTGGATGGTTTGCGATGCGAACAGCAATCTTTAAGTCTGACCACACATTTTCTATTGGATTGAGGTCTGGGCTTTGATTAGGCCATTCCAACACACTTACATGTTTCCCCTTAAACCACTCAAGTGTTGCTTTAGCAGTGTGTTTGGGGTCATTGCCCTGCTGGAGGGTGAACCTCCATCATAGCCTCAAATCATGCACAGAGCGGTACAGGTTTTGCTCAAGAATATCCCTGTATTTCGCACCATCCATCTTTCCCTCAACTCTGACCAGTTTCCCAGTCCCGGCTGCTGAAAAACATCGCCATAGCATGATGCTGCCACCACCATTTTTCACTGTAGGGATGGTGTTCTTTGGGGATGTGATGTGTTGGGTTTGCTCCAGACATACAGCCTTATTAAATTGTGATTCGGCCAATTGCATAGCATATATTTTTTACAGAAGTTTTTAGTTAGTGAAGACCTTGCTTTTAGATAGACGTTCACTAACTTAAAACTTCTGTGAAAAAAATATGGTATGTGCTTATATAGAGCCCTATTCATTTGGCCGAATCACAATTTAATAAGGCTGATAGCGTTTTCTTTGATGGAAAAGTTCAATTTTAGTCTCATCAGACCAGAGCACCTTCCTCCATGCATTTTGGGAGTCTCCTACATGCCTTTTTGTTTTTTGCTGAAAGTAATGGCTTTCTTCTGGTCACTCTGCCATAAAGCCCAACTCTATGGAGCGTACGGCTTATTGTCGTCCTATGTACCGATACTCCAGTCTCTGGTTAGTGGTGCCTCTTGCTTAGGTGTTTCAGCCTCTGTGGCATTTCAAAAAATGGTTTGTATATGTAATGACAGATCATGTGACACTTAGTTTGAACACAGGTGGACATCATTTCACTAATTATGTGACTTCTGAAGGTAATTGGTTGCACCAGAGCTTTTTATGGGCTTCATAACAAAGGGGGTGAATACATACACACATGCCAATTTTCTGTTTTCTATTTCTAAAAAATAGTTTTATGTATATTTTTTTATCATTTCACTATTGTGTTCTGATCCATCACATACAATTGAGATTAACAAAACATTGCATTTAAGGCTGTAATATAACAAAATAGATAAAAAGTCAAGGGGGGGTGAATACTTTTGCAAGGTACTGTATAGTTGTGGATCTTTGCAATGTTCGAAATGTTTGCAATGCTGGTCACTCACTTGCGTCCCTCAATGGCTGCGAGATGAGCCGTTGACGCACACACAACTTAGACTGCAATGAGTGCCAAAGGCGAATTATCCTCCCCCAGATTTTTGTTGGCTCTTATGCCCATGTACCCGCAGTACCAGCTAAATGCATACCGAGAACTGTTAGGTGAAAAGTAATACTTTCACAAGCAGCTTCTAGCTGTACAATGGGAAAGTGGCAGGTAAAACTGCCAGTGTTTTTTAATTGAAAGACTATTGTTTTTAATAATGTACCCTCTTGAGATAATCACAGCCATTATCAGGAACCCTGCAGTAAAGAATTAAAAAAAATTGCATTTAAAAGTTACAAAAATTGTGTTGATTTCTTTTGGTTTCTCTAAACATTTAGCCTGTTATAAAGTCATATATCATTTTTTTACCACAGTGGTTAATGTACCATATACATTTATGCCATCTTATATGAATATTATGGTTAACTTACCAATTGTGACCAATGTGGAATAAAGTATTTTGATTTTTTCAATGTAATCATATTGTTTTAAACTGTTTCTATTTGGAAGCCCTTATTCTGATAACAAAGCCACAAAATCTGAAAACCAGTGATAACAATAGTGATAAATATAGGAATGTCTCTAAGATGTACTCGGAATGGAATTTGAACTCCACATTTAAGATAAATGGAATAGATTGTGTGGGTCAGTAAACTTTGATGCAGATCCAGATGATTTATTAATAATAGACTTTTTGTGGGAACAGTTGAATAGGATCAGATGCCTCTAATCCTATAAAATTGCAGGAAACTTTAAAGAAAATGAATATTTTAAGTTTTCTTTTTATTGTGGGATGGCTTCATATATATGTCCTAAAAAGAAGGTTATCTTTCTGTGTGTAGCAGGATTACCATAATTATGTTTTTGCTGAAACACACACAATGTAAAATAATAATGAAAAGCCATTTTGTATTATTTATTAGGAATAATGTGTTTTAGACATTGGAAAAATGCAGGATTTTTTTACATAAACACAAGTGCTAAAAAAGTTTAAAACTATACTTTGTTCATGTACAAAAAAGGGAGGTTGTAAAATATCTAAACGTCCAATTGACACAGCCACAACTGAATGTGTTAGTGTGCTGCACCAACCAAGGCCCCTATACTAATTCCTGAAAAAAACAATAATTGTACCTAGCTATCTTAATCACACATCCCAAAAACATTGCAAGAGAACTGCTACTAGTCACTGCTTCAAGTGAACTTCACGAAAAAGCTGAAAAGCAAGGCATAAATCTCCATTGATTTTTGTAGTGAAAATAATTTATGAGTTATTCCATTAGACTTTGACACCTGAACCCTATGCTAATAAGATTTTATGGATCACTAGGAAATCAGGGCACTGCCGTAACTGCTAAAAGCAGAAGAAAGATTTACGTGTACCAAACACCACTCGCAACTGATTTTCAGACCGTTGCCGAATTCCCCAGAAGCATTTAAAGTGACAGTATAGCACAAAAAGCACTAAAAAATTATGAAATTTCAACTTTATTTGACATTTAACAATCAACATATGTGTTATTAAAAAATATCATATGTTAGTATTAAGCTCGTTTTATGATATAAAATCCAGGGTAACACACAACCCAAACTCAAGGGGTTAATACACGTCACATTTTCTATAAATATATCATATTTTAACACAAAATAAACACATTTTACTGATTGAAGCTTTAAATACAATTGTCACATCTTTTTAATATCAAAATATATTTTTTATTACAAAACAATTTCTTTTTATATTTCTCTGTTTTCTTGCTGCAGCCTAATTCTGGGCAGTTGTTACGGGCTCTTTCCACTCATTATAATATTCATGACGTTCGTATTTCCTACAGCTTGGTTTGGCTACTCCCTGCACAGAAATCTGTTGCGTCTAAGGCAGTATTTATGGCTGTGGGCTGAGTGCCCTAATCTGGGGGAGTGAAAGATTTACATTAGTGTAGAAGTGCCCTAACTTAGATCACCTGATTTTCATAGGGCTCTAAGTTATTGAGCTCCATAAGGAATTATCTTCTCACTCTTCAGTGACTACCACCTGACACACACATAGCCATAGCAAAGTTCAAAACCTACATTTAAAAAGGATTCCAACTTGCTTTTTAAGCCATTGTATTGGATTTTACTGTAATTAAATATATAGGCCCTCATTCAATTGTGATTTGGGCAATTGAATAGTGCTCTAAATAAGCACATAACATATTTTTTTTTTAAATAAGTTTTTAGTTAGTGAAAACCTTGTTTTTGAATAGATGTTTAGTAACTAAAAATGTCTTTAAAAAAATATGTTATGTGCTTATTTAGACCCCTATTCAATTGGCCAAATTGCAATTGAATGAGGGCCACAGTATTTATTATCTAAACCATGATGTTTTAAGATTTCCTTTTCTTTCTACTATCTTGTTTAATTTATAAATATGAGAGCTTACAGTTTGGTGCAGCACCCTCAACTCCTATTGTATCTGTGTGTTTAAATATGCATTGGCAATATTGTTGTTTAGTCATTCAGTCAAGTCTGACTCTCAGTGACCCTATGAACCACAGCTCGCTAGGCACATCTTGTGTCTGGTTCTGCTTATCCTTAAGGTTTTCATGGTAGGGATACTGGAGTGGGTTGCCAGTTCCTTCTCCAGTGGACCTCGGTTTGTTTTACCTCTCTGCTATGACCTGATAATCTTGAATGACTCTACATGGTATAGTTCACAGCTTCATTGAAGTACACAAACCACTTCACCACAAGGTAGTGATCTAGAAGGGGATTGGCAATATAGTACTTGTTATAGCCATTTTATAGTGCTATGAAATGTATTACAAATTCATAGGCACAATACAAATGAGAAAGTTCTCTCTCAAATGCCCAAAAGTTAGGAAATGCACCGTGAAGGTTGCATGCAAATATGTCACTAAAGATGACATCAGACATTACATAATCACTGACATCACCAATGTCATCAATGTCATGATTGAAAACCAATAAATAAATAATGATATATAAAATATACAATAATATATATAAAATATGATATTACAAGTATCTTCATTGAAATAGCATATTTTTATGTATATATAAAGTCTGTGAGTTTATTTATGTTTCAAACTAAGTGAATGTGCATAACTGAAATCTGCAGACAATAAATAAATATTATTAATCTATTAATTATCTATTATAGCATAATTAATTTATATTTAAAACATATTTACATTTTTTTAAATGCACTATTTAAATAGAAAACAAAGAAGCAATTTGCATATATGATATTGCTACAAAATAGAAGCGCTCTATATTTTACCTACTGTGTATACATATATATGTATGAACTATATTCGATGTGTTTACATACAGTTCCTCTAGAGAGATGCACAAATGGAAATTGGAGTGAATATCCGTCCATACAAGTCCAAACTCACAATAATAGAGATGCCAGAGGTGTGCAGCTTCTTCACAGGACACCGTTCCCACCGTGTCCAAGTAACTGGTAAAGATAAAAGAGGGGTAGGGGAAAGACAGCGCGCCTCCTCCTAGTGCAACATGAGTGTATAATCACGTAAAAACAACAGTCATATATTGTTTCACTCACATGTGGTGACCCCAAGGTTATGAGGTATCTGTATGGTTTAAACAGGATAGCTCTGGAAGTACCCAATGTCCAATCCTTAGATCTCCATCCGTAGCTCAAGATACGATCCAGATGGTTTTATAGCAGGTACAGTTGGATCACCAATGCTATTTGGTACACTATTATATAGTGTCTACAGAATAAAATGTGATTCCAACTCCTTATGTCTACTATAGGAGACAATTAAAACACACACTAATACAAACAATAGTGTGTTTATCATGTGTTTGTTGCACCATATAACCCTCAATACATGCCATATATGGCCAATAGGGATAGGCACATTAAAATGAATAAAATCAATGATCTAAAAACATAAAAAATATCAAACTCGTTTCGCCCAAAGGCTTCCTCAGTGATATAAAAACATAAACAGTGTAAAAATATGTGTATAAGTACTGCTCATCAGCACTTACCAACATCAAAAAACACTATTTAAATAATTTCAAATATTACAAATTACTCAATTTAAATAAAAATGTGATGCAATGTTTTTAAAATGAATAGAAAATATTGCAACATATTAATACAAATATATAGAAGATTACTATTAAATGGAGAAATAAGTAACTGTACCTTTATAAGTGTGATATAACCTACACGTAACAGAAATATTTTCAAAATTCTATATACAATTTTTTTTGCTATTAGGTAAATTAGACACTTTCTTTTCATTTTCATTTTCGATAGAGCCTCAGGAAACGTGCGTCGGGAGATTGTGACCTCATCAGTAAGTGCGATCACAGCGCAGACCACGCCAATATAGCGTGGAGCATGATAGATACTGCTCTAAAGCTCCAGGTCCACTACTAACTTAAAAGAAAGATAGAAAGCCAATTCCTTCACCACAAAGTCTCAATATATTAACAATAGAGTAATATACAAGAATAAGGAAATAGAAAAGCAAGAAAAAAGAAAAAGGAGTAAAAGCATAATTAAAGCAAAAAAACGGAAGAAAAAGGAGGACACAACCTCCTTCTAAAAAACAATAGACAGAAGCATTAAGGAAATATATAGTTTAAGAAACAGCATAATCAGGAGTGTATACATTTTTAAAAAATAGCACAGCATTAGCACTATAAATGAATAAGGTAAAGTAGTGACTGTGACAGACTAACAGTCACGAGGTAAAAGGGTAATATAAGAAGAAATAAGCACTAAGTCAAATAGCACAAGCACTTTAAGATAAGAATTTTTGAATAACACAACTTGAATTATAATGCACTTTAAGTAATAGAATTCCGAATTAACATAAATAAACAGGATAAAAGATTAACACAAAAGAAATGCAAAGGCACTTAAAACATATACTCCAGTGAAGTGCTGTATGAATAAACAAAACTATACAACAGACAAAAGGATTATAAAACCTTATCTTAATCTTATGTAAAAAAAATTAATCTTATGTAAATTAAAATCCAGGGTACTTGATAAGGATTTGATTAAGGAAACATAACCAAAAATACACAAATACAATTGAATTGAAAAACCAAATCTTTTATTGACTTGAGCATAATAAAGTAAATAAATAAAAAAGCTGTGATCAAAGCAAAGAATATAATAACAACAAAAATAAAACTTAAATAAACCTCTAATAATTTGCTGGACGTCAAAAAACCCAAAGGATTAAACACCTTTGGCCTCATTCTATTATCGGCCGTTAGAGATGCGGGGCCGCAAGGACCGGCCGCAAGATATTCGGCTATTCTATTCCCCTCCGGCCGGGGATTCCGGCAGGCTTGCGGCCGGCGCCTTGCTATCCCTTGCGGCAGCTCGCGCCGGAGGAAAGCCTTTGATCTAAAACGGCCGCAAGAGTTTCGGCCGCAAGAAAAGCCCGGTTGCTATTCTATTGCTCCGGGAAACCTCTCTGCAAGGCTAAAAGCGAGCAGCAGCTTACTTGCAGCAAAAAGGTCCCGCTAGCACCAATTAAGCACATAATATAGCCCAAATAAAGCCATCCTGCACTCTGAGGAGACTATAAAGTGATTGTAGGTGTTAGCAAAAATAGCACAACATTCTCCTATACTCAAATCTGTAAAAAACGTTTTTTTTTTATATATGTCAAATATCCATGTAAAAAGTCTAGAGTGCTTGGAGCACCTCAGACCCGGCCACGATGCGGCCGGAAAATAAACAGTTAATGTAAACTCGGATTTGGGCTGATGTGCAAGCTTGAGAGTGGGTTACTATTAATCCTCATGTCCCCCAATTTGATCCCTAGCATTTACAGAGCTTTACAGTGCTGTCTTGAATTTATTTTTGACTTTAAATATTTTTGAGGTTACGGCCGGTTGTAAGATATATGGCCGGCCGTAAGAGGAGATCCTTGCGGGGCCGTTTAAAAGAATTGCAAGGTAACGGAACCCCCGCAAGGAATCGCAGCCTTGCAGCCATTTTACGGCCGATAATAGAATGAGGCCCCTTGGGTTTAACATGATTTTTTTAATCGTTGCATTTTTAACAACATTTAAATGTGCAAATAAAGATTGAATTTTTTAAAATTAGTATGTGGCAATAATAATTAAAATAAAGGCTGCATAAAAGGTGTTTCTGTACAACCTTGGTTGGTTGTTCAAGGATTCCTAAATAGGATCCACAGGACAATATTTTGGTACGTAGTTAATGGACTAATACTAGCAGACAATAGGAACTCAGGAACTTACCCAAAGGATCTCAAGACCAATTGCATAAAGTACCAATCTAATTTTAGTAGTGTTCTCCTCTAATTGGATCTTTCAGTTTCATTTTCATGTATAGATAGCATTGTTGCAATGCTATAAAGCTGTCTATGCCTCCTCATATAAAGTGTACATTTAGTTGTGTATAAGCTACACATATATTATTATTCCTAGATCATTGGTCAAGCTTTTTTAGAATGGTTCTAGATTCTTTGGAAGTATTAGGAAAAAATACTTGTTATGTAGGAATTACAACATTTTATTTACACACACATTTTCACGAAAAGGATACATTACAAATCTTAGTATTAATCTCCTTATATCAGATAAAATGTGTTCACTATAATGTAGTTTAATTCTTACATATTGAAAAATGTAATTTTACAGATGTTATATTTGACAACACAATGATGGAATGTGAAATTTACATACTTTCAGCCCTATTAAATTCCCTTAACATTGAAAACCGTAGCCCGTAACGTAGCCCGCAAGACTTACGGCTATTAAATTGGCCTCTCAAAGCTACCCGCAAACAGCTTGCTGGTTAGGTGTGAAAAAAACATACAAGATGTGGAAATTTGAACTGTGCACCCGCAAATCCTTTGTTCTCTCAAGCCCGTAACTTAATAGGGTTGTGTGTTTATCTAAAAAATGCAGCAGGTTAGAGTTGTATACTTTTAACATTACTGTTAACAGTAGATCGGGAATCTTATGTAATTTTAATAAGATATTTTAGAGCGATGGAAAAAATTTGCATAATTTATGCTTTAGTTATTTAAATAAGTCACAAATTATATTGAAAAAAACACAACTCATTCAAACAGTAAAAGTACATGTCTACAAATGTAAGTTTCTAATCAACAACCAATTTTTCTCTACTCCTGACTAAAATGTCCTATAACTGACTTTGCAAACAAATATTTTCCCCTCTTTTTTGCTTAAACATTACTGGATCAGATTCTGTCGGGGTTTTTAGCAAATTTTGCATGTGTTCATAAGAACAAATTTATTAATAGTTAAAAATCTTGAAGTTCTATGGAGTTACCATGAAATTTATTTTGGTTATGCAGTCAGATCTTTTTTGCATAGTCGGCTTTTGTAAGTTACCCAACTTGTGTACAGTAGTAGTGTTTTTTTATGGTGGATAATACTTTTTAATGTTTGTAAGTTACCCAACTTGTGTCCAGTTTTTATGGTGGATAATACTCTCCAATTTATGAATATTTCCTGTACAAGTCTGCAAAAACATTCTTTTCTCCAGTTAAGATTGTTTGCTTCAAATAATTATTTTGTCATAGAAGGAAATAGTATTAAAATCTATAACAGGACCACTGCAAGATGAAAAAAATGTATGTATGAAAATGTTGAGTCTAACTAAGAGCATAATAAAGCAGAACAAAAAGTCATATAGCTGATTTATAGCTGGAGGGATCCATGATATATTGGTGGAAGTTGTGTGTGTGAGAGTGGCATTTACATTTCTGAATAGCAGTGGTTGCATCTCTTGATGCAACATTCTGCTTCTGAAGTTTCAGTTTTATCCATTCTTTAAAAAAGGCTCTGGACTTCTGTCTGTTCCCTCCTCCCCTGTCGTGCCTCCACTGATAACTGCAAATACACCCCAATCATCCAGCCCTCAAGATGTGTTTTAACAAACACAAAATGGATTTCTGTACTAATAAACACAATCTTAAATTTATTTTTAGTAAAATATGATTTTCTTATGCCCATAGCTTACACAACTGCTTTGTACATCACATATATAGTTGTGAGCGTACGAGTTGTTGCTAACGCTGCGGGCTCGCGCAGCGAGCCGAGGCCCTCGCGAAGTTGCAGCAACTGCGACCCTCGCAAACTTCACGTCGCAACCCAAACAGTACGACACACACATTACGACACTCGCAAACAACATACGACACACGTTCACACACATTACGGACTCGCAACACTCGGACGCAACTCGCGAACATTACAAAATGTAAAACACAATACATACACACACCACATACATAAAAAACTTACCTACACCAAGAGGGAGCACCCAGCACCTCAAAAATACAACTTACACCTCGATTTTACTTCAAATAAAACAGTTTAGAGACTAAAAAAAAAACGAAGCGAGAGAAAAAATGGCCGCCGAACAAAACGAAAACGAGGCTACAGCACTCTAAACTCGCAAAACACCACAAGAAACTCGCAAAACACCACAAAACACCTACGGATATTCCGATACAAACGTATAACACACATTACTCGCCATTTCACGCCAATGCGGAAGTACACGACAACGGTTTGGGCTCGCGCACGCACAGTGTTACACTGCACACATTCAGCACGCTTACACAGCAGATCCACACCACTAATGCTGCAGCAACATCAAAACACATTCACAGCTCTTCCACACAATGCTTTAAAATAGGTAAAGTATATTCATTTATTAATGTATTATATATTTCATTATTACACACTAAACAGCATTAGCTACCTTACAATTTCATTGCCGTCATTTTTTGACGGGCAATTCGCTAGTAACAAATAATTGCCTTTTTTCTTGAACTGCACTGATACTTTAAAAGCATGACAGAAATTGTTGGATCTTACTGTTCATGTTAATTTTAGGTGCTAAGGGGGTCCTTGGGGAACCCTGTGGTTATAAATAGAGACCCGGGTGTTGAGGGGAGTTTCTGGGGGATACATGGGCTCATAGGGGGTAGCGGGGAATAGCCATAAAACACCCTCATTACACAGAGGATTAGGGTATAAAGTTTAATAATATGACTCTACAGCATTTGCTGTATTTCTGTGCCCCAATGAGACACCTAATAAAACTAATATATTTTTCATGCAGCAACATTTATTTTGGTCATTAAAATATATAGCAGTGCTATCATATATTTGTTCTCATAACAAAAAAAACTATATATTGATTTTTTTAAAAAAATCAGATTGTGACAAAATCTTATGACATCAAGCATAGTTTCAAAAACATTATCCAAAAATGTCAGACCAAATGAGAAAACACAACACACTCTACGGTTTTAAGGCACACATGTGGGCAGCAAATAAAAGAAGTAGTCTGGAGAGTTCAATATGAGGACAGCATCCAGACCTTAATGCATTTCATTGAAGTAATTTGCCATTTTTAAACAAATGTGTCTTGTGGAGTTCCTTGTCAGTTTTATAGTTGAAACATTGAACATTTTCTATAAAGGAAAAAGCACTGAGAAAGAACTACTAACTGCTGAGGCCTGTCGGAAGCCATGTGCAACCAGATATTTGTTGACACAGACCTACAAATTTCCAATCTCTGACATCATTATTTCCTCCCTATTTGAAGTGTCACTGGCTCATAATCTAGATGTTGAAAGAGACTGGGAGCTGCTCCCACTTTTCTCTATTTACAAATGTAACAGCCCTTATTTACAGTTAAGTAATCATGAATGTGGCTTAAAAGGATTTAGTTTATTTTTTCTAGTGGAGTGACCACTAAAAAGATTTTAATGCAACTATTTTTATTTATGGAGGTTTTACTTACTAAAACATAGGGTTTGATTACATGGCTCCCTCAAGAACTCCTGTAAGGCTGAAGTAGCTATGGTAGTTCATACAGGAAATTTGCTGAGCTATTACATGGCTCACACAAAACAAAATTCCTTAAGACTTACTGGATCGTACCCAGGAGGTATTGCCCATAGCTCTCTAGCTCTAACGTGTGCTCGCAGCTTGCTGAAGTATGTCCGTAAGAAACTCAGAGTCTGAATCTTAGTATCCTCCATAGCAACGTTAGGGAACATTCCCCACTAACATCCGCCCATATCCCCATATATCAATACATCTATCTATATAAAAGGGTTAAATAATAACAAAATGAATGCAGGGAGATAATAACCCCTCCTACCATAACAACAGTTACAGATCGATTGAAATGAACAAGGCTGCAAGTACAGGGCCGAATCCTCAAGACCACAAACCCTTCCCGCGGACATAAGCTGTTAGTAGGCTGGATTGATGCAGTCCACAGTTATAATCCAATCACGTAGTTACAGAGTGCGACACAGGCCTCAGAGCCAATTGAAAGTGGGATAGCAGAAAATTATTGATAGAGAGAGATTATAAAGCTGCTTTCCACACGCCCATGCGTTTCACTGTGTTGTAGATTCTCACGAAGTAGCACGCAGGTCCCGTAGTTGGTATTTTGAACTGATAGAGAAAGAGTAGGCAAATTTGCATGCATTTTTTACCTCACAAATATATACACACATACTGTTTGATTTATGCTTATTTTATTTTTGGGATTATCATGGAGGGAGGAGGGGAGAGGACTGGAGAGGTGGGGAGGAGGAGAAGAGGAGAGGCAAGGAGGAGAGAGAATAGAGAGAGAGGTGGCCCTGGGCAGTGGTGGAGAGGAGGAGAGGAGTGAGGAGAGGAGGAGAAGAGGTGGAGGAGACGAGGTGGAGAGTGGAGGAAAGGAGGAGGAGAGTGGAGGCGGGGAGTAGAGGAGAGGATGAGGAGAGTGGAGGAGAGGAGGTGGGGGTGGCCAGGTGCCCATAATGATAGGCACATCTAATTCAGGAAAGGAGGGGGGAGGTGCTTGATCCCAGGAGTGGTGATAGCGTGGAAGAGGGACAAGCCTCAGGGTCAGATGAGAGAAAGCAGGTTCCCAGTCCACAGTCGGAAGGGCAAGAGGCCAAAGGCAAACACAGGGCCCTGAACTAAGCGTACAGGGAGAAGGTGGTCCTCATTTGTGCCATCCGTGAGCGGTTCGCTATCCTTGGGGGGGGGTAATCTGGATAGAGATAGCGGCTGCAGTAACAGCGTTGGGCACAGCAGAAATAAGGAGGACTTCATCTGGGCAGTGGGCCACACCAGTGGCATTTGACCCCACTGCCCCCCTCCTCCAATGACTACGTCTTCTGCCAGGAACCTCCTACTAGAGGGATGGCCATGGCTTGCCACCACCTCCTCTTCCACCCAGCAGTGCATCAGCCTGGATCCCATCCTCACAACCAGGCACTCCACCACCACCCCTATGGAGACAGGCTCCAGCCGGGCCACAGCCCCTCCCCAGTGGCCATCACCGCCACCTCGTCACCCAGCAATGGCCCCCCAGCAGGGACCTCCATCCCATGGACCACCAAGCCAGACTTTTCAGTTGGAGATGCTGGCTATCATGCAACAGCAACTGGAGTGCCTCCGGGGGATCCAGCATCTCCTCCAATCACGCGGAGGTCATGAGTAGCCTGGCCAAGCAAAATAGGGAGGAGTGGAGACACCACCTAATGACTGAGTCCTACCTTGACGGATGCAAGTGACTGCAGACGCCATGCTCCGTGCTCTGGTCCTCAGCCCCGACTCCTCCCCCAAGGTGGCCTCACCCGCGGAAACGCAGCCCGGCTGCTCCTCCCCACTCTCCTCCCCCCATGCCTCTGCTACGGCCACCGCCACAGCACCACTGCATTTGCCGCTGCATCCTCAAAGGATACCTCCTTCTGCTCCCTCCCCACCACCACCAGGGAGACGGGGAGGATGTAGGGGCTCCACATATTTTTGTGCCTTCTCAACAACACTCCTCAGTGACAATCTATTGGTCCAAATGTTAACGTAATCTAGCCTGGCTACAGAGTATAGGATTATGGCCTAAGTGATGGTGATATTTTGTAAGCAGATGGCTACCTCCTATCACATGGTCCATGATCCTCTTCTCTGTGGACTTGTATGGTTCTGTTTAACATTTCACCAATTGATGGTCACTGAGGAATGCTGTTGAGAAGAGATGCTACAGTCCCTATTTTTTTTAAGGCCTTATTTTGAAGGTTATCATTATCTTTTTTTGGCATCTTCTGCATCTGCAAGCATTGTCAAGGAAATGAAGTAATTGTAAGATATCTAAGACAGGATTGTTGTTAGCATAAATGTAGACTAATATCGCTTTGGCGGTGGACTTGCAAAGTCTTAAAATGGCATGTTAGTGAAAGCCAGAATTAATACATGCACTAGTGAAGCATGTGATCCTCTCCTCAATATCAGTATGAGAATGGATCCTTGTGTCTGATGTAAGTAACAGTGAATCTGGCTGCTGACCTTTGTGTTCTCTCCATATTAATGGGTATTTTCCCATACTGCTGATATCATGACTATGCTTTAATATGTTCTAACACCTGTAAAGCTGATGGATGTGTTATCAATGTTGATATGATTGACAATATCATATGGAGAAAGTGATAGTACGCCTTGACCACTGATGCTGCTCACAGCTAAACATGTATTGTGAGATGACTCATTATTATTAATGGTCATGGCCAGTGAGGAATCCTGAGAACTAGCTAATTGTTAGTAATGCTTGCAGATGGAAATCAGGTGAGTTGGTATATTGTTATAGTTACAGTATTTAGCACTTGTGGTGATCTGCTTTCTTCAGTTGGGCTTTATAAGGATGTTATGGCCAAACCTACCCAGCAGATGCACCAGGTTCTTTAATTCCCTTCACCAAGACAGCTGGTGTTTCTAAAATGTCCTTACTCGGATGCTGTATTTAAAAATATAGAATGCAGGCTCAGCTTTATAAAACTCAGGAACTGCTTTTATTGCTGTAGAAACTCTGTAACAGGTTCAATGGGTGAATGTTTAAAGGTGAACTGATAACATTCTGTAATACTTAAACTGGTTCTTCTGGGGTTTGTTTAACTGGCTAATACAGTCATTACTCAATGTTTCATATGCCAGGCATCATAATATCCAATTTATTATTATCTTCTTTAGGAATGCTGACATATACATACATCTTC
The DNA here is from genome assembly GCA_027410445.1 of Discoglossus pictus. Classification (NCBI taxonomy): domain Eukaryota; kingdom Metazoa; phylum Chordata; class Amphibia; order Anura; family Alytidae; genus Discoglossus; species Discoglossus pictus. Next base: position 64,023,401 of record CM050165.1, on the reverse strand, counting down.
TAGGGTCTCCTTCCCTTCCATTAGGAGTATACACACACTTCAGTTTCCTCCCCTTTTATTTAGGAGCATGTATACAGTTCATTAATTGTACAGGATCAGGGAAGCTATAGTCTCTGGCACTCTGACACATATATAAATCTTCTCAGAGTCACTTAATAGCTGGGTTACCTTCTGGACATTCAAGGGCCGCTATAGTCTCTGGCACTCTGACACATATATATCCTCCGGATATCTTATTCCATATATATATGAATCCTCTCTTCACTATGGATTCTGACATTATATATATATATATATATATATATATATATATTCAATTTATATTACCTCATTTTGGATTAGAAGCATAAACGTACTTTAGATATCTTCATTCAGATCAGACTCTCCCTCTTCATTAAGAGCAGACTTGTCCACACAGCAGGACCCTAACTGCCTAACTGCTCTGCTCAGTTACAAACTTTACCTCAGATAGAGACATTACATAACTGGCTCAACTGTCTGTTGCTGGCTACCTCAATCTTCTAACTGAAAGTTGACTCCCTGTACACTGGACATAATTAGACATACAGTAAGCAATATAACATAAAACAGCATAACATAACATACAGTAATTAATATACATATGGTAATTAACTTAATATAACATTAAATAACTATAAACAGACTTAGCCCAGTTCCATACCACATATTCCAAGGAGGCAATCCTGATAATAGTCTTTAAGCAGACTCGGTAATGGCCATCCTCAAAATCCTAATCATCCTGGGTGGGTCACATGAGTCCCAATGACTGGTGGTCAGGAGGATAATGACAGCACTGTACTGCCCATACATGTTTTTGTGTTTTTTTATCCTCCTTTGCCTTTTTTTATTTTGCTAACCTTTTTTGGGGATTTTTGTGTTAGGAACACGCTGTGTGTGTGAAACTGGTTTGGATGAGATAGTCCAGATGTTTATGCACCTGTTCAATGGAGCAGATGATAACCAAATGTAAGTGCTATGCGCATTACTGGTTACTTCAATTAAATGGATTGATTTCTGATTATCCTTTTTTTCCATCAGATTCTGGTTGCAGTGGTGTAGTGACCACATGTGAACCTGGTAGGTGCTATGCATCATGATTATCCTAGACTATGACATTATCCCCTTTAGGTATCCCCTTTTTCCAGAAAGCCTCTTGCCCATTCCGAGATTCGCCCACACAGCACTCATGATATTAATGCACAGTCTTGTACATTTCTGAGTGTTCTCTGTGTATGAAATAAAGCTTGCTCACCGTGTTAGTGTGTTTTCAATGGTTGGGGTTTTGGGACATCCACATTCATCACATTTGTGTTACATTCCTATTTCAGTAAACTAATGAGCCCTAGTTACTATGCAATAGATTAATACAAATCACATATAATAGTTGTCAAACTACAAATCGTCGTCACACTTTGTGAGCTCGCATATGCAGTTCGGGACGCAAATGCGGACGCTCGCAAAGCGAGGGGCTGCATTTGCGGAAGGTGGAGGCTCTAATGTCGGCTGCAATGAGCTGAAGGCTCATTGCAGGCCGCAAATGGGGACCCTCGCAAAGTGAGGGGCCGCATTTGCGGAGGTGGAGGCTCTACGGCGCCTCACAAGTGGTTACAAACACCCACAGAAGCGGGATTTTTTTTAAATAGATCTAAATACGGACTTACACAAAAAAATATGAGCCGCGGGACTTAAAAAGAAAAAAATACAGACTTACACTAAAAAAATATGAGCCACGGGACTTAGAAAAAAAAAACATTACAAACTTGCAAAAAAATGACCTTAATGGCCAAAATGTGTGCAGCGGAAAACATAAAAAAAACAATAAATACACAGAAAAATGAAATAAAAATCTTACCCACAGCAAGGGGGTGCACCCAGGACCTCTGCAAATGAAGTTATACCTCAATTTAAGTCCAAATTACAGAGTTTAGACACACAAAAATCCCCTAAGCGAGAGAAAAAATGGCCGTCGAAAAACGAAAACGAGGCTACACGACCCTAAAGCCACAAAACACCACCAAACACATACAGCTTTTAAAAAAAGATGTACGAGGTACAAGATACACTTTTAGCAAGGACACTAAAATACGACCTTAACGGCCGAAACGCGCGCAGCGGAAAACATAAAAAAAAACAATAAATGCACACAAAAATTACATAAAAACCTTACCCAGTGTTACAAACTAGTCTGTAAACCCTTTTGAAAGCAATTGCGTCCATGTGGAATTGTAGCAATTACATAGCGATTTGCGATTTTAGCGATTGTAACATTTGCAGGCTTGAAAGATCAAAGGCCTAGATGGATCAGAGTTATAATTTTAACAACCACAGGAATTTTCAGCCTGTAACCCGTAAATCGTTTGCGACTAGCTAAAGGATGCCAAATGAATAGCTAATTATTTTACGGGCTACATTAGGGGCTCCAGTAAATACAATTTGCTCAACTGAATGGCCCAGGTATCTCCCTGTTCACAATCCATTTCACACTAACAGTACAAACCTCTGGAAAGCAAGTGTCAAGAGGCTGGAGGTGTTTTCTAGTGTTCAGTATTTCTCTGACTCATTCTGTTTAGTTGTAGGATCTTGGCAAATAGATCCTTCAGCCTATATGCTTCAACTGGTCTGCTGTTGCAAATATATTAGAACCTGCATAAGGGTTTTAACATGCCAGAACTCACAAAACCTTAACTAAATAAAGTGGAATTCACTGAGCATACATTCATTACAAAGTGTAGGTTGCCAATACACACTGCAAAGCTGCCTGGACGGAGCACACACTTGACAATTACAAAGGACTGGACTGAGTAGACTTCACTGAACTCGAACACAGATTTCAAACCAAGCACATGCAGTGGACTGGACTGAGCACACACTGAATGTATACAAAGTGGACGGGAGTGAGCACACATACTGATAACAGAAAAAAGGGTTTGGAATTCTGCTTTGCTGCTCATGTCATCCAGCACCAGTGCACACCATTCTACTGCCACCAGTGGTGGCTGGTCAACTTTTTAAACAGGTGGAGAAGGAAACTCCACCTTAGTTTATCTTTCAATGCATGTGGACAGCTTACACAAACCCCATATTTAGCCCAAAAAACAGTCCAGGTAGTACCCCATCTACCATATGCTGTGGTTTTGGGGAGAAATGTTCCAAATTTTAAAAACTCCTTCAAATACAAGACCATGGGACAAGTCATAAATCTGTAATGGTCATCTTCTCTTTTGTGGATAATTAATTGTTCTCCAAAAAGAAAAAGGTACCAAAATCCATTAGGGAAAGGTGGAAAGAAAAGAAAAGGGGGACAGAAATAGAACAGAGGCATGAAGATACAGCAGACTCAGAGGAATCTTCATCCCAGCAGGAGAAAACCATGTCACACCAAGCAGAGGTTGAAGTAGAGCAACATGTTCTCCAGGAGGCAGAGAAAGATCAGGAACATGATCTTTCTCTACAGAATGTCCAAAGGAAAATGGTAGAAGTGAATGGAGAAATCATGCAGGGATGAGAAAATGATAAATTTGTGTTGAACTCATCTTTAAAATAGCAGAAGAAACTACAGAACAATTAATAGTTTCTCAGGACTACAGGAAGAAAGTGTTAGAAATGGTCAAGAGTCATCTCTTTGGAGCCCGTCTGGGGGATGATAAAACCTTAAACAGGGTAATGAATAGTAATAAAGAGATTCTACTGGCCTGGCGTTTAAGAATAAGTATGTTGATACTGTCTGTCCTGCCCAGTGTATAAGCTAGCATCTCCATGTCCCCATCTCAAATATCCTTTATACCATTCCTTTAAAAAATAAACATTTGAAAGAACAGAGAGTGGACCTTGTAGGTCCACTTGAGAAGACAGTCCGAGGTCATCAGTACATCTTGGTTATACTGGACTATGCCTTCTGGTATCCAGAAGGCATACTGCTAAGGTCTGCCAACGCAAAGAGTATTTCAAAGCAAATGCTCCTTCTCTTCTCAAGAGTAGGATTACCGGAATATATATTAACGGCCCAGGGAACACCATTTATTTTAAAGCTGATGAAAGATTTGTACAAAGTGTTTCCAGATTTGTGGAAATGTTCAACAGATCGTTTAAAGGGATGATACAAAAAGTAGTGGACAAAGATGAAAATAACTGAGACTTATTACTGCACTTTCTACTATTTGCAATGTAAGAGGTACCTCAGGCCAGATTTTCCCTATTACAGCACTTATGATCATCATATCATATGAAGTAATAGATGCCATGGGAAAAGTGAACTACAAGATCACGCTACCCGAAAGAAGCAAGCAGGAACAGATCTATCATGTGAATTTGTTAAAAGCCTGGATTAAGAAAGAAGCTGAGGTAGCAATAGTATGCAATACTTATCCATTGGAAATTATACTAGGTAGTAAATAAGAACACAACTAAAAAAATGCTTAATTTATGGGTTACCTTAAACCTGATGGGACAAATGACTTTAGCAGTAATTTCCACAATCTGTAGAAGGTGTCCCAATTTGATGCATATCCCATCCCAGAGTACAATGAATTGATAGATTGATAACAGCAATATTCATGTCTACATTGGATCTGTACAAAGGATATTGGCAGGTTCCACTGAAATACCCAACAAGATAAATAACAGCTTTCTGTACTCCTGATGGCCTGTTCCAATATAAAGTTTTACCAACTGGCCTACATGGAGCCCCATCGATGTTTAAAAAACTGAAAGTGGTGAGAACCTACTGAAGCAGGTACTGTTGAGAGAGAATTCTTACTACAAAAATAGCTGCACCTGAGTTTGGGGATGAGAGGCTACAAAAATGCTACTGTCTTCTCCAGCTATTGAGGTGTACAAAGGAATCCTCACCCCATATTGTGAAAAGGAAACTAAATGAGTAATAAGACAGTGACAAAAACTCAATAAATATAAACTATTTGCATTATCATAAAATGTCAATATTTACTACTGATGAGTTCAACACAAATTTATCATTTTCTCATCCCTGCATGATTTCTCCATTCACTTCTACCCCAGAAGAGTCTACTCTGCTGTTTGCACTGTTAGAGGTGGGCTTAAGAAGTAAAAATATATTATGAAAAAAACAATGCTCTCTCGGGGTCTCCTCACATATAACTAGGAGTTTCACTGGCCCACATTGTAGTGGACAAAAAGAAGTTGAACATCTCATTTGAGTGTGATATCATAAATTCCCAGGCAATTGTAATTCTTTTTCCTGTAGTTAACAGCAAAATAAGATGACAATTCCCAGAATCCTATGTAGAGAGGAAGGGTGTGGCTAATCTGAAACACGATTCAGCAAGGAGTTTTGTAATCCTGACCATGGCTACAATGTGCAGCAAAGGCATTTAGAAACAATTCAGGTAGTTTTCAGTATTCTTCAGTTATACAGTAGGCTGTATTTAGTTTATTTTAAATTGTTTTATATTAGCAATACTCTCATCCGCTTTTTATATATTTTAGAAGATGGAAGTACCCTTTAACAGGTGTTTTGTGAAGTACACCACAAGATTTATCTGTGTATTGAAATACTTTACATTATGACCAAAACATGCATCTCATTATGTCTCAACTTTTCTACAGTCCGGACAGGAATTAAAGTTCCATATCATATATCATTTAAGGAAGGAAACAAAGTTAAACATTACGTGCAAGCCTAAATATACAATGTATTATTTTTGACTTATTTAAAAACATACCATCTAGCCAGCTTTCTAACATTAGTTCTCTTTTAAGCCTTTGAAATAAAGTGTAGTCTTATTTATACTTATTTTAGGATGAATGACATGAGCCTGGAAAACATGTGATGAAATTTGCATAACAGACAACCCTCATATTCAGTCTGCTGTGAGAGACGTATAATGTTAAAATCTAATAAGTCTATTTAGCTAGACACCATTCACCGGATTGGTTCCAGATGACTGGAGAACTGCAAATGTGGTATAACTTCACACATAAAGATGTTATAATGTATGGCCAGTAGCTCAGGATGGTAAAGGGGTTCATCACACATTTAAAAACTCCAAGATAATACTAAAGGGCAGGAGAAGATAAATGTGAGTATGAAAATGAAGTTAGTGTCCAGAATCCATATATGTTTAATGGATACAGATCCAAATATGTTAATAATGTCATTCAGAAAAATAATGGAAAGAAATGTGCATAGTGATGGGGACTTAGAAAAGGTACAACACTCTTATTTGAGAATTAGTTTCAGTTGCTATATATGTTAACACATATATAGTTGTGAGAATGCGAGTTGTTGATAACGCTTGCGGGTTCGCGCAGCGAGCCGCGGCCCTCGCGTAGCGAGGGCTGCGGGCGAGGGCCTCCGTTGCTGGCATGGAGCGCCGAAGGCGCTCCTTGCCAGCAACTGTGACCCTCGCAAACTTTACGTCGCAATGCAAACAACACAACACACCAACTACGAACCTCACAAACTTTACCTCGCAACGCAAACAACATACGAGACACGTTAACACACATTACGACCTTGCAACACTCGGACGCAACTCGCGAACATTACAAAATTCAAAACACAATAAATACACACAGCACATACATAAAAAGCTTACCTACAGCAAGAGGGAGCATCCAGGACCTCAAAAATGCAACTTACACCTTCATTTAACTCAAAATAAAAGAGTTTAGACACTAAAAAATTTGCTAAGCGACAGAAAAAATGGCTGCCAAACAAAACAAAAACAAGGCTACACACGCAAACACCATACGAGACACGTTAGCACACATTACGACCTCGCAAAAATCGGCCGCAACACGCCGACATACAAACATTTAAAACACAATAAATACACACAAAACATACATAAAAAGCTTACCTACAGCAAGAGGAATCATCCAGGACCGAAAAAAAGCAACTTACACCTTAATTTAAATCAAAATAAAAGAGTTTAGACACTAAAAAAATCGTTAAGCGAGAGAAAAAATGGCCGCCGAACAAAACGAAAACGAGGCTACAGCACTCTAAACACGCAAAACACCACAAGAAACTCGCAAAACATCACAAAACACCTACGGATATTCCACTAAGACGCATACCACACATCACACATTACCCGTCATTTTACACCAATGCGGAAGTACACGACTATGCTAACGGTTTTGTCTCGCGCACGCACACTATTACACTGCACACATTCATCACGCTTACACAGCAGCTCCACACCACTAATGCTGCAGCAACATCAGAACACATTGCAGCTCTTCAACACAATGCTTCAAAATAGGTAAAGTATATTCATTTATTAATGGATTACATATTTCATTATTACACACCAAACAGCATTAGCTACCTTACAATTTCATTACTGTAATTTTTTGACGGGCAATTCTCTAGTATTTAATAATGTAGTGGATGCCTGAAAAAAAGGGGCTAGAGGTTCAGGTAAATTAGCAGTCCAAGATGGAAACTCCCAAACAATAGTAGAGTATGCAATCATTGGATGACATTTTTTTGTAACAGAGTCAAAAATATCCTAGTAAGCTGTGAGAAGTAATATTGGAAAAATATAGTTTATGTTATATTTTCTATTTATTTTAGTCAATGAGAAACTTGTAAAAACACTGTCAGTTTTTAAAAGGTTAAAGAACCTCTTAAACAAACAAAAAAATCAGAGTAAAAGAAGTAACTTTAAGATGAATAGTCAGAGAGTTTCCAGTTTGCAAAAGTCTTGGATTCTGGGATACTAGATATTTTCACATTATTTAATGAATGGGAGATATACACAAGTTCTCTGCATGGTATGTATCAGTTGTCTATTGATGGGTCTCTGCATATAGAGCCCTGAATGAGCCATGTGGCACATTGGTCTGGTAGAAGTATTCAAGGATCAGATATATTCAATGTGTGGGATGTCCTGTAGATAGAAGCTTCAGGTACTTTGTAAAAGCTAGCTAGTATAGGTTTGTTAAGTGTATAATGTTATGGAAATACACATAAAAAGTGTTGCTCATACAGGGATAAATCCAACTGTCAAAAATATGATGTTGCTCTACAAGAGACTAGTTGCATGTTAGTAGAAAGGATATATTTATAAGGGAATGAGAAATGGTAAAATGTAAAAAAAGTGAAAGAAAGGAAGATACATTTAAAGGGGAGCATGTGCAAGTAGGGAAACACAGTAAATGGAAGGGAGATGTGCTGTTGTCACACATTCATTTTCCGCCACCTTAGCCCCTGGTCGAGTTGGACTTTTAGAAAATATGATTAGGTCTAATAAACTTATACAAAATTGATTTAGCAAATAAATGGCTAAGCATTTAAACATTTTGCAGGAAGTATCGACTCCATGATAAATGCTGTTTAGTTTGGAAGAAGCAGGAGCAGGTAGAGACAAAGAAGGAAATGTATTCTAGTTCACAGATCAGTGCCATTATATCTATTAAAAGTAATGGATTTGAGTTTCTTATGATGTTTAAAATAAACTAATAGTTAGCAATTCCACCAGTAAAATAAATATTTGCACAATATATATTTTAAATATATCAAAATTAGATTTTTTTCCTTGATACAGATGGTTTTTCATTTTACATATTCTATTGGAAAACCTATACCGGAAAAGGGCAAGTGACAAGCTGCAGATTGAATTTAAAATCATACATTATTCATTCTATGACATTAAAATTTCAGGTTGAACGGGGAGTTTACGTTTTTCAGCCAAGATTCAGGTGCCAACATAGGCCTCAATTACATGGCTTCCCCTTAAGGCTGATTCGGCCATACAGGAGTTTTTCTGAGGGACTTCACTGAGCTATTATATTGTTCTCACAGGCCTGCTCATGTAGGAAATAATGTACTTATAGCTAGAACGTTTGCCACATATGAGCAGCGAGTCAGAGGCACTAAACACAGTAGTTTCCATAGCATCCCCAATTAAATAAAAAAACTTCAAAAACTATTACTATGTGTTGTCTATAAAGGTATATTCTTCCCACTCAAATGTTCACCCTGCCATGTTGCCAATCTAAAACAAAATCATTGTAAGGAGGGTGGTAAATATATTTAATGGGCAGGTGGGCTCTGTATTAACCAGAAGTGATTAATTGGGTGTCAGTGTTTAATTGTGTGAGCAAGTATTTGTTCAATTGGTATTGTGATTTAGTTGATTGTTTGCAGCAAATAGAGAGTACACGTCCCCGAAGGTAGTGTATACACACACTGGGAGCGCTGGCAAATCTAGGTAAATGTAAATAGGTATATAACCAACGCGTTTTGTCCAATTTTTGACCTACTAACCACTGAATAAGTCCAAAATTTGCTTATGTTGGGCATATATGTATATATTTTTTTTTTACTCTTTTTTTTTATAGTATTATATTACCTATCTGTTTCTTGGTGTGTACTATTACTACTTTACTGCAATTGCCAGTCTTTCTGCGCAGGTCTCATTTAGACATTTGAGTCTGACCTGCAACAGTACAACTAGTTTTAGATATGTATGTTTAAACTATATATATACTACTTTTTAATAAAGACATCTTCAACCTTTACCTACCAGTACACATTTGAGTCTTTTTTGGTAGTATAGCTGCAATACTGGGACACTACATGTGGAGGTTGCAGACCTAACACACCCACATATATGATATTTGGTTGGATCCCATCTTTTCCACTCCTAAGAATAGGAGCTTTCTGATTGACAATGGACCATTGGAAACTCGCCACAGACGTGATGATTACCCACATATCCGGGATGATCTGAGGAGAGAGTCCCCCTGATGTGCCATCCATACACCATGTGCTGAGGTCACCAAATGTGAGTTTTTTTACCTTCTTTAGCTCAGTATTGACTTTTAAAAAGGATTATACCAGTTATTTTGCACTAGGAGGTGGTGAGCTTCTCTCCCCATCTTTTCTTAGTTGATTGTTCGATAGTATTTCTTGTTGTAAAGGACTGGATTAAGAGTTTGAAAGGCTTCTTGAGTGCATAAGGATGTGTAGACCTAGATTTCCTTTTAATAGGGTGCTGTAAGATGCTTCTTTAGGCTTGCAGTTGGTTGAATTTACACGTAAGGATTTGGCTTACTATGTGCACTCGCAGAGGCTTTCGAGAACAAGTAACATTTTCTATAAGCTCCTTGGGGAGCCATGTAATCACACTTTAGGTAACGTCACTCATAGAGCAGAGAGTACGTGTAGTGATCACTCGTTTATATGTTAGGGTTTGATACAGGCTCTACGTAATAGCTAAATTTTAACTTAAAAGAACTTATCACTTGCAAGATTTCCTATGGGAGCTTTCAGGTTCAATCCTTCCCTGTTTCTTTTCCCTCCATTCAGTCTGAGGCTATCCTGCCCTCCCTGCCAGGTGGTGTTGCCATCCTGAGTTTTTCCATTGCACTTTGCGTCATTTGCATACTGCTTATTTGCCCTTCGCCCTATTTTTTGAGTACTATGTCCAATTTTCCTTTTCAAGTTTCCCCTATTACTCCTATGCCATAAATCAATTAGTGGACAGTTGCATATCTTTGCAGTAATTCATATCTGAAAATTACTTATTTTACTTTAACCTAGTTGTAGGACTGCTGAACAGGTCTCTCAGCTAGGTTATGATATAGTTTAGGTTCCCCTAGTAGCATATGTTACAGTCCAGGCCTCTCAGTTAGGCCAAGTCGCAGTTCGGACCCTTTAGCCAGCCCAAGTCAGAGTCCGGGGGTCTCAACCAGCCAATGTTGCAGTCCAGGCCTCTTGGCCAGGCCATGCTGTAAACTAGGCCAGGCTCAGTTGCAGGTTTCAGAAAGGCCAAGTCACAGTCTAGGCTTTATTGCATTAAGGCCTTGCTTTAGGCCTAGTCATTTCCCATGCCTCACCGTATGTCACTATATATGATAGACCAAGTCACAAATGAAACATATACTCATCATTAATAGTATTTTCTTTGAGAACTACCTGACCTATAGTTTGACAATGAATGAATGAATAAGCCCATCTGGAGAAGTCAGGAATGTGTCTGTTCTTCAGTATATAGGTGAATGGAGATATGAAAGGTGTGTGCCTATTGTGCATGTAGAGAGAGGCAATTTGAGTAAACGTTCTGCCGTGTATTCATAAAGAGAAAAACAGTTTGATCTGCAGTATATACTTATATAAAGACAGGTCAAAAGTACATCTGTTCTGCAGTGTATGTATATAATTAAAAGCCAGGAGTATTTTCCCTGTACTAGGTCATTTTACAGAATAGTGTGCACAATGATCGGTTTTATTCTTCAACATTGCCAAGGCCAGTGTTTTACAGTTACATTTAGCCAATATATATACAGAGCAGTTGTCGGGCCCCCAAATTATTCTACACTGAGGCTCTTCATTCAATAGCTTTGCCACTGAGTAGTATTGATCCATTGTCACACAGTATCGATTGTCTAGCAATAACGATTGACAGTATCTGAATGAATGCTAACTGCTAGAGTTGAACCATGACAAAATGGAGGCATTCATAGTAGAAAGGTAAATTTGATGAGAAAAAAAGTGTACAATGATCGACCAACAGGCCAGAAACATGGAGGGCTGCAGCTAAAAAGAAATAGAACAGGGGTTCCCTAAAGGTAGCAATTTACCAATAGGAATGCAAGTGGTGATCAGAGTGTTATTGCACCAGCATCCTCACTGGCTGTAATCCTGGTGCGGGTGTGGGAGAGAGATGGTAGTATATTTATGTTGTGAAGAGGCCCTGATCATCCATTAGGCTAAGTAGGCACACGCCAAGAGGCAGATCCCTGAGAGGGGCGCCTCAATTCTGCAGGAAAAAAATATTTTTATTTTTTAATAAAAGCCTCTTTAAATAAAGTGGAGGTGGGGCGAGATAGGGACAATATATCTACTAGCTACTTGCCTGTCCCAAATGACGGGATTCAAATTGTAAGGCAGGCAATGCTGTTTGCCACACGTTGGCTGTCAAAAATGATGGGAATGTTTTTCCCCACCTCTCTCTCCCCTGTGTCTCCCCCCCCGTGTCTCCTTTCCCCCTCTCTCCCTTGTGTCTCTTTCCTCCTCTCCCTTTCCCCCTCCCCCTCCCTTGTGCCTTCTTTCTCCGCCTCCCTCCCCTCAGTCTCCTTTCCCCCCTCCCTCTCCTCTGTCTCCTTTCCCCCTCTCCCTCTCCTGTACCTTCTTTCCCCCTCTCCCTTTCCCCCATCTCCCTATCCTGTGTCTCCTTTACCCTATCTCCCTCCCCTGACTCTCATTTCCCCTTTCTCTCCCTCTCCTTTTCCTCCGTTCCCCCGTGTCTCCTTTGCACTCTCCCTTCCCTGTATCTTCTTCCCCCCCTCCCCCTCTGTCTCCTTTCTCCCTCTCCCTCTCCCGTACCTCCTTTCCCCCTCTCCCTTTCCCCCTCTACCTCCCATGTGTCTCCTTTTTCCCCATCTCCCTCCCGTGTCTCCTTTCGCCCCTCTCTCCCTCGCCTGTTCCTCCTTTGCCCTATCGCTTTCGCCCGCGTCTACTTTTTCACTCTCCCTTTCCCCCCTCATGTCTCCTTTCCCCCTCTCCCTCACCCGTGTCTCCTTCTCCCCCTCTCCCTGCCTTGTGTCTCCGTTTCACCTCCTCTCCCTCCTTTGTCTCCTTTCCCCCTCCTCTCCCTCCCTTGTCTCCTCTCCCTCCTCCTCTTCCTCCCTTGTCTCCTCTCCCTCCCTTGTCTCCTCTCTCTCCCTTGTCTCCTTTCCCCCCCTCCTTTCCACCCTTTGTCTCGTACCTGGATGGAATCCTGCCAGTAGCGCCACACTCACCTCCTCTGTCTCTCTCATCGCGAGCCCTCCACTGGCAGGAACCAGGTAGTGCAAGGTGATGCGAGCCCAAGGTGCCTCGAAATGAGCGCCTCTGTCGCTCATCGCGAGCCCTCCACTGTCAGGAAGCAGGTAGAATGGCAAGTGCTTTGCAAGGCTCGCCTAAGTACTGCTCCACTGGCTGCAATGAGCGCCTTCGTTCTAAGTAGGCTGGCAGTTCGCTGCACGAGGGACGCAACTGCGTTACCAACATTGCAAACATTATGAACACTGACAACTATTATAGTGATACATAGTATAAATCGAATTGTCCCCTATCTGTAGGTCTATGTGAGTGAAATAGAAAAGACTGCAGAAGCGTGAAAACTACCCGTATTTTCCTTCACACCTATGCCCAAACTTCCTGTCTTTTTTTTTTTTTTACTTTATTCATATTTTATATTGAATATTTAATTATGCTAAATCATTATTTATACAAGAAAAATGTCAAAGCAGCTATTATTTCTGTTGTGATTGTATTTTTTTGTTAGTATGCTAACCGATAAACTAAACTATACTGCAAAGTCCTCAAAATCTTTATAACTAACGGATACTATTTTTGCAGTCCAGCCTCACGTTTTAGCTACAAATCAACAAGTTACTTACATTTTTTTATTTCTAAATAGGCAATACTCTACTATGCTATTTCAGGTGTAATAGAAGCTACTTTAACCCAAACTTTAATCTGTGTTTGTGTTTTTAATTCTGGTTTTATATCAATTGTAATAGTTACAGTTTTTGAAATTTATATATTGTGTCGCCACCTGCTGGCTATGTTGCTAATTGTCCTACATTTTTATGGGATAACTAACACTTATGTTACTTTCTGCATTCAGGAACTAACAGCCTTATTAAATTGCAATTTGGCCAATTGAATAGGGCTCTATATAAGCACAGAGCATATTTTTTTACAGAAGTTTTTAGTTAGTGAAGTTCAATCCAAAAGCAAGGTCTTCATTAACTAAAAACTTCGCAATTTAATAAGGCTGAATATCTGATATAATTGGTATATACTGAAAATATTTTACAGATGTCAAAGCTTTTTATCAAATGTTTTTAGATTTTTACAGAAATTAGAAATGTCGCTGTACAGCAAACCTTTAAGAGAAAGGACGACTTTTGACTCTGTGGCAGCAGCAATATACTTATGTCACCTGCTATTTATACTCAGTATTATCTCAGCAAGGCAGAACAAAGTTAATCCAGAATAAAAATACACAGAATGTGCCATCTCTTCAATGGTAAGAGCTATACCTGTCGGGAAGGGTCATTTACTTACAAATGTGGGTCAATTATTTATTCATTAGAATATTGTATTCTTTGATTAACAAGTTTATTGTAATCAGGGCCAGTTCCAAACCATCTTAAATGTGCCTCTCTTGTGTCCTCAATCCACACCTGCCCCACATACAGTTATTTTCCAATACAATCATTTATTAAGAGTAAATTTACATCTCTCCTTCTCCCCCATTATGATTATGTCTGTGAGAGCAGCAAAATAGCCGAATGTCTCAAGGAATTACTATTATATGTGAAAAGAGAGAACATTTGTAAATATAGTGAATCTTAAATAATAATACATTAATATAGCACTTTACTCCGAGATGGGACTTAATGCACTTAGGAGAGATAAGAAAAAAGAAAGAGAAAGAGAGAGACAGAGAGTTGTAATTTATTGGAAAGTTTGGGTGAAGAGCATGGTTGTCAGTCTATTTTTGAAAATGACCAAAGAAGGGGCCTCTGTGATTGAGAGCGGAGGAAATGCTCGGGACCCTGAAGTTTGTGTAAATATTCTGGGGATGGTTAACAGATTTTCACTAGTAGCCAGTATATGGCTCGGAGGACAGGTACTATGTAGCAGGAATGGGGTTGGATAATTAATAACCTTGCTGCAGCATTCTATATTAACTGCAGCCCTTTATTTTACAGCCATAGATAAAAGCAGTTGAATCAAAGTGTGTGTGTGGGGGGAGCTTTATCTATGTTCTTCCGATGAAAAAATGAGCATTTGATTACAGCTGAGATTTGATACTTAAGTTTCAGACCACAAACCTGAACAACCCCAAGGTTGCACACTTTTAGCACCTGGGATTTCCCAAGCTGAATGCCCACTCCTGTTTGGCCCAAGGAAGTTGCTGTCATCTGATGGGAACCCATCAGAAGTACCTCTGTTTTTTTTTGGGTTCAGCCTCAGCCAGTTCCTACTCATCCAATCTTGGAGCTCTTCTACATCTATTAGGAGCAAAGGTCGGATACCTTTGGGTCAAAGAACAGATAAAGCTGTGTGTCATAGGCATAACAGTGATAGTTGAGGCTATGTCTTCTGATGATCTCTCCCAGTGGTAGCAAACAATATTGGAGAAAAAAACAGAACATTGAGCATCTCCACATTACAGGGGCATGGGTTTAGATGAATATGCACCTAAAGAAACCCTCTGCGACCTGCAAGTGAGAAAAGATGTCAGCTTAGGACAGTGCCACCCACTCCACAATAGATTTTCTGTCCATCTGGTGGCAGATAAGACCAGTCTTCTGATGTGTGTCATTGCTGAAACAACAATTACTGGCATTTGCTAAAGAGAAACTGTTGTGATTGTCCACTGTTTGTCTAAGAAATCCAGTGTGTCTGCATGAGGTGGACACAAGTGGTCACTCCCGTTGTCTTAGACTAATGGCTAGAAGCTAATCGCAGCAAAAAATTGATTGCATTCTCTGTATAAGAGCTTTGTATTTTTCAAACAGAAGACACCCTCCATTTATTTCACTCGTGTGAAACCACAATTTCCATTCTGTCCCACTGTAAACTTCTCTGGACATTTATAAACATAAGTTATCTCTGTCTCTGTTACTCTGCAATGTAATACAAAAAATATTTCATTTGGAAGCAACATCTTGTTATTACTACTAGAAATATTATGTGAGGTGAGTCGGCTCCTGAGAATCCAACGTTTTACCAACTACCCATATGTACAATCTGACAGTGTCCTCCATCCACTGTGTTTTATGCCTGGTCTCGACTCTAAAGTCGGGTTATCCAAGTGGATACTGGGACCACTGGGGCTTGGACTCATAACCATATGTGTATTATTAAAGCAAAAAATGTTTTATACACACTTTTATAGCACTAGATATGAAGGGCCTGATTCAATTGCCCAATTCATAAATTTATACACACTTAAAATCACTCTTAATATTGCTACATATTGGGCAAATATTACTTATTGGCGCTAATGAATTCTTAAGTCAATAGAATGCATATAAACATTTATTGAAAAACACCTGAAGCCAAATTTATGAGTTCAAGGTATTTGCAAGTAGCTAATAGAATATAATAATAATATAATAATACTAGCGACTTTTAAGCCTTGCGATGCTGTTGTTTGCCACACAATGCGAGCCTCGCTTTGCACGGCTTCTCTCTCTCTCCTTCTTACTGTGTGCTCTTCCTCCCTCTTCTCTCCTTCTCTCTCCTCTCTGCGTGCCTTGCAATGAGCGCCTTCAGCACCAATTGCATGCCTCACAATGAGCGCCCTTAGCCCCCATTGCAGGCCTCTCAACACAAATGACCGGATAATATTACATTTTTCGCTTGCCTCACCGTGTCTCTTCCGCCACTCCCTCACCTGTGTCTCTTCCCTCCTCTCTCCCTCCCGTGTGTCTCTTTGCCCCCCTCTCCCTCCCCTGTGTCTCTTTTACCCACTCCCTCCCCAGTGTCTCTTTCCCCTCCTCTCCCTCCCATGTCTCTTTGCACCCCTTTCCCTGCCCTGTGTTTTTCCCCTTTATCTCCCTCCCCTGTGTCTCTTTCCCCCCTCTCCCTCCCCTTTGTCTCTTTCCCCTATCTCCCTCCCCTGTGTCTCCCCCCCCCCCCCACCGTCTCTCTTTGGCCCCCTCTCTCACTGACTCTCATTTGCCGTTTACCGCTATGAAACATTTGTGCACTTGGCGGCGGTTAAACCCGGAACTTTTCTCCAAGCCTTCAAGCCTTCAAGGCTTGAATCTTAAATTGCTATTGCTCAAAGCTTTGCAGGCATGAAAAAAAAAACTATGAGTTTAACGCCGCCATTTTTATTCAAGCCCGTAACTCGGAAGCCATTGGAAGGCTGCCAAAAGACGCCAATTGAATAGCAAATTAGCTTTCAAGCTCATTTACGGGGCCCCCATCTTTTGGCGGCCTCCCAACGGCTTCCTAGTTACAGGCTTGAAAAAAATGGCGGCGTTAAACCGGCGAGACCCGCATGTGGGCTACGTGGGTTTAACCGTCGCCATTTGTTTTTTCAAGCCTGTAACCCGGAAGCCGTTCGGAGCCTCTCCACACCTCTAAGTTGCAGGCCTCGAGATGATCGCCTTTGGCGCATATTGCTAGCCTCTCCCCCCTCTACTTTACAGGCGTCATCGCAGGCCCCGCAATGAAAGGCTTTGCTGCTCATTGCTGGCCTCGGCAAACCCGCTCATTGCGCATGCACAAGCCTATAACATTGCAAGTGTAACCGAAAAAACTCGCAATTACGACAATTATATATATGATTTGATAGGGTCATGATTTTACATTTATGGGAAGCCAGTTTAGTGACTGACATAGAGGTGCTGCAGAAACTGAGCGTCTAGTAGATGAGTTTAGTAGAGGCGTTCATAATGAATTTAAATGGGGACATACAGGTGATGGGAAGGCCAGCAAGAAGCAAGTTCCCGTAGTCGAGATATGATAAGAGAATGAATTTGAATTTTAGTTGTGTCTTTGTATATATTTTTTTGTGAATATGACATGATTTGGCTATTGATTGTACGTTAGGAATGAAAGAGAGGATCTGGTCCTATAGATAATAATCTACCATTTTAGTGCCCAGTGATCTACTTCCTAAAGAGCACAATGGGAATTTTGGAATTTTGCATCTACTACTGCCCATACATTTATTGGGTCTAATTAAATGCTCATTGGTTTACAATTACACCCCTTATTGACACAGGAGTTGCTCATTAGCAAGCTCATTAAGAAAAGTAAAGTCTACAGTAAGGAATAATTGCATATAAAAGTGAAAAATGTGAGTGCCCTGTGAGTTTTTTTTAGGACCGCCACATTGACAATATTAGTTTCCATTGTAGGAGCCCGATTCAATTGCAAGCCCGCATCTCACGGGATACAGGCCTTATGTCTGCAGACCTGCTGCCAGCTCCTGTTCGTCTCCGATTCAGGTGCTGTTCAATTGAACAAGCCCGCAAGTTATGGGCTGAACGCTGAAGCCGGAAACCACGCACTCGTGCGTAGCAGTATAGGGTGGGAACATAATCAATTAATCAAGGCCATAACCACCCATTTAGAAACAGGTAATAGAAAATGAGACAGGGGTTACATGTCACTCAAGTAGGTTCAGGGGTCTGATATGTGATGGGACTCGCAAACCCTCAAAATACAAAATAATAAAACTGTTCTAGTCCATATGGGTGGCCTGATATGTATTAACTCACTGATTCCCAAGATCGATATAACCCTGAAATGACACATAAAAAAGTATGATTTTTTAATTGCCGACTTGCGAGCTTGAGGCTGTTGTGCAATTAATTCTAATGTCTTCCTTCGCTTTTCCCGTTATTTACAGTTCAGTATTGATTTTTTATTTGCATTTACAGTGCTGCGGACAGGGGTTAAACCCCCTTGCAAGACCTCTCTAGCATGCATAGGTTTTTCTCCTATATTTGCTGTTTACGGGTGTGTAAACATTTGCGGCCTTGGGGAATTGTAGCAATTGAATAGTGATTTGCGATTTTAGCAAGGTTTTTAAGACCGTAACACGTAAACCGTTTGGAGCACGCAAAAAGACACCAATTGAATAGCAAATAAACTTATGGCCTCACTTGCAGGCTCCAGTTGAATCGGGCTCTAAATTTATTTTCATTCTTCATAGTTGTTGTTTTCATTTTTGTTGCTAAATGGTTGATCCTTACCTATAAACATATGTAAACTGTTGCTAAATCAATTGTAACCAGTGTTTATTCAAGTTTAACACAATTACAAAATACATTACCCTTAGATGAGCTAATTCACATTTAACTGTAAATCACTCTGGAGCAGGTGTCAGTAACTATTGTACTAGTGGTAGAAGCAATATTGAGTGGTACTTAGCGAGGAGCTAGGGCTGCTAATTAAACACAGGGTGATGGGATCAATATAATGACATTCATTTAATAAAATTTCGATGTAATGTTGGTGATTTCATAGGAATCTAGGAAGAAAGTGTGACTTGATCAGCTGGGCTGAGGGGCAAGAAATGAGGAATGGGTTGTATTTTAAAGACTAGATGAAATAAGGTAGTAGTGTATGGGATTAGATTGATATGATGACATGGGGGATAGAAATATACAGCCTTATTAAATTGTGATTTGGCCAATTGAATAGGGCTCTATATAAGCACAGAGATTAATTTTTACAGAAGTTTTTAGTTAGTGAAGACCATGCCTTTGGATAGAAGTTCACTAACTAAAAACTTCTGTAAAAAAAATATGCTATGTGCTTATATAGAGCCCTATTCAATTGGCCAAATCGCAATTTAATAAGGCTGATAATGTGAGAAAATTTGTGAAATGGAGTTGTAATGTTGGCGATTTGATAAAATGGAATATGGTGCCAAAGGCTTTTTCTCCGGTATTCTTTACATTACGTAGACCAAAACGTTTTCTGAAATGATGAAACCAGCCTTTGCTAGTATGAAACTTCGTAGAGTTAGAAATTTGTGAATCCTTAAGTATCCAAACGTGCTCATAACATTGGGAAATTCATTAATGAAAAGCAGGTGCAGGATTCAAACTAAAGGGTAAGTTAATAATGTTAATTATTTTTATATAAAATGTTATGCTTATATTTACTTTAGATACAGCAATAGCTTAATCACATTTTGTAAAAACATATCCTTTAAAATATGTTATAGGCACAAAATACCTTAAATTAGAATGAATTAAGGAAGATTTGACACTCCATTTCTGAAAGGTTGCCTATAGAAAATTGAATATTGTTTTTAAAAAAAGAAAAAATGTTTTCCCACCATAAAAAATTAAATAAAAAAGTATTGGAACAGCAGCTATAGCAAGGAACAGCATGCAAAGAATGAACAAGATGAATGAGCAGGAACATCATAATTGAACCTGCAACGGAACAATAAAAAAACATGGACCATCTGATTCATCAATCTTGTTTCATATTACTTAGTGCCGCCACCACCCCCACCCCCCGCACACACACACACATGTTCCTTCAAGAGACACTTGTCTGTCTTAACACAATAACTTAGCAACAGCACACTATATCAGCAGTTATATACAAATTTTTGAGAAATGTAAC
The DNA here is from genome assembly GCA_027410445.1 of Discoglossus pictus. Lineage (NCBI taxonomy): Eukaryota > Metazoa > Chordata > Amphibia > Anura > Alytidae > Discoglossus > Discoglossus pictus. The sequence goes on along the minus strand of CM050165.1, from coordinate 64,003,279 downwards.
TGGTTATAAGGTAGCCTGGCACACATAATATAAGCAGGTAATGAATAAGTGGTGCAATTTTAGAAGAACAGATTAGATTAGTGTAATAGAACAACAATAAGCCAAGCAACTCATATATAACTCAATGGCCCATTTCTAAGGATGAAAATGAGGATTCAATGGTGTATAATGTGACCACACTGGATCAAGGGCTAGATAATATAAGTAGCAAAACTTTTAGTTTACATTTTATTATTTTATTATTTAAGAAGTTGGCCCCAAACCAAATTTAGAAGGGGGCTGTGACCAAGGTAGCAACCCATACCAAAAGTGATGGACTAGATTAAATTAATCTTTTCAATGTAATTCATTGGGATGTTAGTATTAAGTGTATCCCTCCAGGCCATTGTGTAATATGAGTTTGAGGGCTAGATGAGTACAACTTAGATTAAGCAGAGGCTTTTTTTCCCATTGAGGCACAACATTGTCTAAGGTTGAGGGTGGAATAGGTTAGGCATATAGATGTATTATTATTATTTCCACCCCCCTGCGCCTAAGTGACAGTGTTTATTAAGGGAATGGGGCATTTACATGTTCTGATGAGTAAATGTAGCTTGTAAGTTTAGTATGTAGCCATAAGAACGTATTAATGGCAAAACTCACATAAGCTCTCAGAGTTCTTTAATTATATACAACAAAAAGGGAGGGGTGCCTTGTGTTAATAACAAACTATAAACAAGCTGAAAAATTAACACCCATATAGCCCACTATATATATGAGTGTTAAATGGACATTCCTTTTTATTCTTGTTTTATCTATGACCATTAGATATATGGGCCAGACTTTTAAAGAGGTCCTTAGCCCAGTTAGAATAAATGCCTTTATTTAAAGGGAACCTATCTGTTGCTGGTGATTATTATTATCTTTATTTGTAACGTGTCAACATATTCAGTAGCGCTGAACAAGGGTCAAGTATGAGGCACAACAAAAATTGACACAATACAAAGAGTGGAGAGCCCTGTCTTTGAGTTTAGAATCTAGTGTACATGAAGCTTTCGCTGAAACACCTTACAAGAATGAAAACTTGCAAACTTACAATCTAATGATAGCACTTGGTACCAGTAACAAACCTTTATAATAGTGAATTGTTTTACTACTCTCCCATAAATTATGTGCTACTGTGACAAAAAGTTAATGAAATGAGACAGATAAATACTTTTTCCATTGGAAAGACAATCATGGGAAGGAATTAATTCAATAACTAAAGGCTAAAATGAAAATAGAAAGAAAGTGCAATGCTGTATTATATAAATAATTCCCTGGCAGAATAGCTTACATATTTAGAAATTATATTAAAATAGAAATGTCTAAGAATGATGTTCAATGCTTCAATTATACTATAGCTTCAGAATGTCTTGCAAGTATGAAATCTACTATGCAGGTATGCTAATATTAATAGTGTTTTGAAACACTACACAAAGTCATCTTTTACACATTCAATTATATGTATGCTAATTGCCATTTTAATATTCTTCAACCATCACAAATGCCACATAAAAAGTTTTGAATTCATTCAATTCTTTTTCCACTTGTTGTAGTCTTATAACATAGAATTAAATTGATTTAATTATGATTTGATGTCATTGATCTATACAAAATAGTTCTTATTGTCAACATGGGAAAAACCTACATATTTTTCAAAATGATTTACAAATAAAAATCTTAAGCATCTTGAATGTACTGTATAATTCTCGGGTGCAACCAGCTGCTTTCAGGAATCGCATACTTAGTGTGAATGGAGTCTACCTGTGTGCAATTAACACGTCACATGTTTTCAGAATAAATAGACCTGCTTCTAAAAGGTACCAGAGTTTGTTAGAAAGCATATCTAAACAAGTAGCATCACCAAGACCAAGCGGTTATCAAAACAAGTCCAGGATAAAGTCTTGGAGAAGCACCAATGTAAACTTTGAAAATCCCCAGAGCACTGGTAAATTCATTATTAAAAATGGAATAATATGACACAAAAATGCTGTGCTTGGACAATGCTGTCCACCAAAATTCAGTGATCTGGTAATGTGGCCATTAGCCAGAGATGCAGCCAAGAGGCAAATGGTGACTCTGAATGAGCTGGGGAGACCTCAGGCAGCTATGTATGATTCAAAACCAACAATGCTCTTCATCATTTTTTCATTGGCATGGACTGTTAAGGATTTGGGGAGAGATGGATGGAGCCAAATATTGGGTGATTCAAGAGGAAAACTACTTCTAGTCTGCAAGAGACCAGGGAGTAGGTTCACCTTACAGCAGAACAATTACCATAAATAGACAGTTAACGCTAAACTGGAGTGTTTTAAAACCAATAATCTGAATGCCTTAGAATGGCTTGGTCAAAGAGCAGTCCTCAATCTGATTGATAATCTCTGACAATATTTAAAATTGCTGGTGTCCAATTAACCTGGAAGAAGAATAGGCAAGATCCAGATGTCCAAAGCAGAGAGTGCCTTATCCGAGAAGAAAATTAGCTGTAATTACATAGTTACATAGTAATTGAGGTTGGAGAAAAATACTTTTAAGAACTCCTCTGATCTGCAGTTAATTGATCCAGAGGAAGACAAACAGAAACAAAACAATTAATTCATAGCCAATCGTCTCAAAAGGGGGGGAAAAATATTAAATTCCTGACCCCAGATACTGGCGATCAGATTCCTCCCTGGTTCAATACTCTCTCTCTAATTAACCAGGATAACACTGAATGCCCTTTTTAATTAAACATATATCCATTCTCTTTTTAATGTTATTTATCGAAAACCGCTGTAACCACCTCCTTTGGTAGTGTATTCCACAGATTAACCACCCTAACTGTTAAGCACCCTTTTCTTACTTTAAGGTGGATTCGTTTTACTTCTAACCTCAAAGGATGTCCTCTTGTCAGTTGAAAACCTCTTGGCACAAAGAACTCACTTGACAAAGCTTTATCCTGACCCTTGATGTATTTATATAAAGTAATCATATCCCCTCTTAGGCACCTTTTTTCTAGAGAAAAAAAGGTTTAATTTGGTTAGTCTTTCGTCATAACTTAGCTCCTCCATTCCCTTTATTAGCTTTGTTGCCCCTCTCTGTACCTTTTACAGCTCTAAAATGTCCTTTTTAGGAAGTTGTGCCCAAAACTGTACTCCATATTCCAAATAAACGCGTACTAGGGATTTGTATAGTGGCAGAATTATATTTGTTTACCTGGCTTCTATATCCTTCTTAATACATGCTAATATTTTATTTGCCTTTGCAGCTGCTGCTTAGCATTGAGCAGTGTTACCTAGGCAGTTGTCCTCAAGTACACCCAAATACCTTTCAATATCAGATACCCCTAGATTTGCTTCATTAAAATTATAAATTGCATGGCTATTTTTCCTTCCCAGATTCATAACTTTACATTTATTCATATTAAATATAATTTGCCATTTAGATGCCCATTCATCGAATTTATGTAAATCCCTTTGGAGGGAAAGTACATCATTATCTAATTTAGTTATCTTGCACAACTTCGTATCATCAGAAAAAATGGAGACACTACTTTCCAGTCCCACTTCTAAGTCATTAATAAATATGTTTAAAAGGAGAGGACCTAATACTGAGCCCCGAGGAACCCCACTTACCACATTAGTCCAATCGTAGTATGTTCCATTTACAACAACCCTTTGCTTCCTGTCTTGTAGCCAGCTCTCAATCCATTTTCTTAGTTTGCACATTAGTCTTCCATGTGGTACTGTCTCAAAAGCCTTTGCAAAATCCAAAAAGACTATATCCACTGAGTTGCCTTGATCCAGGTTCCTACTAACCTCCTCATAGAAACGAATTAGATTTGCTTGACATGACCTGTCCCTCATAAATCCATGTGGACTTATAATCCTGTTCAAATAGACATATTCTTGAATATTATCCCTTATTAACCCTTCTAAAAGCTTTCCCACTACATAAGCGAGGCTCACTGGTCTATAATTCCCCATATTTGCTATTGCTCCTTTCTTGAATATAGGTATCACCTCTGCTTTTCTCCAGTCATCTGGTAGAGACCCTGTGTTAAGTGAATCTTGAAAAATTAGACATAATGGTTTGGCTAATAAAGAACCCAGTTCCCTCAGTACCCTTGCTGCCAAAGGTCATCCAACTAAATATTGAATCAGTTGGTGAACAGCCAATTAGACAAGTATTTTGCACCTTTGAAATGTTAAGTATGTAGCCTCAGTCAAATAATAAAGAATCCACCTGAAATACCTTTTAATTACAAGGTAAAGTGTTAAGTATGTGGTAAAATTAAACACATTTAAATTCCCAGTTTAAATTTGATATCACCCACAAAAGGCTAGGAATGCAACAGTACCATGCCATCTTGGGTAGCTTGGGTACCCAAATGGAAAATGCACTCCTCTAGGCTATGATCTTCTGCAACAGATTGTTCTGGCACTTTACTTTATATATTGAAATACTTTTATAGCAAAACTGTGTTGTTTTATCTGAATATGCTGTTTATAAATGTTACTAAATCACAGCAATATTGTTAATAGCCACAACCTTAAATATGTATAATATCCCCAAGGACTGCATGTACTAATTTTATTTGTGTGTGGCCATAAGCTGTGAGGTATTTTGGTTGGTGAGGGGCCTTGGAAAGGAAAGGATTGAGGGAACTGGGGAAATGACTAAAGAGCTACAGTAATGATGGAAAAATATGAAGTAGCTATAGTAGGCACACTCAGTTAAGCAGATTTTAAAAGTCAAAAAACCTGCCAGGCGTCATAAATCTTTTATTCTTTTCTCTGAAATTGGTCAGTTGTTATTGTTACAGACCTTTCAATATTTTTTTTAATGAAGTTGAACTAAGTCTTTAATACAAACTTCAACATTTTCAGTGATCACATAAAATATAATTTTAGTACTCCCGATATGCCCTAGTAAGACCTAAAAAGACCTGTGTATATTTAATACATTGCTTAAATCTTTCATTGCACAGAGCAATAATTTAATACTAACTATGTATAAATATAAAAGAAATAATCAAAAAATGTTTGAAACCATTTACCTTCAAAGGTGATGAAAAGTACATGTTTCAGACACTGTATGAAGTGCTAATGAACAGTCATGACACATTTCTTTTAACTTACTCACATTCTATGATCATAATGATTTCATTCAGCATCTACTGCCCGAGCATGGAAAGTGCTGGTAAAAAAAAATCCCACAAAGTTTAGACAACCTTTTCCTAACTTTACATTTTTTTTCCTGTTTTCTTTTCTGGTTTTTGCCAGGTATAACATAAATATTCATCAGCTGATATTTGCAGTAGTCGCAAAGTTATGAATGGGGCCAAACGGCTTCCCTACCACTCCATTTGCAAAATGGCAACTTCTGGTCTTAGCTCACAGCCAAATAACAATTTCCGAAATCCCCAAAGTGTACTCGGAGGCTTTCAAATTCAGTCAAGTTTTAATGTGCAAAGCAGAAATTCTGTCTCTCTTATATTTGCCATGGGATTACAGAAAAAACACATTACTTTGCTGCAATTTAAGCTTTCTGAAGTCTTGACGTAATAGACAGAAGTATTGGCAGCTAAAAATGTTGGTTGGTTTATTTTAATGGACATGGGTTTGCAGGTTTACTTTATAAATTAAATACCTAGTCTATTAACCATTTATAGTACAGTAAAATTAAACAGGTTTAATCTTTTATGTGGCTTAACCACCTGTGGCCACCCACTGTTAAGAAAAATGCAATAACATAATGCATTTAATTTTGGTTGCAAAACCATAAAAAATGGGCCTCATTTAATTGAAAGCCCGCAACTCGCTTGCAGATGGCCGCATGTCTGCGATCGAGTTGCGGGCTCCCGTTGGACTCCGTTTGCGAGGCTATTCAATTGCTCCAGGTCGTGAGTTGCGACCCTGAAACCAGCTTCGTAAACCATGCACTGGTTCGGAGCAGTTGTGGGTGGGAACTTTATCAATTCAGCGAGCATATAACCGACCATTTCAAATCGGTCAATAGAAAATGAAACTGACATAATTACGGCAGTAAAACATGGAGGTTACGAGTCAATCAATCAGGTTCGGGGTCCGATATGCGATCACACTCGCATAACTTTGAAAATGAGAAATTACGAAAATGAATGCAAATACTGTTCTAGTCCATATAAGTGGCTTGATATGTATTTACTCATTGATACCCAAGATCATTTAACCCCGAAATGACACATGAAAATAAAACTTATTTCCTGTAGTTGTGCGGGCTTGAGACTGTTGTGCAATTAATTATAATGTCTTCCGTTGCTCTCCCTGTAATTTACAGTGCAATATTACTGTTTTATTTATTGTTATTTACAGTGCTACGAATTGGTGCTTAAGCCCTTTGCGGGTCCTCTCGAGTACACGTAGGGTTTTCTTCTTCATTTGCGGCAATTTTAGCCCTGCGAAAGTGACACATCAAAGGCTTCTGGATGGTGTAAGTTACGAGTTGTACGGCCGACATTTTTTTCAATCTCGTAACCTGATCCGAGCACGCAAAAAGACGAAAATGTTATAGCAAATTTGACTGCGATCTCAATTACGGGCCTCCATATCTCAAAATCGTTTCTCTGCAGAAAAGTGCACTTGCTGAAATTTGTGAATGATAATTGCATCTCCTTGTTTTTAGAAACTTTTTTCAAATATGTGATGTAACTATATCAGCTTTGTTTCGGTTCAATTAGTTAAGTTTTTTCCAGGAGAAAGCAACATACCATATTTATCGGCGTATAACACGCACTTTTTCTCCCTGAAAATAGGGAGCAAATGATAGGTGCGTGTTATCCGCCGATATTCCCTCCCCCTCCTCATCCTCAACCTCCCTCCTCATTCTACCCCCCCTCCTCAACCTAAACCCCCCTCCTCAACCTAAACCCCCCTAAATACCTCCTCTCACTTACCTGCTTCTGCTCCGGCCTCCGCTACGCTCCTTGACCCAGCGCGCATGTGACGTCACATGTGCGCCACGTTTTAGCATATACCGGGTGCACCCGGTATATGCTAATGATGTGACGCGCATGTGACGTCACAAGCCCGCCCGCCGGGTTCAAGGAGCGGAGCGAAGGCCGGAGCAGAAGCAGGAAAGTGAGGGGGAGGTATTTAGGGGGGTTTAGGTTGAGGAGGGGGGTTTAGGTTGAGGGGGGTTAGAATGAGGAGGTGGGTTTAGAATGAGGAGGGAGGTTGAGGATGGGGGTTGAGGTTGAGGATAGGGGGGTTGAGGTTGAGGAGGGGGGTTGAGGAGGGGGTTGAGTAAGGAAGATGAGGATGGGGGGTTGAGGGGGTTTGAGGATGGGGGGTTGAGGAGGGGGTTTGAGGATGGGGGCATTGAGGAGGGGGTTTGACGAGGGAGGTTGAGGAGGGAGGTGATAATAGGGGGGTTGAGGAAGGAGGATGAGGATGGGGGGGTTGAGAAGGGGGTTAGAGGGGGTTTGAGGATGGGGGGGTTGAGGAGTGGGTTTGAGGAGGGGATTGAGGATAGGGGGCTTGAGGAAGGAGGATGAGGGGGTTTGAGGATGGGGGGGTTGAGGAGGGGGTTGAGGATGGGGGGTTGAGGAGGGAGGATGAGGAGGGAGGTTGAGGAGGGGGTTGAGGATGAGGAGGGAGGTTGAGGATGAGGAGGGAGGTTGAGGATGAGGAGGGGGGTTGAGGATGAGGAGGGGGGTTGAGGATGAGGAGGGGGTTGAGGAAGAGGAGGGGGGTTGAGTATGAGGAGGGGGGTTGAGGATGAGGAGGGAGGTTGAGGAGGGGGATTGAGGTTGAGGAGGGGGGTTGAGGAAGGGGATGAGGATGGGGGTGGAGGAGGGGGTTGAAGATGGGGGATTTGTGGAGGGGGTTGAGGAGGGAGGATGAGGAGGGAGGTTGAGGTTGAGGATTTTGCTTCAAAGTTCTTTATTTGAATTTTTTTTTCTTCCTAAAATTTCCATTTTAAAATGAGGTGCGTGTTATACGCCGGTGCGTGTTATATGCCGATAAATACGGTAATTTCAGCATTTTATGCTAATGCTATTTTGAAATTCTTTTGGAAACTGTAAAGCAAGGTTTAAGCAAAATGTTATTTTTATTACTATGGTAGTAAAATAATAATGTTCATACTTAGTTAAAATAAACTGTATAACAGTATGCAAGATAATATAAATTATTGCAGGTAAGTAAATAATATTGAGAAAGTGGCAGATTTATTTTGTTGGCATATACAATAACTGTGTGGGAGGGCAGGTGGTTGGGTAATTGTTATTTTCTGTTATTATTTCAGTAGTATGTAGTGTGAGTATGTTATGGAGTTATTTTTATTTCTTACATTATTTGTAAAGTTATAAATATAAGTAATTTGAAAATCAAGCGCCCAAACAATGATAATTGGCATTAAGGCATAAAAATAAAAAATTGTTCAACTATTTAAAGGTTCACCGTAGATTAGGAAAGACTTCTTCTGTAAAAAAATAACATTGAGCCCTATTCTAATTTGTTGGTTAGTCGTTCAGTCACGTCCGACCCTTCCGGGACTCTATGAACCACAGCACGCCAGGTGCATCTCTCAGTCACTGCCCCTCTGAGCTCTATCAAGTTCATGTTCATTGCTTCAGTGACCTCATCTATCCATCTCCGCCTCTGTCATACCCTTCTTCTTGTGCCTTCAATCTTTCCCAACATCAGAGTATTTTCTAGGGAATCCTGCCGTTTCATAATGTGGACAAAATATTTGAGGTTCAGCCTCCTGATCATACCTTCTAGTTAACAGTTTGTCTTGATTCCCTGAAGTATTGATTTATTGGATCTTCTTGCAGTCCAAGGGACATCTAAGCAGTCTTCTCCAACACCACAATTCAAAGGCGTCAATTCTACGGCGCTCAGCCTTCTTTATTGTCCAGCTCTCACATCTGTATGTTACTACTGGGAATACCATAGTTCGAACTATAATGGCCTTTGTTGATAGTTTAATATCTTTACTTTTTTACAAGCTTGTCTAAGCTTGCCATAGCTTTCCTCCCCAGAAGCAAATGTCTTTTAATTTCATGACTACAGTCACCATCTGCAGAGATTTTGGATCCAAGGAAAATAATATCTGTCACTGCCTCCACTTCTTCCCTGTCTATTTGCCAGGAAGTGAGATCGCTGTTTGCCATGATCTTCATCTTTTTAACCTTGAGCAGCAGGCCAACTTTTGCACTCTCTTCTTTTACCCTCATCAATAAGTCCTTTAGTTCTGCCATCAGAGTAGTATCATCGGTGTATCTGAGGTTGTTGATATTCCTTCTAGCAATATTGATTCCGGCTTTGGATTCATCCAGTCCAGCTTTACGCATGATGTATTCTGCATATAAGTTGAATAAATAAGGTGACAATATACAGCCTTGTCAAACTCCTTTTCCGATCTTGAACCATTCTGTTGTCCCATGTTCGGTTCTGACCGTATTTTCTTGGTCGACATACAGATTCTTTAAGAGATGATGAGATGATCTGGTACTCCCATCTCTTTAAGTACATACCACATTTTGTTGTGATCCACACAGACAAAAAGGCTTTAAAGTAGTCTATGAAGCAGAAGTAAATGTTTTTTCGGAACTCTCTTGCTTTCTCTATTATCCAACGGAAATTGGCAATTTGATCTCTTGTGCCTCTTCCTCTGTGGAACCCGGCTTGCACATCTGGTTGTTCCTGGTCCATATATTGCTGGAGTCGAGCTTGTAGAATCTTAAGCATTACCTTGCTGGCATGTGAAATGAGTGCAATTGTTCGATAATTGGAGAAATCTTTGGCACTGCCTTTTTTGGGGATTGGGACTTAGGCTGTTAAGATCCTTCCTGTATAGATCTTCAGTGTATTCCTGCCATCTCTTCTTTATCTGATCTTCTTCTGTTAAGTCCCTACCATTTTTGTCTTTTATCACACCCACTTTTGCATGAAAGGTGCCTTTTATGTTCCCAATTTTCTTGATGAGATCTCTTTATTTACCCATTCGGTTATCTTCTTCAATCTCTTTACATCACTCATCGCAAAATGTCTCCTTGTCTCTTCTTGCTATCCTCTGGAATTCTGCATTCAGTTGGACAAATCTTTTCTTATCTCCACTACCTTTCACTTTCCTTTTTTCCTGGGCTACTATCAAAGCCTCATCAGACAGTCTGTTTGACTTCTTACTTTTCTTTCTTTTAGAGATATTCTTTATTGCTGTTTCCTGGATTATGTTGCAAACTTCGGTCCAAAGTTCTTCAGGCATTCTTCTATGTCTAGTTCCTTAAATCTAGTCTTTACTTCCACTGCATATTCACAAGGTATATTATTTATTTCATATCTACTTGGTCTGATGGTTTTCCCTCTTTTCTTCAGTTTACTTTTCAACTACTTCAATAAAAAGCTCATGGTCTGAGCAGCAGTCAGCACCAGGTTTTGTTTTTGCTGACTGTATAGAGCTCCTCCATCTTTGGCTGCAAAGTATATAGTCAATCTGATTTCTATGTTGTCCATCTGGTGATGTCCATGTATAGAGTTGTCTCAGAGGCTGTTGGAAGAGGGTGTTTGCTACGACCAGAGAATTATCAAAATTCTACTCATCTCTGACCTGCTTCATTTTGTACTCCGAGGTCAAATTTGCCAGTTATTCAAGCTGTCCTGTGGTTCCCTACTTTAGCATTTCAATCTCCTATGATGATAGTAACATATTTTCTTGGTGTTCTATGACGTGTTGAATGTCTTAGTAGAACTGGACAACTTTAGCCTCCTCAGCATCCGCGGTTGGAGCATAGACTGTAAATGGCTTGCCTTAAATTCAAATTGAAGTCGTTATGTAATTTATTGGGTTTTAACCGAGCACTGCTTTGGTCACTCTTTGATTGACTAGGATGGCTACTCCACTTCTTCTGTGGGATTCTTGACCAGAGAAGAAGATCTGGTGGTTGTCTGATGTGAAATGCCCCATTCCAGTCCATTTAAGTTCACCAATTCCCAGGATATCAATGTTTAACCTTGTCACTTCATTCTTGACCACATCTAGTTTGCCTTGGTTCGTAGTTCTAACATTACAGGTTCCTATTCTTAATTGATCTCTGCAGCATTGGACTTTCCTTTCCCCTCCAGACACATCCGCAGCTAGGTGTCCTTTCGGCATTGGCCCAACCACTTCATTACATCTGGTGCTACTTGTACTTGCCCCCTGCTCTTCCTCAGTAATGCGGTAGGCATCTTCTGACCTGAGGGTCTCATCTTCCGCTGCCATATTGTTATGTCTCTGGTTGTGCCTGTCCTTAAAGCTTTCTTAACAAAGACACTGTAATCGGTTGCCAGTTCCTTCTCCAGTGGTCCGTGATTTGTCTGACCTCTCTGTCATGACCTACCCATCTTGGCTGACCCTACATAGCTTCATCGAAGTACACAAGCCCCTTCATCACGACAAGGTAGGGATCCTAATAGAAACCAGCAAATGCCTCTAACACGTAATGCCTCTAACCCGAGTGTTTTTTTCTCTAAATGGTTAAATGTATTCTACTGGCTCAAACCTGCAATATACCTCCTTTAGCGTAAACTTGTAAACGTTGCATTTGTAAGTAGGATTTCAGGGGGTGTGATCATATGATCTGACAATATTTAAGGAAGCCCTTAATATACTTCTTAGACACAGCTAATAGTAAATGAGACCGTCATCATGACGTCAGTAAAACATGGAAGTTAGACGAAATCTGCAATTGAAGGCTACAAATTAATTAGTGCCAATAAGTAATATCTGCAGATGGGGCTCACAATCAAGCACTCTATAAAATGCATTAGATCATCTGTTTTAGTCCATGTTTTTAATTGCATGTTTGTGGGTTTGAGACTGTTGTGCAATTCATTCTAATGTGTTTCTATCCCTTCCAATGCTTTTAAAGTATAGTATTGTGTGTTTAATTGATACTACAGCTATAAGTATTTAAAAAAAAGCCTTTGTGGGTCCAATTTAGCACTAATAATATTTTTTCCAGAAATGTGACTTTAATTATGTAGAGCTCATAATATTCAAGCTTTGCTAAAACCAATGGAGTTCTAAGGCCAAATGTAGGTACTTGGCTGACACATAGTGATTGTGGGTGGGTAACTCACAATCAGATTGTGAGTAGCTAATAGAATATGTGGCAATATTAAGAGCAATTTTAAGTGTGTATAACTTTACGAATTGAGCAATAGAATATGGCCCATTATTAGTAGCTGTGTAAACCATGATCAGAAACTCCTAATTTCTGAAGACTCTTTTGGCGTAGAGTATTCCCTGTAATATGACCAGCAGATCCTCCTACCTTGTGTGCTCCTATTAGCAGTGAAGGGAGATCAGGGAGGAAGGAGGGTGAAGGAGGATTTGTTATATCATTATAACTTTTAGTGTTTGACACTATCCCTTCCCCTTCAGAAGCAAGGATTTACTAAGATAACTGCAAGCATTACACGTACTTAACCAAAGTATCATGAATGCGTCCTTGGGGGTGCAAAGGTCCCCACAATAATTATTTTTGTATTATTAAATATAGCTTTATAATATTTTCCCTGCTAGTTATGTTTGGCGGACTCTAATTTATCAAACATATTTTTAGGCAGACAGTGGTTCTTTATAATACTTAAATTCTGATAAAAGATTTTTTGTGTTTATTGTAGGTGTTTAAATCCTCCCTTGTTTACCATCTTTCTAACTCTCTATTCTTATCTACAGTTTTGGAGTATCTTTACATTCTTTGTTTGAGTAGACATCCCTTTTCAAAGAAAATGTCTTACAGAACAAAATGTAGGAGCAGTGGACACTAATTCATATTAGATAGACTATTAGCCACATTAATTTGCAAGCTCGCAACTCGCTCGTCGACAGCCGCATGTCTGCAAGTGAGTTGCGGGCTCTCGTTCCCCTCCATTTCTGTTGCTATTCAAATGCCCACAGATGGAACTCACAGCCCGAGATCAGAAAACCCTGGTTTCCAACGCAAGCAGAGCATGGCTTGAGAATGCAAGCTCATAGCTGCTGCTCACTGTAAGCCAGTAGGAATTTAAACCGTCATCATGACGGCAATAAAACCTGTGAGTGATCCCGCAGGCTCCCTATAGAAAACCCTGCTGCAGGGGTCCTGCTGCAGGGGTCCCAAACGGGACCCCCACAGGGTCTACACATTAACCTCCAATAATGCAGGAGTCCCAATCGGGACCCCGGCAGTGTCCCCACATGACCCAAATGATGAAGGGGTCATGATAGGGACCACTGCAGTGTCCCCACATGACCTCAATGATGCAGGGGTCCAGATCGGGACCCCCACAGGGTCCCCACATTAACCGCCAATGATGCAGGGGGGGGTTGTAAGTACTCCTGCGGCAACTAACATTAAGCACCTATGCTGCAGTGGCCCCCATCAGGACCCCCGGGGGATCCCCACATTAACCCTTGCAGCGGGGGTCCCGTCTGCATTTCAAATTCAAATTTTCAGCCGCGAGTCCTACAATAAATACATAGAGCCCCATGAGCCTCAAATTAACCCCATCACTCATGGGGCTTTATACAGAGCGTGAGCGTCTGTTGGTTTTGATGTATACACATACACTTATACCTTTTTAACATATGAAGAGATAAAACATCTTCCTGTTAAAATTAAATAAACATCTGTTGGTAAATATGTTTTATCAAACCAAGACTTGGCGAGCCCAAGTCTTAGATATTTCCACATGGGTGAGAAAGACCTTCAAGATGAAACGTTACAAATGTCTCAAGATAGTGTGTTCTAAGACATACGCATCTCACTTCAATACTCAATTGTCCCAAATAACATCCAGAGGTCACATGTATTTCATAATAATTAATTTTAATACTTGTAACCAGAGTGCTCTCAAGCGGATAGAAACAGATATACACAATATATTATGCATATACATTCTAATTATACCTATACATGAAAACAGGTAGTAACCTATTGTAATTGGTGGAAACAACTTTGTGACAATGAGGAAGAAATATTTTATCTAGTAGGCAGATAGAAGGTACTTGGTCTTTCCTTGTTCTGTTCTTTTTCTGACTGGTTGTTTTCCTTCTTTCTGGTCTTGCTGGTCTTTTCTGTATGTCCTGACAGTCCTGTCTGTGCAAACCTCTGACTGTCATTATTTGGCATAAACCTATGCCCCCCTCATATATTATCTAAGATATCTTACTATATCTGTCTATATCCATATTCTATCCTATCTCTACAACTCTTTCTAACAAACCAGTAACACAAAGAGGGATTACTTCAGAATATCTTGAGAAGGGATCATAAAATGAGACAGGTGTTATCCTGAAATCATATACATGGTAATGTATAAACTTTGTTTAACTTTTTTTAATTGTAATGGAGGTAAATTAGTCCAATAAATTCACAATCCTTCTGTTACCCTTTTGGGAGTGCCAACAGAACCAAGACTAATTAGCACATTCATTCCGGACGGTAGGTGTTAATCAATATATTTTATTCTTTGCCCATATTCCCTAAAACAGACTGATTGACTTTATTCAATAATATCACCATTTAACTCTGTTACAAAACCAATTATTACATAGTTACATGGGGCCTCATTCTATTAGCGGCCGTAAATCGGCCGTAAGGCTGCGATTCCTTGCGGGGGTTCTGTTAACTCGCGATTCTATTATACGGCCCCGCAAGGATCTCATCTTATGGCCGGCCGCATATCTTGGAACCGGCCGTAAGCGCAGAAATCTAAAAACGCAAAAATAAATTCAAGCCTGCACTGTACAGATCTGTAAATGCTAGGGATCATATTGGGGGACATGAGGATTAAAAGTAACCCACTCTCAAGCTTGCACATCAGCCCAAACCCGAGTTCAAATTAACTGTTTATTTTCCGGCTGCGGCGTGGGTGTGTCTGAGGTGCTCCAAGCACTCTGGACTTTTTACATGGATATTTTACGGATATTAAAAATAAAATATTTTACGGATTTGAGTATAGGATAATTATGTGCTATTTTTTCTAACACCTAAAATCCCTTTATAGTCTTCTCAAAGTGTAGGATGGCTTTATTTGAGCTATTTTATGTGCTTAATTGGTGCTAGCGGGACCTCTTTCCTGCAAGTAAGCAGCGGCTCGTTTTTAGCCTTGCAGAGAGGTTTCCCGGAGCAATTGAATTGCAAATAGGAGTTTCTTATGGCCGAAACTCTTGCGGCCGTTTTAGATCAAAGGCTTTCCTCTGGCGCGAGCGGCCGCAAGAGATAGCAAGGCACCGGCCGCAAGCCTGCCGGAGCCTCCGGCCGTAAGGGAATAGAATAGCCGAATAGCTTGCGGACGGTCCTTGCGGCCCCGCAACGGCTGCGGCCGCTAATAGAATGAGGCCCATAGTAATTAAAGTTGGAAAAAAAAAGTAGTCCATCAAGTTCAACCTTTTTAGATCTCCTCGGATCCGCAATATGCAAATTACGTGTTAATTGTTAATTGATCCAGAGGAAGGCAAACAGAAAAAAACCCAGTGAAACTTTGCCAATTGTCTCAAAGGGAAAAAAATATATAAACTTCCTTACTGACCTCAGATACTGGCGATCTGACTCCTACCTGGATCAATACTGCCTCTCTAATTATCCAGGATAACCCTGAATGCTCTTTCTATTTAAAAAAATATCCAATCCCTATTTAAAGTTATCTATCGAATCCGCTGTCACCACCTCCTTTGGTAGAGAATTCCACAAATTAACCACCCTTACTGTGTGTAACAGAACCCATCACTGTTTTACCCTGTTTTATGGTTAAAATATGATCACATTGCTGTACTGTAGATATGTTGTTTTATGTTCTACAGAATATATTGGCTCAGAATATTACAGCTACAAGGCTAATAGATAATCCTATTACAGAGACTCCTCATAAGATAAGGAAGTCTATTGTATAAAGTGTTTTCATTATTAGACATAGAACAAAGAAGTATAATCTGATCAATGTCTGATTGTATCAAAGTAGCCAGGTAGCCTCAGGGAGGTGTGACCACACCTGTTGTCCCTCTATGTGTATTGTGTGGCCAACTATGGGGAATGTTTATTGCCTGTGGGAAGAGATATGTATATATATTTCTGCACAACAAAATAAAGACAGTATTTTTTGACTCCCAATTGAGTGTCGTCCAATATGGGAGATTGGGGATGGTGAGACTGTAGTGCTTCTTGGATATTTTACTGTATACCAGCGGAGATATTGGATTCGTGTTCCAACTCCGTTACACCTCTTGTCAGTTGAAAACCTCTTGGCACAAAAAGCTCACTTGACAAAGCCTTGTATTGACCCTGGATATACAGTATTTATATAAGGTAATCATAACCCCTCTTAGACGCTTTTTTTCTAGAGAAAATAGTTTAATTTGGTTAGTCTCTCTTA
The DNA here is from genome assembly GCA_027410445.1 of Discoglossus pictus. Taxonomy (NCBI): domain Eukaryota; kingdom Metazoa; phylum Chordata; class Amphibia; order Anura; family Alytidae; genus Discoglossus; species Discoglossus pictus. The sequence continues at coordinate 63,986,891 of CM050165.1, read as the reverse complement.
ATAACTTAGGCCCTTCATTCCCCTTATTAGTTGTGTTGAACTTCTCTGTACTTTTTCCAGCTGTTAAAAATGTCCTTTTTAATTAGTGGTGCCCAAAATTGTACTCCATATTCCACATGAGGGCGTTCTAGGGATTTGGACAGTGGCAGAATTACATTTGCTGCCCTTGCTTCTATACCCTTCTTAATACATGCTAATATTTTACTTGCATTTGCAGATGCTGCTTGGCATTAATCACTGTTACCTAGGTGGTTGTCCACAAGTACTCCTTAAATCCCTTTCCATATCAGGTAACCCTAGATTTGCTTTCATTAAGAAAATTGCATAGCTATTTTTCCTTCCCAGATGCATAACTTAATAATAATAATAATTATAATAATAATAATAATTTATGCAAATCCCTTTTTGGAAAGTACATCATTATCTGATTTAATTACCTTGCTCAACTTAGTGTCATCAGTATAAATGGAGACAATACTTTCCAATCCTACTTCTAAGTCATTAATAAATATGTTAAAAAAGAGAGGACTTAGTACTGAACCCTGAGGAACCCCACTTGCCACATTAGTCCAATCTGAGTATGTTCCATTTACAACAACTCTTTGCTTCCTGTCTTTTAGCCAGCTCTCAACCCATGAGCAGATATTTACTGCAATTCATGTATCCATTAATTTGCTCAATATTCTCCCATGTGGCACTGTATTAAAAGCCTTTGCAAAATCCAAAAATACTACACCCACTGAGTTGCCTTGATCCAAGTTCCTACTAACCTCTTCATATAAATTAATTTGATTTGTTTGACATGTCCTATCCCTCATAAATCTTTGTTGATTCCTACTTATAATCTCGTTTAAATAGACATATTCTTGTATACTATCCATTATTAACCATTCTAAAAGCTTTCCCACTACAAAAGTGAGACTTACAGATCTGTAATTTCCTGGATTTGTTCTTGCTTCCTTCTTAAATATAGGTATCACCTCTGCTTTTCTCCAGTCATCTGGTAGAGACCCTGTGTTGGTTTGACCATTACAGAGCCCAGTCCCCTCAGTACCCCTGGATGTATTCCATCAGGACTTGGGGCTTTATTAACATTTATTTTTTTCAACCTCTTTTGGATTTCTTCCTGTGTTAACCATTATTTGGTGAAGGCAGTGTAGCCACATTATGTTGCAGTGACCAGTATTTGGGTATACTGAAGAAAATAACCTATTTAGCTCATCTGCCTTTTCCTGGTCACTAATTATCAGACGGACTGTGTCACGTTGTAATGTCCCTATAGCTTCCTTCCTCGCCTTCTTCCCATTAATATATTTAAAAAATATTTTAGGGTTAGTCTTACTCTCCTTTGCAACTAACTTTTCATTTTCTATTTTAGCCCTTTTGCAAGCCTTGTTGACTTCCTTGTATTCACTTAAGCAGTCTGTAACCCTCTTTTTTCTATAATTGAAATGCCTTTATTTTACATATTTTTTTCATCTTCATATTTAAGTGATTGTTAAGCCACATGGGTTGTTATTTACTACTTCTACTTTTATTTCCACATGGTATGTGGTGATAAGTATGTATATTTAATAAGGATTTGAGTGTTGTCCATTTATGTTCAGTATTTTTACCTGTCAGTTCTCTGTCCCAGTCTATACTTTGTATTGCTGCCCACTGACAGATAAAATATGCCCTTTTAAAATTAAGACTTTTTGTTGGACGTTTATAATTTAGTTTTTTTAATTCAATCTCAAATGAGACTGTGTTGTGATCACTGTTTCCTTAATGTTGCCCTATTTAAACATTTTATACTATAACAATATTATTTGTGAAGACTGAATCCAAGATTCATTTCTAGTAGGTTCGTGTATAACCTGGGCCAGATAATGATACCTAATTGTACTCAAGAACCTGCTCCCCTTAGTTGAACTGCTGGTCTCATTCATCCAGTTTATTCATCCAGTTAAAATCTCCCATTATTAGAACTTGCCCATGCTTAGCTGCATTTCCAATGTGTTACAATAATTGCAGTTCCTCACTTTCAATTATATTTGAAGGTTTATAGCATACTCCAACCAATATTCTTTTAGAACTTGCTCCTCCGCTATTTAACTCTACCAACAAACATTCAACATTATCTCTAGTTCCACCATAAATATCTTCTCTGACTATAGGCTTAACATACAGACAAATCCCTCCTCCTCTTTTACCATTTCCCCAATCTTTCCTAAATAGGTTATAACCATCCAGATTACCAGTCCAGTTGCAAGATTTATCACAGCATGTTTAAGTAATGCCTATTAAATCCCATTTCTCATTAACTGCTAATAAATCTAACTCTCCTATTTTTCCTGGCAAGCTTCCGGCATTAGCAAGCATACATCTTATGTTATGAGTTTGTAGTTTTGTGGTGCCTGTCTCTGTATTTGAGTTACTTAATAATACCTCCCTATTTACTATACTAACCCTCCCCCATCTCCTCCCCCTTGACTAGTTAATTTGTTCCTTACCCCCTCTTCACTTTCTACCCCATTACTTCTATCTAGTCCCTCCCCCCACCTACTAGTTTAAAAACTCCCCCAGCCGTTCTACCATCCTTTCCCCTAGCACGCCAGCTCCCTCTTCATTAAGGTGCAATCCATCACTGCCATAGAGAGTGAACCCAAGTGAGAAGTAAGCCCAGTGCTCTAAAAAAACAACCCCCTCCTTAATGCACCACTTTTTTAGCCACACATTAACCTCCCTAAGCTCCTTCTGTCTCCCTGAATCTAGCACGTGGCACTGGTAGCTACTCGGACTCTCCATCTTCCACTAACTTTGTCATTGGTACCAATATGTACCAAGAACGCCAGTTCATTTTCAGCCCTCCCCAATAATTTATCTACCAGATTCACAACATGCCGAACCCGAGCACCCGGGAGGCAGCAAACTGTTTGATTGCCGGGATCTGGGTGACAAATCACCCTGTCTACCTTCCTAATAATAGAGTCCCCTACAGCCAAAACCTTTCTCTTGCGCTGCCTATGCTGCCCTCCCACTCCTCCAGTAGAATTGTTCTCCCGGCTGTTACAGGTAACACCTCTGTCTGGAATTGGCATTCCTGAATGGAGAAACCCAACAGTTTCCCTCAATCTGGCAAATCTGTTGGTGTGTGCCAACTCATAACTGTCCCGCCTCCTCCTACTGTTCCCCCTTGCTCCCCTTGTAAGTGTAACCCAGCTAATTACCTGGACATCCTCACTAGCCCCATCTCCACCCTCCATGCTAGGCCCAGCTTAACTGTTCTCAGTGAGCACCAACTCCCTTTCAAATGGAGCAATATCACTAAGTGCTGCAATTATCCTCTCCAGTTCTCCAATTTGAGCTTCAAGAAAGGCAACATTATTATTAAAAACACCTATACAGCAAACCATACATAGCAATACTACACATATATACAGCCCTATTAAATTTGAAGCCCGTAGCGGCATCGGCAAGCCTGCAAAGTCTGCATTCTTGAAATTTTGGCTGTGTTACAGAGCTATTAAATTCCACCATGCCGCGAGTTACGGGCCATAGACGCAAGCCCATAAACCATTCTTGCACATGGTGCATGTGCAGCCGTGAGCATGATCAATTAGTCAAACCCATAGTTACGGGTTTAGACAGAGCCAATGGCAAAAGAGATTGTCATCATTACATCACTGAAAAATGTAGATAAGATTTCAAAACCTTACAGGTTTCAATAACGAGGTTCCATTGGACCCGCATTCCAGAAATAATGCAATATTAATAAATCAGTTAAAATATTCAAGTTCATGTGCGTTCCATTATATGTATTAACACATTGATTGCTGGGATCGATATAACATGGAAAATAAACATAAAAAAGTATTTTATAAAGCAGGTTGTAAGCTTGAGAATTGAGTGCTATTAATGTTAATACCTAACATCACTTTCCCTTTAAATTATAAGTGCAGTAGATTGTGTATATTTGCATTTACAGTGCTACAGATAGGACTTTAACCCTTGGTCCTCTCTAGTACCCGTTGGCTTTTTGGCTCCATTTGCAGGTTACGGGGTTGAACACCAGTGAATTAGTTGCAATTTAATACCGATTTTCGAACATAACAGTTACAGGCTTTAAAGAACAAAGGATTTGCGGCTACGGAGTGCAATTTTCGACATTCCTATAGTGTTTTTTAGCCCTTACCCCACAAGTCGTTGGAGGGTTGATATACAGTGCCAATTTAATAGCTGCAAGTCTTACGGGCTATGTTACAGGCTACGGTTTTTAATAGGGCTGATAGTCTTGTATCACACAATCAACAAAACTGTTTTACATCATTATTGATTGAATTGACTGTTTTGATAAACTAAATTAAATGTAATAAATTTTGATGTAAGACCAGTAACCAAAAAATAGCTTGCCAATACCTAAATACACAGGTTAATTAGCTTGCAATCTCAGATACAATATTACCACCATTGATACATATTGCTTCAGTATATATTTTTATATTGTAACTTCCATATAAATTGTTATACCGTTGTTTACTGCTTTCATAGAGTAACAGGTTATATTGCTAATTATCAATATCATATATACTGTATCGACTAGGCAGCAGATTGTTTATACACTCTGTGTATTATTTCTGAATTGCACTAACCAAATAATAGACTGTTGTTAGACTGTTAACCAAACTTTATAAGATTATATACAATGTTTATATACTCCTATATTGAACTAACTGAATATAGATTGTATTAAAATAAATTGTCAATCCACATTTGCTAAATATATATACACTGCTTATTGATTTCTGTATTGATCTAACCATATATAAAGTGTTAAGACTAATATCCAATCATCCAAAAGAGATTGTAATAGACATCGGGTAGATTGTACATTGTGATCTAACTAAATATCAAAGCTTACAAGTTTAAACACTTATAATTATTAATCCTTGGTATTCCTATTATCCCAATAAATGCTATTTCTGCAAACAGCGTATACTTGTCTATAAATTGTAATTAATCTATACACTGTACTATTTTAAGAAACTACCGTATATACTCGAGTATAAGCCGTCCCGAGTATAATCCAAGGCACCTATTTTACCACAAAATACTGGGCAAAATGAGTGACTCGAGTATAAGCCGAGGGTGGGAAATGTGCTGCCCCCTGTGTCCCTCTTGTGCCCTCTGTGTCCCCCTCTTGTGTCCCCCTCTCTCTCCCGTGTCTCTTCTCCCCTCTTCCTTCCCTGTGTCTCTTCCCCCTCTCCCTTCTCTGTGTCTCTCCCCCCCCCCTCCCTTCCCTGTGTCTCTTCCCCCCTCTCCCTTCCCTGTGTCTCTTACCCCCCTCTCCCTTCCCTGTGTCTCTTCCCCCTCTCCCTTCCCTTTGTCTCTCCCTCCCTCCTCATCCTCAACCTCCCTCCTCAACCCCACTCCTCATCCTCAATCTCCATCCTCATCATCTCTCCTGAACCTCCCTCCTCAACCCTCTCATCCTCAACCCCCTTCTCCTCAACCCCCTCCTCACCCCCCCCCCCTCCTCAACTTCCCTCCTCAACCCCCCATCCTCATCCTCAACCCCCCATCCTCAACCCCCTCCTCAACCTCAACCCCCCTCCTCATCCTCAACCCCCTCCTCAACCTCCCTCCTCAACCTCAACCCCCCTCCTCATCCTCAACCCCCCTCCTCATCCTCAACCTCCCTCCTCATCCTCAGCCCCAGTCCTCATCCTAAACCCCTTCCTCATCCTCAACCCCAACCTCAACCTCCCTCCTCATCCTCAGCCCCCCTCCTCATCCTCAACCCCTTCCTCATCCTCAACCCCCACCTCAACCTCCCTCCTCAACCTCAACCCCCCATCCTCAACCCTTCTCCTCATCCTCCCTCCTAATCCTCAACCTCATCCTCAACCACCCTCCTCAACCACCCTCCTCAACCTCAACCTCCCTCCTCAACCCCCTCCTCAACCTCCCTCCTCAACCTCAACCCCCCATCCTCAACCTCCCTTCTCAACCTCCCTCCTCATACTCAACCCCCCGTCCTCATTCTAAACTCCCCCTCATTCTACCCCTCTAAATACCCCCCTCTCGCTTTCTCCTCACTTACCTGCATCTGAAGCTCCTGCTCCGGCCTCCGCTCCTTCCGGCATCTTGACGTGGCCCGCATGTGACGTCACGGCATTAGCATATACCGTGTGCCGGCACCCGGTATATGCTAATGACGTGGCGTGCATGTTACGTCACGGCATTAGCATATACAGGTTGCCGACACCCTGTATATGCTAATGCCGTGACGTCACATGCGCGCCACGTCAAGACGCCGGAAGGAGCGGTGGCCGGAGCAGGAGCTCCAGATGCAGGTAAGTGAGGGGAAAGGGAGAGGGGGGGGGTATTTAGAGGGGTAGAATGAGTGGGGGGTTAAGAATGAGGAGGGGGGTTGAGGATGAGGAGGGGGGAGGGAAAGAGACACGGGGGGTTAGAGAGACACAGGGGGTAGAGAGACACGAGGGGGCAGAGAGACAAGGGGGGGTGGTAGAGAGACACAGGGGGGGTTTAGAGAGACACGGGGGGTTAGAGAGACACAGCGGGGAGAGAGACTCGAGTATAAGCCGAGGGGGCCCTTTTTAGCCTTAAAAAAGGGCTGAAAAACTTGGCTTATACTCGTGTATTTACGGTATATTAATCTATGTAGTGTAATATTTATGTCATATCAAATTGCATGACAGTAACTACCAATTTAGAAACAGCCAATAGTAAATGAGACCGTCATCATGACATCATTAAAACATGGAAACTAAACAATCAATTAGCATTTAGAAGTCCGATTTGCAAAATGAATGTCGTTACGGTTCTATTCCATGTGGGTGGCCTGATATGTAATAACCCCTTGATTCCCGAGATTGATATAACACGGAAATGAAATGTGGAAAAAAAAAATCACATTTCTTAAAAAATTAAGAATGTGAATCTTCATTTCACATTTTCTCTCCTGCGTGCTTTTGAAATTCCCTTTGAGTATTTTGATTTTTCAGGTTTTGGATGGAGTGATGTTTCTGGGTAAAATGGTGTCCATCTCAGGTACAATAACTGTCTTCATTGTGGTTTTTAATCGAATGACTATGTATATTCATCCTTAAGTTCCATTTTTTGTTGTTTTCCCCAATGTAACAGCCTGTTTCACATGTATAAAATTTTATTATGTATACCATATTTGACAATGTATATGAATATGACTCTCTGACATTAACGGTCTTGTTGTTAAATGTGGCAGTGTCATCCTTACAAATGTGTTAACATAATTTACAGACAGCTCTGCTGTAAGGTTCTGTTTATTTTTTTTTATGTTCAGTTATTCATTGGCCAATCTCCTGCTGAAATTTTTAGTTTCAGATTTGGTGGTTAATTAATCACAAAGATGTGAGGTTTGGGGAATATGTTTTAATTCTGCATCCTCAGATAGCAGGATGGTATCTAGTCACTAGAGGTGTACATTAAGTTGTTTCCTTTGTTTTGTACTTTAACAGGTGTTCACATGGTGTTTTAATGGCAGAGATTATTTTATATGGTCAGTGTTGGAGCAAATGCAGTGGTATCTAATGGCTGGGCTGTGGATGATGGCTTGCTTTGTTAGATGGATGGACACTGGAGCTGTGAAGGTATGATCTGTATTATACTTCAGCTATTGTCCTATCCACTGCACTATGTTTCAATCCAGTCCTTGAAGTCTAACAATTCGTTTTTTTTTTTTATATGAGACAGTGTACAATTCTTTACCCAATTCTAGATAAACTACATCTGCTACTCCACTCTGGTCTGTAACTGTGGTTACATTAGGTTTTGCACAATTAAGCAAATATGGCACCCATACTTTAGTAATTTGTTATATGTCTAAACATCCTTTTTGTTAAAACTAGTGTTACATTGCCAACAAAAGAAGGCAACATGAAAACACTGTAACATTATTTATACAGAATATTAGATGCATTACAAGATAGAACATAGTTCTAGAAAACGACAAGGAAGAGGAACATGTAAGGGTACAGATTAATGACAGGGAGGGAGATACAAGTACTATGGTAACCAGTGGTTTTCAATAAGGTGAGTGTTTACAAGAAAGAATGAGCAAGAGCAGGAATAATGCCCGCTAGTTCCTATGCTATGTGATCATAAGTAGAACATGATTACTTGATCACTATTTTATATGCTTGCACAAGATTTATTTTTGTGTATGTGTGACCATTATCACAAAATCAAAAGTCATATTTTCAACTTCTTACAACTGTGTCATGAGATGCCGCACATTGATTTGTTTACTTTGGTATCTGGGGGGACTATTTTTGCCCCACCCAAAAAATACCAAAATATATTAAAAAAGACATTATTTTGTTCAGAGAAAACAAACTATTTTCTAGATTCGTAATGACAGGTATTTCTCGTGACCTATTCCTTCTGTCCCATTTGTTGGTTCATCTGCTGTCAGAGGTGTATTACAAGCTCATGCAATCATGACACTGCATATAGTAGGGGCTCCTTGTTAATGTCATTAAGCAATGAAAAACAGTTCATTCAAAAGACAGACTGACGCGGCAGTAGTGCAAGACAGTAAACTAATGTTGCTCAGTAGAGTGGTCCATTTTAGTTCCAGAGTTTTGATAACCAGCAAGCAGTGGTAACCATGCTCACAATTCTGGGTTACTACAAGGTGACAAAATTACAAACTGTAAAAACGGTCAGGCACAGAATGTTTGAGCTTAAAGAATAAGAAAGTAGAAAGTTAAAAGGGGACCACAGTGCTCAGAACCAAAGAATAAAGCCATTTTGAGCCTCCAGGGCATTCTGGCATATTCTGGCACTTTTGTCTAACCTAGTCATTTATCTATTGTGAGGGTTCCTTGTGAGCATTGGAAATTTGGGGCAAATTTGGCCTACAAGAGATGTTCCAGTCTAAAATAAAATTTTGAGCAGTAGAAAAATAATTCCCCAATGTTTTGTATATACACATTTTTGTATATAATTACTTTTATATAGCATTGGTTTTAACAATTAGACATTTGTATGTATCTATTAATTAGTTGGATATTTAGAATATTTTATTTCCAACAGTGAGAGAAATATATATTGCTCTTTATCAAAGAAATCTGTGAGGGCTAGTAATCCTATTTTGTATATCACATGAATGTCAAATTATAGGGTCTTTTACAAAAATATTTCTGTTTGTTATGTGTCAAAACAAGCTGATTGTGTCAAAAGTACAAGAGCCAGTTCAAGGGCAAATCAAGCTACAGCTGTAATCATAATTTGAGAAAATGACATTCATGTTGTGTATTCCTCAGCAGGTCATGACACCTATTATACAGAGGTCTTTTAGCAATAAAAGGCAAATGTTAACACTTTTACAAATAGATCTGCATTTCTTCAGAGCAACTTCTGTTCAGGTTAAACTTCCCATTTAATCATTGTTTGGATTGGAGACATGATCTTTGCCGGCAGTAACCCCAACAGAAGATGGATAGATGCTCAAACATAAAATGTGTTGCAGCACCTGGGAACCTGCTTTGATAGAGTATTAGACTGAGTACAAGGTATTTCCAAGGTAATAACACAATTTCATCAGAATTTAAACACATTTTTATAAACTTTTCCTGATTCAATCTGAAGTGGTAGTTAATCCATTTGAAAGACTTATCTTGTGAGAATAAACAGAATTGCTTAAAGTAGCAATTTCTAAACACAAGAATAATTGTCATGCTTAGAATGATAAAGTTTTGGTGATGAAATCAACGGAGATGTTCCTTTAGTTAAATACATACTTAGATGTAGCAGAAAACCAGTAGGGAGATTACAAGGAGTTTTAATCCATACACAAATATGGCATGAAGATACAAATTTGGCCATTTGAGCTATTTAAATGAAGGAGTTTATTGGAAGGACCTACTCAGTCTTCTAGGAAACCACTGAGAACAATGAAGAGGGCATTTTGGTGGTAGCCATTATTCACCCCTTGAGATAAAACTCAATGCACCCCCCCCCCTCCCGCTTTCCTATTCCCTCTATCCTTTTTTCTCATAGATTATTATTGTTTTGTTTTTATGTAAAATTATGCTTTTATGGTTAATCAAAACCAATAAGAAAAGAAGAAAAGGAAAGAAAAAAAGGAAAAGAAAGAAAATGTTTAAGATACCAATATGCTGTAACAAACTTGCAATGTACAATTAGATTTTGTGTACTTTCCTTGTATTTCAATAAAAATGATTTAAATAAAAAAAGAAAACAGGGCTGAATGAATGAGATCATTTCAAGTGCTCTTCACAGTGTGAAAGAGCACAACATTTCATATTGAAATTATCTAAATGTTTTTTTATTAGACTAAAAATTGTATAAAATTATACCTAATGGACTTAGTCCTGCAAGGCTACTGCAACTAATCCGGTTATAGTGGTGTTTCCCCCATTGAAGTGTATGTTAAGGGTTTTGCCTGACAGCAAGAGCCGTCCAAGAGACCAGTGGCATCATCCCCAAGAAGCTATTCCTGGTGACATGCCCTCTATAAGAAAAGGGAGAGTTTCAGATGACCAGTTATCACTGAACATGTATATACATATGGTATTTAGTGACAACATTCTCTCATAATTAGTCACCATTTATACTGTGTTTTTCATTTAGAATAATATGAGAGTCAAATCATCAAGTGGCATATCACAGATTATCAAAAAAATTAGAAGAAAAAGAGCCACTCAAAATAGATGTATGATACCTTACTGTTATTTAGAGGTCTAGTCGCCTAAAGCGAAGCGAGATCCTCAGTTGCTGGCATGGAGCACGGAAGGCGCTCCTTGCCAGCAACTGCGGACCTCGCAACATTTACGGACTTACGACAAATAGGAGACGCGGCACTTAGAAAATAAAACACTACGACCCTGCAAAGATACGACTTTAACGGCCGACCCACGCGAACCTGAAAACATTACTTTATTAATGTACTATTTATTTCATTACCATACACCAAACAGCATTAACTCACTTACAATTTCATTGCCGTCATTTTTTGATGGGCAATATTCTAGTATATATATATCTCAGCGTGAATTTCCTTTTGTTTATATGGTTCTTGATACTACAATTTATACAAAGATATCATAGTGTATATTGTTTCTATATATTTTTTTCTAACTGGTCTTTATTTTATTATCAAATTAACTAAATTAACATCACATTAGTATATTTCTCTCTGATATACAATAGTAGCTGGAATATTAAGATGATCCTTTTATCACATTATAAATGGACATGTGTCCAACTCTAGTTCATAACCTTGCTCAGATCACCAATATATTCCACACTGTTTAAGTTGATCCATAAGCCTCTTGAAATAAGAGAAGAGGACATGAATGGATCATGTCACTCTGGAGATAGATGTGACTAAGACTCACCGATTTACAGCCTTATTAAATTCCAGCCTCGTATGTTCAACGTGTAGCATGTAAGGGCTGCGTGCTTGAAATTTGGCCTTTTACGTCTCTATTAAATTAAAATGGGCTGTGAGCTACTAATGAGAGAGGCTATTCCGTAAACCAGTTCTCGGTCGTCGTAGTTGCGTGCTGGAACGCAAACAATGAAACAATCGCGTAGTTACGGGTTCAGATGGAGCCAATGGAAAAAGAGATCGTAAGCATTACGTCACTGAAAAAGGGGAGGATAGATTTCAGAAGTCACGTTGCAATTTAATAGCTGAATTGAACAAGTAGCGGTTACGGGCATGACAGATCAAAGGACTTCCGTGCGCGAAGTTCAGCGTTGCTCAGCACGTAGCCTATTCTCGGCCGTCCTGTGTGTTAACACACAAGTCCGCTGCGAGCAACGTTACAGGGCTAACCTTAACACGTAACACGTAAATCTGGAGTTACAGGCTACATTTTACAACGTAGCCCCAATTTAATGAGGCTGATAGTTACCATTAATCATCAGAAATCACATTTTATATCTCTTTTCTAAACAGTCAATGAGCAAAATATTGCATCAAATGGATTTAAATATAGCTATTGCACCGCCCTTCTGTCATTTTTAAGATTTTAATCGTCCATTATTTTTGGTTTAGAAAACATACTGATAAAGATTTTAAACTTAGTCTTTGTGTGTTTACATGTTACCAGGTTATTACTTTTGGTCATGAGTCTATATTTCTTATTGCACTTTAGGACATGACACCAATTAATACTATTCTTATACCATGTCATTCTTAGTGTCTATCCCTTACATTGAGATCCATTTCTGCATAATAATATGGACAGTGTGTCTATATAAAACAGACTTTTTTGAAGAAGTATACTGTTCTCAGATTGTAAAAAAAAAATGCAGCAATTACGCATGTGATATGAGTTGCAAGTTTAGCAATGTAACTGTAATTTCCTCTAATGGCAGCTACATTGTCCTCATAGTTACATTTATTTCTCTATAAACTGACATAATGCAGTGTGTCAAATCACATATATAGTTGTGAGCGTACGAGTCGTTGCTCACGCTTGCGGGCTCGCGTAGCGAGCCCGCGGCCCTCGCGAAGCGAGCCGCGGCCCTCGCGTAGCGAGCCGCGGCCCTCGCGTAGCGAGGTCACTGGGCAAGGGCCTCAGTTGCTGGCATGGAGCGCCGAAGGCGCTCCATGCCAGCAACTGAGGCCCCTCGCGAAGCGAGGGCCTCAGTTGCTGGCGAGGTCACTGGGCACGGGTCTCAGTTGCTGGCATGGAGCGCCAAAGGCGCTCCATGTCAGCAACTGAGGCCCCTCGCGAAGCGAGGGCCTCAGTTGCTGGCGAGGTCACTGGGCAACGGCCTCAGTTGCTGGCATGGAGCGCCGAAGGCGCTCCATGCCAGCAACTGAGGCCCCTCGCGAAGCGAGGGACTCAGTTGCTGGCGAGGTCACTGGGCAAGGGCCTCAAACCCTCGCAAAATTCACGTCGCTACTCAAAAAACACGACACACAAATTACGACACTCGCTAAATTTTACGAGGCACGCAAACAACGTACGAAACACGTTACCACACATTACGACCTCGCAAACATCGGACGCAACACGCCGACATACAAACATTTAAAACACAATACATACACACAGCACATACATAAAAAACTTACCTACACCAAGAGGGAGCACCCAGGACCTCAAAAATGCAACTTACACCTCGATTTTACTCGAAATAAAACAGTTTAGAGACTAAAAAAAAATCTAAGCGACAGAAAAAATGGCCGCCGAACAAAACGAAAACGAGGCTACAGCACTCTAAACTCGCAAAACAGCACAAAACACCTACGGATATTCCGATACAGACCTATACCACACATTACTCGCCATTTTACACCAATGCGGAAGTACACGACTACGCTAACGGTTTGGTCTCGCGCACGCACAGTGTTACACTGCACACATTCAGCACGCTTATACAGCAGCTCCACACCACTAATGCTGCAGCAACATCAACACAGATTGCCAGCTCTTCATCACAATGCTTCAAAATAGGTACACTATATTCATTTACTAATTTAGCTACCTTACAATTTCATTGCCGTCATTTTTTGACGGGCAATTCGCTAGTCACATATATAGTTGTGAGCATACGAGCCGTTGCTCACGCTTGCGGGCTCGCGAATCGAGGGCCGCAGTTGCTGGCCAGGAGCGCCAAAGGCGCTCCTGGCCAGCAACTGTGAGCCCGCAAGCGTGAGCAACGGCTACAACTAACCCCTACATCTAACCTGTAACCCCTACATCTAACCCGTAGCCCCAACCCATCTAACCTGTAGCCCCGACGCTGGAGCGCTGGCAATGTTTTTGTATTTTGCCGGTGATTGCCGTACAGCCTCTATGTCCCTCTCCTCCTGTTGCTAGGATACCAGTCCTGTTCCGGTGCTTTGCAGTCTTGATTTGTCCCTTGCCGCTCTCCGTATTCAGTAGCAGGAGTAAGTGGATCAGGAAGTGGTGCTGTCCGAGCATGAGCTGAGGACACCGGAGGAGGTTGGGGAGACAGACGGGCTCCCGCCGTATGTATGGTGTCCCTGTCACCCTGAACACCATGCAGTTGCCTCCATGCTGTGTGTGAGATTCCTTCATATAGTGCTGGGAACTGCCCACCATGCACCGGGAGCCCTGCTATGTGTGTGATACACTGGGACTGTGTGTGGTGATTATATTCGTCCTATGTAAGGGAGAGGAAGTGATAGCACAGCGCTGCCCTTCTAAATATTTATATTTCCTTTATATAATTGTTCCCTCTGACAGCTCTCCTATAACCTTTTCACATAAGAGACTTCCATAAGGGAAGTGGGACCCCATAAACACTCAGTTCAGTATCTATAGTAGTTACACTTTACTTTTCCTCTCAGTGTGTTCCACTTTCAGGTCTCTGTCCATAGTATACTTTATTAGATGTGATACAAGGCTTCACAAGTCCCAGAGCCAGGGAGTCATGGCCCCTAAATGTTACTGCTGGCTGATAACGTTATAAAATTATGTAGTAGATAGATTAGAGATATTGACAAAGCACAACTTTATATATCACACACACATATATATATATATATATATATATATATATATATCACATATATATATATCACATATATATATATATATAAATCATATATATATATATATATATATATCACATATATATATCATATATATATATATATATATATATATATATATCATATATATATATATATATATATATCATAGATATATATATATATCACATATATCTCATATATATATATATCATATATATATATATATATATATATCACATATATCTCATATATATATATCAGATATATATATATATATCACATATATCTCATATATATATATATATATCACATATATCTCATATATATATATATATATCACATATATCTCATATATATATATATATATATCACATATATCTTATACTCAGTTGCTGACAAGGAGTGCCAAAGGCGCTCCTTGCCAGCGAGGGCCTCAGTTGCTGGAAAGGAGCGCCAAAGGCGCTCCTTGCCAGCAACTGCGACCCTCGCAAACTTTACTTCGTAACTCAAGCAACATACGAGACACGTTACCACACATTACGACCTCGCAAAAATCGCCCACAACCCGTGGACATCAAAAAATGTAAAACACAATAAATACACACAACACATACATAAAAAGCTTGCCTACAGCAAGAGGGAGCATCCAGGACCTCAAAAAATGAAGTTACACATTAATTTAACTCAAAATAAAAGAGTTTAGACACAAAAAAATTCTCTACGCGAGAGAAAAAATGGCCGCCGAACAAAATGAAAACGAGGCTGCAGCACTCTAAACACACAAAACACCACAAGAAACTCGCAAAATACCACAAAACACCTACGGATATTACGCTACAGACGCATACCACACAGTAGCCGCCATTTTAGAAAAATAACTTATACAATGCGGAAGTACACAGCTACGCTAACGGTTTGGTCTCACGCACGCACACTATTACACCGCACACACTCATGACGCTTACACAGCAGCTCAAGGCCACTAATGCTGCAGCAACCTCAAAACAGATTGTCAGCTCTTCAACAGAATTCTTCCCGCATATATTACTTCAAAATATAGGTAAAGTAGATTTATTTGATATTATACACCAAACAGCATTAGCTCACTTACAATTTCATTGCCGTCATTTTTTGACGGGCAATTCGCTAGTCTAATATATGAAAGAGCATGGTGAGATAAATGATAAAGGGAGTGGTTTCAGAAAATTATAGGCTGTCAATTGTTAACTTGTTAAAAATAAACGAAATGTAAATTTCATATGATAATTTCACCAAGGACGAAAAAATTATTTGCAAAACTATTTACAAAATTTACGTAAAATAAATAAATACCTGAGGAGCTCCTTTAAATGTTGTAGCAGCTACATAATGGGTAAAATATTATTCAGACCCATGGTGTACATTCACTAAGGTGGGAGGCTTGAAGAATCTTTGAAAATTTGTTAGTGAATTCACCCCATAGGATAACATTACAACTGAAAAGGGCTTTCCAAAACTTTTCCAACAGTTTGCCAAGCCTTTCACCTTATCAAATCTAGCCCATAAACTGTTCTATGTTAATTTAATCTCTGTGTATTTATACAAGGCTAAAGTACAATTTGCATAGTTTTTATAACTGCAAACTTTTAATAACTTAACCAAGTAGTGTGAAGATAAAAGTGTCTTGTTACTTGTTTGTGGAATGTTTTTCCACAACAAATTTTTTTTGGCAACACATAATATTTATCTAGAAAGCATAGCATTTCATTTTTTTTTTTCATTTCAGAAACATCTTTGTTCTAATGGAAATGTTACATTACATCATTCTCTACCATTGTTAACTAATAAAAAGTGTATCGCAAGTGAAAACTAAATTCATAATAAATACATAATAAATATGTGAATGTTTTATTATTTTAGGTCACTTTAGCAGACTTTGAATGAATACTCTAAATGTCTATAAAGAAAATCTTGGCTAACATTTTTAGTACACACCTCATAACAGAATGTAAAGCTTTGACATATTGTAATATAATAACTTTAAACTCTCTCCCAACCTCTCTCCAGTACTTAACAGGGAGCCAGCTTCTGTGGTTCCTGTAATGAAGAGGCTATTTATAATGGCTTTCAATAAATTGAGAGCCAGGGTTTCACTTCAAAAGCAGCTTTATAACAGATATCCTTACATTGAGTCTCGGTGCACAATCATGACTTCATACTTAAGCATTCTGCATGCATCCCGTCTTTGATTTGACTTCTTGACAGATGCCAATGAAAGCAGACCTATTCCAACCTTCTTACATAGAAGTGTTTCCTTATTTAATCTGCTACATTCTCCACAGAGCCAGAGGCTGTGCTATGTTAAGGTTTTGAGATGGGACATTGGCATTTTTCTCCACTTCCAAGGGAATTACCATTCCGAGGCCAACAGGGGTTCATTTAGTCTGAGCATTTCAAACTATATAAAAAGCCTTTCTATGACTAGCTGGCGTGGGTTTTAGGTTTACCAGTGCACTGATGATTCTCATATTCACTCTATACCCCCACCTAGACCCATAATCAGATAATACTATAGCTATAGCTATAGCTATTTTAAGTCTGTTCAAATTCTATTTCAGGTAATTATCAGATGATTCATGTTAGAAGATTTTAGAATGTTCATAATGACAATATATAAAAATGTATTGTATCATTGATATTGGTGATATATATGTATGTATATATGTACTCCTCTTAAGAAGTGAAGTTTTCTTTTTCTGTTTCTCAAAATATTTATTTTATTTCAAGATATATAGCTACAAGTCAACATTTTGTTAGGTTTAAATATAAGGGTGGCATTATGTTTACAAACTATCATAATTGATTAAATCACTTGTTAATGGAAAAATGTTGAATTTTAATATAATTAGAGGAAGAGTAAAAATTCCTCTGCTGCAGTATCTATGTGAGCACTTTATCCACTTGATCCCCCAGAATTAAGGTGTTTAATGATTTTAAATGCAAACTGAAAAGACACACTGGATAGCCAAGTTGGCCTTGCATTCATTGGTCAGTGACGAGAGTTTTTGGTAAAACAAAATGAAACAATGAATATATATATTTATATATATAGTAACTTAGGGCCTCATTCTATTACCGGCCGTAAATCGGCCGTAAGGCTGCGATTCCTTGCAGGGGTTCTGTTAACACGCGATTCTATTATACGGCCCCGCAAGGATCTCCTCTTACGGCCGGCCGCATATCTTGGAACCGGCCGTAAGCTCAGAAATCTAAAAACGCAAAAATAAATTCAAGCCTGCACTGTACAGCTCTGTAAATGCTAGGGATCATATTGGGGGACATGAGGATTAAAAGTAACCCACTCTCAAGCTTGCACATCAGCCCAAACCCGAGTTCAAATTAACTGTTTATTTGCCGGCTGCGGCGTGGGCGGGTCTGAGGTGCTCCAAGCCCTCTGGACTTTTTACATGGATATTTTACGGATATTAAAAAAATATATATTTTACGGATTTGAGTATAGGGTAATTATGTGCTATTTTTGCTAACACCAAATATCACTTTATAGGCTCTGCAAAGTGCAGGATGGCTTTATTTGGGCTATTTTATGTTCTTAATTGGTGCTAGCGGGACCTCTTTCCTGCAAGTAAGCTGCGGCTCGTTTTTAGCCTTGCAGAGAGGGTTCCCGGAGCAATTGAATTGCAAATAGGAATTTCTTACGGCCGAAACTCTTGAGGCCGTTTTAGATCAAAGGCTTTCCTCCGGCGCGAGCGGCCGCAAGGGATAGCAAGGCGCCGGCCGCAAGGGAATAGAATAGCCGAATAGCATGCCGGTCCTTGCGGCCCCGCAACGGCTGCGGCCACTAATAGAATGAGGCCCTTAGTAATTATTAATCTATATATATATATCACATATATAGTTGTGAGCATGCGAGCTGCTGCTAATGCTTGCGGGCTCCATGTCAGCAACTGCGGCCCTTGCAAAAAATACGTGATGCGTTACGACCCATTCCGAACACGCCAAAAATGTCCGAAACCGGCACACATGAAAAGATGACAAACACAATAAATAATCACAACAAATACATAAAAAGCTTACCTACAGCAAGGGGGAGCATCTAGGACATCGAAAAGTGAAGTTACACGTCCATTTAAGTTAAAAAAACGGAGTTTAAACAGCCGAAAATCACCTAAGCAAGAGAAAAAATGGCCGCCGAACAAAACGAAAACGAGGCTACAGACACAAAAATACTACAGTGACTTGCAAAACTGAAACACCGCTGCAGTCAACTTCACGTACGTAACACACACTATCCGGCACGTACCACACTGATATTAACCACCATTTCACTGAAAAATGACAACTACTACGCATAAAATTGCGGCTGGAACGCAAATTGTACGCTGGAACGCAAATAGCGCATGCATATTGCGTTCTAACGGTCTGAGGCACCTCAAAGTTTATAAATGCTGCCTACTTCCCAGAAAATTCTACATTTCTCCTCAGGTGATAAACGGAGTGACTGGATAGTTAACTGCTGCTGTTACTTGAGAAGAGAATTATTTCCTACTTTACACTCTGCAAATTACAACTGAGAGGTAAGCTAGAATATATTACATTTTCTTACAAAGATAGCAAAAAAAAACAAAAATGCAAACTTTAACTATAAAAATGGGATTCATCTATAGTGACATGTGACATGCACATTTATTTGTATAGGCCTTACAAAAAACTAATGTTAACTCAAACATATGAAACAAGTATATTCAAATGACATTAATTTACTGCAACTCATAGCAAAAAAAAATATGACACTAATACATATGCAACCTAAAGCTGAATCTTTCCCTTTTTTCACTATTCAAACAGACTCTGCATCAACAGCAACACTCAAGAATTTGCACCGTGGACTGTCAAAGAGAATCACTTTTAAACAACAGAAAGAAAGAAGAAGAGGTAAGATAGAAAAATACATTACATGCAGAAAAAGACTATGCT
Source organism: Discoglossus pictus (assembly GCA_027410445.1). Classification (NCBI taxonomy): domain Eukaryota; kingdom Metazoa; phylum Chordata; class Amphibia; order Anura; family Alytidae; genus Discoglossus; species Discoglossus pictus. The sequence continues at coordinate 63,967,387 of CM050165.1, read as the reverse complement.
TAGCAAAATCAAAAATCATAAATATACAATTAACCATTTAACTTTCTTTTTCAAACAGACACTACAAGAACACTGGCGGATTAGGATTGGCAGGAGGGGACCCTCTGTCATTCGGACAAGAACAACACTTCAATCAAGGTATAGTATAACAAGTACAAAAAAAAAAGAAATATATATGTTTAAGACCAAAACAACACAGTTCAACAAACTTCACAAAGACCTATAAAATTTACAAAGAAAGACAGTTTCACAGAAAAAAAAAGAGGTGGCCACAAAACAGGATAGCATTCTAAAGATTAGCAACATACATAAAACAAAAGTATTCCTCTTCTTTACTGTAGAATAACCTCCAACCATCACCCACAAGCCAAATGCAGAAACCAAAAAGTGGTGAACACAAAACAGGATAGAACAAAAAAGCACAACATGATATAGAAAAGACAATTAACATTCCTGTTTACTGTCCAACAACATGTAATACTCACAAAGAACACTAATTAAGCAATTAAAGCATGCAAAATGTGGTGGACACAAAAATAGGATTGTACAAAAAATCACACAAACAGATAGAAAAATAACTTAATATTCTTCTTTACTGTTTAACAACCTATAAGCCTTACAAAGAAGCCTAAATAAGCATACCAAAAGTGGTGGACACAAAACAGGATAATGCTAAAAACATTGCGATCATATCCAAAATAGGAAAAACATTAATAATTACAGTAAAAAAATAAGGATAACTGTAATTTACAAATATAATTAAAGTTGTGTTGCACAAAATACAGCATAGCAGAAAAAATCAACTTTAAAGATATTTAAATATGCTATTCATTACAAATAGATTCAAATCAAATAACATTTGGCTTTTTCTTTTACAAGAAACACTGCGTGAAGAGCATCGCACGAAGACTTACAACAGCGGACCAATAAATATTCTGCTTGAAATCACACTTCAAACAAGGTACAGTGTACCAAGTAAAAAAATAAATAAATAAATAAACATGTTTGCTCTGCATCCATGTCAACAGAAAAAAATAAATTCAACAACAACAATAAGCACCACTAATTATCAGCTTTACCAAAATATTACTGACACATTTGTCATTTACCTACTATTTGTCAACAACGTTTAACAGTAAACTCAAACTTTAATCTAGGCAACAAAAAAATAACCAACAAAAAACAGCATAGTCCAAAAGATAGTGAAAACACAGACTAAATAACATTTTTCATTCTCAATCCCAGCCCTAATGTACAATATTAAGCATAAAACCTAAGCACACACATAAAACAGAATACTAGAACAAATACTACTAACACCGAAAAAACAACAATACAAACCTTTTCACAGCCCCAACATATAAGCCTTTTAGTAAAATATAAAAATACTATTACAACAATCCCCTGCAGGACAAATTACAAAGACAAATTTTTGCCCTCTACTATGCCGATAAGCCAAAACTACAACAAAAAAAAGCAATTAACAAACAAAACAAAAACTCAATTTAAATTAACACTATACACCTACTACATCTATAAGTAGCTATAATGTAATTACCTTGAGTGTGCTATCCATGTAAGACAAAAATTACAACCTATGACAGAAACTAAGAGCAAAAAAATAAAACACACTCATTTAACAATAGAAAGAAAGTTCAGCTAGAATGAACTACAACCACATAGAAACAAACTGTTGCAAATCAAATATTTCAAAAACAAACTTAACATTTCAAACTAAATGAATGATACATTATTTTATTTTACAGATTAACATGGCTGATAACGACACCAAACAAGAAAAGATAAGACGTCAAGCTAGAGAACGACAACAAAGATGGGCCAACCAACAGACACCAGAGCAGAAGGAAATTCAATGAGAAAAAGAACGCAAAAGAATTGCAAGCAAAAGACTATCACCTGCAAAATTTAAAGATACACCAAAAAAAGCTACTAAAAAAACAAAGCATTTAGAACCTGTTCCTGAAACATCAGATGACATTTTACCTGAAAAAATAAAAGATATACCAAAAAAAGCCACCAAAAAAACAAAGCATTTACAACCTGTTCCTGAAACATCACATGACATTTCAACTGATGAATTTGAAACTGAAACTAATATATGCTTTCCAAATTGTCCTTTACTCAAGTCTTTAGCAGTAGAGGTTCATAATTGTGGGGACATGAATACTCAATGTCAGTTTTGTGAGGCTTATCATTTTAAACAAAAGAGACCCAGAGATGGCAAATGTATTAGTTGCTGTCAAAAAGGCAAGGTCAAACTTCCAGAAAGAAAACAATTTCCAATCTATTTACAAAACATTATGACTGAACCTACTTTTACAAACTACAAACATTTTAAGACAAACATAAGATCCTACAATAGTGCCATATCCTTTGCATCTATGGGGGCAACATTAGCTGCTAATGTACCAGGACATTGTCCTTACTGTTTTAAAGTCCAAGGCCAAATTTACCATCGGACTTCCCATTTACATCCAGAGGAAGGAGAGCAAAGAAAATTTGCTCACCTATATGTCCTAGATACAATGGAAGCTGTTGACCAACATATGCAGCTGCAAGAAAATAAAAAATGCTTACCCAGTGTTTTTATAGAGCTAGATAACATTATGGCCAATAACCCCTACACTAAAGCTTATAAAAAATTGGCAGAAGTAGAAAATGAACAACAACTTCATTCAGAAAAACATCAATTACCAATCCCAATATGGTGCTTAAAAGAGATAGTCATACTGATAAACGTCGTTATAACTTGTCAACATCAAATGAGGTTGCAATGGTGTTTCAAAATGATGAAGGAGAACCACCATTTCAAAGAGACATTAATATATATCCCAGAAATGAGGAGCAACCATTCATTAATATCAGTATCTTAAGTCCAAATTTAGATCCAATGACATATCCCATTTTTTTACCCACACGGAGAAGCAGGTTGGCAACCAAAAATAACACTTCCCAGTTACCCAAATGCTAAAGCCAGAATACGAAATAATGTTTCTATGCTTGAATTTAAAGTAGCTCAAATTGCCATTCGAAATCCATTTAATCCAATTTTATGTGGTGGAAAACTAACACAACAGTGGATTATTGATTCCTATTTGAAAGTTGAGGCCAATAATTTAAACTTCATACAATATCAACAAGATAAACTATGTGTAGGGGGGCGTGTCCAGCAAGCTAGCTGATCGGTCGTGCTTCAGAGGAGCTCCGTCTAGGCTACCGAATTGATTAAAGATAAAGTGGTTAATTTACACCAAATCAGCTTAAAACCACCACACAGAGATCCACATACTCTCCAGGACCACGGAGATATATTTTTGGAGCGGCACACGCAATTTTTCCGCACCCTCGTGGAAACGGGCCCGACGGGCGCCTGAGACGCACCGGACGTCTCCCCTCTTCCCCCGGAGGGGTGATCTGTCCACAAGACCCCAGCCACAGAGCACACCGCGTTGTCACAGTCCCAAACACAACGGAGGACACAAGAAACTGCGACTGCTGCATCGCGACGGCAAAGCAGACACGGAACAAGCGGCAGGACACACAAGACAAGAAACAAAGCAAGTAAGCCTATTTACATCTACAACTGCTTACCAGGCGCCATTCCACGTGGCTCCCCGGGTGACGCTTAGTGGATTTGGGTGTCGCCGGCGGTGGAGAGCCAGACCACCGAGTCTCCCGCCACACCAGACCTGGAGGCCCTGTGAAAGAGGAGAAGCGACAGCAGGGTAAGGAGCCCCTGCGGCTCAAAACCCAGTTCCCCCCCCCCACATGCACTGCATAGGCCCAGGGACATATTGAGAGTCTGCCATACAAGCCCAAATAAGGGCAACTAATACGGATCATACAATTTCTCTCCCAACCAGTGCACACTTTAATTTCAGGGGCATTACTACTCCCAAAAGAGTCATAATCAAACCCTGTCCAGAGAGATACACGGGGCCCAGAGGGGGGGGAACCCACACATCCCCTTTGTGAAGAGGAGCATACCCCAGATTCATAATTGGCGGCCATTTTAGCCCCATACACACCCTGACAGCTCCAAGTCTATTTCCCGCCAAAATACAGCGGCGGCCATTTTCTAATGAGCCTGGAACCCATCATACAACACTAAGACAAGCTTACGTAAGGGGGAAAATAAGAAAATAAATATAAGGAAAAAAAGGGTCCACTTAAGAAACCCTTGCAAAAGAGTGAGAACTCTCAAGAAACACAAGGACAAGGGCTATCCCATAAATCTCTTATCTAAGTCCTGAGAGCCTACTGTATATATAACAGAACTCTCCCCACCACAGTATAAGGAACACACGGGAAATGAGGCAACGGGGGTGCTGGCTGTGATCTGGAGGACGTTGTCCACACTTCCAAACAGCAAAGGTATGACAAAACTTTATATCTCTCGGTGAAGAGGAAGACATATAACTCCCTTAAAGGCGCCCACCACCTCCCCCCTTCCAGAGGTTGAATTTACACTCCAGGGGGAGAGAAGACCCCTGCCTAAATGAGGGTCCATCCATAAGGAGAAACTTAGATACTCTGCCATAAGAACGAATAGTAAACTCAACCCAACAGAAGGGAGAATCACAGTAAGACAACGGCTCAGAACGCCAGTGACCCCTAGTGTCCATCTCAAATAGTGCATAGAGGGGAGAAATACTAGCTTCAACATAGACTTCCACTTTACCATTCACAGGGAGTTCAGCCCCCCCAAGATGTAACCTCTCTACAATGCCCACACAAAGGGGGCGCTAACAAATGATAAAAGTGAAAAGTGACTTACAAAGTATTATGGCTGGAGTCTCAACAAGGAAAAGCAACACAAATATTCAAGCCTACTACCCACCAAAGACAACAATAACAACCCCCCAGACGCTCCCACCAGCAGCAAGACCCAACGATCCAATAACAATGGAACAATCCACACCAAGCACCAAAGGTGACATACAAGACTTGAAAGATCTAATTCGGACATTTAGAGAAGACATAAAAACAGAAATTCTGAAAGTGTCCACAGAGCTAAAGTCCGAAATAAAAAAGATAGACTCTAAGACAAATATACTTGAGGGAAAATATGAAGACCTACAACAATCTCACCTGCGTCTAGAGGCAGAAATCTCTTCACTAAGAGAAGAACAAGCTAATCACCTTTCAAGAGGACCTAGAAAACAGATCTAGGAGACAAAACGTGAGATTACGCAACGTCCCTGAATCGGTGACGGACTTGAAAGGATACATGTATGAACTATGTGAATTTCTGTTACCAGAATTAAAATCAGAACAATACACCTTAGACCGTGTACACAGAGCTCTGGGGGGTCGCTCTAATATGAAGGACAGACCTAGAGATATCATCGCAAGATTTCATTATTTCACCACAAAGGAACTGTTTATGAAAGCATCCAGAGGAGGCGTACCGGAAATTGAAGGTCAACAACCTCAGATTTTTTCCGATTTATCACAGCTAACGCTCACCAAAAGGAGAAATATAAAACCCCTCCTGGACTGCATCCTTGCTCAAGGCTGGAGATACTCTTGGGGCTTTCCATTCCGCCTGACCATCGCTAGAGATAACAAATTCTTTTTGGTCCGGTCCCTGGAAGAAGGAACCAGTCTATTGAATTCTTGGAACATTCACCTGCAGACGGATCCTGAGCTTCCCATGGAAAACAGACATCGAGGAGAGAGAAGAAGAGGGTCAACGCGTCGTGACAGAGAGAGAAATGTCACACGTCCAGACAAGATGAACTCTTAAAACTAAATTGATGTTTTGTGTTATATCATTTTGCCTTTTCTCTCTTATCTTTCTTTTCCATATGTGGTCTTTTTAGTCTTTACGAGGGAAGCTTTATCCCAACTAAATCAAGCCAAGGGGGCATAGCACCAGTTAACATCATATCCCTCTGGATTGTTTCTGTAAAAGGCATTATCAGGCTTTGCCGGTAGATAACCTGAGTTCCCATTGGGAGAAGCTAGCTAAATTACAACATGCCCACAGCCCTACAGCGGTCCAGAAATTGACCCACCTGTAATATACAGGAGATATATTCAAACCATAGTTGCTTTGACATGACTCAATGATGGGCATCTAAACATGTGCATAATAGTCCACAGTAACTCTAAAAGATAAGTTAGCTAGAGCACTACTAAGTCAATCCCCTGGGTTAGACTGCTTCCTTGGGTCCCTTAATAGACTATTTCCAGAAAATCCTCGAAGCCGGTAAATATCTTGGATATCTGTAAGACCACTTTTCACTTTAAAAAAAATTATAGCCTTCTTAAAAAGCCCCCTAAGGGCGATCTGTTTTAGTTTAGAAAAGAACAAAACAGGCGATTCCACGCAGTGTCATATAAAGACACGTGTGGACTCACCAAACAAGTTAAGGAGGATAGCTAAGGCTACCCTTTAATAAGTTTTATTACTACTATCTCCAAAAAGACTTAAAATAACTGAACTTTTACTTACCAGTGTAACTATCTATTTCTCAGTGACACTGTTAAATTATAATCTTAATCAATCCAAAACCCTTATCAACAAAGCAAGGGAAAGAATAACCATAGAGTCACCTTTGGCTTATTGATATCTCCGTACTTGTATTAACATCGACTTCTACCTTCTTGTTTATCCTAATAGAACTAACTTCCAGGTGTACTTCACGGGGTCCCAGCAGGGGGCCTGTCGAACAGTCTCAGCAAAACATCAAAACATCGTCACGCAACGACTCACCTCCCAAAAGGTACAAAGAACCTACAGGTAGGACACACCATGAATCTTAACATAATCTCACATAATACCCAGGGCCTTAATGAACCCGTTAAAAGAGGGATAGCAATAAAAGAATATCAAAAACTTAAGGGGGACATAGTCATGATCCAGGAAACACACTTTAAAAAATTAGCTGTCCCCAGATACTGGGGGAAAAATTACAGACAAGCTTACCACGCTACGGCTAAAGAGAGGAAAAAAGGAGTGACAATCTTAGTCCACAATAGATTAAACTTTTGCCACTCCAGAACTCATTCAGACCCAGAAGGGAGATTTATTGCAATCCACGGGACCATTCAGAAACAAAAGATAACCTTCCTTAACCTTTACGCCCCAAATACCGACCAATCACAGTTCTTCAATAAAATTTCACATTTGATTACGGGATGGGGTCCATCCACTCTCATAATAGGGGGAGACATGAACACCGTACTAGATCCGGATAGGGACCGATCATCCAAGTCCTCTGCCCACACTACACCAGCAGCTACCAAAACACTCAAACATATGCTAAAATCCCACGGTCTGATAGACACATGGAGAGCAATATATCCATCAGATAGGTCATACACCTTCTTCTCCTCTAGACACCAATCCCACTCACGGATCGACCAAGTGCTGATTCAACAGCGACTAGCCCACAATCTAATTGACACAAATATACACCCCATTGCGTGGTCAGACCATGACTTGGTCCAGATCTCAATAACCGGCATCATCCCTTCGGGGCAGTCCCCGTCATGGACATTAAACCCACACCTTCTCAATGACATCTGATCTAAAGATAAAATTACCAAAGCGATAGATGACTACTTTGCGGTCAATAATGGGGGCGAGGTGAGCAGAGGGGGAGTGTGGGCAGCCCATAAAGCAGTCATTCGAGGGGTTTGCATTCAAATAGGAGCAATGACGAAAAAACTAGACCAAGCACAAATGAACATTATTAAATCTAGAATAGCTGACCTACAGACGCAATTCACGAGGAAACACGATCCAAAAATCTACAACGAAATTTTGACCCTAAAACAACAACTAAATTAAATTCTTAGGAAAAAAATGGTGACCATTCTCCAACGCTCACAAGCAACAATGTTCAGAAGCGCCAACAAACCCGACACTATGTTAGCTAAAAAACTAAAAACACAAAGAGCTAACTCCTTCATTCCTAAGATAAGTACCAAAAATAATAAACTGGTTTTTAAACCAAACGAGATAGCGGAAACATTCCGGCACTTCTACGAGGAGCTTTACTCAGCCCCTCCACATTCAGGGTCCAAAACCCACATCTCACAAATAAATAGCTTCCTGAACTCTACAGAACTCCCACAAATTAAGAATACCCAAGCTGAAGAATTGGCTAGACCCATATCACTAGAGGAAATTAAGGAGGCGATTAAGACAACTAAATCACATGGGGCGCCCGGGCCAGACGGGTTTACAAACTTTTACTACAAACAATGCTCACAACACCTTCTCCCATATTTACACGAGTTATTTAATGAATTCTTGAAAGGTCCTCCTATAAAACCGGAATTTTTGGAGGCTAAAATCATTGTAATCCCTAAAGAAGGTAAAGATCCAGCCCAATGTGGAAGCTATAGGCCAATTTCACTGATTAATACAGATATTAAATTATACTCAAAGATTTTGGCGAACAGACTAGCCCCGTTACTACCAAAGGTTGTCCACCCAGATCAAGTAGGACTCATTACAGGGAAAGAAGCCCCAGATAACACCAGGAGAGTGCTGAATCTCATAGAAATAGCTAAAAAGAACGACATACACTCAATGCTTCTTTCACTGGACGCAGAAAAAGCATTTGACAGAATAGATTGGACTTTCATGTGGGAAGTGTTGACCAGAATAGGTCTGGGAGAAACTTTCATAAGAGGTATACAGGCCCTATACACGAACCCAGAGGCATCTATAACATATCAGGGTTTTAAGTCTAAAAAACTCAAAATCACCAGAGGAACTAGACAGGGCTGCCCGCTCTCCCCTCTATTATTTGCTCTATGTCTGGAACCCCTGGCGACCGCAATCAGAACCTGCCCAGACATAAAAGGTATAAAAGTAGGACCTAAGGAATTCAAAATCAATCTTTTCGCAGATGATATTTTACTATCACTAACCGAACCAATAACTAGCCTACCCAACTTACTCCAATTACTCACAAAATTCGGCACCATCTCAGGCTTTAAAATCAATACGGCTAAGAGTCAGGCACTCAACATCTCTCTCCCTAGAACAGTGATAGAAAATTTAGACAAAAACTTTTCCATGAAATGGGCCCAAAAATACCTGACTTACCTAGGCATTAATATCCCAGGCTCGACGGAGCAAATATATGAAGCAAATTTTCCCCAAATTATCAGTAAAATCAAACAAGACATAGAGAAATGGTCCTCATTTAATATATCTTGGACTGGTAAAATAAATGCGATCAGAATGAATGTTATCCCGAAAATGTTATACTTATTTAGGCGATTCCAACGCCAATTAACTTATCAGCCATAAAATCACTACAAAAAACTCTCTTCAAATTCACCTGGAACCACAAGAAACCAAGAATTAATAGAAATACGATGCATGCACCCACACAAAAAGGAGGTTTAGCTTTTCCAAACCTGGTTAATTATTACAAAGCCACAAGACTGGCACAATTGACCAGCTGGTACAAAAAAGAAGCCATCCCAACATGGGTCGAAATAGAAAAACAAATCTTAGAAAATAATAATATAACATTGTCACACGCTCTGTGGCTAAGCCTACACACAGATCTAAAAATTCACAATATTACAAGCTGTATCCGTAACTCACTGAAAACTTGGAAGGAAATAAATAAAAAATCCCCCATGCTACATACAGGCTCGGGCCTAACCCCTTTGTGGCAATCACTTAAGGTGGACCACTCAAACAAAAACTCCCAAATGAAATGGTGGATACATAAAAACCTGACTATTGTTGCAGACACATGGACTCGGGCTCCAGGAGACACATTAAATCAAATCCCCAGCAACGAATGGATTAATCTTATGATAATTAAACAGACGCTGTTTCAGACGACAAAATCAAATAGCCAGAACAGACAATCAATATATGAACACTGTTGCATTAACAACCCCGGAGGCAAGGGCAACATTTCAGTGATATATAAAAACCTATCTGAACTGTCTAGATAAGCCACACTACCAGGAAACTTGGGAGTCGGATTTACACATCACATTAGATGACAAACAATGGAATCAGATTATCAAACAGGCCAATAGGTCTTCTTTAAACATCACCTTGAAAGAGAACACATTAAAAACAGTTATGAGATGGTACCTCACACCAACGAGACTACACAATTCAAACAAAACACACTCCGACAAATGTTTTCGTGGCTGTGGACACACTGGTTCATTAGCACACATGCTTTGGGAATGTCCCAAAATTAGGCACATTTGGCAGGCAACATATAGCACGCTAGAGAAGTTATGGGGGAAAGCTATACAACAAAAACCAGAGGAAGCACTATTAGGACTCCCGAACAAGGATCTAACAAAAAGCGAGCAATTCCTAACCAATCAAATATTCCTGGCATCCAGATGCATTATAGCGAAGCACTGGAAACACACTACACCTACATTTAGAGAAGTACTACAGAAAATTGACCATATCCAAACCATGAGTCGATTCTCAGCGGAAGTTGACGCGAGATACAAACGGTGGGCCTCCTGTTGGGACATCTGGAAAATTAGAGGCCCAAGATGAGGTGAGCCTAAGACAGACAGAAGGTAAATATAATTTCTTTGTTGAATAACGGGAAGGGAGGAGAACACGTCCCATTCTTTTAATTCAGTACTAGACAATTGGAGATCGTATTTGTTTTTATAAAAATAAAAAATAAACTAACTCTCCGGGGATTGACTTTGAGACTATACTTGTAATCTTTGTGGAGGTAAAGGAAAGGATAATAACTTAATTAAAATAGCGGTTATAAATCCTATACCATCCCCAGTACCCAAACCCTAGGAGAGATTCAAATGTTATTCTCACTTTTTCTGAGATGTTTACTTGAACTGTTTTGTGATAAAAAGAAAAGTTATTTATTATGGTATGGACATGTTTATATATGTTACATTCTTGACGTATTCTGTACATTACTGATATTCTTTGAAAAATAAAAAATAAGAATAATAAAAAAAAAAAAGATAAACTATGTGTAGAACAATATTGTGGACTAATGGACTATGTTGCTGAGGTGGCTACAAGCAGAGACATGCCAGCTGGCAAAGCCATCATTTTACAATCTTCTTTTCAAGGATCTCCTCAAAATATGAGAGAAAGATACAATGATGCTATGGCTATTGTCACCAAATTTGGAAAACCCGATTTATTTATTACCTTTACATGTAATCCCCAATGGCCACAAATTACACAAAATTTACTTCTTGCCCAAAGTCCTTCCGATAGACCAGATTTAGTAGCCAGAGTTTTTAAAATTGAATTAAATGAATTAATACGTGACATCACTAAAAGTCACTTATTTGGCAAATGTCTTGCTTATGTATATACAATTAAATTTAAAAAAAGAGGCCTTCCACATGCACATCTTCTCATAATACTTCAAGAAAAAGATAAATTAGATACTGGTGAGAAAGTAGATTCAGTCATTGTTGCTGAACTACCAGATCCAGAACTATATAGTATACTATATGAGATTGTAACTCATTGCATGATTCATGGACCCGGTGGCGAGCTTAATCCACAATCACCATGTATGGAAAATAATAAATGTTCCAAAGATTTTCCAAAAGATTATAGAGACAAAACGTGTGCCAATTGTGATGGCTATCCACTTTATAAAATAAGAGAAGGAGATAGTGCCATTATTCGTGGCAAAAAAAATTGACAATAGATATGTAGTACCCTCCAATCCACATTTATTCATGAAGCATAATGCACACATTAATGTAGAAGCCTGCACTTCCATCAAATCCATTAAATATGTGTACAAATATATTTACAAAGGATATGATGCAGCTACTGTAGTCGCCAAAAGTGCAGACAACCCCGAAAGCACTGAGTTAGTACATGATGAACTTGCATCTCATGTAGATGCTCGCTATGTAAGTGCACCAGAAGCTATGTGGCGCCTTTTAAAATTTGAAATGCATGATAGATCACATGCAGTATATAGATTAGCAGTACATTTGCAAGACATTTAGTGTAATTCCATGCTGGAAACGAAAGTAATGCATTGGCCCAAAGTGAGCATCGTCACACTACATCACCTGCATGGTTTGAATTAAATTCTACAGATTCACAAGCAACACAATTCTTATATATTGAAATTCCATATCACTATGTTTTTGTGAATGGATTATGGAGACCTAGAAAAAGCAGAGGAAATAAAATAATCCCAAGAATTTACACAGTCAGTCCAAGAGATCTTGAACGTTTCTGCTTACGACTATTACTTTTAAATGTTCCTGGAGCACAAAGTTTTCAACACTTAAGAACTGTTAATGACATAGTATATGAATCCTTTCATTTAGCTTCAAGACATAGAAACTTACTAGCTGATGATACAGAATGGGAAAGATGTCTAGAAGAAGCAGCATTATGTCAAATGCCACAGCAGATGAGGGAACAATTTGCATTTATTTGTATCTTCTCAAATGCTCCAAATGCATTAGCTTTGTGGGACACATTTAAAAGTAATATGGCTGAAGACTTTATGAAACAATACAATGAACCTATTGCACACTTAAAAGCATTAATGGAAATCCAAGAAGTATTTTTAACTCATGGATTAAGTTGTGCAAGTTTTAATTTGCCTGATCCAGGTCTTATAGATGACATAAACTTTGAAGACTTTGACATTCAAGTACAAGTACAAAGAACAGAAGAAAGACTTGAAAAAAAAATTAATTCACCCCAAAGAAATTATCACATTGCTGATTCTGTACTTGCTGATGAGAAAGAAAGTCAGGCAAACTTTTCCACTGAATTCATAAACTCATTAACTCCTTCTGGAATGCCACCACATATTTTGCAGCTAAAGAAAGGTGCAATTGTCATGTTACTGCGAAATATGAACCCCAAAAAAGGCCTATGCAATGGCACAAGAATAATTGTTCAACAATTAAAGGACCATTTCATAGATGCTGAAATTTTAACTGGTACCCATAAAGGAGAGAGAGTTTTCATGCCAAGAATAGATTTAGCCCCAAGTGAAAGTAGTCTCCCTTTTATACTTCAAAGAAGACAATTTCCCATCATTATGGCATTTGCCATGACCATTAATAAATCACAAGGACAAACTTTCAAATCTGTGGATATTTTCTTAGAACAACCAGTATTTGCACATGGCCAATTATACGTTGCCTTATCACGGTGCAAAAATCCACAGGCTATTAAAGTTTACATTGAAAACAATGAAAGTCAAGGTGATTTATTAGAAGATGGACGCATTTTTACTAAAAACATTGTCTACTATGAAGTACTCTAACTTTCCATTAAACAAACAAAAGCCATGCAAAACCAATTTAAAAGCAAACGCAAAAAGCTAAAAAAACACAATATAACCACCAAATTGTTACAAAAACTACACATAAATGTCCATTTCCTTCAAAAGGTCATTATTACGCAACAGAAATTAGATTTACAAAAACAATATTTTCCTATTAAACTACATTAAATTGTCAAACACATACAGAACAGTGCTTCCACATCGTGCAACACGTTTAAGTTCTTTTTACAGAACCACAGACGAAACTATATACGTATGTATGTACCATTTACCATTTAAAACAATTACTACACCAACAAACAAAGGTCAACCATTCAAAACTACAAATCAATAAAGAATTCAGTCATAATTCACGGAAGTACTGTTTATGCATGATTAGCCTCACAAAACACTTGCCTTGCATTATTTTGACAAATTATGTTTAAATGTTAATTAACTATGTTACTGTTTCTAATGTTACAAGTTTAAAAAAAATATTTCAAGTTCCTTAGTTAGACATATAAGAAAGTTCAAGTTTCAAAAAATATACTTTCAAGTTCCTTACTTAGACATATTACAAAGTTCATGTTAAGAGCACAAGCACGTTTTGAGGCACAATGCAAATGTTGTCTTTTATGTTAAACATTAATCCAGGGAGTAATGCGATCGTCAGTTAATGAGGTCAGGAAGGAATTTTTTTTTTCTCGCTTTGATACAATTGGCTACGTTTCAAAGAGGGTTTTTACTGTTTGCCTAACTCTGGATTCAATGTATATTTAAGTTAACAATTCTTCAGATAGAACTTGCATGTTAAAAAACATTACCTCAAGTTTCCCATACTGATTAATTTCAATTTCAACTGTTCTTACATTCAAATGTTAATACTTTTACTACAAAACGCTTTAACAGTTACTGTTCAACAAAAGAAAATTTTACAAAAATAAACATGTTTCATATCACAATAGTACTTATTTCATCATAACTAAAACCTTACAAGTGTCAAATACGTATATTAATAACTAAACAACTTAACAAACATACACATCTCATTGCCGTCATTTTTTGACGGGCATGTCGCTAGTAAATTAATAATGAGTATTGCAATATAATTTGATACCTTTTGTATTGGACAAATACATTCTTATTTATAATGAGGAGCTTTAGAGAGGTTTAACCTCTCTTTATCAAGTCTCAAGCAATACTAACATGAGATGGAACCCTCAGTTTGAATAAAAACAGCAGATGCAGAGAGAGTGGAAACAGCATCTGACATCATCAGGTAAATACATACAGTACATGGGGAATAAACACAACATAGCAAAGGAAATATATATACACATAATATATACACATATACATCAATATATACATGAAAAAGCAGAGGACTGTGATGTCCACAGTGACATATTTCCTGTTGGACAAACACCTCACTAAGAGTGCTAAGTCTGTTATGGAATAAGAGGGAAAAAAATCACATGAAATTCTGATAATGTGTTAGAAAACCCAAGTCTATATTAAGTCCTGTATTTTTAGTCTTGAAGAATGTGATCATCTTTATTTCAAATGCATTATTGTGGAGCCATTTTGGTACCCATGACAGTCCCCATCATGTGTAGGTAGGTATCTTGGTTAAAAGTAAAATAGTTGTGGGTAAGGATATATTCTATTAGTTTAACAATAATATCAGGGTCATATTTATTGTTTTTTATGTTTGTTGAAAGAAACTTAAAGCATGCCTCAGTGCCATCTTTGTGTGGGATATTAATGTAAAGAGACTCGACATCCATGGTAACAAGTAATGCGTTAGCAGGTAGGTCTTTAATCTGACTGAGTTTGTTGAGAAAGTCAGTGGTGTCTTGTATATAGCTACTGGTGTTACTAACTAATGGTTTAAGGATGTTTTCAACAAATCCAGATATCTGTTCAGTTATATATATATATATATCATTAAACTTATGGTGGGCTGACGAGTGGTAGAAACCCTCCATCATAATGAATACAGTAGAAAGTACATTTGTGATTCCATTAGAATGTCTAAACAATAAGTCGGAAACATATTTTCTGCTCAACTTTCTCACAAATAATGTTGTTGTACTGCACTCTGGGAAACTGGGCGGGAATATGCAAATTAGACCACATTGCACTCTCACTCTATTAATAAAAAAAAAACACTTTATACATGACTCTGTAGTTTGCCCATATAGTGACTGATAAGGTATTTATCACACTTAATGTGATCTCATTATGACATTTTCTTTTATCAAGCTCTATTTAATTATCAGTAAGAATTATTCACAAATTAAAATTTGTGGCAGATAATAACAATCACATAATATTTAATGCTGGATTAAAATTTTTGTTTCATGAGGGTGAAGATACTTAGATGACACAAAACATACACACTTCTATATAGAACTAGCGACTTGCCCGTCAAAAATGATGGCAATAAAAACTGAAGCCTGGAAATGCTGTTTGCCACACAATGTAAGCCTCTCCCCCTCTACTTTACTGGCCTTGTGATGAGCGCCGTTGGCGCTCATCACAGGCCTTGCAATGAGCCCCTTTGGAGCTCATTGCGAGTCTCTCCCCCTGTCTACTTTCTACTCTTTCCCCCCTCTCTCTGTACCTCTTCCCCCCTTTCCCTCTGTGTCTCTTCCCCCCTCACCCTCTGTATCTCTCCCCCCTGTGTCTCTTCCCCCTCTCCCTCTTTCCCCCTCTCCCTCTGTGCCTCTTCCCCCCCTCTCCCTCTGTGCCTGTGTCCCCCTGGCCTGTGTCTCTTTCCCCCTTCCCCCTGTGTCTGTTCCCCCCTTCCCCCTGTGTCTGTTCCCCTCTCCCCCCCATTTCTCTACCATGTGTATCTTCCCCTGTTCTCCCTCCCCTGTGTTTCTTCCCCCTGTTCTCCCTCCCCTGTGTTTCTTCCCCCTTCTCTCACTCCCGTGTGTCTTTTCCCCCTCCTCTACCTCCCCTGTGTCTTTTCCCCCTCCTCTACCTCCCCTGTGTCTCTTTCCCACCTCTCCCTCTATGTCTTTCCCCCCTCCCTCTGTGTCTCTCCCCCCGTGTCTTTCCCCCCTCCCTCGGTGTCTCTTCCCCCTCCCTCTGTGCCTCTTCACCCTCTCTCTGTGTCTCTCCACCCCTTCCTCTGTGTCTCTCGCCACTGTGTCTCTCCACCCCTTTCTCTGTGTCTCCCCCTCTGTGCCTCTTTCCCCCCTCTCTCTGTACCTCTTCCCCCCTTTCCATCTGTGTCTCTTCCCCCCTCACCCTCTGTATCTCTCCCCCTGTGTCTCTTCCCCCTCTCCCTCTTCCCCCCTCTCCCTCTGTGCCTCTTCCCCCTCTCCCTCTGTGCCTGTTCCCCCCTGGCCTGTGTCTCTTTCCCCCTTCCCCCTGTGTCTGTTCCCCCCTTCCCTCTGTGTCTGTTCCCCTCTTCCCCCCATTTCCCTCCCATGTGTATCTTCCCCCGTTCTCCCTCCCCTGTGTTTCTTCCCCCTGTTCTCCCTCCCCTGTGTTTTTCCCCCTTCTCTCACTCCCGTGTGTCTTTTTCCCCCTCCTCTACCTCCCCTGTGTCTTTTCCCCCTCCTCTACCTCCCCTGTGTCTCTTTCCCACCTCTCCCTCTGTGTCTCTCCCCCCCTCCCTCTGTGTCTCTCCCCCGTGTCTGTCCTCCCTCCCTCTGTGTCTCTTTCCCCCTCCCTCTGTGCCTCTTCACCCTCTCTCTGTGTCTCTCCACACCTTCCTCTGTGTCTCCCCCCTCTGTGCCTCTTTCCCCCCTCTCTCTGTACCTCTTCCCCCCTTTCCATCTGTGTCTCTTCCCCCCATACCCTCTGTATCTCTCCCCCCTGTGTCTCTTCCCCCTCTACCTCTTCCCCCTCTCCTTCTGTGCCTCTTCCCCCCTCTCCCTCTGTGCCTGTTCCCCCCTGGCCTGTGTCTCTTTCCCCCTTCCCCCTGTGTCTGTTCCCCCCTTCCCCCTGTGTCTGTTCCCCTCTCCCCCCCATTTCCCTCCCATGTGTATCTTCCCACTGTTCTCCCTCCCCTGTGTTTCATTCGCCCTGTTCTCCCTCCCCTGTGTTTCTTCCCCTTCTCTCACTCCCGTGTGTCTTTTCCCCCTCCTCTACCTCCCCTGTGTCTTTTTCCCCTCCTCTACCTCCCCTGTGTCTCTTTCCCACCTCTACCTCTGTGTCTCTCCCCCCCTCCCTCTGTGTCTCTCCCCCCGTGTCTGTCCCCCCTCCCTCGGTGTCTCTTCCCCCCTCCCTCTGTGCCTCTTCCCCCTCTCTCTGGGTCTCTTCCCCCCCTCACCCTCTGTGTCTCTTCCCCCCTCTCCCTCTTCCCCCTCTCCCTCTGTGTCTCTCCCCCCCCTCTGTGTCTCTTCCACCCTCTCCATCTGTGCCTCTCCATCTGTGCCTCTTCCCCCTCGCCTCTGTGTCTCTTCCCCACTCTCCCTCTGTGCCTCTTCCCCACTCTCCCTCTGTGTCTCTTCCCCACTCTCCCTCTGTGCCTCTTCCACCCTCTCCCTCTGTGCCTCTTCCCCACTCTCCCTCTGTGCCTCTTCCACCCTCTCCCTCTGTGCCTCTTCCCCACTCTCCCTCTGTGTTTCTTCCCCACTCTGCCACTGTGCCTCTTCCCCACTCTCCCTATGTGCATCTTCTCACGGCGCGCTGTGCGCATGCGCGGCTCATGCTGTGAGCATGCGCAGCTCGTGCCGCGCTGTGCGCATGCGCGGCTCACGCTGCGCTCTGTACAAGCGCGGCTCACGCTGCGCTCTGTACAAGCGCGGCTACTGCTGCGCAATGCGCAGATAACGATGCGCATTGCGCATGCGCTTGCAGCGATCCGATCGCAAAGTTGCGATCGCATTATTGTCAAACTGCGATTCGTCGCAAGCGTGACGACGAATCGCAGTTTGACAATTATAATATGTGATGGGAATATAGTGGGTTAAGAGATAAGGGCCAGGTACAGAATTGTAAATTGATGACTCCCCACAGAAAACGTTGAGGAACCATTTTTATAGAAATGGCATAGATTCCCAGGGAATTCTTTGGGATGATATCAAAACAAATCTATAGCTTACAGAATCTTTTGTGGATATGAACACTATTCGACCCCTTAGAGAAAGGATTTGTTATTCCTTCCCTTCAAAGCACTTCAGACATCTTGAGATGATTATTAAGAAGCAGGAGACGCCTCTAAGAATTTTAAGATATTTTAACTGCTGGCACATAATGTCCCTTACACACTGGCACCCCAAGGCAGTTGCCTACTCTGCCTAATGGGAAACCAGGGTCTGATAAAAACACAGATATTTTAGGATATTTAAGCTAATGTTTGATATATTATATTAATCCTAATAAATTTTAAGATTTAGGTGGAATACTAAAGTCAGAAGCAGCTTTAAGAAGAAAATCTAATATATAAAAATTAAAAGCTAAAACCTAAAAATGAAGTTTTTAAATTAAGTTGTTTTTAGGTTTAGAATAAAAATACTGATGTGAAAATCAGTGGCAGCTGGAGAACTTTTAAGCTGGTGCAGAGGAAAACTTCTCTTGTGTTGGCTCCTTCCCTTGCAGCCATACAGATCTGTGTATTGACCCATATTTGAATGGCCCACTAATAGAGATGTCGCGGACAGTTCGCCCGCGGACTATTCGCGGCGATTTTGGCTCTTTCACGCTCGCATTGGACCGCGGACACATGCGATTTTCGTTTCGCCCCCTATTCTTTATCATTGAGGAAACTTTGACCCTGCACCTCACAGTCAGCAGACACATTCCAGCCAATCAGCAGCATACACTCCCTTCCAGAGCCTTCCATCTGAAGGACAGCATACATTTTAGAATCATTCTGAAGCTGCATTCGTTGTGAGTGGACAGATAGTGTAGCTGCTGGAGATTTAATAGGGAAATAGATAGCCAGGCTGTGTATTTAGCTTCCACTACAGACCTGAAGGACTCATCTGATATCTGCTGCAAGGACAGCAACCCAAAAGGCCCTTTTTAGGGCTAAAACTTAATTTGTTTTATTTTATAATTTTTTTCTGTGTAATCTAATTGCATATGCCTGCCTGCCAGCGTGTGTGTGTGATAGGCTAACACCTAACAGCTTATAATGTGCTTATTTTTACTACTCATATCTGGTGGTGTACCATACATTGAAAACAACCATTTTTTTCCTGTAATCTAATTTCAGTTGCCTGCCTGTGTCAGGCTCACAGCTAATATTCTGCTCTTTTTCACCAGTCATAGTCGGTGTACCATACATTGAAAAAAAACAACCCTTTTTTCCTTTAATCTAATTTCAGTTGCCTGCCTGTGTCAGGCTCACAGCTTACATTGTGCTCAGTGAAATAAAACAACACTTATTTGACAGTAATAGATTGAATAGCAATTGCCTGCCTACAGGCGTGTGTGTGAAGCTTATTGCATCTACTCTCCCAACTTTTGCCAGTGCACAGTGATACATCATATCTGGTGCAACCGTGGTGTACAGTGACATAAAACAACACTTTTTTGACTGTAATCGATTGAATATCAGTTGCCTGTCTACAGGCATGTGTGTGAGGCCTACAGCGCCTACTCTGCCAACTTTTGCCAGTGCACAGTGACACTCATATCTGGTGGCACCTTAGATTGCACACGCAGTTCCCCCAAATTTGAAGTAGGAGGTCCGACCAAGCATCTTTTTCCATTTCCCTGTTCCAAAAATCAATGCCATATACACGTCCCCTAATAGTGGACGTAACAGGGATTAAACCGATAGGAATAGTACTACTTAACAGTACACACCTTATAATAACGCAGACAGAGGCAACGCAGAGAGAGGAGTCTGAAGAAGAGGAGTCAGAGGAGGAAGGTGGCTTTGAGGAGGTGGAAGACCAAACACAGCAGGCGTCCCAGGGGGCTTGTTGTCACCTTTCTGGGACCCTTGGTGGCTGGGTGGAGGAAGAAACCTTCAATGACATCAGTGAGGACAAGGAACGGGACATGGCTAGCTTGGTATCCAACCTTGTGCAAATGGGGAGTTTGCGGTTGTGCAAAGGGACTGTTTGCGGTTGTTTGTGGTGCATTAAACGGGGAGATTGGTCTGTTACTGTGAAGCGGGTGTAACCCTCACACTACCTGATCGATACAGCATCATACCCGATGTTTTAAAGCATGTTATTCCAAACAATTGAGGAATGTTAGGTAATTTATGCCCTTTATGGCTTAAAACCAGACTCTGCATCAACTATGTAATTTTCCGTGGAAGTTTTGCCATGGATCCCCCTCCGGCATGCCACTGTCCAGGTGTTAGTCCCCTTGAAACAACTTTCCCATCACTATTGTGGCCAGAAAGAGTCCCTGTGGGTTTTGAAATTTGCCTGCCCATTGAAGTCTATGGCGGTTCGCCCGTTCGCGAAACATTTGATTGAAGTTCGTGTCCGTGGTTCGCGAACCGAAAATGTTATATTCGCAACATCACTACCCACTAACCCTATGTAGGCCGTGTCCACTGAAAAAGACTCATAGGGGGTGGAGTCCCCCATGGTTTCACTAAATGAACCACTTAACCATGGGTGTCCATAAGAACCCCCATGATATCCTGTGAGGGGGAAGTGGAGTTGTGTTAATTTCAGACAGATCCAATTATCTAACAAAGCCTTCTGACCTCTGCCTTCATCCACTCTGCCTCAATAAATAGGTTAAAAAGAGGGCTTAATTACAGATCGGAGCACTTTAAAATGCAAATATAAATTACATACAGCTCTGTAAATGATGGGGGACACAATGGGTGACATTAGAATTAAAAGCACAACATTCTCAAGCTCGCACATCGACAAAATAAAATACTTTATTTCATGTTTATTTTCAACCTCCAACCCCGTAGGAATCCAACCTCCATATTTCATTGAAGTCCTACGGGCTTGAATAGCGGGTTACGGGCTTGGATTTCATTCAAGCCCATAGGACTTTGGACGGAAATTAAACATGAAATATAGTATTATATGTTGGCGATGTGCAAGCTTGAGAATGTTGTGCTTTTAATTCTAATGCACCAATTGTGATCCCAATCATGTACAGTGCTGTATTGAATTTATATTTGCATTTTAAGTACTCCAATCTTACGGGCTTGAACCACTAGTTTCGGGCTTGCGTCCACGATCATGTTCAAGCCCACAAATGCTGCTGCTGAGAGCATGGTTTCCGATTCTCTTGACCGCCGCCTAACTTTCGGCCTGTCCAATTGAATAGCATAGTAAAGGTAAACCTACTAGAGCCCACAACTCGATCGCAGAAAATCGGCTATTTCTGATGGAGTTACGGCCCCGAATTAAATGAGACTGCATATCTATAAGCCCTGCCCTGAAGAAATGTAGGCATTCCTCTCACACATGTAACATTCAGCAATATATCATGGATGCCTAATTATGCATTTTGGCCCCTATTCAATTGAGCAATTGTTAGATACTGGAACCCATAATGTAGCCCATAAACGAATTTGCTATTCAATTGGAGTCTTTTAGCAAGCTGCAAACGATTTGCGGGTTACAAGCTGAAAATCCTTGCGTTTTGTTAAAATCGTAACTCCAACCCAGCTAAGCCTTAGATCTTTCAAGCCCATAAATGTTACAATCGCAAATTGCTATTCAATTGCTACAATTCCTCAAGCCTGCAAATGTTTTCACATCCCTAAATGGAAATTGTAGTAGAAAATCCTACGAGTACCAGATAGGACTCGCAAGGGGGTTAAACACCTGTTTGTAGCACTGTAAATGCAAAAACAAAATCAATACTGCACTTTAAAAGATGAAAGCGATGAAATACATTAGAATTAATTGCACAACAGCCTCAAGCAGCAAATCTGCAATCATAAATATTTTTTTTTACATTTCATTTCCATGCTATATTAGTCTTGGTAATCAAGGAGTTAATACATATCAGGCCACCCACATGGACTAGAATAGTATCATCATTTATTCTTATTATTTTGTGCATTGACGGATTGCAAGTCCAATCACATATCAGACTTCTAAACACTAATTGATTGACTTTTATCCTCCATGTTTTACTGACTACATGATGATGGTCTCATTTACTATTGGTTGTTTCTAAATCGTTAGTTACAGCTTTTGGCCAGGTAGCTGCGGGCTTGATCAGTCGAATTGCTCTATAACTGTTGCAAATTTCAAGCCCTCAGACTTACAACCGGTATAAAGTCAACTGCAGGCTTGCAATTGAATGGAGATCCTAGTCTATAATATATGTGAAAAAATATTAATACTTCTGGTAGAGATATGCTCCAATGACAGGTTTCTGGCTTTGAAAACTATTTCCCCCCAGCATTTTGTTCTTGACAAATGTAAAGGGGAAATTTTGACAATTTAGGATGGTATTATGTTAGTCATATGTATACATACAGTATATATGTATAGTATTATAGATAGATATATAGATAGATAGATAGATATTTGATATACACACATTGTTTTATAGTTTTTAATGAAACTTAACATTTTTGCAAGGTGCTATAGTATTTACCATTTTTTTTAAATCTTAAGGTTTATGCTCTGGTTATAGCAAGAAACAATACTCATCCTTTTAATGCTACTCTTTTGGTATGAAGCATAAATTATTCTAATGTTAGCCATAATAAGCCAAACAGGACACACAAGATACATTATAAATATTTATTTTTGGACTATAGTGGAATATTTCACCATTGACTTCACATACTCTGCTGTTCAATTCAGCTTTTAAAAAACAGACCTGCTCTGTGTCTTGCACTGGCAGAGATTTGTATAGGGTATCACTGCCTCAATTGGCAAATCTCAGCTATGTGAATTCTCTAGAACACTGCCCTGGAGATCATGCAGATAGAATTTTTGAGGTTGTTGTTGATTTGTGTATAAGTAGCACAACTCAGCCAGTCAGTGAGGAGCTATTTTATTCAGACTCCAAGGTATAGCACTTTCTGCAATGAGCTATATGTAAAGTACAAGGTCTGTTCTAAGTTTCTAAAAGTAATACATGGCACCTCTAGCAGGGAGGAGCTACTAGGTACTTGCATAGGGTCTCATTCAAAGGCAGTTTGGCCAATTGAATAGGTCTCTATATAAGCACAGAGCATATTTTTTAATACCTTGCTTTTGGATAGAAGTTCACTAACTAAAGACCTCTATAAAAAAAAAATATGCTCTGTGCTCATATAGAGCCCTATTCAATTGGCCAAATCGCATTTGAATGTGGCCCATAGTCTGCCTAATGGTAACTCTGGGCCTGCATAACTGCTAATGTTGTTAATTTGTTACATACTTAATAAACATGCAGAGTTTTAACAAAATTACAATGGTCTTTTAAATAATTTATTGCTTTGATAAATAGCATCCCCCAAAATAATTTATGGGTTTAGAGTTTAGAACACCCACAAGCACTGGGTTAGATTCTTCTGAACCACCAAACTGAATATAACATCTTTTAATAGTCATAATCCCGTATTAAAAAGAGGCTCTATATAAATATGCAATATTAAGATGCACCAACCAAGACAACCAGAGTAAGAAATTGGTGCAGGATCCTACTGCTCTTTTCTGGGTTGCATTTCTAGGAGTATTACACTGATAATATATATATATATATATATATATATATATATATATATATATATATATATATATATATATATATTTATATACATAGATAGATAGATAGATATTTATACTTCCTGTTAGCCATGTAATAATATCTATATGTTAGCTCATTTGCATTCAATGTATGAGGATGTGAGTTTAAATCTAGGTGCTTTATGTCTCTAATAAAAAAAAATTAAAAAAACGTTTAATCATTTCCCACGATAAAACAGAGAACCTGTATAAACTGCAGGTGTATGTTCTACCTTGGGCAGTACATTTTCAGGGGCGGGAGGCTACCTGAGGATGCAGTACCATTAATATATTTGCACGGAAATGTCTATATTCAGTGATATTCCTGTCTATAAGTATACTTGATACTTTCTGACACACCATATATATATATATACATAAACATACATAAACGTATGTTCTGAGATACAGAAACTGTTCTGGAAGTGAATGCCAAGCCACATATCATGTCATATCCGGGAAGCAGAAGCAAGGACCATGGTTCAAAACAGCCAAAGACCAGCTAACCCTTATTCTGTGTGGGAACGCCAGTGGTGACTTCCAGAGCAAGCAACTGCTGGTGTACCAATCAAAAACACCTAAAGCCATGAAGGACATTCCTAAATATACTTTGCCCCTCATTTGGAATTTCAACCATAAAGCTTGGATCACAATGGACATCTTTAAGAACTGGTTCAGCGAGCATTTCCGTCCATTGGGGCAGCGCTACTTCAGGTGTAAAGGCCAATGCTCCAAGCCAACCAACTTGAGTTCCATTGCTGCATCCTGGTGAAAGTAGTGTTCCTGCCACCTAAGACTACTTCAGTCATCCAGCTAATGAATCAGGGGGTCATTGCGATCTTCAAGGCCTACCATTTTTGCCACACAATGTACCAGCTCATTGACCAGATAGACAGCAAGGACAAACAATACATGATGGATTCCTGGAAAAAGTACACCATCACTAACATTAATTTGTCATGGAAGGAGGTGACACAGCAATGTCTCAAAGCAGTGTGGAGGAAGATATGACCCGAGCTGTGTGCAGATGTGCAACCAGCACAGCCCATCGTAGCGGAGATAATAGACCTGTTGGATATAATAGACCTGTTGGATATGCCCAGGACATTGAAGACTTGGTACATGAGGTACATGAGGAGGTTGAACCCCACCAAATTAAAAATTCACCAGCCGCCAATGCATATAGTGGACATGTTATATTGTACAATGAGGCTAGTATCTATTTATTATTTTATAAAACTGATACTAGGCATGAGAACGGTACAAAGCACCGACTGAGCCACACTGGTGATGGGTAGGTAAAATCTCACTTATATCACAAAGTCA
This sequence comes from Discoglossus pictus, assembly GCA_027410445.1. Lineage (NCBI taxonomy): Eukaryota > Metazoa > Chordata > Amphibia > Anura > Alytidae > Discoglossus > Discoglossus pictus. The sequence continues at coordinate 63,942,153 of CM050165.1, read as the reverse complement.
ATGTGCTGTGGTCTCTCTTTTCAGTTCATGCTAGGCATCTATAAATGGATGAACAAAAATAAATAAATATAGCATGTATTTGTACACATATATATATAATTAACACTAAAAGCATGTTTAGTGTATGAAAACATTTTGAAGTACTATTTATTACACTCCTTCACTCACACTAATTACCCACACTTATTATGCATTGTTTGCTGCATTGACCGCTACTCACACTAACATACATACAATGTCTTCTAGCCTCTTATTGACATACCGGATAATACTGTATTATAGCTATTGAATCACACTCTTTCAGTTCTCCTTTGTCCTAACAAACAATCGTTTGATTTTAAGAATGCTCACGCAGCCCACATATTCTTCTCAGCAGCTTTGAACGATATACCTTATAATTAGAGCAATGCTCAAGACTTTTATCTTAATAGGACAGCTGTAAGTTGAAATGTAGGTTAAAGGTATGGGGGCAGTGAATCTGTATCATGTAACAAAGACCAGATGCTATATTACTTATCATATTAATTACTAGTCAACTATGGGGCTCTATGTTATTACTTCATATATCACAGAATGGATGTGCTGCACAAATCACAGCGTATAAGAAAAAAGTAGCAAACATGACACAGCTAATAAGTATGGCCTCATTAGTAAGAACAGAAGCATATAAACATAGAAATGATGGCGAATAAGAACCAAAAGGCCAAGTTAGTTTGTACATTTTCTACATCAAAAGCTAGCATAGCCTAAAAATCCTCAGGATGGGCTTATGCTTATGCCAGGCATGCTTGAATTCCTCTGTGCGTCTTTACCTCTGTAGCTGGATGTCTGATATACTTATCTACTACTCTTTCTGTAAAGTAGTGCTTTACTGTACTTTACACATTACTACTAAATCTCCCACACTCCAAATTATAATAATGACCTCTTTTTCTTACATTCCTCTTTTTTCTGAGAAATACTTCCCACTTGAAATGCATTTGTGGAGATACAGTTTCCATAACTAAGCAGACTCTGACAGATCATTTCTGACCAGGGATCTATAGACTTACATTAGTACCTCTCTGTCTGTTGTTAATTCATACAATCAAGCATCCTCCTAGCTTTTCATGCAGCTTTGTGTAGCATTTGCAGTACAGTTTGACATATATATATATATATATATATATATATATATATATACAGTATCTCACAAAAGTGAGTACACCCCTCACATTTTTGTAAATATTTTATTATATCTTTTCATGTGACAACACTGAAGAAAGGACACTCTGCCTCAATGTAAAGTAGTAAGTGTACAGCCTGTATAACAGTGTAAATTTGCTGCCCCCTCAAAATAACTCAACACACAGCCATTAATGTCTAAACCGCTGGCAATAAAAGTGAGTACACCCCTAAGTGGAAATGTTCAAATTGGGCCCAAAGTGTCAATATTCTGAGTTCCCCCAATTATATTCCAGCACTGCCTTAACTCTCATGGGCATGGAGTTCATCAGAGCTTTACAGGTTGCCACTGGAGTCCTCTTCCACTCCTCCATGAGGACATCATGGAGCTGGTGGATGTTAGAGACCTTGAACACACCACCTTCCATTTTAGGATGCCCCACAGATGCTCAGAAGGGTTTAGGTCTGGTGCTTGGCCAGTCCATCACCTTTAACTTCAGCTTCTTTAGCAAGGCAGTGGTCGTCTTGGAGGTAACATTTAACTCAAGACAGTAAGACTTAACCCAAGGCAGTAACACAACCCAATCTGGAAAATTGAAGGGTGGGAGAAAAAGCGCAACTATCTCCTGGTGCAGATTACTTCTATGATAGCATGTGAAGGTGAAATTCAGCTCAATCTGTTAGTCTCTGACCTGGCGGGACCTCAGAGGTATGAGGTATTAACGGAACATGTGTGGTGTTTTAGAAAGTGGATCCTGTCATTCTCCTGCTTCTTGCTCAGCAGTTCTCCGATACACTGTGAGTCCAATAACTCGGTATGTACTTGTGTAATAAATAACTCTGTGAGAGCTAAGTGGTATCTGGGTTTGTAAGCATTTCTAGGCCGCAGTCCAGGTCCAAAAAACAAGTTAATTGGAGGCATATTTAACGTTTTTTTTTCCGAACGAAAAAAGCCTAAGCAGAAAAAAAATGTCGGCCGACAAAACGTAATCACAATGAAAACTAGGTCAAAGGACGTAAAAACAAGCTCAAGGAAGTAACACTTAACGCAAGCCAGTAACACTTAATATAAGCCAGTAACATTTAACTCAAGGCAGTAAGACTTAACCCAAGGCAGTAATACAACCCAAGGCACTGTTAACCCAAGATAGTAACAGTCATCGCAAGGCCCCTAAACTAAACAGGGGGAGAGGCTCGCAATGAGCGCCAAAGGTGCTCATTGCAAGCCACGCAATGAGCGCCTAAGGGGCTCAGAGGGGACATATACTTGCATTGTGTGCCAAACAGCATTGCCAGGCTTACAATTTTACTCTCGTCATTTTTGACGGGCAAGTAGCTAGTGTATAATATTTGTAGATTAAAAATCCATTGTGTAATAGTTGCTGTTTCTAAGTCAGTGGTTCTCAACCTTTCTAATGCCGCGACCCTTTGATAAAATTTCTCAAGTTGTGGCGACCCCTAACAGTAAAATTCTTTTTGTTGCTCCTTCATCGCTGTAATTTTGCTACTGTTATAAATCGAAATATAAATATCTGATGTGCAGGATGTATTTTCATTCTTACAAATTTAACATAATTAAAGCGTAGTGACTAATCACAAAAACAATATCACATATATAGTTGTGAGCGTACGAGTCGTTGCTCACGCTTGCGGGCTCGCGTAGCGAGCCCGCAAGAACTGCGTCCCTCGCGAAGCGAGGGACGCAGTTCACCGCAAATGCGGGTCCTCGCGAAGCGAGGGCCCGCATTTGCGGTTGTGGAGGCTCAACGTCGGCTGTGTTAACACACACATACACACACACGACTTTTTTAACAGAATAAACCCAACCGCCCAGCCAACAAAAACCCAACAACGTCCCCGCAAATGCGGATCCTCGCGAAGCGAGGGTCCGCATTTGCGGTGGTGGGAGCATCCCAACATCGGCTGTGTTAACACACATACACACACACACAACTTCATAACAAAAAAAAACTCAAAGTCGCCTCACACCCGCTTACACCCAGACACACAGACGCAAGACTTAACAAAAAAACAGTAAAAAAGGCCCTTCACACGCTCTTAACACACATACGCACGACTTAGAAACAAATACACTGCGTCGTACACGTAAAAGCTAACTGCGTATATCGCAAAAAAATACGGCAACATCGCAACAAAATACGGCCGCATCGGAAAAAAATACGGCCGCGAAAGACCCATTCCAACCTCCGCGCATCAAAACATCACAAACACAAGAAATAAACACAACAAACACATAAAAAGCTTACTTACAGCACGGGGGGGCATCCGGCACCTCCAAAAGTTCATTTACACGTCCATTTAAGTCAAAACAAAGAGTTTAAACGACCGAAAATCGGCTAAGCGAGAGAAAAAATGGCCGCCGAACAAAACGAAAACGAGGCTCCAGACGTAACTACACTACACTTACTCGCAAAAATGAAACACATACTATGCGGAACGGATCACACTCATATTAAACACCATTTTAACCACTACTACGCACAAAATGGCGGATGGAACGCAAATTGTAAGCTGGAACGCAAATAGCGCATGCGTATTACGTTCTAACGGTCTAACTTTCCAGAATGTTCTACAAGTTTATAAATACTGTCTATTTGACAGAGAAAAATACATTTCTCCTCAGGTGATGAACAGAGTGACTTCGAAGATAACTGCTGCTAAAACTTGAGAAGATAATTCTTTCCTAATTTACTACTTTACATTGTGCAAATTACAACTGAGAGGTAAGCTATAATATATTACTTATTTTCAAGACAGGACATCAAAAAAAAAATTAAAGAAGACAAAGAGGTTTATGTATACTGACATGTGACACGCACATATATGCGTATAATGTATACTGACAAGTGACACGCACATATATGCGTATAATGTATACTGACATGTGACACTGACATGTGACACGCACATATATGCGTATAATGTATACTGACAAGTGACACGCACATTTATGCGTATAATGTATAGTGACATGTGACACGCACATTTATGCGTATAATGTATACTGACAAGTGACACGCACATTTATGCGTATAATGTATAGTGACATGTGACACGCACATTTATGCGTATAATGTATACTGACAAGTGACACGCACATATATGCGTATAATGTATACTGACAAGTGACACGCACATTTATGCGTATAATGTATACTGACAAGTGACACGCACATTTATGCGTATAATGTATAGTGACATGTGACACGCACATTTATGCGTATAATGTATAGTGACATGTCACATGCACATTTATGCGTATAATGTATAGTGACATGTCACATGCACATTTATGTGTATTGCCCCTGCAACAAACTAATTAAACAACTACATTTAAATTACATTACAAAAAAATAAGTTGGGACTATTAAAATACTATTAAAATATGAGTCATGTATACTGATATGTGACACGCACATATATGTGTATCATCTATAGTCACATGTCACACACACATTTATGTATGTTGGCCAAAAATAAAAATAAGGTTAATTTAACAATTAAAATATGATTCATGTATAGTGATATGTCACACGCACACAAAAAAATTACTTTCAACTATGGAAATGTGCTTCATGTATGTGACATATGTGTGTAGACCCCACCAAAAAATAATGTTAATTCAAATTAATTACAGAAGTATATTTCAATGAAATTAATTTACTGCAATTTAATAGATCACCTAAAACTCAATCTTTCTACTTTTTTTAATATTCAAACAGACTCTGCATCAACAGCGTCTCTCAACAATTTGCACTGTGCACTGTGAAGCACAATCCCTTTTAAAAAACACCAACAAAGAAGAAGAGGTAAGATACAAAAATACTTTAAATGCTGAAAAGGCCATGGTTTGATAAATACAAATAAAAAATTCTATAATTCACTATTTCACTTTATTTTTCAAACAGACACTACAAGAAGACCGGCGTATTAAGATTGGCAGGAGGGGACCCTCTGTCATTCCACACTTCAATCAAGGTAAAGTATTAAGTATAAAAAAGAACCGAACCATGAGCCTTATTCAATTGTGAGTTGGCTAATTGAATAGGGCTTTATATAAGCACATAATAGGTCTTCACTAACTAAAAACTTCTGTCAAAAAATATTTTATGTGCTTATATAGAGCCCTATTCAATTGGTCAAAACGCAATTGATTCAGGACCTAAATATGTTTAATGGCCGAGGGCCTCATTCAAATGTGATTTGCCCATTTCAATAGGGCTCTATATAAGCACATTTGGCTCAATTTAACTAAAAACTTCTGTTCAAAAATATGCTCTGTGCTTATATAGAGCCCTATTGAAAAACCAAATTCAATGAGGCCCTGACAATATAACAAATCCAGCAAACAAAGGCCCTCATTCAATTGATATTTTGGACAATTCAATAGGGCTCCAAATAAGCACATTTAGAACCCTATTGAATTGGCCAAACTGCAATTGAATGAGGGCCAAAGTATGCAACATATGGTACACACAAACTGGTACACACAAAACAGGATTGTAACAAACACATAGCAAACTAAGGGCCCTATTAAATTCTCCCTCGTAGTTCTCTCGGTGCTCGCAAAAGGCAGTTTTCCTGCTGTTTGCGAGAACCGAATCTCTCGCAGCCTGCTTTACGATATGACTGCGAGAAAATGGCCGAGAATAGGCTCCGAGAGAGCTACGTAGCCTTAAATCTATGCACGAGTCTCGCATATCGTAAGAATCCCTACGTGGACAAAAAGTCCACGCAAGGGATCCGAAAGCCTCTACGTGCTGCCTCGGAACAGCCCGAGACAGCAGCGTGAGGCTCCCCCCTGCACCCTATACACATCCCCATGCTGCAGGGGTCTCTATCAGGACCCCTGCAGCACCCCCACATTAACCCCTTGCAGCGGGGGTCCCCGATCTGCATAGATCAGGCCCCCCGCTGCATTTAAAACTTTTAAATTCCCCGCCGCGGCTCCTTAAAGGGACCGCGGCACACTATTAGCCAATCCCGGCCGCGGCACTTAAAATTAACCCCCCTCTATGCTGGGGGTCCCCATCGGGACCCCCGAAGTGTCCCCATATAAACCCCCTGCAGCGGGGGGCCCCGATCTGCATAGATCAGGCCCCCCGCTGCATTTAAAACTTTTAAATTCCCCGCCGCGGCTCCTTAAAGGGACCGCGGCACACTATTAGCCAATCCCGGCCGCGGCACTTAAAATTAACCCCCCTCTATGCTGGGGGTCCCCATCGGGACCCCCGAAGTGTCCCCATATAAACCCCCTGCAGCGGGGGGCCCCGATCGGCACCGATCGTGACCCTGCTGCAATTCAATTTTAAATTTCCCGCCTCGCGGGTCCTCAAAGGACCGTAAAGGTCCTGAAAGGACTCGCACTAAAAATAATAACCCCAGGCAACTATAATTACCCCATTAACTCATGATGGTCAATCCAGACCACCATAAGGCCTAAATTAACCCATTAACTCATGATGGTCAATACAGACCAGCATAAGGCCTAAATTAACCCATTAACTCATGATGGTCAATCCAGACCACCATAAGGCTCTATTTAACCCCATCAGTCCCATAAGGGTATATTATTACCATTATGGGCCTGTTACAACCCAACATTAACCACATAAGTGCCATGATGGTCCTCAAGGACCATCATGACACTAACTACAAACACTACACTATAACCCCCAATAAACCATTTAATCTAAACTAACCCCCCTCTACACTAATCTATTAACACTTACACTACCTACCTACACTACCTACCCCCTAATAAACCTCCCCAACACTCTAATTACAAAAAACAAAAAACCTACAGTACAAAAAACAAAAAAACCTACATTACAGAAAACAAAAAAAAATTACACACCTGAAAAGGAAAGACAGATAAACACAATACAATAATACATATAATACATTACATACATTACATACAATACATGACATTACATATAATATATTAAATATAATATATTAAATATAATATATTACATATAATACATTACATACATTACATACAATACATGACATTACATATAATATATTAAATATAATATATTACATATAATACATTACATATAGTCCTAATCAAATACCCCCTATCTATCTAACATACAATCTATTTAATTTAAAATAAATCCTAACTATATCAAATACATCCCCCTATCTATCTAATATACAAAAAATCCTAACTACATACACAGACCCTTATTCTAAAATAAAATAAAATAATTACAGTCCTAACTACATACACAGACCCTAATTCTAAGCTAAAATCAATAAATTAAGACCACTTACCTTTAAGATGTTGCTTCAGATCACTAACCTATGGGTCAAACAAAAAAAAAAATTAGTACAAAACATTAACATCAAATAAATAAACATTATATACATTCTACATATTCAACTCACCTTTACAGCATGTCCAGTCACTGTTAAGCTCTTCCGGCGCGGCCCTGTTAAAAAAAAAAAACACAATACATCAATACATGAATACAATATATAAACAATAAATAAAATACACAAATAAACATCTAAATATACATTTAACTTACCTCCCCGCGATGTCCCCGGCCTTCTCTCCTTCAGCCCCGGCTGGGCCGCGGAACCATCCGCGCTCTAAAAAAAAAAAAAGAAAAAAAACTAACGGAGGTCTGCACTGGCAGACCTCCCCGACGCTACTGAACCTCCCGGAGTCGTTTCCGGGAGGAAATTGGCATTGGCGGCTTGTGATTGGCTGAAAAAGCTGTCTATCAATTTCAGCCAATCAAAAGTCGTCAATGTGTGAGCCAATCAGGATGGGATACACCCCAATATCCCACCCTGATTGGCTAAAACACTTGTCTATCTTTATGGGAACCAATCACAACGCTCAGATGCCTTCAGCCAATCACTATGGGATACACCCCCACGGAGTGATTGGTAGAAGACATCTGCGCATCCTGATTGGCTCCTACATTGACGACTTTTGATTGGCTGACAGCTTTTTCAGCCAATCACAAGCCGCCAATGCCAATTTCCTCCCGGAAACGACTCCGGGAGGTTCAGTAGCGTCGGGGAGGTCTGCCAGTGCAGACCTCCGTTAGTTTTTTTTTTATTTTTTTTTAGAGCGCGGATGGTTCCGCGGCCCAGCCGGGGCTGAAGGAGAGAAGGCCGGGGACATCGCGGGGAGGTAAGTTAAATGTATATTTAGATGTTTATTTGTGTATTTTATTTATTGTTTATATATTGTATTCATGTATTCATGTATTGTGTTTTTTTTTTTTAACAGGGCCGCGCCGGAAGAGCTTAACAGTGACTGGACATGCTGTAAAGGTGAGTTGAATATGTAGAATGTATATAATGTTTATTTATTTGATGTTAATGTTTTGTACTAATTTTTTTTTTTGTTTGACCCATAGGTTAGTGATCTGAAGCAACATCTTAAAGGTAAGTGGTCTTAATTTATTGATTTTAGCTTAGAATTAGGGTCTGTGTATGTAGTTAGGACTGTAATTATTTTATTTTATTTTAGAATAAGGGTCTGTGTATGTAGTTAGGATTTTTTGTATATTAGATAGATAGGGGGATGTATTTGATATAGTTAGGATTTATTTTAAATTAAATAGATTGTATGTTAGATAGATAGGGGGTATTTGATTAGGACTATATGTAATATATTATATGTAATATATTATATTTAATATATTATATTTAATATATTATATGTAATGTCATGTATTGTATGTAATGTATGTAATGTATTATATGTAATATATTATATTTAATATATTATATTTAATATATTATATGTAATGTCATGTATTGTATGTAATGTATGTAATGTATTATATGTAATATATTATATTTAATATATTATATTTAATATATTATATGTAATGTCATGTATTGTATGTAATGTATGTAATGTATTATATGTAATATATTATATTTAATATATTATATTTAATATATTATATGTAATGTCATGTATTGTATGTAATGTATGTAATGTATTATATGTATTATTGTATTGTGTTTATCTGTCTTTCCTTTTCAGGTGTGTAATTTTTTTTTGTTTTCTGTACTGTAGGTTTTTTTGTTTTTTGTACTGTAGGTTTTTTGTTTTTTGTAATTAGAGTGTTGGGGAGGTTTATTAGGGGGTAGGTAGTGTAGGTAGGTAGTGTAAGTGTTAATAGATTAGTGTAGAGGGGGGTTAGTTTAGATTAAATGGTTTATTGGGGGTTATAGTGTAGTGTTTGTAGTTAGTGTCATGATGGTCCTTGAGGACCATCATGGCACTTATGTGGTTAATGTTGGGTTGTAACAGGCCCATAATGGTAATAATATACCCTTATGGGACTGATGGGGTTAAATAGAGCCTTATGGTGGTCTGTATTGACCATCATGAGTTAATGGGTTAATTTAGGCCTTATGGTGGTCTGGATTGACCATCATGAGTTAATGGGTTAATTTAGGCCTTATGCTGGTCTGTATTGACCATCATGAGTTAATGGGTTAATTTAGGCCTTATGGTGGTCTGGATTGACCATCATGAGTTAATGGGTTAATTTAGGCCTTATGGTGGTCTGGATTGACCATCATGAGTTAATGGGTTAATTTAGGTCTTATGCTGGTCTGTATTGACCATCATGAGTTAATGGGTTAATTTAGGTCTTATGGTGGTCTGGATTGACCACCATGAGTTAATGGGTTAATTTAGGCCTTATGGTGGTCTGGATTGACCATCATGAGTTAATGGGGTAATTATAGTTGCCTGGGGTTATTATTTTTAGTGCGAGTCCTTTCAGGACCTTTACGGTCCTTTGAGGACCCGCGAGGCGGGAAATTTAAAATTGAATTGCAGCAGGGTCACGATCGGTGCCGATCGGGGCCCCCCGCTGCAGGGGGTTTATATGGGGACACTTCGGGGGTCCCGATGGGGACCCCCAGCATAGAGGGGGGTTAATTTTAAGTGCCGCGGCCGGGATTGGCTAATAGTGTGCCGCGGTCCCTTTAAGGAGCCGCGGCGGGGAATTTAAAAGTTTTAAATGCAGCGGGGGGCCTGATCTATGCAGATCGGGGACCCCCCCTGCAATGGGTTTATGTGGGGACACTTCGGGGGTCCCGATGGGGACCCCCAGCATAGAGGGGGGTTAATTTTCAGTGCCGCGGCCGGGATTGGCTAATAGTGTGCCGCGGCCCCTTTAAGGAGCCGCGGCGGGGAATTTAAAAGTTTTAAATGCAGCGGGGGCCTGATCAGTGCCGATCGGGGACCCCCGCTGCAAGGGGTTAATGTGTGGGGGCTGCGGGGGTTCCTATGGACCCCTGCAGCAAGGTGTTCATGTGAGGACACTTCGGGGGTCCCGACAGGGACCCCCGCATTGAGGGGGGGTTCATTTTAGGTGCCTGGGGGGGGTTTGGAGTACCCCCCACGGCAATGCTTATGTGGGGGACTGCCGCGGAGGTCCCTTTTAGGACCCCCGCAGCACTTGATGAGGAGTGGGAGCCTGCGATATCATCTCGCAGGCTGTCACTCCTCATGTACATTTACGCAGTGTAGATACGTACGGCCCTGCTGCGTAGCTCATACGTTGCTCGCAGCAGGGCTAATTTAATAGCATTGTAAGTTAGAGAAACTTTGCAGTACGTAGGGCTTAAGTAGAAGCCTCTTATTTACGAGGCTGGAATTTAATAGGGCCCTAAATTCATATTCTTTTTGTTTACCAACCTATAACCATTAGAAAAAACACTACATAAGTATAACAAAAGTGGTGCCCATCAAACAGGATTGTACGAAAACTCACACAAACACATAGCAAAATACATTTAAATTCTTATTTTAATGTTTAACAACCTATAAGCCTTAGAAAGAAGCCTAAATAAGCATACCAACATTGGTGCCCACCAAACAGGATTGTATGAAAACTCACACAAACACATAGCGAACTACATTTAGATTCTTATTTAATGTTTAACAACCTATAAGCCTTAGAAAGAAGCCTAAATAAGCATACCAACATTGGTGCCCACCAAACAGGATTGTATGAAAACTCACACAAACACATAGCAAACTACATTTATATTCTTAATTTTATGTTTAACAACCTATAAGCCTTAGAAAGAAGCCTAAATAAGCATACCAACATTGGTGCCCACCAAACAGGATTGTATGAAAACTCACACAAACACATAGCAAACTACATTTATATTCTTAATTTTATGTTTAACAACCTATAAGCCTTAGAAAGAAGCCTAAATAAGCATACCAACATTGGTGCCCACCAAACAGGATTGTATGAAAACTCACACAAACACATAGCAAACTACATTTATATTCTTAATTTTATGTTTAACAACCTATAAGCCTTAGAAAGAAGCCTAAATAAGCATACCAACATTGGTGCCCACCAAACAGGATTGTATGAAAACTCACACAAACACATAGCAAACTACATTTATATTCTTAATTTTATGTTTAACAACCTATAAGCCTTAGAAAGAAGCCTAAATAAGCATACCAACATTGGTGCCCACCAAACAGGATTGTATGAAAACTCACACAAACACATAGCAAACTACATTTAGATTCTTATTTTATGTTTAACAACCTATTAGCATTACAAAACTACATTAATAAGCATACCAACAGTGGTGCGCATCAAACAGGATTGTATGAAAACTCACACAAACACATAGCAAACTACATTTAGATTCTTATTTAATGTTTAACAACCTATAAGCCTTAGAAAGAAGCCTAAATAAGCATACCAACAGTGGTGCGCACCAAACAGGATTGTATGAAAACTCACACAAACACATAGCAAACTACATTTACATTCTTATTTTATGTTTAACAACCTATTAGCATTACAAAACAACATTAATAAGCATACCAACAGTGGTGCGCATCAAACAGGATTGTATGAAAACTCACACAAACACATAGCAAACTACATTTACATTCTTATTTTATGTTTAACAACCTATAAGCCTTAGAAAGAAGCCTAAATAAGCATACCAACAGTGGTGCGCACCAAACAGGATTGTATGAAAACTCACACAAACACATACCAAAGTACATTTAGATACTTATTTTATGTTTAACAATCTATAAGCCTTAGAAAAAGGCCTAAATAAGCATACCAAAAGTGGTGGACACCAAACGGGATTGTAGAAAAACAAAGAAATAATGTCATTTTTTAGTTCATACAAATACATTAAAATAATATTACATTTTCATTTTTATTTTATATCAGATACTGCGTCAAGAACATCGGAACAGGAGTTTCAACTGAGGACCACACCAGCGGACGAGGACTTTCAACAGAGGACCAGACCATTGGACGAGGACTTTCAACAGAGGACTACACCATCGGACGAGGACTTTCAACAGAGGACCAGACGATTGGACGAGGACTTTCAACACAGGACCAGACCATCAGACGAAGGCTTTCAACACAGGACCAACAAAGATTCTGCTTCAAATCAAACTTCAACCAAGGTACAGTATAACAAGTAAAAAAAGAGAAAAATTAATTAATATTCTTCTTTAATGTTTAACCACCTATAAGCCTTAGAAAATAGCCTACAGAAGCATACCAAAATTGTGGCGCACCAAAAAGGATTGTAGAAAAACACAGAAATAATGCCATTTTTTCATTAATACAAAGACATTCAAATAACATAACATTTTCATTTTTATTTTATAACAGATACTGCGTCAAGAACATCGGAACAGGAGTTGGAACTGAGGACCACACCAGAGGACGAGGACTTTCAACAGAGGACTACACCATCGGACGAGGACTTTCAACACAGGACCAGACCATCGGACGAAGGCTTTCAACACAGGACCAACAAAGAATTTTGCTTGAAATCAAACTTCAACCTAGGTACAGTATAAAAAGTAATATCTATCATCTATCTCTTATTTGTCTTTTAGGGCCAATAATCTTTAACAATAAATACAAACTTCAATGTAAACTTAAAAAATAAATTGGCATAGTCCAAAAAAGTCTAAAAACACAGAATCTATACAATTTGTCATTGTAACATTCCAGTCCTAAACCCTAATTTAATTGCCATTTGAAAAATTGAATAGTGCTGTAAATAAGGACATAACATCTTTTTTAAAATACCTTTTTAGTTACTGAAACACTTGCTTTTGGATACATGTTTAATAAATAAAAATGTCTTTAAATAATTATCTCATGCCCTTATTTAGACTTTTATTCAATTGACCGCATTGAAATTGATAAACTATAAAATGTTAACACACTATTGATAACTATATGTCATGAAAAACAACTTAACATCTCAAAATAAACTAATGGTACATTATTTTATTTTTACAGATTAACATGGCTGATAATGAGAGTAAACAAGAAAAGAAAAGACGCCAAGCTAGAGAACGACGACAGAGAGCAGACAGCCAGCAGACACCGGAGAAGAAGGAAATTCGACGAGAAAAAGAACGCAAAAGAATTGCAAGCAAAAGACTGTCACTTGCAGAAATTAAAGATATGTCAAAAAAAACAACAAAGAAAATAAAGCATTTACAACCTGTTGCTCAAACATCAGATGACATTTTACCAGAAAAAAGACAAGAGATACCAAAAAAAGCAACAAAGAAAACAAAGCATTTAGAACCGTTTCATGAAACATTAGATGACATTTTACCTCAAACAATACAACATATACCAAGAAAAGCAACGAAAAAAACAAAACATTTAGAACCTGTTGTTGAAACATTATATGACATTTCACCTGATGAATATGAAAGGCAAAATCCTATATGCTTTGCAAATTGTCCTCTACTCAAGTCTTTAGCAGTAGAGGTTCATAGTTGTGGGGACATGACTACTCAATGTCAGTTTTGTGAGGCTTATTATTTTAAACAGGAGAGACCCAGAGATGGACAATTTATTAGTTGTTGTCAAAAAGGCAAGTTCAAACTTCCAGAAAGGAAAGAATTTCCAATTTATTTACAAAATATTATGACTGAACCTACTTTTCCAAACTACAAAAATTTTAAGACAAACATAAGATCCTACAATAGTGCCATATCCTTTGCATCCATGGGGGCAACATTAGCTGCTAATGTACCAGGACATGGTCCTTACTGTTTTAAAGTCCAAGGACAAATTTATCATCGCACTTCCCATTTACATCCAGAGGAAGGAAATAAAAGAAAATTCGCTCAACTATATGTCCTAGATACAATGGAAGCTGTTGACCAACGTATGCAGATGGAAGAAAATAAAAAATGCTTACCCACTGTTTTCATAGAGCTAAATAACATTATGGACAACAATCCCTACAGTAAAGCTTATAAAAAAATGGCAGAAGTAGAAAATGAACAACTACTTCATTCACAAACACATCAATTACCAATGCCGAAGGTTAATATGGTGCTTAAAAGAGACAGACATACTGATAAACGTCGTTATAACTTGCCAACAACAAATGAGGTTGCAATGGTGTTTCAGAATGATGAAGGAGAACCACCATTTCAAAGAGACATTCGAATATATCCTAGAAATGAGGACCAACCGTTTATTAATATGAGTATCTTAAGTCCAAATTTAGATCCAATGACATATCCCATCTTTTTCCCACACGGAGAAGCAGGTTGGCAACCAAAATTAACTCTTCCCAGTTACCCAAATGCTAAAGCCAGAATCCGAAATAATGTTTCTATGCTTGAATTTAAAGTAGCTCAAATTGCCATTCGCAATGTATTTAATCCAATTTTATGTGGTGGGAAACTAACACAACAATGGATTATTGATTCATATTTGCAAGTTGAGGCAAATAATTTAAACTTTATCAAATATCAACAAGATAAACTCCGTGTAGAACAATATTCTGGACTCATGGACTATGTTGCTGACGTGGCTACAAGCAGAGACATGACAGCTGGCAAAGCCATCATTTTACCATCTTCCTTTCAAGGATCTCCTCGGAATATGAGAGAAAGATACAATGATGCTATGGCTATTGTGACAAAATTTGGCAAACCCGATTTATTTGTGACATTTACATGTAATCCACAATGGCCAGAAATTACACTAAATCTACTTCTTGGACAAACTGCTTCAGATCGACCAGATTTAGTAGCCAGAGTTTTTAAGATTAAATTAAATGAATTAATACGTGACTTCACTATAAATCAGTTATTTGGCAAATGTCTTGCTTATGTATATACCATTGAATTTCAAAAAAGAGGCCTTCCACATGCACATCTTCTAATAATACTTCAAGAAAAAGATAAATTAGATACTTCAGACAAAGTGGATGCAGTCATTGTTGCTGAACTACCAGATCCAGAACTATATGGTAGACTATATGAGATTGTTACTAATCGCATGATTCATGGACCCTGTGGTGACCTTAATCCACAATCACCATGTATGGAAAATAATAAATGTTCCAAAGAATTTCCAAAAGATTATAGAGACAAAACCTATGCCAATTGTGATGGATATCCACTTTATAAAAGAAGAGAAGGAGATAGTGCCATTATTCGTGGAAAAAAAGTGGACAATAGATATGTAGTACCCTACAATCCACATTTACTCATGAAGTACAACGCCCACATCAACGTAGAAGCCTGCACTTCCATCAAATCCATTAAATATGTCTACAAATATATTTACAAAGGTTACGATGCAGCTACTGTAGTCGTCAAAAGTGCAGACAACCCTGAAAGTAGTGAGTTAGTACATGATGAACTTGCATCTCATGTAGATGCTCGCTATGTCAGTGCACCAGAAGCTATGTGGCGGCTTTTAAAATTTGAAATGCATGATAGATCACATGCAGTATATAGGTTAGCAGTACATTTGCCACAACGACATTTAGTCTATTTCCATGCTGGAAATGAAATGAATGCATTGGCCCAAAGTGAAGATCGTCACACTACACTAACTGCATGGTTTGCATTAAATTCCACTGATGCTGAAGCAACACAATACTTATATATTGAAATTCCATATCACTATGTTTTTGTGAATGGATTATGGAGACCAAGAAAAACCAGAGGCAATAAAATTATTCCAAGAATTTACACAGTCAGTCCAAGAGATGTGGAACGTTTTTGCTTACGGATATTACTTTTAAATGTTCCTGGAGCACAAAGTTTTGAACACTTAAGAACTGTTAATGACATTGTATATGAATCCTTCCATTTAGCTGCAAGACATAGAAACTTACTCGCTGATGATACAGAGTGGGAAAGATGCTTAGAAGAAGCAGCACAATGTCAAATGCCACGACAGATGAGAGAACAATTTGCTTTTATTTGTATCTTCTCAAATGCTCCAAATGCATTAGCTTTGTGGGAGACTTTTAAAAGTAATATGGCTGAAGACTTTATGCGACGATACAATGAACCCATTGCACACTTAAAAGCGTTATTGGAAATCCAAGAAGTCTTTTTAACTCATGGATTAAGTTGTGCAAGTTTTAATTTGCCTGATCCAGGTCTTATAGATGACATTAACTTTGAAGACTATGACATTCAACTACAAGCAGAAAGAACAGAAGAAAGACTTGCAACTTTAAATACACTACAATTGCAAGCATTTCATGCCATTAAAAATGCTATAGATGATGACATGGTGACAGAGCGTTATTTCTATCTTGATGGACCTGGCGGATCAGGAAAAACATATTTGTACAATTTATTAATGAGTTCAGTACGAGCACAAGGAAAAATAGCAATGGCGTTTGCCACTACTGGAATTGCTGCACTTTTATTAGAAGGTGGAAGAACTGTTCATAGTGGATTTAAACTGCCCGTGCCTATTTTAGAAAATTCTGTGTCAGATATTCGCATGACATCCTTACAAGCAAAGAAATTGAAGAAATGTAAATTAATTATAATAGATGAGGCCACAATGATGTCATGCTATGCCCTCCAATGTATTGACCGTTTGCTTCGTGAAGTCATGGATAATATTTTTCCATTTGGTGGAAAGGTAATGTTGTTGGGTGGCGATTTTAGACAAACATTACCTGTCGTTGTACATGGAAATCGAACTGACATTATCGAAACATGTATAAAGTCAAGTACAGTATGGAAACATTTTACGCATCTTCAACTGCAACAAAATATGAGATCAGAAGGCCAAACTGATTTCAATGATTGGCTTATTAAAATTGGAGAAGGCAGAACAGAAAAAATACTACATTTACCTGACGACACTGTAGAGATCCCACCTCATATGATTTGTCAACAAGATATTATATCGGCTATATTTGAAGGGAGCATAAATAACGAAGAATATTCCGAGCTTGCCAACCAAGTCATACTGACGTGTAAAAATAAAGATGCATTAATCCTCAATAATAAAATCTTAAAAAAAATTTATGCACCACAAAGAAATTATCACAGTGCTGATTCTGTACTTGCTGATGACAATGAAAGTCAGGCTAACTTTTCGACTGAATTCATAAACTCTTTAACTCCTTCTGGAATGCCACCACATATTTTGCAGCTAAAGAAAGGTGCAATTATCATGTTACTGCGAAATATGAACCCCAAAAAAGGCCTATGCAATGGCACAAGATTAATTGTTCAACAATTAAAGGACCATTTTATAGATGCTGAAATTTTAACTGGGACCCATAGAGGAGAGAGAGTTTTCATACCAAGAATAGATTTAGCACCAAGTGAAAGTAGTCTCCCTTTTATACTTCAAAGAAGACAATTTCCCATTATTATGGCATTTGCCATGACCATTAATAAATCACAAGGTCAAACTTTCAAATCTGTGGGTATTTTCTTGGAAGAACCAGTTTTTGCACATGGTCAATTGTACGTTGCGTTGTCAAGGTGCAAAAATCCACAGGCTATTAAAGTTTACATTGAAAACAATGAAAGTCAAGGTGATTTATTAGAAGATGGACGTATTTTTACTAAAAATATTGTCTACTATGAAGTACTATAACTTTGAAGGATACTAATTAAAGATGCCAAGATTTTTTAAAAGCATTGCAAAATACATAACAATTGGTTGTTTAATTCAGTCATAATTAATGGAAGTCATGTTTATGAATGATTCGCCTCACAAAATACTTGCCTTGCATTGTTAGTAAAAATTATGTTAAAATGTTAAGTCACTATGTTAATGTTTCTAATGTTACAAGTTTAAAAAATATATTTTCAAGTTATTTCATTCAACATATTACAAAGTGGATGTTAAGAGGTCAAGCAACTTTTAAGTCACAATGTAAATATTGTCTGTTATCTTAAGATTACTACCTACATTAATGTTTATCGCCAATTTATGTGCTCAGTAATAAATTACTTTAATTACGTACGTTTTAAGAAGAGTTTTACTGTATGCCTTCCTCTACATTCAATGTATATTCAAGTTAACAATTATTGTGATAGAAATTGAATTTTAATACTGATTAATTTAAATGTCAATTGTTTTTACATTCAAATGTTAATACTTTTAATAAAAAATTACGTAACAAAATGTATTCACTATGTTCCTGTTTATAATGTTCAAAATTATACCAATGTTTTGTCAACTTCTAAACTTACATAAAAAATAAAGTTCAAGTTTAAAAATATATACTTTGATGGTTATTGCTTACATATATTTTAAACTTCATGTTAAAATTTGCAACGTTTAAAAAAGGCTTTTTACTTTTTGCTTTCCTATTCATTCAATGTATATTAAAGTTAACAATTCTTCAGATACTAATTACATTTTAAAAAACCATTACATCAACATTTTACAAAAATACACGTTCATATTAAAATACTTACAAGTGTCAAAAATATATGTTAATAACTAAACAACTTGACAAACATATACATCACATTGCCGTCATTTTTTGACGGGCAAGTCGCTAGTGTAATATATAATGTGAAAGTTAAAAATAGTAAAGTTACGAGAATGGAAACATTTGTAATCATTATAATTAAATTGTCTGCCAACATCTATCAAATGACAATTATGGTAAGAAAGTACTAACTACCAGTGGAAGTACAATTACAAGTTTTACAGATTAGAATAGACAAAAAAAATAATTTCTGACGGTTTTAGGCGACCCCTGGCAAATCGGCATTTGACAACCAAAGGGGTCGCAACCCACAGGTTGGGAAGAGCTGTTGTAAGTGTTAGGGATTTTCTACAAGCAACAGTCAATCCTCAACATTTCTTGAATCTTGAAAGCTGCTCTTAAATTCCTCGGATAAGGCAGACAAATACTTTAACATGTTACTGAAATAAGCATACCAAGGAGAGGTCAGTTGGAGTGTGGTTTGATTGGGGTGTCAAGGTCTAAAATCTGATCTCAAGGTTTATAATCTGCATCTTCTTTACAGATTCACATCAATATATTTTAATTTAGTGTAATTCAAAAAAGTACAGGAATACAGTGTAAAAAAGACCCAGGAATAATATCTTTAACTGATATGTTTTATGAGGATATGGAAGCTTCAGAAAGCTATGTAATAATTTTATAATATAATAAAAGTCCACAAGAAAGGGACTGGATGTCCTGATGGTACCAGGTCCACCAATAGCCCACCCCACTCCATATGAAATGTTCATGTTTCTTTGGGTCTACTCATCGTTATATATAGGTTTCCCATTCTTTTATTTTATTGATAGTTTGATGTTACTGAAACTTTAACAATTGAAAATAAAACAAATTAAAATGTTACTACAAATGCTAATAATATAATAAACAGGGAATTGGAAGACATACATAATTTCTTAGTATGCTTTGTAAATTTGGCATTATTATAGTGCCACCTACTGGCCTTGCATGATTCCATCCTGATTAAAAATGCTTATTATTATTATTATTATTGTTATTATTAGATGTATCTGAGATGAATCCACACAGTCCCATGAAGTAGTTTGCTTTATTTTAATGGGGTAATTCCAAATTTAGCTTTTTGTTAATAGCTCCACTAAATTGCAATTGAGATGAGTGAAAATCATAAAACACAGCTCAAGTTTATAAAAAACAAAACAAAAGAAATCCCCCAATACAATGGAAATCAAACATTTCCTTAAATTTCTGGCAAATGTTCTGTTTTTAAATGGAAATAGATGGAGATATTTTTCTTTCTTTAATAATGTGCCTCAATGTGTTTTCTTTTTTCAGACTTTTGTAATGTTTAGACTTAAGGAATCCAGAATTATCGGTTTCTGGTGTAATTCAAGAAAGTTTATTAAGCATGGCTATTTATAGAACAGAAAGAAATTAAAATTAGTAGTTTACAAAAATGTCAGCATACATACAGTGATCAAAGTACAGAATAACAAAAGCCAAACTTTATTCACGAAATCCAGTACAACTGGCAGTTCTTGCTGTTTATGGTGTTATTGTGTATTTTAAAAAGCCACTCTGATTCAAAATGTTTTATAATGCTTTTAAATATTATCAGCCTTATTAAATTGTGATTCGGTAAATTTAAAAGAGCTCTATTTAAGCACACAGCATATTTTATTTACAGAAGTTTTTAGTTAGTGAAGACCTTGCTTTTGGATAGAAGTTCACTAACTAAAAACTTTGGAAAAAAGAATATGCTGTGTGCTTAAATAGAGCCATTTTAAATTTACTGAATTGCAATTTAATAAGGCTGTATGTTTTTAACATTACAAAAGTATTTTAGTATGAAAATGTTTCTGCACACAGAAAAAGACTGCCTTTGTCATGAGACTGCTGCATCCAATAGCCCTCATTCAGGTGCGATTTGGCCAATTGAATAGGACCCTAAATAAGCACATAGCATATTTATTTTAAAGACGTTTTTAGTTAGTGAAAACATTGCTTTTGGATAGACGCTTACTAACTAAAAACTTCTTTAAAAAATATGTGCTTATTTAGGGCCCTATTCAATTGGCCAAATTGCAATTGAATGAGGGCCAATGGGTTTAGGTGATGGACGGAGCTCTGACTCCCTGTAGTTTGGACATTTAAGTGGCAAAGGGGCAAAACACTCTATTATTTATACAGAGACGGATATTAAGAGACTGAGGGCCCAATTCAATTGCCCAATTTGTAAATGTATGCACATTTAAAATCACTCTTAATATAGCTCTTAATATAGCTGCATATTCTGCAATATTACTAATTGGCACTGATGAATTCCTAAGTCAATAGAATGCATATAAACATTTATTCTATTCTTCCCCTTGTTTTTTTTTTGCAGCCGTGTACATAAGAAGCTTTCATTTTGCGTTATACAATGTATACAAGCCGTATGTCTGTGGGCCTGCTGCGGGCTCACATTCTGCTACAATTCAGGTGCTATTGAAATGAACAAGCCCAACAAGTTACGGGTTGAAAGCAGAAATGGTAAACCATGCACTTGTACGTAGCAGTTCAGGGCGGGAACATGATCAATTAAGCAAGGCCTTTGTCATGGCTGTAGCATGCCAAGGCACCAGCTGTGCAATACCGTACAGACTGATGCCCTCAGCCTTATAAGATAGGCTTATTGTACAAGGGGAAAGGGGCCCACTGAGATGGGTTAACATTGGGGATATTGTGATTTGTGTGTTATTCCTTGTTATGCCTGCTTAAAGCATAGGATAGTATAAATTGCTTGGGTACCCCTAGGCCAATACTATGGTACCCATGTTTATAGTTGGGGTGTGCGTAGGAACATGATAAGAGTAATGGGATATGTGTCTATTTTGTGCTAGGGGGGCTAGCACTTACACTGGGGACCACATTAAAGAGGGACTACATTCCTTATTATTACATTCCTTATAGTGGTCCAGGGGCCAGCCATAAATCAAGGGAGAGTAGGAGAGAGCTGTGAGACCCTACCAGTGGACCCAGTGACCAAGGATCCCAATGGAGGGGAGCCTTTTGCCCAGACGGTGGGAGCCAAGGAAGGAGGATGTGAGGCCCTGATCCCGATGTCATCTCAGGTGGAGTCTCCAGTTCAGACCACCATCATGGATGCTGGGCTCAGGATCAGACTGGTATATTCCTACTTAGAGGTATTATTTTATGGGGCTTCCAAGGGAAATGTTTCCCCTCAGACATTGGGCAGAGGAGGGCTCTGGACCTGGCTTTTGGGAGGGGGGCTAGCCATGTCAGCTTGGGAACTGTCACCTGGACTGGGTATCACCCTGGGACCTTCTGGACTGGGTGAACTAATAGGCCCAGAGACTGTTTTCGATATCCCAGCACAGCTGTGGCGACTGGCTGGGTGGGAGGAGGTTGCTCTGGGAAAGAAATTGTGGCCCACATTTTTGAACCTTGTACCTGGCACAGGCGAGGATTCAGCAAGTCAGGTTACTTTACTGCTCCAACTGGGGGATTATTGCAAGTACCTGCTAGCCTGGACTACAAGTAAGGCCCCTCCAAGCCATGTGGTCCCCAAAGAAAAGGTGTTGGCCCAGGATTGCCCCAGATTTGTTCTCAACTGGGTGGGACAGTTTTCCTGGATTGCCGCAGAGGATACCCCAGGGTGTGATTTGTCACCTGGCCTCCCTGCATTGACTCCCCTGCAGCTGCCCAAAGACACTTTTTGTGTGGCTTTAACCCTGGAAAGGAGGGGCCACTGGCCTGGCTTGTTGGGAAGGGGATTGGCTACTGAACCACAACGGCTTATGTCAGAACTGCCCATTAATCCGGCATGGATTATACCAGGGATGATCACTAGCCCATGTTACAACTCCAGAATCCCAGGTCATTCAGGAGAAAGCTCAGACTTTACAAAGGGAAACCAGTGCTCCTCAACTTTACCCATGGGACTGAGTACTGCTCCAGACATGAGGTCTCCCTAGTCTGGAAGGAGAGGGCTTTGCTGGGTAAGGCTCCTCCAAGTTTTTGCTGGACCTACTAGCCTGGATCTACTGTTTCCCCTGGTCTTGAAGGGTCTTCCAGGCCAGTGGTCTTATATGTTTCCCCAGGGGCTTGGGAAGATCACTACACCATTGGGAAGGAGCGAGAATTCACCCTGGACAAAAGTATCACTAAACATCAGTGTAGTTGAGGAGTCCTTGGAACCAAATGACTCCCCAAGCTACACTGGAAAAGAAAGAGGTAGGAGTTGTCATGGCTGTAGCATGCCAAGGTAACAACTGTGCAATACCGTACAGACTGATGCCCTGAGTCTTATAATATAGGCTTATTGTGCCAGGAGAAAGGGGCCCACTGAGATGGGTTAACATTGGGAATATTGTGATTTGTGTGTTATTCTTTGTTATGCCTGTTTAAAGCATCGGATAGTGGAAATTGCCTGGGTACCACTAGGCCCATACTATGGTATCCATGTTTATAATTGGGGTGTGCGTAGGAACATGATAAGAGTAAAGGGATATATGTCTATATTGTACTTTGGGGGGCTAGCACTTACAAGGGAAATATTGTATATGCCCAATATTTCATAGTACTGGAGTAGCCCCCTATTAACAAGATTAGGGAGATAACTGACCCCTTAGGAGTCACATGACACCAGTATCTCGCTCCATTATCACAAGCCTTAGACTGGTGTCTCTA
Organism: Discoglossus pictus; assembly: GCA_027410445.1. NCBI lineage: Eukaryota > Metazoa > Chordata > Amphibia > Anura > Alytidae > Discoglossus > Discoglossus pictus. The sequence continues at coordinate 63,918,507 of CM050165.1, read as the reverse complement.
TGCCTATTGTGTGTAATTACCCCCTACAAAGGATACAGCCGTGCCAAGGGAAAACAATGGGTGATTGTCTTAGACCTTTAGGCGTGGGTGATAATGTGAGCTAGAAGGTGATTGGGGTAACCATGGATGCACATTTAAATTGATTGGCTTTTTGTTGCTCAGAGTGTGGTATAGATATGTCTGTTGTTTCAATAAATGGTATGCCTAACTGGTTCACATAATTAAAGTGTGAATTTCATTATTGATAATGGAATTCTGATTGCTAGAGTAAGTTCTTTTCAGAACTTAGAAAGATCTTTATGCTATACAAGATCACAGACATCTCTCAGTCTGAACCAAGGGTTGATGATTCTTCCTGCTGTACAGAGGTAAAACGGACCGGGCACCCCTGTGGGGATAGGTTTAGGCAATTGGCTCTTATCATACCCCATTCAAAAGACATGTTGTCACAGCCTTAACTACCCATTCCGAAACATCCAATAGAAAATGAGACCGCCATCATTGCGGCAGTATAAGATAGAGGTTTCATGTCAATCAATTAGCGTTTAGAGGTCGCATATGCGATCAGACTCGCAAAATTGCAAAATACAAAATAATAAAAATGAATGCTGATCATTTTCTAGTCTATGTGGGTGGCCTGATATGTATTAACTCATTGAAACCCGAGATCGAAATAACCCTGAAATGAAACATAAAAAAAAGATTTTTGATTAACGATTTGCGAGCTTGAGACTGTTGTGCAATTAATTCTAATGTCTTACATCGCTTTCCCAGTCATTTACAGTGCAGTATTGATTTTTTATTTGCATTTACAGTGCTACGAACGTGTTTTTAACCCCTTTGCGAGTCCACTCTATTGTCTACATTTGCCGTTTTACAGGTGTGAAAACCTTTGCGAGCTTGGGGAATTGTAGCAATTGAATAGCGATTTGCGATTTTAGCGATTGTAACTTTTGCAGACTTGAAAGATCAAAGGCTTAGATGGGGTGTAAGTTCCGGTTTTAACATCCACAAGGAATTCAAGCCCATAACACGTTGCCCACTTGAGGCTGGCAAAAAAACGCCAATTGAAGAACACAATAACTTACGGGCTACAGTAACTTACAATTGCTCCGTTGAATGAGGCCCTTAATGTTTTTTGGGGGGAATGAGATTTTGTCCATACTGCATTGTGTTTTATAGTACTAATCCTCAAGAAAGGTGGGAACACTGTGTTACAAACCCATAACTTTAAAGCCAGCTATTTTGACATCTTGTTTCTTCCCTAGTAATTGGTTCTATGCTACATGTATACAACCTTCTTTCTGCCCATATGATCACAGCCAGGAACTGAGATTGCTGTTTACAATGACCTTCATCTTTTTAACGTTGACCAGCAGGCCAGCTTTTGCACTTTCTTCTTTTATCCTCATCCATAGCTCCTTTATTTCCTCCTCACTTTCAGCCATCAAAGTAGTATCATCAGTGTATCTGAGACTGTTAATATTTCTTCTAGCAATATTGATTTGAGCTTTGGATTCATTGATTCTGGCCTTACTCATGATATACTCTGAGTATAAGCTGTTACTGTTCTGCTGCCAGTCTTGAAACAGAAAAAAACATAATTGCAACTGCTGCAGCTATTATAGATTTGTGGTTTTCTGAATGCATTTTTATTTTATTTTATCAATACTCGCTATGGGATAACAGGCACAAGCTGAGGCTATTTATCTCTGGTAGGTCTAGACCAGTGGTTCACAAACTTCTCCTCAGGGCTCCCCAGACAGGTCAGGATTTCAGGTTAACAGTTGGTGAACACAGGTGAGGCAATTAGTATTCTACAGGCAATGGAGCCATGTCCTGAGAGATTTCAAGCATCTTTAAATACACCCCTATTCAATTGTCCAATTCGCAATTACATGAGATGCGTAATGGAGCCTGTAAATGTTACTGATATTCAATTGGCTACATTTTGCTACTCGCATTCGATTCACGAGTTACAGACTCAAAAGCACTGCGGTTGTCAAAAACGTAACCCCTTCCTATCTCCTCCTTTGATGTTTCAAGGCCGCAAATGTTACCAGTGCTAAAGCCATAAAATTGATATTCAATTATAACCATTCCTGTAGCCTACAATTTTCTTCTAACCTGTAAATCGCAAATGTATCAAAAATGTTTACAAAATATTACGGGTTACAGGACTCGAAAAGGCTTTTTTCAAGACTTAAGAGTACCCTAGCAGCAATTAAAAAGACAGTAAACCACTTTAAAACAATACAAATTGCACAAAATTATCCATTGGATAAATATCATAAAGAAAAATATTTTTGAAAATATGTTGGACAATAAATATGTATAATTTTTTGATAAGGATGGCACACTGCAATTAAATGTTATGTGTTATGTGCAACAGTATGTGAATGGACGGACTTTGCTCAGCCATATAACCATGGTCTGGGGCCTCATGGTGCTGTTCCCCTATGTATTATAGTTTTGGGTGTATGGTGACATATATGTTGCTCCATGGCTCAATTTCTTTAATGTATGATTGTTTCAATGTATGCTGATTATTACATGTATTACATGTAACTTGTTGTAATATTATGTGGATGTGAAAACTGCTGATCTGACCATAAGGAAGCTAAAAAAAATATAGGGATGTGGTCCCCTGGGACAGGGGGAAGCAGAGTGAGAGATACTGGACATAAGGGGTTCACTCTGGATCACAACCCATGTGGCTTAACAATGAATTAAAGATGAAGATGAGAGTAAAATTAAACTATACAAACAAGAGGAGACAGAGACTGCTGTACGTAAGTACAAAGAAATGGAGGCAGAGGCAGAGGAGGAGCAGGAGGTGAAGGAGGAGGAGGAGGAGGGGAGTGTAAAGGAGGAGGTGGGTGGTGGCAGGGTGGCCCGAGCACCAGGCACACGTAGGAGAGGGACAGAGGGGAAGGGGCCTGATCCCAGGGGGGTGGTAGTTTGGTGGAGGGTAGGTCTCAGGGACAGGTCAGGGAGATGAGAATCCCTGTCCACAGTCGGGAGGGCAAGAGGCTAAGGACAAGCACAGGTGAGAAGAAGAGGCAGGGAGTGGAGGAAGAGAGTGAAGGAGAGGAGGAGGAAAGTGGGTGGAGGAGAGGGGAGGAGAGAAGGTGGGGAGTGTAGGAGAAAAGAGGCGAGAGGAGGTGGAGGGCGACCAGGTGCCCATAATGATAGTAACATCTAGTTCAGGGACAGTGGGGGAGGGGCCTGGTCCAGTGGCGAGCCATTGGAGCAGGAAGTGGAGGAGCAAGCTCCCATACAGCAGGAACTGGTTAATGGGGGAGGAGGAAAGAAGAGGACCTGAGGGCCCTGGCTCATAGGAGGAGGGTGTCATATGGCTAGTGGGGTCACCATCAGGAGCACCGGAAACACCTCTGGGATTCAACCCCACTATCCCTCTCCTCCAAAGACTGAACATCTCGCCAGGGCCCTCCAACTAAATCGATGATACCAGCAGCCAGCTACCACCTCCCCTAACAGCAGTGCGCTGTACTTGCTGTTACCACCACCACTGGACCCACCCATACCACCGTCAGTTTTGCCCCAGGCTTCAGCCGGGCCCCAGAGCCCCCTCGCTCAGATACCGTCACCTCCTCACCTGGCCATGCCCCACAAACCTTCATCCCCCACATCAGGCCAGGCTGCGCAGATAGATATCCTGGCCCTCGTGCAACAGAAGGGGAAGTTGCTTTAGGAGATGCAGGACAGCATCTCCACCAATCATGCAGAGGTAATGCGTAGCCTGGCAAGTAGCAAGGCGCAATAGGGAGGAGAGGAGGCATCATCTGATGACTGAATCCTACTTGGCCAAGCTGCTCAGGATTTGAGAGGACCAAATCACATTCCATTGAGTCACCGCCAAAGCCATGCACCGTGCTCTGGTCCCCAGCCCCTCCTCCTCCACCCTGGAGGCATCCCCCGGCCACCCACAGCGTGGCCCCTCCTCTCCTCCCACCATGACTCCACCACCGCCACATCAGTTGCTGCTGCCTCCCGGGGGGTTGCCTCCCCCTGCCCCCCACTACCACCAGCAGTGAGATGACAGCAGGCCACCGGGAAGGATGTGGGCCCTGTGCCTAGGCGGAGGAGGACATAGGGGCTGAGCACATATTTGTGCCTTCTCAACAGCACTCCTCAGTGACAATCTATTGGTCACAATGTTAACCTAATCTAGCCTGGCTACAGAGTCTTGGATCTTGGCCTATGTGATGGTAATATTTTGTATGCAGATGGCTATCTCCCATCACATGGTCCATGATCCTCTTCTCTGTGGACAGGCAAGGTTCTGTAGTACATGTCACCAATTGATGGTCACTGAGGAATGCTGTTGAGAAGAGATGCTAGAGTGCCTATGATTTTTAAGGACTTGTAGGTTTTGTCTTTTTCTTTTTCTGTTTTTGGTACAACTCAGGTCCATGAAGGCATCTCCTGCCTCTGCAAGCATTGTGAAGGAAATGTATGAAAGTATTTTCCTATATTGCTGATTATCCAGAGACCTAGCAAATAGTTAGTAATGCTTGCAGATGGGAATCAGGTGAGCTGGTATATTGTTACAATTACAGTATTTAGCACTGTACTGTACATGCATGTTGATTAGATTTTTTTATCCTCCGCCTTTTTTTTAGTTGACCACTTTTTCCTCAGATTGTTTTTTTTCACCACACTGTATGTGGGAAACTGGATTAGATTACACAGTCCAGAGGTTGAATCATCTGTTTCATTGAGCAGATCTAGACAAGTTGTAAGTGCTATGAACATTAATGGTTTCTTCATTTAAATGGAGTGATTTCTGATTTCTCATTCTTTTCATCAGATTCCAGTTGCAGTGGTGTAGTGACCATATGTGACCCTGGTTGGTGCTATGCACCATACTTATTCTAGACTATGACATTACCCCCTGTAGGTGTCCCCCTTTTCCTCCAAGCCTCTTGCTCTCCCTGGATCTGCTCACACCGCACCCATGATATTAATGCATAGTCTTATCCATTTCTGATTGTGCTCTGTGTTTGAAATAAAGCTTTGTAATACCGTTCTAACAATGTCAGTGTGTTATCAATGGTTGGGGTTATGGGACTTCCACATACGTCACATATGTGTCACATTCCTATATATATGTAAACTAATGAGCAGTAGTTACTATGCAATAGATCAATACATATAACAATAATAATAGTCATACTAGCATTACATATCATATTATAATATATATCATATAGAAACAACATAAAGGGTTAATACACATGCAAATGTCCAATTAGTGATAATGTGGAGTATCAACATTCCCTGATAGGAATATGACAAGTGATACTGGAGTGGGTTGCCAGTTCCTTCTCTAGTGGACTGTGATTTGTATGACCTCTCTGCTATGATGTGCCCACCTACAGTGGCCCTACATGGTATAGCTCACAGCTTCATTTAGGCACACAAGCCCTTTCACCACCATCCCTTAGCAATCCAGAAGGGGACCAGTGGAACATACACCACATTAATGTAAATTTCTGAATAGCAAAACATAATGGGAGGTCACCAAATGGGAATGGGAATAAATTTTGGCACATGGCCACCAGCAATGGCGTGGGACTTTCCAGGATGGCGTAGCGGAGATTATCCCTGATGGAGGTGAGTTGGCTGTTGATCCCCATGCCTCTGCACAGCCTCCATGTGTTTTTGCATCCCTTCCTGATGTGTAAGAGTAGATTAGTATGGTGTATGTTCCCCACTGGTGGTGGTGAAAGGGCTTGTATACCTGAATGAAGCTGTGAGCTATATCATGTAGGGCCAGTGTAGGTTGGCAGGTGATAGCAGAGAGGTCAGGCAAATCCCAGTCCACTAGCGGAGGAACTGGCAACGCACTCCAGTATCTTTGGCATGCAAACCTTGTGGAACAGCACAGGCAGTGACCTAGCTAAATGTGCTGCGGTCCATAGGTGCACAGAGAGTCAGACACAACTGAAGAACTGAACAACATATAATCAAATGTTCACCTGGTACTTGATGTGTGATGTGGTGTTGTAATTTGGCAACTATTTGTTTTCCCAATGTAGATGTGATGAGCAAGATGTATATGCAATCATATATATATATATTCCAGGGTCCACATTAGAGCCTCTGTGAGTGAGGAACGGTTATTATGGCATCGGTTTCATGTTTTTGTGTTGCTACTTAATCAGGTAGTGTGTCTTTAATTGCTTTCTGCATGTTGCAGCATGACTGTTAATATTGGCATATGCATGATCATTCCAACATATAATGAAATAAAATATTTGTTAATGCCTATTTTTTTATTTGGGGGTTATTGTGCAAGTATTTGTAATGCCTTTCAATGCTTTTCCCATATTTTAAAGTCCACTGGTGTGTTTATATTGTCTTTTACGGTGTTAAGAAATTGTCTGTAAACCCTTTGCAGGTCTTATTTGGGGGCTGTAATGTTTTTTACTCCATTTGCGAGTTACAGGCTTGAACACCAGGGCATCTTTGGAAATGCGTTGCAATTTAATAGCGTAATTGGAACGTAACAGTTACAGGCTTGACAGAACAAAGGATTTGCAACCGCAGAGTTCACATTTGGACGTCCCATAAGATTTTTTCGCCCCTACGGGGCCAATTTAATAGCCATAAGTCTTGCGGGCTACGGTTTTACACATTGAGGGAATTTAATAGGGCTGACAGAGTCCTAAGAGCTCCGCTATCCTCCAATGAGAGACCAAGAGATGTGATTGTCAGATTTCATTATTTTTCTACAAAAGTCTTATTCATGAAAGCAGCTAAATATAGTGTTCCTGCAATTGAAGGAGGTCAACCAGCTATCTTCTCGGACTTATCACCCACTACCTTATACAAAAGGAAACTTCTAAAACCCTTTTTTGGAGGTGATTACAAAGCATGGATTCAAGTATACTTGGGGTTTTCCTTTTAGGTTGAACATATCAAAGGAAGGGAGAAATCACAAAATTCATACTTCAGAAGAAGGTGAAGCAATGCTCTATTTGTGGAACTTTGTGGGACAAAATCAAATTTCCCTAATACAAAGCAGACCAAAAGACCATCCTTACTCAAAAAACAGAAGACACCAGAACTAAATAAAGAAGAAAATTCCATATCACAATCCAAATAGAATGTGCAGAAATCCTCATGGACTCATATAAGTGATAAGATGAACCATGTGCATCATCTGTAAAAATTGTTGAAAATATTCTTATGCCATTACTCAAAAATTTTAAGTTTTATTTTTACAAAATATGTTTTATAAAATCATAAATGAATAAGGCCTTAAAAAGATATAGGGACTGCAGCATCTCTTCTCAACGGCATTCCTCAGTGACCATAAATTGGTGAAATGTTAAACATAACCCTACGTGTCCAGAGTGGAGAGGATCATGGACCAGGTGATGGGGAGTAGATGTCGGCGTACAAAATATCACCATCACATAGGCCATGATCCTTCACTCTGTAGTCATGCTAGATGATGTAAACATTTGAACCAATAGATTGTCACTGAGGAGTGCTATTGAGAAGGTACAAACATAGATGCAGCCCCTAAATCCTCCTCTGCCTGGACACATCCCCCATGCCAGCCGGCCTTCTCAATAGGTGAGGGGGGATTGAAGGGGAAGGCAACCCCTAGGAGGCAGCAGCACCTGAGGGGGTGGAGGCAGTGAGGGAGACAAGGAGTGGTAAGGCTGTGTGTAGGGGAGGCCTCTGGGGTTGAGGAGGCGGTACTTGGCACCAGACCGCACTGTGTTAAGTCAATGTTCATCTGGATGAGCACGCTCTAGTAGTCCAATTATTGTAGCATTGTGGCCATATACGATTCCACCATCAGGTGATGCCTCCTCACCTACCTGTAGAGCCTCCGGTTGCTGCTGTTCTGGAGGCCTGGTTGGAGGAGACACTGGCCTGGAGAGCCTGCGTAGGCTCCACCTGCTGAGGCAGGAGGACCAGCATCTCCTCCCTAGCCTCAGATGGTGGACAGCTGGATGGAGGTCCTTAGTAGCCTGGCATGAGGAGGTGGTGGCCTAGTGGGGAGGGGAATCTATGGTGTGGGTGGTGGGCCTGGTGTGGGAGCCAGGTTGTGCTGGTGGTGGGAGGAGGAGGTGGTGATGATGGTGGTGCTGGTGGGAATAACTGGCTGGCTATCCAGGTGGTGAGCCTATTTGGGGAGGAGGGAGCCAATGGGGTTGAATGCCACGGGTACGGCTGAAGGTCCCTCAGGTCTCCCCACTGACCACATTAATCCATTTTCCTCCTCCTCCATCTCATATCCCAGGCCTTCTTCTCCTCTTCCTGCCTCCTTTTCCTCCTGCACGGGCTCCTGATGGGCGGGGGCTCGGTCCATGACATCTGGCTCTGATGGAGCCAGCACCCCTGCCTCCGGCTGACTATCAGACCCAGAACTCTTGCCAGCTGCAAATGAGAGGAGAAAGGTATATGTTTTAATAACATTGATTAAGCCAATGATTGTTGTGTGTTCCTAGCTATCTGACATCTAGATGTCTTGACACTGGATGGTTCACTTAACTTCCACTGTGTGCAGCTATCATTTGCTAGAATGTGCAGGTCAGTGTTCCATGCTAATCGATCAGTGACCGTATCTCAGCAATAGTTATTAAGATGCTGCTGATATGTGTTCCCTGATAGGCTAGTACACTACACTGCACATCCATCCCTACAAAGACTGTATCTGCCTATGCTGCAGTGTGCACACCTATACATGGACCCTGTTTTGGATGGTTACTGTGTTGTGCACAGTAATGAAAGTGATATGTCAGTTTCATGGTTTTGACTCCGGATAAATGATCCATCTATCCCTAGCTCAATCCAGGGAGCTGGCATCTCACACCAATTGGTGGCTATCATTGAAATGGGTTTGGTGTTAACTATGTGTGTGTTGTGTACATGTGATGTACATGTGGGCATATGTTGGTGTATAGGATATTCACCTGACAGGGAGGCTGGGTCCTCCAGGCCTGGAGCTCCAGCAACAAGCACCTGGCTCAGCATTTCCTTGTGCACCCTCTATGCTACTATGCACTCCTGCATTTCAGACTACAAAGGAATGACTAAAACCTCTGTTGTACTGTTATATGTTCTGACCCATTGTTAGCAAATTAAGTTAATCACATTTGCCTTGTACTCTAAGTACATCTCTGATGTACTAGACAGGATGTGTAGGATGTGACAGGATGTGTATTAGAAGGTAGCCCTATTGTTCTCAGGGTTCCAGCCATCAACTACTGCTAGACCCCATATGGGGTAATCTCCTACAATTATCTGTCATTCCCTCTCATTGTTGTATTGTATATATCCCTTATTTCCAATACCGATTAAATATGTTGGAATTTTCAAAATGAATCAGTTACTCTTGGATTAAATAGATAATGGTGTGTTAATCTCTCCTGGTATCATGGTTGTTACTCTGGTCAACTCACTACCTATCTCCAGCCCAGCTGTATTCCTGCTGCCGAAAAGGTCTGAGGTTACTGGGGAGAGTCTGGCTAAGGTCCTGCTGACTTACAGAGGGGATTCCAAACAGACCAAAAACGATACTGTGGGGTAGGGTCATCTCTACTAAGCATTCGCAAGCCCCACAAGAAGAGTAGATTGTTACAATTAGATAATGGGGAAGGCACGGATGGCACTGAGGAGGGCCACCATCTCTTTGTGCTTGCTGTTGGGGGCCCTGTGCATAGCTCTTGTCGTCCTGACTCTTGATGGTGATCCTATCCTCCCTGCTCTGACCCTGAGGCCTGATCCTCCCTCTCACTCCCCCACTGGGTGCAGGCCCTCCCCCTCTGACCCTGAGCTAGATGTGTCTATTAGTATGGCCGATTTCCATCCTCTTTGTAATCCACTACCCCCCTCTCTCTCCTCACGACTATCCCTCACCCTCCCTCCACACCACTATCCCTCCCTCTCTCCACATGCCTATCCCCCCTCCCTCCACACCACTATCCCTCCCTATCTCCACTCCACCCAATCCCTCCCTCCCATCTACCTTCCTCCCTCCACTCCAAACCCTTCCTCCCTCCACTCCAAACCCTTCCTCTCTCCCAGCTACCTTTTTCCCTCTACTCCACTCCCCAGGGACACATCTCTCCCCTCTCTCTTCTGCTCCCTGTTCTCCCCTCCTCTCTCCACCCTCCATCATAATCATGGACAAGAGTTATCCATGCTTCATCATTGCTGCAGTGACCCTTAAAAATTTGTTTTTTTATTTCTTTGTTTACATTTTGGGAACCTGGGCAGGGACATTCAAATGTTCTTGCTCTTGTAATCCATTACCATTTTAAACATGGCTTCCTTTAAACATATGCCTGCTGTATTACACAGCTTTGAGCTTAAGGATTATACACAAGCTAAGAATCCCACCCACGTACAGCTGTTTCAATATTACTGCCTCTCTCATCAGCGTGGGGCAAAGCTTTCATGGCAAAGACATACTGCTCCATGCCACTGGTGCCTTGTAGTTGTCAAATCTGGTAATGCATAATTAAGTAAAATTTTAGTGTTTTTTGTGTTCACCAATTAAATTAACCTGGAGGGGATTTGTCACCCCATAACCCCCCCCCCCCCTTCCCCCCAAGTTCCTACGCCCCTGCCTATAACTATGAAATGTGGAAAACTACTTATCCAAGATAGAGTGTCAATAATACACCCTTTCAGCTTTTACAAATCTTTATGAACATATTCCCTCAAGGAGCTAGCCTGTAGCTACCTACTATTTGGGCATTATGTGGTATTAGTCAATCAAGAGACCTGGTTTGCCAAGAGAAATTGATATCCTGCATGGAAATTGACTTACATTTTTCCTAATCTCTGTCAGGATTACTTATTTTACACTTACAAGATTTGGATCCCAGAACTATTTTTGATCCCTCTCTACTTTTGAAAAAATTTGTAGCCAAACACAGCCGGATGACAAAAAGCTGAACATAAAAATGTATAGATTGCTGTAAGATGGCTGTGAAATAATTCCATATTACAGGCAGGGAAAGTTAATACCATAGATGTGTGAGCTTTATTTCGATTAATACAGCTTTGGAAAAGCTGATGACCGTCTTAATTTATGCTATTACATCATTTACAGTAGCAATAGCTGGGGTTTGAGGTTGATGCTAACTATGAGTGTCCAAAGAGCTGTACGATCCTAGAAGATGCAATATTTAATTACACTATTTTATGTCATAAAAAACAATTCCTGGAAAAAATTGTTAACCATTAAGCATTATATTAATGTTATATGTTATACTTGTTTAAAGTGCCACTGTGCTCCTGAACTTAAAATATAATGTGTGAAGAACTGCGCTTTTAAAAAAGGCAAAAAGTTTCTAATTTAATTTCAGGTCATATGGAAGTACCCTGCAGTAGAGTCTACAATTTTGGGTTCTGCATTCAACAGGACTACTGGAAAGTTTAAGAGATTACTAGGACACCTACTATTGAGAAATACGACGACTGAGAAATAGACAATATAGTAAAATGACCACTGTAATCCTTTAAGTTCTATAATAAATGACACAACTGTGTGTTAGTAGTTGTCAAATGTTTAATTCATTAAGAATGTCTAAACACATATTTATGTTTCATTGTATGTTTGCAGTGGACTTGTATCAGTGTGCACCATTTATTGTGTGGCTTTACATATGAGTGTATAACAGAATGGTGAGTAATATTGTGGCTGCGTATATAATTGCTAAGATATATATGTATTGTTCTTAGAAAATTGTGAGGAGACGAAAATGTGTGTTAAAGCAGCCCTGGATTTTAAATGTGTACTGGGCCTAAGTTTAGAGATGATGACCCTAAGGCTTATCAACATTTTAGCAGTCTTAGAGATAGTCAGGTACCAGGCACTTTTAATCGTGTATGGTGGGAGTGCCCCGTAGTGAAACCAATGTGATCTAATCTTTTTCAGCAGACCAGGTGAAGTAATATTGGGAATTTATATAGATGATCTGCCGAATAAGGCAAATGTTTTGATATTTGCTAGATTACTTGTAACACAGTATTGGAATAACTCGGATAACTAGACAGATTGTTAACCTAGTTCCCACGATAATCTAGATTGTCTGATCAACTCCCATTGATGTCTCTGAGGTAGAGCAACAGTGCCACGTTGTGGTCAAGGATTTCCAGGGGCGATGAATGGTGCAGCCTCCCAGAAGCGTCAGGTCAGTATAACTTGAAGGGCTAGCATTTCACAATCCGTACATCACAGGGAGCTTCATATTGTGCCTAGAGTGTAAGTAAAACCAAACTTCAACATTAATATTTTCAACATTAACACACAGATCAAGGTTGTCCCAGGGCAAATTGTGTCATGACTGGGACAGTGGAATGCAAGGTCTGTGACACAAGCCTTTTAAAAATATGCCTGAGCCAGGTGGATTGGCATGAGTATCATGGAAGATCAACAAGAGTAGCATATTAAAGAGTGAAATATGTTAGCGAATAGTTGAGTCAATTTACGCAAATGTGATTGGAAGTCAAAATATGTAAACAACTATAAAACTCTATTCAAATACTGAAATACTGGGCTTCATTGAATAAATTACATAAGTCTCTATCACCAATATAGAAAAGTTGATACCTGCTCATGTTTGAATATAATGTGAGGATACTGATCTCCTTGTAACCACTTCCACACATGTTTTATGCCACTACGTTCTTCACAGAAGACAGAATGTCAAGGATAAGCCACCACTTTGCCTTTTATACATTTAAATGTCAAAAACATTTTGCATTCTACTGTACCATTTGTCTTTGCTCAAAATACCTCAAACTGATCAGCTGATATACTGAAGATACTAGCGTATACCACTAGTGTTTTATGTTCCCATTTTAACCAGTAATCAGAGGATTGAGATATATTCGAGATATAGCTGCTCTAAATTCTGGTAAACTGGTTCCCTGCAGTTCTTATTGTTAAATGATGTTTACAGTCTTCCCACCGATGCAGGAACAAACCACTCCTCGCTGTCTTGTCTTCATTAGAGTGCATCCTGCTGCTGTAGCCAGTGCACTAAGTGCTGCATTTATCACAGGCTGTGGCCATTGTGTTGTGAGTCGTGAGTCCTGCAGGGGGGGGGGGGGGGGAGCAGGTGGGAATGGGTGTGTATATGAATATGACATTAACCATAATGTTCTGTTGTATTTACTTGTTATATTGAATATTAAAGCATTTATGCACCATTTGGGATGCTTTTAGAACAGGATTCAGCACATATTTTTTTTAAAATTCCCCAAATTTCAATTCTTGCGTTAAATTCTCGTATTGCACTTTTTACCCATTCACCTACCAAATTCATAACGCTCTCAGTATATTCGGGTTTCGCTATATTCAAGTATCTACGGTATCTGAAATATAAAATAAAATTGATGTCACTCCAAATTACACATTTTGACTAGCAGATTCAACAATCATGTTTTGTATGCAATTAAACTAAGCTAAACTAACCATCACTAACCTCCAATGAAAGCTCAGTTTATAGGTTTTTGCTTTGTTTCTCTAAATGAAATGAGTTGTCTCAGGTGAGATTCTTTGGTAGATCAGCAGTATTGCAATTCCTCCCCTGCCAGCGTTTCTTAGGAAAGGGAATCCCGAATAAACGCTCATGCGTGTGATGTTATTCGGGGCTCCCTCCCCTAACAAGAATCACCAACATGGGAGGGGTAGCAGTACTGCCGAACCACCAGTGAACCACATTAAGGTAGAGGGGACTGATGCAGCTGAGCGGAGAGTTGAGCCTATTACACTACAGAATTAAAGAAAAAACATTAGGCAGCACTGGAGCCCCCAAAACCCCTGCATCTTTACCTATCTATCTATCTATCTATCTATCTATCTATCTATCTATCTATCTATCTATCTATCTATCTATCTAGTCTATATATATTCCCCAGAGGCAAACTTTTATTTAATATCCGGCTGCAGACCCCATCTGTAGAGATCTTAGAGCCCATGGAAATAAAATATGTCACTGCCTCCACTTTTTCCCCATCTATTTGCCCGGAACCAAGATTGCCATATGCCTTGATCTTCATCTTTTTAATGTTCAGCAGCAGGCCAGCCTTTGCATGCTCTTATTTTAATCTCATCAATATATATATATATATATATATATATATATATATATATATATATATATATATATAGATATATAGATATATATATATAGATATATTAGGACTGGGCTTTAATTGTGACTAATCACATGTTTAACAGGATTAATTATTTTTCAGTGAGATTAAAGGGTGAGGATTTTTTTTCTTGCCCGATTTTGAGTGTTCTTAATTCTATTGCAATCTCGATAAACAAATATGCAGATAGATATTCAAACAAGGGGTTGATGGAAAATACTTCTTCTATTAGAGGTCTACTATGGTCCTGTATTTAAAATACTGTTTTGAAGAACAACACTTGGAAATAAGCAAAATATTTTTTAGAAACAGCGTCTAATTCATTTTAATCTTCAACTTAAAAATGTCTTCCGTATGAGTATATTTACTTGCATTTTGTCTTTAAAGATTCCATTTTACTGTAACTTGTTTGTACAACTCTAAAAGGACAATAATATCATAATAAAGTTATAATATTACTAGTGCATGCCACCTAAACACAGACAGGTACTTAAAGGGCCATTGTAATTAAAAATGTCTATCATGAATTTATTAATTACAATTGGAACTTTATTATTTAAAAGATAAAATATATAAAAATGCCACTTATAAAAAAAATCACTAGTGAACTAGGGACTGCTTGCAAACATTGTCTGTGTGATAGCCTCCGAAACCAAGGTTTGAAAAGGTTTATTACCGCCACAAGAAACCTTTGTTTCAAAGAGCTTAACCTATATATGCCACAAAATATTTTTTTTAACAATTATTGATACCATAAAAATGGAAGCCTTTGTCTTTTCTGGAAGGCTCATAGCCTCAATAGCTAGCTAACAAGCAATGCTACCTTGTAATCAAAACACATAAGTAGGATCACATATTATAGTTGTGGATATACGGGCCATTGGTCACGCTTTGCAAGCCTGTACATCAATTATCAATTAATAATAAATTACACAATAAATTTGTGCTTCCTTAAATGGAAGCCTTTAAATATTGCAACATTGTCAGCAAAGTCCCAGCACTGTGATTAATTCAAACATTTGAAGAATATATACACGATCACACTGTTAATATAATTGAAAAAGACACATGGATACGCTAACCCCTGAACAGGCAATGTATAATGTAAACCTTTTTACCATACATTTAAAAAAATTATATTTAAAATATTAAGTAAGTATTTTTTATAAAAAAATATGTGGTATAAATTACATTACATAGAGACCCAATAGAGACCCAATGAAAATGTTTCTCTTCGTCTGTGCTGACTTCTTATGGGAAACAAAGGAAGTGAGTCTTATGGGTACCTGGACTGCAACAAATGTGTGCTTTCATTCTCCTTCAATTGAAGGTAGGTCAGATAAAAATACAATTAACAGGCTTTCTGTGAGACTTTGGCCTCCATTCAATTGAGCAAATGTTATTAATTGGAGCCTGTAATGTAGTCCGTAAAATAATTTGCTATATTATTTAGCTAGCCAAGAAAACGATTTGTAGGTTACAGGCTGAAAATGTTAAAATTGTAAGTCCGACCCATCTAAGCCTTTGATCTTTCAAGCCTGCAAATGTTAAAATTGCTAAAATCGCAAATCGCTATTCAATTGCTACAATTGCCTTCAAACCCACAAATGGCAAATGTAGCAATATATTACTGGTTCAAAAAAGGACTTGCAAAGGGTTTAGAGACTAATTTGTAACACTGCAAAAGGCAATTAAAACACACAAATAGACTTTAAAATATGGGGAAAGCAATGAAAGGCATTAGAATTCATTGCACAACAATACCCAAGGAACAAATAGGCCTTAAAAAAAATAAGTCTCATATGTTGGAATGGTCATGCATATGCCAATAGGAATATGTTGGCGCGTTACAATATGTTAGCGCTACAGAATATGTTAGCGCTACGGAATATGTTGGCGCGTTACAAATAAAAGTAATAATAATAATAATAATAATAGGAAAGTGTGGCTGCAAGATGCTGAAAGCAATTAAAGACACACCATCTGATTAAATTGCAACACGTATTATCCCTTTCTCACTCACAGAGTCTCTAATGTGGACCCTAAAAATACAAAGATAATCTTATATACATCTCAATCATCAGATCTACATTGGGAAAAGAAATAGTGTCCAAATTACACCGCCACATGACAGAAGGGTCGCAAACACACGTAGGCTGTGCAGGGGCACATGGAGCAACAACCTACTCACCTCCACCAGGGACAGTCTCTGCTACGCCCATCCTGGAAAGTCCCATGCCATTGCTGGATGCCATGTGCCAAGATGTATACCCATAATCATTTGGTGAAATCACATCAAGTGTTTTGTTTTTAATCAATTCACATTATCACCTATTATATTGTTATCAGCCCTTAAGGGTAATGTTGATACTCCACAGTATCACAAGTTGGACTTCTCATGTGTATTAACCATATCACTAATATAGAACCTCATTCAATTGGCCGAATTTGAGATCCAATGGCCCGCAAGTGAGGTCGCAGGCAAATTTGCAATTCAATTGGTGTTATTTTGCGTGCTCAGATCGGGTTATGGGTTACTGCCTTGCGAAAATGGCGGCTGTCAAACTTGTAGCCTACACCACTCAGAAGGGATGCCCTGGTCCTCAGTTCTTCGTCCCAGGCAGGGCCACTCCGAAAAAAATCCTGACATTCTAAAAAACTAAAAAAATCTAACGGAGCTGCTCCCTTTAGGAGCTCCCCGATGCAAAGGGAGGTTCCCGAGCATGCTCGGATACAGAATCCGAAATGACGCCTTTTGATTGGCTGAAATCACTGTCAAGCATATTTCAGGCAATTAGAATTCAGTTCAGGGGTGTATCCCAGTGGTGGCTGGTGTACTTTCAAGTTGGCGAGGCGCAAGAGCAAGACTTGGCTTCTCCCCTTACACAGACTCCACCCATTTTAAACCCCTAATCCCTGATGTAATTTTGACCTTTATATGCCCTGCACAATGAATTTATACTCATTTTAATGGCAGGTGTATTTTAACAGTGAGAGACAGAATAACAAAAATAAAAGTCTGGAGACTGGCTAGGCCATTCAATGACCTTAATGTGCTTCTTCTTGAGCCACTCCTTTGTTGCCTTGGCTGCATGTTTTCAGTCATTGTCTTGCTGGAATACCCATCCACGACCCATTTTCAATGCCCTGGCTGAGGGAAGGAGGTTTTCACCCAAGATTTGAAGGTATATGGCCTCGTCTATCTTCCCTTTGATGTGGTGCAGTTGTCCTGTCCCCTTAGCAGACAAACACCCCCAAAGCATAATGTTTCCACCTCCATGTTTGACGGTAGGGATGTTGTTCTTGGGCAGCATTCCTCCTCCTCCAAACATGGCGAGTTCAGTTGATGCCAAAGAGCTCGATTTTGATCTCATCTGACCACAACATTTTCACCCAGTTCTTCCCTGAATCATTCAGATGTTCATTGGCATACTTCAGATGGGCCTGTACATGTGCTTTCTTGAGCAGGGGGACCGTGCAGGCAGGATTTCAGTCCTTCACGTCATAGTGTGTTACCAATTGTTTGCCTTAACAAGATCCTCCCGTGTAGTTCTGGGCTGTTTCCTCACCAATCTCATGATCATTAAAATTCCACGAGGTTAGATCTTGCATGGTGCACAAGACTCAGGGAAAATGACAGTTATTTTGTGTTTCTTCCATTTGCAAATAATTGCACCGTCACTTTCTCACCAAGCTGCTTGGTGATGGTCTTGTAGCCCATTACAGCCTTGTGTAGGTCTACAATCTTATCCCTGAAAACCTTGGAAAGCTCTTTGGTCATGGCCATGGTGGAGATCTTGGAATCTGATTAATTGATTGCTTTTGTGGACAGGTGTCTTTTATACAGGTAAAAAGCTGAGATTAGGAGCACTCCCTTTAATAGAGTGCTCCTAATCTCAGCTCGTTACCTGTATAAAAGACACCTGGGAGACAGAAATCTTGCCGATTGATAGGGGATTAAATACTTATTTCCCTCACTGACCTGCAAATCAATTTTATAACATTTTTGACATGCAGACAGGTCACAAGCTTGGTGTGTGGAGCAGGGTAGTCAGAATCAATAAGACTGAAGCTTTACATGCAGCCTACTCTATCAGCATTGCACTGTGAGCTGTTTTTTTTCAATAAACTTTATTGAGATTGCACCAATATATTCACTTTCAGGGGGACTGTGAGAACTGCAGCCCCTGTATGATACAGGACCCAACAGTTTATAGGCAAGTCACCAGCAGGGTGCTAGATGTGATAAGTTAGCTTGTTTAACTACAGCACAATGGGTTTTGAAATTTAAAGTGACAGCAGCAACTTTTAAAAAAAACTGAATATTGAACATGATAAAACTTTTTTTTATTATATAAATGATACAATTAAGTAAGTGATGGGGGGATTAAGTCAGTGCATTATTTTTTGGAGGGCGGTTGCCCATTTGCCCCTATGCACCAGCTGACCCTGAATTTGATGGTAGAACACAATACACAAGGTTGTAATTTGTTCCAAATTTTATTATAGTTTTAGCCAGTGATATAAAAATATTAAACCAAAGCAAATAGAAAATAACAGGCCTAGCTTCCATTGAAGCACTGATAATAAACCAAAACAAATCAAAGAAAATAACAGGCCTAGCTTCCATTGAAGCACTACCTTATCTGATAACAGCTCCCTCACTAACCAGCTCTCATCCAGCTAAACCTGGATGAAGCAAAACAAAACAAACAGTCCAATCAGACATGTTAACTTGCAGATCTTCAGTCCCTCCATCTATTTATTACCTAGGCATTGTGATTTTATCTAATGTGATATACACAATCACTGGCTTGCATTCTTCAGAACTTCAGGTCTCCACTCCAAACAATCATAAGCTGCTCTCTCTCTGTGCTTTTCTCCAATACAGATAATTCCCACAGTTCTCTCTGTGTTATCTCTTCAGTTCAGACAACTGCACACACTTCTCTTCTCTCTGAGTCATTTTTCCAGCTTCAGACAAACTTTCCACACTTCTGTTTGTGTCTTTTCTACAGCTGCAAATTAAAACATAGATTTAACAATCAATGCCCTGAGTCAACTGAACCCAGCAAGGACATCCTAAAATCTTGGCCCATGACTCACATTTAAGGACGAAAGTGGTCTAATGCCTACAACTGCCTACATGATTAGGTAATTGAATACTGTAGTTGAGGGGACCCAATAGTGATATGAGTAAGTGATGTGAGGTGTGTGGCTTAAAATGTGACTTTGCAGAAAAAAGGTTAAAAGATATGGGGGAGCTGGAAGATATGAGTGTGCAATGAGGGTTGTGAGATTAAAAGCATGTTAGAAGTAGGGAGTGGAAATATTAAGGCCTTCAGGACCTCCGTCAGGGGCATAGCATTCATTTTAGATACCACAGAGGTCCTTACAGGATTCTCTCCATAGTTTAGGGGTTAATATTACCCAAAGAATACAGGACCTCCATGGCTTAGAGGTTAATAAAGGGGTAAATATTACATGAAGAATAAATAATGAAGATAATGCCTGCACCAATAATGAATAATTGTAAATGACAGATAATGAATTAAAGGCTGTATGTGCCCATTTGCCCATTACTTAGAATATGTCTATTAATATAATTTAAATATAGGAGTACAGGATCCGTTTGAGGTTTTTGTACATCAGACATGTTAACTTGCAGATCTTCAGTCCCTCCTTCTATTTATTACCTAGGCATTGTGATGTTATCTAATGTGATATATACAGCTTTTCGATCTGCTTTCCATATACCAAGTCACTTAATAGACTTGCGGATAACTCTTTGGGGGGTCCTGGAGAAGTGGTCAATATAACTGATAGTCATTAAGACAACTCTACTCACATAATTGCTATCAAGTGATTACATATACAGAAAAAATGGCAAAACTCACACGTACAATAAGGTGGCAAACCTTTCCCTTTAATGGGAGACATCTCTAAAAAAAATACACATTGCAGAGCGGCTTTAAACAAAGTGTATCTTTGCCATGACTATTAATGGTGAGGTTTGGCCACCTTAAGTCCATATACAAAAAAAAAAAACGGAAAAAGTTTAACACTCACCTCACAGATATATTTTCTCACATGTTTAATGGTTTCTTTTTTATATTGAGAGGCTGCTGCCATTTTCTGTAGAAAGATACAAGGGGTACACAATAAATACATGAGACTTAAGACAAATAATTGTAATTGTTTATTGTCCAACTCTCCATGACCCTATGGGCCACAGCAAGCCAGGCACACCTATTGCTATGTCTCTAGTCATACTTACCCATAAGGTTTTTCTCTAGTTCAGATAATTGGACACAGTTTTCTCTGTGAGTCTTTTCCCCAGTTTCAGACAAACTTTCCACACTTCAGCAAGCCAGGCACACCTATTGCTATGTCTCTGGCCATGCATGCCCATAAGGTTTTCATGGCTAAGATTCTGGAGTGGGTTACTAGTTCCTTCTCCAGTGGACCGTGATCTCTCTGCTATAACCTGCCCATCTTGGTAAAGCTCACAGCTTCATTGAAGTACACAAGCCCCTTACCACGACATGGTATTGATCCAGAAGAGGAAACTAAATAAAAAGTAGTAGAAAATTGCATAAATTAAATACATTTTTGTCCCCCAATTGTTATACTGTACTTTTTTCATCTGTACAATTCACCAAATTCCTAAATTATTAAACCTTACCTGTATATGTTAAAATCTATCACTTTCCAAAGTAGAGTTTCCTCCTTTAAGGCTTCCTATAGTCATGTTTATAGGACACCAACACTTGGTTGTTCAGATGCTCATCTGTTGATCTCCTGAATTAAATGACTTTACCTCCCAACACAGCTCCTTATATAGTGCCCTGGGCTCTTTGACATCATCTATTATGACACATCTCTGATGTAAGAAGTTGTTTGTTACCCGGGGGCCCAGCTCAGACCTGTGATATCTGCCATTAGACAACTCACCATACAGTGCTTTAGAAATATCTCAGTTTTCTCTCAAATATAATCTAGAACAGAGGTTTCTTTGCACACATGAGGGTTCACAAAAGCATAAAAATTTAGAAATCATTTTTAGAATCTGGTAAAAGAATAGGAAATTATCTCTGTGCACCTACACTTTGTTTACATTCCTTCTTATTAACTTCCTCCTGATGTTTACCCTCCACTATATGAGTTGCCTCTAATAACTTTACTATAAGTTTAAGACTTGAAGGGGATTATAGGCTACTAGCAAATTTCCAGTCAAAAAATGGCGGCAATAGAATTGTAAGTCAAGGAATGGTGTTTGGCACAGACATTATTTTTTGTGGTGGTCTGAGATCTCGGCGGTCATTGCGAGCCTCTTGGTTGTTGTATTTTTTTTTATCAGAGGAGATTTTGCTGTCATTGTAAGGTCGGCGTTGATCTGCTTTTTGCGCTTATTGCAAGGTTGTCCCCTGGTGTAGTTTGTGTGCTATGAGCAGCGTTGGCACTCGTTAGTAAATGTCTTTTGCGTTTATTGCGATAGTTTTTTTTTTTTGTGTATATGTTTTTTGTGATGCTAATGAAATAAGTAGTAAAATAATAAATGAATATACCTATTTGTAAGTAATACATGCAGGAAGCATTGTGCTGAAGAGTTGACAATCTGTTTTCATGTTCCTGCAGCATACAATGTCGGTTTGCACTGTTGTGGAGCTGAGGTGTAAGTGTCAGCAATGTGTGCAGTGTGAAGTGTAAATATGCTGCGTGCGCGAGGGGAATCCGTTAGTGTAGCTGTGTACTTCCTCATTCTGTAAGTTGGTGTTGAAAAATGGCGGCGAATATGTATGTACTAGGCGGGTTTGTATGATGAAGCGTCCTTGCTAATGGTGTATGTTGTAGGTCGTACGGGTTTTTGTAAAAGCCGTATTTGCTTTGTGGAATTTAGCGGCTTTAGGGGTCGTGTAGCCTCGTTTTCGTCTTGTTCGCTTAGGAGATTTTCGAGGTTTAAGCTGTGTTGCAGAGGTCCTGGGTGTCCCCCCTTGGTGTGGGTAAGGTTTTTATTTTATTTTTGTGTGTATTTTTGTGTTTATTAATGTTTGGCACTGTGCGCATGTTTTCCATTAAGGTCGTATTTTTGCAAGACCGTAAAGGTTTTTTTCTAAGTCCAGCGGGTCGTAATTGTTTTTGTGTAAGTCCGCAATTTATTTTGTTCTAAGTCCCGCGGCTGGTCTAATTTGGGGAAGTCCGTAGTTAGTTATTGCGTGTTTATGTTTTTTTTCCCAAGTCCCGCTTGTGTGGTGGTTTGTAACTGGTTGTGAGGCGCCGTAGAGCCTCCATCTCCGTAAATGCAGCCCCACGCTTCGCGAGGGTCCGTATTTGCCGGCTGCAATGAGCCTGTGGCTCATTGCAGCCGACGTGGGAGCCTCCACCTCCACAAATGAGGCCCCTTGCTTCGCAAGGGTCCGCATTTGCGGTCCGAAAGTCGTAGGGGGTCGTAGGGATGAGGCCTTTGGCACTCCTTGCCAGCAACTGCGGATCTCACTTAGCGAGGGCCACAGTTGCGGCGGGCTCGCTATATGTGATAGGCTGGTTTACAGGAGAAGTGAGCAAGGCAGAATGCAAAAGAGAGTGCAATATAGGCAAGAAGGGTTACCAGGTGTCTGCTATATTAATAGACTATCCTGATAAAAGTCTAAAGCAGTGCTCTTCAACTCCAGTCCTTAGGGTACACCAACAGGTCACATTTTAGGTATATCCCTGCTTGTGCACAGGTGAGCTAATCAGAGGCTCAGTACTTCTGTTTAACCACCTGCAGAGCCTCTAATTAGCTCGCCTGTGCTCAAGCAGGGATATAACTAAAATGTGAACTGTTGGTGTGCCCTGAGGACTGGAGTTGAGGAGCACTGGTAAAAAGCACTCCTGTGGTCAGACATTTTCTATATAGTCGTTTCAATAATTAAACTTAATTGTGGACAAAATGTTACTAGATATAAATACAATATTACATTGTGGGTTTTAAACCAAATCATTGAGCTTTCCACTACTGCTACTGAGTTCTGATGCTTGTAGATGCCACAATCCTATTGTGCAGATATAAACTTTCTGTGCAATCCTCCTGTCACCTAAGGAAGATCCCCAGAAATCAGAATGGTAGATCCCACAGCAACAGAATTGTATGTAACAGATATTACAGGATGTATTAAATTATCTTCGATTTAAAAAATATTTTGGATATTTTCAAATGTAGTTCTTTAAAATAGTATTATTAGAGCACAGTCATGCTTTAATAGTTAAATGGACTCTGTCACGCTACAAACAATTTAGTTTTAATAGAGAGGCAATCCCCACATACATTCTCTCTCTCTCTCTCATCCTCCTCTGTTCTGTATTCTGTGTTGTATGCATATGTGTGTAAATATACAGTGCTGTACCAGACTCCTGCAGCAGTGTCTCTTTACATATTACACTGTGTATATGTTATATAGTGCAAGCAGGACCTTCAGGACCTGCTAGACCAGCAACTCTCCTATATACTTTTTCTTCCCCTTAAGAGAATGCTAAATATGATAAATATTAAGAAGCTAATTTGAGGTATATCTTGGCATTTTTAACATACATTCTACACAAAATAATCTTTATTTGTATGCCCTATTACTTTCTGACATTATCTCACATATTAGATTACATGATTGAGCCCCTTTAAGGTTCTCTTGAATGCTCAATTTTAAACTTGCAGCCCTATTCATAACTATGCTGTGTTAAGTATTATTACGTTCCTCAAACCCACTGCCATCAATGAGATTCCCCGGGGATTCCCTCCATACATGTGGTAAAGGAAATCTCCGTAGATCCCACTCCCTGCTCTAACCCAATTCCCCTTTTCCCTGATCACACCTAATCCCTGATGTGCATAAACCCCATGGTATCCCTAATAACCCCCAACATACTATGGGGGTCAATTTAGACCCCCATGGTATAACTATTAACCCCCTAAACCCCTGTATACCATAGAGGGCTATTCAGACCCTCATGGTATCCCACAACATATCATGGAGGTTCATACAGACCCCCATGGTATTCCTATTCACCCCTTAACTACCATGGGGGTCTAAAAAGAACCCCCATGGTATTTAAATTTACCTCTAACTGCCATTGGGGTCCTCAAGGACTGCCATGGCGCTCTCAGTAAAAATCACAATAAATAACTCCCATAACTTAGAAAAATAAAAAACAATGAATTATCCAAAATAAAAAACAATAAATTACAAAAAAGTTAAAGACCTAAATTACAACAAAAAAAATACATGACAATAAAAAAGAATTACAGTTAAAATAAAAAAAATCACATATAAAATAATAAAATAATAGCATAAAATCAAAAAAAAGAATTAAAACTGAAAAATAAAATAAACTTAATAATACTTACCTACGCAAATGACCATCCATTGATGATCAACGACACCATGGTCTTCACTCTTCTGCCCTGGACCTTTAATGGCTATCCATCTTGATTGAAAAATATCTGGTCCTCTTCAATCTTGCTTGAAGCCAATGTCCGCATTCTCTGGGCTAGGAAAGAGCCCTCCAAAAAAATTTGCAATTCTATAAATTAAGATTTCTTAAACTAACGGAGCTTCTCCTAGGACGAACTCCCACACAGTAAATGTCTATTGCTGCACTTTAGAATATAATTTTTTTTCACATTCTGATTGGCTGAAATATATGTCCATCATATTTCAACCAATCAGAATGGATTTTCTGATGTCACCCTGCTCAATTTTAAATTTAAATATAATTGGACCAATCTGATTTTATTGTGTTTTTTAAAATGTAATTTTAAGTGTTTTTTACTTAGAGTGTCATGGGGGTCCTTGAGGACCCCCGTCGCATTGTGGATTAACTCTTTGTGCCATTAGGGACCCCCATGATGGAAGTTAACATTTAGGTGCCACTTAGGACATTGGATTAATATTTTTGGTGCCATGGGGGTCTCAATGGAACCCCATGGTTATGTACATCAGGGATCAGGTGTGATCGGGGGAATGGGGATTGGTCTTAGCAGGGCAGGGGGCAATCGCGTGTGACCTTTACGGGTGCTATTTAGTTTTCAATTATTACTCATAATAATTTTAGAAAAAATCTGTGATATTACGAGTAATATGTAATTTTGAGTAATTTGGAATTGGTTAGCTTTTTTGTGTAAAAGCAACTCGTAATATTTCTGATGTGTGAAATGCAATGGGGAAACAGGTGTAATATATAGCGAGTGGTGTTTATTCATAGGCATTGTGAGTAGCTCTCTCGTAATCATGTTGAGAGAGCTGTATAGAATATCTAGGGAAATTTACTGAGCACTTTTTAGTGGTGTAACTTTACAAAATAGAGAACTACATAGGGGCCTTAGTTATTACACATATAGTATTGATGAGATTTTGTGGTATATTTAAAAGCATAGGTACATTTATCTCTAACAACAGGAGTTATGTCCTACCATATGAGATAATAACTTGTTTACAAATCTCCATAATTTTTTGACATGACCAACAGGTATACATATATGAACCTACTTGTCCACAACCTCTGAAGCAAGTGTGTTGGAAGCTAGGATAGATAGTGTGTAATTTATATGGAGTATTATACACTCTATGTAATACCTTTAAATTAGTTTCAATAAATATATAGTTCATGTTACAGTATGAAAAGGCATGCAACATTTTGGGACGATTTTTTTAGAATCTATCTATCTATCCAATTTCCATGCCATTTTTAGTTTGTGTATAGGGCCCTTTTATGAAAAGCGATAACACTATAAATTAAAGACAAGCAACACTACCTCTCTGGATTCCTATTGCATAACCTTACAAATACTATTGAAATACATTTTTGTTATTTCTGAAAGAATTTTGTAACAAAATTATGTATTTGGCTACAGCTCAAAAATTTAGATTTTTTGAATATCATATAATGACTACAGCTTATTAAAAGTACAATATTTAGCGTCATCAAAAAATCACCTGGTGCCATATTTTCTAAGTCCTGCGTGCCTGGCTTTGCTCAGCCTCATTTTCATCCTGTTTCAGATTTTTTCCGGTTTTCGTCTGCCATTTTTTTCCTTGCTTAGCCGTTTTCGATTGACTTCTGAAGGGATAGAGAGAGAGAGGAAGGGATAGAGAGTGAGAGGAAGGGATAGAGAGAGAGAGGAAGGGATAGCGAGAGAGGAAGCGATAGAGAGGAAGCGATAGAGAGACAGAGAGAGGGAGAGAGAGAGGGATATAGAAAGTTAGAGAGATAGATTCTATGCCTCTTTCTCTATCCTTCTCTCTCCCTCTATATCCATCTCCCCTTCTACACCGCTACTCCCTCCCTCAATACCCCCCCCCCCCCCCTCCCACACCCCCATCTCCATACCTCTCTATCTATCACTCTAAACCTAGGTCAGGTATCTTACAACTGAGCCAATAATGATACAAGCAGATACTATGATAGCAGCAAATATACTGAGATAGTAAAACTGCATAAATAAATAATTTGTTAAATTAGCAAATAGATTAATTAAACAGACAGAGACTAAACAGCACATGGAAGGGACATCTTGCACCTACAGAACGACAGGGTGATAATTCACCAACAGACCAGAACCAGAATGTTGCACCCCAAGTTGGTTCTGCATGACTCAGTACTATTTTGTTTTTCCCTCCATTTTAAACATTATTATCTTTAAAAAATACATTTGAATAAATCTATGTGTTTGTAAATAATATTTAATAAAATATTTATTCAGTTTATAGGCTGCCTTTACATAATTGATATTAAGTTGCAAAAAACATATTTGTGTGGTTAATTAGCATATATTTCTAATTCTGCTCCTTCATACACACACACACATATATATATATATATATATATATATATATATATATATATACACACTTACATATATATACACATATACACGCACATATATATATATATATATATATATATATATGCCACCAGGGGTCAGAAGAGAGCTCTCTGAGAGAGTTAGCAACCTGCTCAAAAGGCAGGGGTGTGGCTGCAATCAGGACCTGCTGCTACCTCCAGTTGCTGGATTGTTTGGAAGTGTGGAGCCTGTGAAGAGGGAGAGAAAACCCGAGACAGCTCTGTGGTGAGAGAGGGGTCAGGGAGACCTGAAAAGCCAGTGTGGCTGAAGCGCACAGACAGCAGAGTTGAGAGACATTGAGAAAAGTGTCCAGCGTGGTCGGAGAGGTCAAAGAGACACAGCTCCTCTGCATATGGAGTGCAGATCCTGAAGGTAGTGGACTCTAAAACAGGCAAGTGTGCACGCCTGTGTTTTGGACTGTATTATGAATTACAGTAGAGCAGTGAGGGAACTGCAGATAAAAATATAGGTAGTGCTTCAAAGAGAAGCTAGGATTTATTTTCTGTTTTGATTATTTTCTCTTATGCTGACAAATAAACCGCAAAATCTGTTAAACCATACAAAAGGCTCCAGAGTACTCCATTGTGGTGTTGTATACAGAGGCACGGATCCTGAGCGTGACAGTGAATCTGTCACAATATATATATATGTATATATGTATATATATATATATATATATATATATATATATATATATATATATATATACACATACACACATTATATATATTTTACACATACAATAAGAGATCTCCCCCAAAAGTAAGTATACCCTCTCCTTATAAATATGTATGGACATAGAGAGAGACTAAGACACAGGACC
This sequence comes from Discoglossus pictus, assembly GCA_027410445.1. Taxonomy (NCBI): domain Eukaryota; kingdom Metazoa; phylum Chordata; class Amphibia; order Anura; family Alytidae; genus Discoglossus; species Discoglossus pictus. Next base: position 63,890,647 of record CM050165.1, on the reverse strand, counting down.
CCTTCTGGATCTCTACCTTGTCATGGTGAAGGGGCTTGTTACCTTAATGAAGCTGTGAGCTATATCATGAAGGGTCATCCAATATCGGCAGGTCATTTTAGAGAGGTCAGAAAAAATGCAGTCCACTGGAGTAGGAACTGGCAACCCACTCCAGTATCTTTGCCATGAAAACCATGTGGATAAGCACAACCAGACAGATGTACCTGCTGCATACATGTGGTCACTGAGAGTCAGACACGACTGAAGGACAGAACAACAACAGCAAGACACAGAGAGGGATATGGACTCACCTGAGCTCTGCAGCTGCTTCTGTCTGGTATAACCCAGGGTGGTGACAGACAGGTCACAAGCTTGGTGTGTGGATCAGGGTAGTCAGAATCATAAAGACTGAAGCTTTACATGCAGCTCTCTCTATCAGCATGCTCTGTGAGCTGGGAGTTGCTGTTTTTTTCAATAAACTTTATTGAGATTGCACCAATGTATTTGCTTCCAGGGGGACTGTGAGAGCTGTAGTCCCTGTATTATACAGGACTTTTCCCTCCTGGCCATTCTGATTGGATGATGCTGCCTTTGACAGACAGGTTCAGGTTTATCTGTTATAGCACAGTTTGGGAATAGACCAAAACACTTTATAGGCAAGTCACCAGCAGGGGGCTAGATGTGATAAGTCAGCGTGTTTAACTACAGCACAGAGGGTTTTGAAATTTAAAGTGACAGCAGCAGCTTTTAAAAAAACAGAATACTGAACATGATAAAAACATTATTTTATTTGTTTATTATATAAATTATACAATTAAGTAAATGATGGGGGATTAAGTCAGTGCATTAATTTATGGAGGTTGTTTACCCATTTGCCCCTATACATCAGCCTCCCCGAGATCAAATACTTTTTCCTCCACTGTAGGTCTCTGGATAATGAGTAATATGGGAAAATACCCATTAATATTGAAAGGACACAAAGGTTGGCAGCCAGATTCAATGTTTCTTACATCAGACCCAAGGATCTGTTCTCAGACTGATATTGAGGTCAAGATGACATGCTTTATTAGTGCATATATTAATGCTGGCTGTCATTAACATGCCATTGTAACTTTGCAAGTCCACCGTCATAGCGGTATTAGTCTACATTTAAGCTTACAACAATCATGTCTTAGTTATCTGGCTGCAAGCATTACTAAACATTAGCTAGTTCTCAGGATATCTCAATGGCCATTACCATTAATAATGATGTTTCACCTCACAATAAATGCTTAGCTGTGACCAATGTCAGTGGTCAAGATGTGCTATCACCTTCTCCTTCAGATTTTTTTAGTCAACATTGATATCACATCCATCAGCTATACAGCTGTTAGCAAATGTTAAAGGATACTGATGATATCAGCAATACGGGAAAATACCTATTAATACAGAGAGGACACAAAGTTCATGCGGCCAGATTAACTGTTTCTTACATCAGACAAAAGGATCTGTTCTCATACTGATATTGAGGAGAGTGTCACATGCTTCACTAGTGCATTTATTAATGCTGGCTTTCATTAACATGCCATAGCGGTATTAGTCTACATTTAAGCTAACAACAATCATGTCTTAGATATTTGGATATATGATAGTGTTAATATTGTGGGAGCTACATGTTAAGGGGGGCTCTCATTAAAGGAATGTCTACCTGAGAGGCACTTCAAATATCTTACAATTACTTAATTTCCTTGACAATGCTTGCAGATGCAGAAGATGCCTTCATGGACCTGAATTGTGCCTAAAAGAAAGAAAAGAAAATAACCTGCAAAATAATGCCTTAAAAAAGATAGGGACTGCAGCATCTCTTCTCAACAGCATTCCTCAGTGACCATCAATTGGTGAAATGTTAAACAGAACCCAACGTGTCCACAGATAAGAGGATCATGGACCATGTGATGGGAGGCAAAGTGCTAAATATCACCATCACATAGGCCATAATCCTATACCCTGTAGCCAGGATAGATTACGTTAACATTTGGGCCAATAGATGGTCACTGAGAAGTGCTGTTCAGAAGGCACAAAAATATGTGCCCCTACATCCTCTGCCGCCTTGCATCAGGGCCTCAATCCCATGTGTGCGGTCCCCGTCTCCCTGGTGGTGGGGGGGCAGGGGAGGCATCCCCTTAGGAGGCAGCAGCAAATGCAGTGGTGCTGGTGGCGGTGGTCTTGGAGAGGAGCGGCTGGGCTGCGGGTGCGTGGGGGAGGCCTCCGGGGTGGAGGAGGCGGGGCTGGGGACCAGAGATTGGCACATGACTTGGCTGGATTGGGCTCTGGTCCGCCCCCATCCTGAGCAGCCCGGCAAGGTACAGTAGGTCTCAGTCATGAGGTGGAGTCTCCTCTCCTCCCTATTTTGCCTGGCCAGGCTACTTATGACCTCCAATTGATTGGCAGAGATGCTGGCCTGGATCCCCCGAAGGCACTCCAGTTGCTGTCACATGATGGCCAGCATCTCCACCTGTGCAGCATGGCTTGGTGGTCTAGTGAATGGAGGTCCCTGCTAGGGTGCCATTGCCGGATGAGGAGGTGGCTGTGGTGGCCCAGTGGGGAGGGGATGTTGCCCGGATGGAGTCTGGCTCCATAAGGGTGGTGGTGGTGTGCCTGGTGGTGAGGGTGGGAGACAGGAGGTGGTGGCAATCCATGGTAGTCCCTCCAGTAGGAGGGCCCTGGTGAAAGAAAAGGGGTCTAATGCCACAGGTGTAGCAGATGGGCCTGCAGATGACCCCACTGCCCATATTACGTCCTCCTCCTCATAACCAGGGCCCTTGGTTCCTCTTGGTTCCTTTTCCCCCTGCGCCGGTCCCGGGAGCCGACGCCCCCGCCTCTGGCTCACCCCTGGATCCAGACCTCCTGGAAGCTGGAAAAGAGAAAAGAAAGGTATATGTGTTAATTATGATTAATAATACATTGGTTTGTATTCATTCCTAACTATCTGACATCTAGGCTTGAATCTGGATGATTCTCTTAATTTATACTATGAGTAGCTATCATTTGCTAGATGTGATTTATTCTTTGGTTCTTGTTCCTGATTGTTCTTGTCTCCTAATGCTATCTGTGGTCTGTAACTGTATACACTGCAGTGGGCACACTCATACACGGACTCTGTATAGGTTTATTACTGTTGTTGTGCCCACGAATGACAGTGATTTGTCAGCTTCATGGATTTTATGACGTATGACTGATCCATCTATCCCTTGTTAATTTCATAGAGCTGACATGTCAATGTCCTTGTTGGTCATCATGTACATGTGTAGTGTGTGTGATGTACATGTGGTGGCATGTTGGTGTAGGTGATATTCACCTGACATGGAGGTTGGATCCTGCTGGTTCACCAGGCCTGAAGCTCTTGCGGTGGGCACCTGGCTCAGTAAGTCCTTGAGCTCCCTCTCCCACTTGTTCTATCTCATAGTCACTTGGGGCCACCACTTGGTGCTGTGGCTTGACTGGCCTCCTTAGCCATCATCCTCCTCACCTTGGCCCTGATGTCACCAAACAGTGATTGACGGACCTCACATCCCTTTCCGCTGTGCCCACTGCTGTAACTTTGGCTGCTACCTCCTTCCAGGCCTGGCCCTAGGCCCAGGCCTAACTTACCTCTCTGCAGCAAGGATAACTGAGCGCTCATGGATGGCACAGAGGAGGACCACATTCTCCCTGTGCGTGTAGTTCAGGGCCCTGTGCTTGCCTTTAGCCAATGACCTCCCGACTGTGGACATAAATCCTGCACTCCCTCATCTGACCCTGAGTTCTGTCCCTCATCCACACTACCACCCCCTTGGATCAGGCCCCTCCCCCTCTATCCCTGAACTAGATGTGCCTATCATTATTGGCACCCTGCCACTCCCACCTCTTTTACTCCACTCTTCTCCTCCTCTTCTCTACTCTCCACATCCTATCGTCCCCTCTCCTCCACTCTTCTTCTCCTCTCCTCCATTCCCCACCTCCTCCCCTTCACTCCTCTCCTCCACTCCTCACCTCCTCTCCTCCACTCCTCTCCACCACTCACCAGGGCCAATTCTCTCCTCTCTCACCTCCTCTCCTCTTCTCCTCCTCCCCACTTCTACAGTCCTCTCCACTCCTCTCTCCTCCCTCCATGATAATCCCAAAAATAAAATAAGGATAAATCAAACAAAGTATGGGCCTTATTCAATTGCAAGCCCACAGATTGCATTGTACAGGCCGTATGAGATTTGCTACAATTACAGAGCGGTTCAATTAAATAAGCCGTAAACCATGCAATCATATGTAGCATTTCAGAGCGTGAACATGATCAATTAAGCAACTCCCGATTTAGAAACAGTCAATAGAAAATGAGCCCTTCATCGTTATGTCAGTAAAACATGGAGGTTACATGTCAATCAATTAGCGTTTAGGGATGCGATATGCGATCAGACTCGCAATCCTGTAATATAAAGAATAATAAAAATTAATGAAGAAAATGTTCTAGTCCATGTGGGTGGCTTAACTCATTGATTCCCGTGATTGATATAACACTGAAATGAAACATAAAAAAATAATAATTTTGATTGCAGATTTGCAAGCTTGAGACTGTTGTGCAATTAATTCTAATTTATTTCATCGCATTCCCCGTCTTTTAAAGTGCTGTATTGATTTGTTTTGCATTTACACTGCTATGGACAGGGGTTAAACCCACTTGCGAGTCGTATCTGCTACCTGTAGGATTTTCTTCTACACTTGACATTTACGGGTGTGAAGATATTTGCAGGCTCTCGTAAACAACAATAGTTTCATTGAATCGAGGCCTATGTGTGTGTATATATTTGTGAGGTAAATAAAATATATATTTTATGTGTAATTATTAACTGTTGAGGTATTGGGTGGGGGATATAGGGTGGGGTGTGTGTATGTAGTGACCTAGCTATGTGTGTATCTATGCATGTTATTTACTATTTTTATTATGGGATTGGATTGTAACAGCGGACCACTTCTATACCAGCCCACTAACAGCTTGCGGCCGTGGGAAGGATTTACGGTCTTGAGGCTTGGCCCTGTGCTTGCGGCCTTGTTCAATTAAATCGATCTGTAACTGTTGCAATTGAATGGAGGACTTTGTTTACCCTTCTCTCGATTCACATTTTTATTATTTTGTGATGCTTTATTAGTGGTTTTATAAAACTAAATTTTATTAATAAAAAGACATGTTCATTTAAATGCATGACAGAAAGTTTTGAGCTAGTGGCCCTTTAATAAAGTATCCAGCAGATGGCAGGCTTTGGTTATGCTCAATTGTTTAGCAAGCAATAAAGTACTATGGTATTATTATTATTATTATTGTAATTATTATTATCACTTAAAAATCAAAGACACACGTTTCCAAAGCACCTTACAAGTTTGAAAACTTGCAAATGTACAATCTAAAGGACTTCACTGCTCTGATGGAAACTCTGAGAAGTTGCTACACACCTGATTGTATTCTGACTGCAACACCTTGGCTTCTCTGCTCTGAAGGAAACTCTGAGAAGTTGCTACACACCTGAGTGCATTCTGACTGCAACACCTTGGCTTCTCTGCTCTGAAGGAAACTCTGAGAAGTTGCTACACACCTGAGTGCATTCATACCTCAGGTGCTACACACCTGAGGTATGAACAGAGTCAGGAAGACTGACCCATCTCAGGAGCCATTGTCATTATTGTTATCTAGCAACTTGCCTGTCAAAAGTGACGGCAATAAAATGTGAATTCTGGCAATGCTGTTTGCCACACAATGGGAGCCTCTCCCCCTACACTTTACTGGCCTTGCGATGAGCACCTTCAGTGCTCATTGCGAGTCTCTCCCTCTGTCTACTTCTTCCCTTGTGTCTCCGTCCCCTTCTGTGTTTTTACCCCCTCTTCCCCCTGTGTCTTTCCCCCTGTCCCCCCCATGTCTCTTGACCTCCCTCCACTGTGTCTCTTGCCCCCCTCTCACTCCCCTGTGTCTTTTTCCACTCCTGTGTCTCTTTCCCCCATGTCTCTTCCCCCCTCCCTCATGTCTGTTCCCCCCATTTCCCTGTCTCTACCCCCCCCCCCTCCTCTCCCTCCCCTGTGTGTCTCCCCCCTCCCCTTTGTCTCTTCCCCCACTCCTCTCCCTCCCCTGTGTGTCTCCCCCTCCTCCTGTGTCTCTTCCCCCTCCTTTTTGTCTCTCCCCCCTCTCACTCCCCCACCCTTGTGTCTGTGCCCACCATTTTCCTCCCCTGTGTCTCTCCCCCCTCCTTTCCCTCCCCTGTGTCTCTTACCCCTCCTCTCCCTCCCCTGTGTGTCTACCTCCATCCTCTCCCACCTCTGAGTGTCTCCCCATTCCTCTTTGTCTCTTCCCCCCTCCTCTCCCTCCCCTGTGTGTCTCCCCCCTCCTCCTCTGTGTCTCTTCTCACTCCTTTTTGTCTCTCCCCCCTCACTCCCCTGTTTCTCTCCCCCCCTCCTCTCACTCTCCTGTGTCTCCCCCCCCTCCTCTGTGTCTCTCCCCCTCTCATTCCCCTGTGTGTCTCCCCCCTCCTCTCACTCCCCTGTGTCTCCCCCTCCTCTGTGTCTCTCCCCCTCTCATTCCCCTGTGTCTCTCCCCCCTCCTCTCCCTCCCCTATGTGTCTACACCCCTCCTCTCCTACTCCTGTCTCTCCCCACCCTCCCCTGTTTCTCTTTCCCCCTCCTCTCACTCCCCTGTGTCTCTTCCCCCTCCTCTCACTCCTTTGTGTCTCTCCTCCACTCCTCCTCTCACCCCCCTGTGTCTCTCCCCCCTCTTATTCCCCTGTGTCTCTCCCCCCCTCCTCTGTGTCTCTCCCCCACTCCCCTGTGAGTCTACCCCCCCTCCTCTCCCACCCCTGTGTGTCTCCCCCCTCCCCTGTGTCTCTTTCCCCCTCCTCTCCCTGCCATGTGTTTGTCCCAACTCCTATCTCTGCCCTGTGTATCTCCCCATTCTCCTCTGTCTTCCCCCTCCTTCCTTGTGTGTCTCCCCTCCTCTTCGGCGCGCAATGCACCTACGCGGGCCACCGCCTTGTAATGTGCGTGTGTGCCCGGTTGCGCAATGCACATGCGCGGCTTACGCCAAGCTATGCGCATGCACAGCCCACTGTGCAATGCGCAAGCGGGGCTTACGCTGTGCTATGCGCATGCGCAGGGCAGGTGCTCATGATAAATCGCATTTCCTTGCAGTATCTTAAATCTGTCCAAAACCTCTCTCCCCCTCCTCTGTGTCTCTCCCTCTCTCATTCCCCTGTGTCTCTCCCCCTTCCTCTCCCTCCCCTATGTGTCTGCACCCCTCCTCTCCTACCCCTGTCTCTCCCCCCTCACCTGTTTGTCTTCCCACTCCTCTCCCTCCCCTGTGTCCCCTTTGTGTCTCTCCCCCCCTCCTCTCACTCCCCTGTATATCTCCCCCCTCCTCTTACTCCCCTGTGTCTCCTTTGTGTCTCCCCCCTCCTCTCAGTCCTCTGTGTCTCTTCCCCCCCTCCTCTCCCTCCCCTGTGTCTCCTTTGTGTCTCTCCCCCCCCCCTCCTCTCACTCCCCTGTGTCTCTCCCCCCCTCCTCTCACTCCCCTGTGTCTCCTTTGTGTTCTCCCCTCCTCTCACTCCCCTGTGTCTCTTCCCCCCTCCTCTCACTCCCCTGTGTCTCCTTTGTGTCTCCCCCCTCCTCTCACTCCCCTGTGTCTCTTCCCCCCTCCTCTCACTCCCCTGTGTCTTTTTCCACCCCTGTGTCTCTTTCCCCCATGTCTCTTCCCCCTCCCTCATGTCTGTTCCCCCCATTTCCCTCCCCTGTCTCTCCCCCTCTCCTCTCCCTCCCCTGTGTGTCTCCCCCCTCCCATTTGTCTCTTCCCCCACTCCTCTCCCTCCCCTGTGTGTCTCCCCCTCCTCCTGTGTCTCTTCCCCCTCCTTTTTTGTCTCTCCCCCCTCTCACTCCCCCACCCTTGTGTCTGTGCACACCATTCTCCTCCCCTGTGTCTCTCCCCCCTCCTTTCCCTCCCCTGTGTCTCTCCCCCCTCCTCTCCCTCCCCTGTGTGTCTACCGCCATCCTCTCCCACCTTTGAGTGTCTCCCCATTCCTCTTTGTCTCTTCCACCCTCCTCTCCCTCCCCTGTGTGTCTCCCCACTCCTCCTCTGTGTCTCTTCTCACTCCTTTTTGTCTCTCCCCCCCTCTCACTCTCCTGTGTCTCTCCCCCCTCCTCTCACTCTCCTGTGTCTCCCCCCCTCCTCTGTGTCTCTTCCCCTCTCATTCCCCTGTGTCTCTCCCCCTCCTCTCCCTCCCCTATGTGTCTACACCCCTCCTCTCTTACCCTTGTCTCTCCCCCTCACCTGTTTGTCTTCCCACTCCTCTCCCTCCCTTTGTGTCCCCTTTGTGTCTCTCCCCCCCCTCCTCTCCCTCCCCTGTGTCTCTCCCCCCTCCTCTTACTCCCCTGTGTCTCCATTGTGTCTCCCCCTCCTCTCAGTCCTCTGTTTCTCCCCCCCCTCCTCTCCCTCCCCTGTGTCTCCTTTGTGTCTCTCCCCCCCTCCTCTCACTCCCCTGTGTCTCTCCCCCCTCCTCTCACTCCCCTGTGTCTCTTTTGTGTCCCCCCCTCCTCTTACTCCTCTGTGTCTCTTCCCCCTCCTCTCACTCCCCTGTGTCTCTCCCCCCTCCTCTGTGTTTCTCCCTCCTGTGTCTCTTCCCCCCCCCTCCTCTCACTCCCCTGTGTCTCTTACCCCCCTCCTCTCACTCCCCTGTGTCTCTCCCCCCTCCTCTGTGTCTCTCCTCCCCTCCCCTGTGTGTCTACCCCCATCCTCTCCCACCCCTGTGTGTCTGCCCCCCTCCCCTGTGTCTCTCCCCCCTCGTCTCCCTTAAATCTTAAATTTGTATAAAACCCTACTGTGTCTGTATTCCCTCCCTCCCCCCATTTCCTGGCCTGCATTAGCTAGTAAAGGGGGAGATGTTTAACATTTGTTCAATTGCTTTCTCTCTTTCTTTCTATCATTCATCTCTTACCTTCCCTGTGCACTACCTTCTCCATGTTTCTCTGCCCTTACACTATGTCCCACTGTTCCCTTTACCGTGAATTCTGACTGCAACACCTTCGCTTCTCTGCTCAGAAGGAAACTCTGAGAGCTCTTCTCACCCGCCCACCCCTATCCAAGTCAAATGTATAGATGCACAGAAATCACATGCACCTGACAAATCAGCAGTTTATGTTATTCTAATATGCTACCACTCCAGCCACCATACACACGCTGATTACCTCTCAGCACTCTACCCTTTGCTTGACACAAAACTTACGCTAGGTGAAAGAACTGCATTCCCTCCCTATCAGATTTATTCTGTCTCCTACTATATGGAAACATCTTTCCAATACATGTATTTGACAGTCTTTCACATCTAACTTCCCATTTGCAGATTATATTATCTGGCCACTAGGGGAAGACAACATATTACATACCAGAGCCATTCACCTCAAATGATACTTCAGATCTCATCCCTCTACCACTAAATGATACAAAAATGTCTGTTTCATACCATCATACCTCTGTTTCATATCTTCATACCTAAGCTAACTGTCACTTTCTTCCTGACCCTTGCTATTCCTTGTCAGTTCCTCCCCAGTTCTCTGCCACCTCATTCCCTTTAGATTGTAAGTACCGAGTTTCCAATCTTATAGGGTCCTTTGGGAAAAAGCACTTACTACAAAGATTCTAACCTCAAAACTGGGCCCTACATTTTCTGCAGTTTACCAATATTGTTTCCTTCCTTGTTCTTATCCCCTGTACAGCACTACAGAATATGTTGGTGCGTTATAAATAAAAGTTAATAATAAAAGTTAATGATAATAATAATAATATAGTTAAAAGATAACATTTTCAAAATATTTATACAAATTAATTTATTGTTTTATTCAGTTTCCATTCATACATTTACTAAAGCAACATGCACTAAATTCATTGTTTTAAAACTGCTGATTTCCATATGTTTTTATAATTTACACCACATGTCAGTTCCTCTTTAATAATAATTTGTTTTCCAAGTGTGGTAATTATTTTCCAAGTCATATTAACTTTCAAGCGTGATTCATGCTACATATAGTACATTACCAACTGGGAGCTAAATGCTGGCAATTCCTCATTATAGGAAAAAGTACCTGATGCAGATTTTTTCATAAAAATGATAAATTAACTATAAATATATCCTAATTAAATAAATATATCCAAATTTATGCTATTCATAACCACTTTAAAAAGTAATCTGACACTTCTAAGATACTTTACTGCTTGTTCAACTACTGTTTCCCAATCAATAGACATTTAAATCCTTATTTAATTTTTAGGCTTTCTGAAGATCCGGGCTCGGAAATGGAGCCAGCAAGTTATTTTGCTATTCAACTGGCGTCAGTTTGCGGGCTCTGATCGAGTTACAATTTATAGCTGCGATTTATCGCAATTAAAAAAATTGCAAGTTGAAGCCCTCCAAGTCTTTGATCTTTCACTAGGCTAAAATTGCAAATCTCTATTCAATTGCTCCGATTCCCCCTCACTAACCACTCCGTCAAGCCTGTAAAGAGGCAAATATCTAACCACAACTTAATGGTACCAAGGATTGCTGGTCTCACAAAGGGCTTAATGACAAATCGAAGCACTTTAAAATCAAATAAAAAAGCATTACTGTACTTTTATTAAGAGTGAAAGTGATGTTAGATCTTAGAATTAATAGCACAACATTCTCCAATACTTTATTTCATGTCCAATTTTCTTGTTATATGGATCCCGGCAATCAATGTGAAGTTCTACGGGCTTCAACACCCATACATGGATTCTGTATTGGTTGATTACTGTTGTTGGCTCAATAGGTCCTTGGCGACCCTCCCACTCGTTGCAACTGACTGCCCCTTTGTGGCCACCACTTGGTGCTGCAGCTTGACTGGCCTCCTTGGCCATTATCCTCCTCACCCTGGCCTGAACGTCATCAAGCAGAGCTTCGCAGACCTCACATCCCTTTCCACTGTTCTCACTGCTGTTGCTATCTCATTCCATGCACTAGGCCCTGGCCTAACTCCCCCAGCCCCACTCCCTGCAAGGTTAGCGGGGCGCCATGGATCGCACAAAGGAGGACCACATTCTCCTTGTGCATGTAGTTCAGAGCCCTGTGCCTGCCACCACCACCCACCTCCTCTCCTCCACTATCCTCCTCCACTTCCTCCACCTCTTCACTCTCCTCATCCACCTCTCTGCTCTCCTCCTTCTCCACCACCTCTTCCACTCCACCACTCTTCTCTTCACCTCCTTCACCACTCGTTACCTCGTCCTCACCTCCATCACTCCACACATACTCCTGCTCCTCTCCTCCATCACTCCGCACCTCCGCCTCCTCTCCTCCACCACTGCTCACCTCCTTATCCTCTCCTCCACCACTCCTCACCTCCTCCTCTCCTCCATTACTCCCCAGGGCCACCTCTCTCTCCTCCTTGCCTCTCCTCTTCTCCTCCTCCCCACTCCTCTCCCCTCCTCTCTCCTTCCTCCATAATTATCCCAAAAATAATATAAGGATAAATCAAAATAAGTATAGCAGTATATATATATATATATATATATATATATATATATATATATATGGGAAAAAAAGTGTGTTTTATGTGTATTTATTAACTGTTGGGGGATGGAGTGTGGGGAATAGGATGGGGGGACGTATGGAATGACCTAGCTCTATGTGTATTTATGTGTGTTATTTAATACATGTGTATTTGTAATATGTGTAATCTGTAAATATGTGTAATCAAAAGTTAAGTGTAAAATAGTAGTTAGAATAATGTAAAATAATAAAACCGTTAGATCCTGCTTTGAAAATTCTCCTACTCTCTCTATCACCAACCGCCAACTGTAGGACTTGCGTGCTACTTCGTTAGAATATACAACACAGTCAACTCATGGGCGGGTGGAACGCAACCCTTCTAATCTCTCTCTGTTAATCATCTTCGCCTAGCCCGCTTTCTATTGGCTGAGAGGCCTGTGTCGCACTCAGTAATTGCATTGTAACTGTGAACCCCTTCCAGCCCCCTAACAGCTTGTCGCCCAGGAAGGGTTTACCCTCTTGAGGCTTCGGCCCTTAACTTGCGGCCTGGTTAAATTGAATCGCTCTGTAATTGTAGCAAATCTTAAGCGCTCAGGTTTATGGCCTGTTTAACACAATCTGTGGGCTCGTAATTGCATAGGGTTCTTACAATCTAAATCACACTTATTATTGATCAGAAACTTCATAGGGAGTTATCCAATTAATGAATTAAATTAAATGATCTCAGAAATTATCACTGGAGATATTTAAAGATTATCTCTCATTTATTGATAATAGGCAACAATAGTAGATATCTACAAATATAAATATGATAATTTACAACAGTTAGTTATGTTACTCCTCTGGAAAGGGAGTTGGTACTCACTGAGCACAATTTAGCTGGGCCTAGCCTGGCGGGTAGAGCTGGGACTAGTAAGGATGTCCCGGATGGTAGCTGGGTTACAGTTACAAGGGAAGCAGAGGGAACAGGAGGAGGCAGGATAGCAATGTCAGATAGAGCTATTCCCTCAAACAGGGGTCCTATTATTAGGAAGGTATACAGGGTAATTTGTAACCCAGATCACAGCAAACAAACAGTTTGTGTCTCGGATTCAGCATGTGCAGATAAATTATTGGGAGGGGCCTGGAAATGACCCATTGGTCTTGGTACATATTGGTACCAATGACAAAGTAAGTGGAAGATGGAGTGTCCTAAAATTTGTGTCCTAAGATTTTGTAAAACTAAGAAACAAGCTTAGGACTGAGACCTCCAAAATAGTGTTTTCTGAGCTACTACCAGTGCCACGTGCTAGCCCAGGGAGACAGAAGCAGCTCAAGCAGGATAATACATGCCTAAAAAAGTGGGGCAGGAAGGAAAGCTTTGGGTTTTTAGAGAGCTGGGCTGACTTCTCACTTGGGTACAACCTCTATAGCAATGATGGATTGCACCTTTATGACGAGGAAGCTTGTGTTTTTTAACTATTCATGGGGGAGGAGAAGGTGGAGGGTTAGTATAGTCAATAGGGAGGTCTTGCTAAGTAACTAAAATACAGTGGCAAGTACTTCAAAACTGCAGAGTCAAAATAACCTGGAATGTATGCTTACTAATGCCAGAAACTTGCAAGAGAAATGAATTATTAACAGTAAATGTGATTTGCATTACTGAAACATGTTGGGGTGATTTTAATGACTGGATTGTCCATTTGGGGGGTTATAACCTTTTTAGGAAAGATAGGGGCAATAGTAGAAGAGGAGAAGGGATTTACCTATATTTAAAGCCTAATTTAAAGCCTATAGTCAGAGAAGATATGGTGGAACTAATAAAAATGTTGAAACTTTGTGGGTTGATTTAAACAGTTGAGGAACACATCCTAAAATAATATTGGCAAGAATATGCTATAAACCACAAAATACTATTGAATGTGAGGAATTGCAATTATTGCTGCAGGTTGGAAATGTGGCATGGTCAAGTACCAATAATGGGAGAATTTAACAACCCTGAAATCAACTGTATGAATTAGACCAATAGTTCAGATAAGGGGAGCAGGCTCCTGAGTGCTTTCAGAGATCATTATCTGGCCCAAGTCATACAAGAACCTAATAGAAATTAGGCTATCTTGGATTTAATTATCACAAATAACATTGATATCAAATCAAATGTACAAATAGGGAAGCACCTTTGTGTTCGCAGTATGCATCACTCTAGATCTTACTGGCAGACACGTATGACTCATTCAGCTATATTGATGCACACTGGCTGACAGGAACAAACTCCCAAACACAGTCATACATTCAAACCATGTAGAATGCATAGCACTTTTATATCAGTCATATTGGGTCGGTACATCAGAATAACTACCAATTTATATTCTCAACCAACTAAATTCCTAAAATGGAACTAAAAGTAATGGTGCACAGCAACTACTTATTTTCTTAATTTGGTCAGTGCATGAGAAAGATTATTCCCTAGGAGAAGGGGCTCCCATTCACCTGCACACAGTAAGTGTCATTGAAAAAAAATATTGAAAAAATAGTATGGCGCAACTCTGGAATGCTCTGTGTGGGGGGGAAAAAGAGGTGAAGGAGAAAAAATGGATTAATATGTGTAGTTTAGTAAGGTTTCTGTTTTTACATGTTAATGTCCTAGTAAGAAACCCTACCTGCTGTTGATCTCCAAGCAGTGCTACCAATGTTGTTTTATCTGTCAAACCATTAAGTAATATAATACAGTGCATATAGTTTATTAATCATCTGTGATCTTACAATGATTCATTGGAATGACACTCTAAAGAAATCTATTGTCAATGTGTATTGCATAAGACACCCTGTAAACACATATGAACATCAGAGATCCACAAAGTTGAATTTTTACAATATTGTGTCAAACTATTTGAAACTGATACATGAACATTGGCACAATTAATGTGCATTTGTTTCATGGCTTTCTGTCATGTGTCTTTAGGAGGGAAATACATGATTATTGCTAAGGAGCATGCCGTGGCTACATCAAGCAGATATTAAGGATTTGTTATAGTGACAATAGTAGCCTTTGACATCATTTATAGCATCGTTATTTGAAAGCTTATTCTTGCAAACATTCATTCATTGTGTCATCCATTTGTTTGTTAAAATCTAGATCAATGTGAGATGTCTTCACAGATCTGATGAGGTTCTGTACATGTATGCTGTTGGTGTGCATGTATATCGTTCATTTACTGTATCAGGTAACACTTCTTGGAGATCAACACACAGTAATTTTATATCTCATAGAAACCCGAAAAAGAACCTTGACTGTAAGATCAAAGTCTTTTCCGTTCCATTTCTACTTGTCAATGGTGCTGGTTGTAGTGATTGATCCATCTGATTACATGGAACAGCTTTTTCTGTAAACCATCCAACTTCAGGAAATGTCTTCCCATTTCCGGTTTCTGTTGCTGTATCTAGAGGTAAAGTTCATTCTCACCTCCAATGTGGGAGCTTCTGGATGAAGGATGGTGGTGATGGGGGGAGGAGGTGCAATTGAAACCCCTGGCCAAGCTTCTCATAGACAGGCTCCACCAAATTTAAGTACCCATAAGGGGCGTTGATCTGTGGCAGGAGGGGGACTGTTGGATCTGTTTCCACACTTTATTGTGTGGTAGTATTTGTAATATGTATACTGCAGATGAGTTGCAGAGACATTGCTATGGGATGTAGGCCATATCATTGGGTATGTTTGTTGAACCTAATTGACAAATATGTGCTGAATGTGGTGCATATATTAGCCTTGAGGGGCTCAGGCTGCACTGTGTCGTGTAAAGCAGATATTCTAATAACTGGTTGTGGACATTCTGCCCCTCAAGTTATACTGTGACTTTTGCTCTGGCAGCTTCCTTAACAATCTTCTTCTTAGCCATGGCTTGGCAGTCATCATAGTAGTGTTTCACAGTCTTGACATCCGTTATCAGCTCTCCATGGAGGCTACTCAACTGGTCTTGGATGGCAAATAAATTCCACCATAGAGACTATAAAGGATATTCAAACCAAACTAATACATAGTGAGGGGTGGGACGTGTAGGCTGCATTATGTAATAACAGTATGATTTACTTAATCTCTCAATTAACCGGTTAATCCAGGTTAATGAGTAGCGTTTGGACTGTATCCCCCTGTGAGGTACTTTCCCTGTAATTTATGAGGGAGATTTTTTATCTTTATCAGTTGCACTCAGCAATAATGTAAGGTAAATATGACTTTCACTAGCGACTTGCTTGTCAAAAATGACAGCAATAAAATTTGAAGCCTGGCAATGCCACACAATGGGAGCCTCTCCCCCTCTATTTTACTTACCCACAGCAAGGGGGGGCACCCAGGACCTCTGCAAGTAAAGTTACACCTCCATTTAAGTCCAAATTACAGAGTTTAGACACCCGAAAATCACCTATGCGAGAGAAAAAATGGCCACCGAAAAAAACGAAAACGAGGCTACAGGACCCTAATGACGCAAAACACCAGCAAACACATACCGATTTTCCGAAAGAATCCGGAGGAGATCCAAGAACAAGGACGCAAAATCAGCCACAACCGCGTACCACACATTAGGCGCCATTTTACAACACTAACTTATACAATCCAGAAGTACACAGCTACCCTAACGGATTTTGCTGACACTTACACAGCAGCTCCACAGCACGAAAAAAAACACATTGTATGCTGCAACAACATGAAAACAGACTGCCAGCTCTTAAACACAATGCTTCCTGCATATATTACTTCAAAATAGGTAAAGTATATTACTTTATTAATGTATTATTTATTTCATTAACATACACCAAACAGCATTAGCTCACTTACAATTTCATTGATTTTTTGACGGGAAATATTCTAGTATATATATATTAATCAACATATGTGAGTCATCATATTTATATTGGAACAAAAACTATTTGCAATATTTCCCCTCCACATGACATATATCAATTGCCAGAGGAACATATACCACAGTACATAAGAGGTTGATACCAATCTGGAAACACACAGGGACCACAACAGATGATCTAATGCACTGACTATTAAAGGGATAGACACATTCCAAATAATACTCAGCAACACTATTGATCACCACCACAGCGCACTACTGACAGAGATCATCTACCCACATCCATTACATACACCAGAACCTGAGGAGGAGGTAACATTAATATCGCTCGATAGCACAGGTAGGCATTGCGCTACCCCAGGGAGCATATGTAAGGAACACCCTTGTAGAGGGGCAGGGACATTGGTAATTCAGGGACAAATCATGACAAGGGGGATTGCACTAATGTGTTCTAGCTGTTGAGGAAGGCAAACAAACACACAATGAGGTTGTGGAGAGGCACATGGAGCAACAGCAAACTGACCTCCATCAAGGGCAATCTTGAGTATACCCATCCTGTAAATTCACACGCCATTGCTGATGTGCATCTGACAAGATGTATACCAATAATAATTTGGTGATACTATAGCAAGTGTTATCGTCTAAATTAATTATTAATACCTGTCATTTGGTTAACCACCTTTCAGGAGAATAGTGATAGTGAACAGTGCTACAATGTATATTTTTTTTGAGTATTGACTCACAAACATCATCAATAATGTTGTTCATGCATGATGGAATATTTTGGGATAATAACACATGAAATAGCACTTGAATTCATTTTTTAAATATTAATACATGTGATCATTTGGAAACCACACCTGTGTCACTGTAATGGTCTGGAATGTTCACATAGCAATGTTTTGGACAGTAAAAAGGGCTAATTATTTCAGAAGGATGGCACACTTCATGCAGATTCAAGGTGTTATGTAAACCAGTATGTGAAGTTATGTTAAATTCATGATATGAACATCACTTTTAACACAGACAACATCACATCCCAATTAACTTAACATTAGTGACATGCTAACATATGATTAGAGTACTCAAATGCATGAATGGATGACTATACAGGATAATGATCTAAGTATAAATATATGATCGTTACATAAATGTTATTTATGTTGGTGTCCCAAAATATTAACAATTACAAACACACTGAAACAGTGACAACGTATTATATACACAGAGCACACTCAGAAATGTATACGGCTGTGCATTAATATCATGGGTGTGTTGTGTGTGGATCAGAGAGGACAAGAGGCTGTTCTGCAAAAAGGACTTAGTAATACTGTATAATAATAATAATGATGCCTTGCACCTACTAGAGTCACATGTGGTCAGTACACCACAGGAACCATAATCTGATGAATAGAAATCTCATCATACTTCACTCTATTTAATAGAAGTAACCAGTAATGTGCATAGCACTTACATACGATCTTCATCGGCTCAATGAAACGGATGCAATAACTCTTGGATTATGTAATCCAATTCAATTACACAAATAAATTGTGTTCTGAAAAAACAGTCACAAATGATGGTCAAAATCTTATAAAAAAGAGGAGGATAAAAATCTAGCAATGGCTGTATTTACAGTACAGTGTTTCATGCTATTACTGTAACAATAAATACATTTACCTGATCCACATCTACAAGCAGTGCTTACCAAAGTGAATATGTCACTCTTACTCCAGATCTCTACCTACTGAATCACTAGAACCAATCTGTAAACACACAAGTTATTTCCATAGGAAGATCGCCTTCTTCTGATGCAATTCTAACCCCACATGGATTTTTAATATTAATATTTCTGTTTTGTTATTTTAGGAGATAGTCTCCTTCTCTTTAAAACCTAAATTGTGTTTATGCTTAGCCCTAGTTCAACCCCTCTGTTTATTTCCCTAGTATGTCTATGAAAACATTCTCTCCTCCTTCTCCTATGTAATTCCTAAACCATTCTGTTTTTTTTAAAGAAACAATTTCTCACTTTAGATCTACCTACTGACTAACCAGAACCAATCCTCTCCCACTCGCCCCTGGTTACTCTTAATTTATTGAGTTACAAACATTTCTTACAGCTGATCAATAAGCTACACCTGCTAACTATTCCTAATTTATCCTTTACACAATGCTTCCTTGTGTCTTCTCAACTTTTCCACATCATGTCTCCAACATAACCCTCTCACCTTCCATGCACTCCTCTCCTCTTTTATGCTCCCATGAGCTACTCTGCTTTCTCCAGTCATTATCTCCTCCCTCTTCTAAAGCAGAAACAATTTTGCAAGTCCCATTCCCATCTCCTTTCTCTCTTCTGCTGGCTTCTTGACATATATATCGTAACCCAGGCCCCTCACCTAACATTACAATTTGCAGTTTATATTGTTTGACCAATATGGGGCAGATAACATGTTACATACTAGAGCCATTCACCTGAAATGACTTTCTCTCAGATCCCTTCCCTCTCCTACTAAATGAAAAATCTTTCTAACTTTCTTTCTAACTTTGCATACCTTCCTACGTAAGTAGACTTTCACTTTCTTCCAGACACTTACTATTGCTTATCTGTAATTCATGTCCAGGTTTCTGCCATTCCCTTTAGATCGTAATTAGCGAGTTTCCAATCTTGTAGGGTGCTTTGAAAAAAAACACTTTCTACAAAGATTCGTTGTTCCTGGCTCCAGTATATTGTAGTAGGTGGTTGTTCCTGGAGGTGGAGGTGGCGATGCAGGCAGAGAACAATAGCCAGATCTCTGGGAGGGCCCGGGTGGAGATTCATAATGGTTAGACAGTGGCTGACTACTCTCACACTAAACATTGCAATAATCTGCTTCCTGCTGAGGTCCTGGGCCCTTTGATTCAGCTAGTGGTTCCTCTCCAAACATTTGCAAAGGACCATCTGGGACATCCCCATAATCAGGGTCCACCTCAGCTGGAGGCGATGCCACCGCCTGTCTTTCTGTGGAACGCCTAGTCCTTCTGGGCACTGAAAAGAGTGACAAATTGTGTATGAGTTAATATTATTATTATATTTTTGTATAGCTGACATTAGGGTCACTTCAGACATAATTTGTTATAGTGATTGTATTACACAGATGAACATTGCTCTGTATAATGATCTTGACTCTATATATACCAAACTATGTAATCCTGCTGCAGTCTGCCTTCTGCAGCTCCTGAGTACACATGCTCTGATGAATTTGCTGTGCAATGTATGAGACTGACCAATCTGTGACATGACTCAGCAATAGTTGTTAATATGCTAATGACGCATGGTCCAGGATAGGCTGGTATCTGCATATGCTGCAGTGGGCATGCCCACACATGTACTCTCTATTGGATGTTAATTCACTCTGAATCTCTTTGGTGACTGCTAATCAGAGTCAGCATTAACAGCAGGAATTGAAGACATATTTTATTCATCACATTTATGACATAGATTTGTTTGCTTCCTGGATTTGCATGGTTATTGCTTATACATCGACCCCTAGTCAAAACCTGGGAGCTTACACATCCCTTTCATATTTGTGCGGCATTTATATTTTATATGTGTTATCCGTGTGTGTGGTGTACATGTGTGTGCATGTGAGGGTATGATGGTGTATATGATACGCTCATTGCATGTAGCTGTCCTCATGAGCATCCACTAGGCCTGGAAGTCCCCCAACTGCTGCTGGTTCAATCCAGTCCCTCAATATCCTCTCACATTCAGTATAGTTGACACTAACGGGAGGGCCGCCACCCCTCTGCCATCTTCTTCTTGACTTAGGCCTGGCAATCATACTACATATGCTTGACAGACCTTAGCTAAAACAAGATTGTGTGTATTATGTGTATTATAATATGTGTAGGAGTATGGAGGTAGGGGGTATGGGGGTGTATATGTGGTGTGGACTAATTTTGTGTATAGCTATGTGTTGGTATGAATCTATATGTGTGAGTTATGTGATATCAGTAATTATGTGTGGTGTAAAAGAGAAATCAGCAAAAAAAACTTACAGTACAGCTCCTTTTCTCTCTCTCTCTCTGCCTGATAATCTTCAACCCCCCAACTTCAAGACCTGCATGTGAACTTGCTTAACTAGAACACAGTCAAATTGTTACAAGTTACACAGCTTTTTAAAGACCTTCCCACCAAGTTGATTAGCATTTTAGGCTTTCTATTGTTTCCTAGGGAGGTCACGCAGTTAGAAATTATGTACTTTTTAAACGTTTGTGAGCGTCATATAATCACGCCCCCTGAAAGCTTGCAAGGCCAGGCATGGTTTACATGTTTTCGGCTGAAAGACGCAAATTTTGTGCTAGTCAATAAAAGAAAAAACACCAGCAGCCAAAATTACAGGTTAGAGCCATTTATGGACTTTTAATAGAATATTGCCCATAGTTCTGCTTTGGTCGAATGATTGATTGATTGTTCAGAGCAGGGGAGAGAAGTTAGAGTGTGCTCAAGATAATGTTGATTTTAAAGGTAATGTGTTACTGTTTCCATTGTTCTTAGCCCCATAAGTGTCCGCCTCATTCCCTAATAAAGTGTGTTTTTTGGTTGAATTGTAAGGCATGGTCCTGTGATTCTTCTGCAAGGGAAAATTGGTTATACTTAGCATATGATACTACTGGAGGGAATGCTGTAATATCCCAGTTCCATATGCCTGAGAAAACCATCCTGTTGAAGAAACCAACCCACAGAAGGTACGAGGACCAGACAGACAGGATTTCCACATTGTGTCCAGTCTAGCTCATTCCATACCTTAACAGGAATCAGGCCAATTAAATATATTATCAAAATTATCAGTGTAAGGTATGAATAATTTATGTTAATAATGTCAATTTAAATAATAATATAGCAATAATAAATCAACCTTCTAGTCTCTTCCTTGCAATTGACCTATCCTCTGCTATCCTATGCTCTTGGGATCTGTGGCATAGCTTATGCAGCACAGCACAATTTACTGAATAGGAGAAAAAAAAAAGAATAGGAGCACCCCGAGAGAAGTCCTGAAGGCTGGAGTGAGAGGAGGTGATAAGAGAGGAGGAAAGAAGGAGGTCACTAGGAGAGTGAAGAGAACGGGTGGAAACCTATTTTGAGACCAGGGCAGAGATATTGTATTATGTATGTATATATGTATTAACACATTGATTGCCCGGATCAATATAACACCAAAAATATATATGAAATCAAGTATTTTTCTGAGCCGATTTCTGGGCTTGAGAATGTTGTGCTATTAATTCTAAAACCTAACATCACTTTCCCTTTTAATATTAATACAGTAGTGTGTTTTAATTTGATTTACAAGTGCTACATATTGGACTTTACCCACCTTGAGTGTCCTCTTGAGCACACGTTGGGCTTGGGGCTCCATTTGCGAGTTACGGGCTTGCCCTTGAGTGACTTCTTTGCAATTTAATAGCTAATTTGAGGAAGCTGAGGAAGAGGGTGGAAAGATAAGGAGCTCAGGCTTAGACATGTTAAGTTTGAGTTGACGGGCAGACATCCAGGAGGTTATGCTAGAGAGGCAGTTGTCAACTTCAGCTAGCAGAGAGGGGGATAGTTCAGGTGCCAAGAGGTAGATTTGGGTGTTGTCTGCATATAGATGATACTGAAATAAAATGGAATTAATTAGATAGAGGTTGGGCACTCATTTCATGTGATATACTGATGGTAGCCATACTTTTTCTATACAAATCGGTAGTAGCATTTCCAGAATCATTTTGTGTAAATAAACAAATCCAGAAAATTAACAGATTTTTTTATGCTATAATCAGATGTCAATGTAATGTTCCAATTTTTGCGATTCAATATTTCCGTAAGTATAAAAGGTCAACAATATGTCTTAGCCACAACATTATGTGATCTGTATATGATGATATTCCTTCTGTAAAAACATGTTCTTATCCCCATCACCCCGGCAAGAGATAGACAGGTGCCAAAGTCTGTTCATATTGCTGTGCCCCTAGACTGCAGAAAAAATTGATCTTGGAATGTAAAATAATTATAGGCCGTAACTACCCATTTAGAAACAGGTAATAGAAAATGAGACTGTCCTCATTAGGTCAGTAAAATATGGAGACCAATATGCGATCGGACTCGCAAAACCGCAAAACACAAAATAATAAAAATGAATGCCAATACTGTTCTAGTCCACGTGGGTGACCTGATATGTATTAACCTTATTGATTCCCAAGATCGATATAACCCCGAAATGAAACATAAAATGAAATTATTTTGATTTGTGAGCTTGAGACTGTTGTGCAACAAATTCTAATGTCTTTCATCGCTTTCCCCGTCATTTACAGTGCAGTATTGAGTTTTTATTTGCTTTTACAGTGCTAGGGATATGTCTTTAACCCCTTTGCGGGTCCTCTCTAGTACTCGTAGGATTTTCTTCTACATTTACGGGAGTGAAAACATTTGCAGGATTGCGGAAATTGTAGCAATTGAATAGCGTTTTGCGATTGTAACTCTTGCGGACGTGAAAGTTCAAAGGCTTAGGGCCTCATTCAATTGTGATTTGGCCAGTTGAATAGGGCTCTAAAAAAGCATATGGCATATATTTTTTACAGAAGTTTTTAGTTAGTGAACTTCTATCCAAAAGCAAGGTCTTCACTAACTAAAAACTTCCGTAAAAAAATATGCTATGTGCTTATACAGAGCCCTATTCAATTGGCCAAATAGCAATTGAATGAGGCCCTTAGATGGGGTGTAAGTTACAGTTGTAGCAACTGCAAGGGTTTAGTAAGCCATAGACCGTGTGCGTCTCCCCAAAAAACGCCAATTGAATAGCAAATTAACTTACGGCCTCCATTACGGGCTACTGTAACTTACATTCGCTCAATTGAATCGGGCTCATTGTGTACAGTTTGTTCTAAGGATTCAGTCACTGAAAATATTTCACAACCTGTATCCCAAAATTATGATCAATGCTAGGATAAAGTGATTGAACATCAGCTGTCTGGAATTAACATGGATTGTTTGAGGATTTGCATCATTTAGTTTACAAAACATGTTCACAACTTTGAAGATGTTTTTTTTTATTGTGAAGCAAACAACAAATAGGACAAAATAACAGAAAAAGTCAATGTGCATAACTATTCACCCCCTTAAGTCAATACTTTGTAGATCCACATTTTGCGTCAATCACAGCTCCAAGTTGCTTTGGATAAGTCTCTATGAGCTTGCAACATCTTACCACTGGGATTTTTGCTCATTCCTCCTTGCAAAACTGATCAGTTCCTTCAGGTTGGATGGTTTGCGCTTGTGAACAGCAATCTTTGTCTGACCACAGATTTTCTATTGGATTGAGGTCTGGGCTTTAACTAGGCCATTCCAACACATTTGCATGTTTCACCTTAAATCACTCAAGTGTTGCTTTAGCAGTGTGTTTGGGGTCATTGTCCTGCTGGAAGATGACCTCCGTCCTAGCCTCAAATCACTCACAGAGTGGTACAGGTTTTGTTCAAGAATATCCCTGTATTTATCACCATCCATCTTTCCATCAACTCTGACCACTTTCCCAGTCCCGGCTGCTGAAATGGTGTTGGTGTTCTTTGGGTGATGTGATGTGTTGGGTTTGCGCCAGACAAAGCATTTTCTTTAATGGTTGAAAAGTTAAATTTTAGTCTCATCAGACCAGAGCACCTTCCTCCATACATTTTGGGAGTTCCCACATGCCTTTTCGCAAATTCAAAATATGCCATTTTGTTTTTTGCTGAAAGTAATGGCTTTCTTCTGGCCACTCTGCCATAAAGCCCAACTCTACAGCTTATTGTCGTCCTATGTACAGATACTCCAGTCTCTGCTGTGGAACTCTGCAGCTCCTCCAGGGTTACCTTAGGTATCTATGCTGCCTCTCTGATGAATGCCCTCCTTGCCCGGTCCGTGAGTTTTGGTGGGCGGCCGTCTCTTGGCAGGTTTGCTGTTGTGCAATGTTCTTTCCATTTGGTTATGATAGATTTGATGGTGCTCCTGGGGATCATCAAAGATTTGGATATTTTTTATAACCTAACCCTGACTTCTCAACAACATTGTCCCATACTTGTTTGGAGAGTTCCTTGGTCTTCGTGGCAGTGTTTGGTTAGTGGTGCCTCTTGCCTAATGTTGCAGCCTCTGGGGCCTTTCAAAAAAGGTGTGTATATGTAATGACAGATCATGTGACACTTAGATTGCACACAGGTGGACATAATTTCACTTATTATGTGACTTCTGAAGGTAATTGGTTGCACCAGACCTTTTTATGGGCTTCATAACAAAGGGGGTGAATACATACGCAGAAGCCAATTTTCTGTTTCCTATTTCTAAAAAATAATTTTATGTATATATTTTTCTCATTTCACTTCACCATCTTAGACTATTGTGTTCTGATCCATCACATAAAATTCAGATCAACAAAACATTGAACTTAAGGCTGTAATGTAACAAAATATGTAAAAAGTCAAGGAGGGTGAATACTTTTGCAAGGCTTGTATACTGATTATAACCAATTCCATTTAATTGATTGAGAGCAAACCTTGAAACATATTCCCAGAGTCTATCACCCACATAGGGCCTCATTCAATTGCGATTTGGCCAATTGAATAGGGCTCTATATAAGCACACAGCATATTTTTTTACAGAAGTATTTAGTTAGTGAACTTCTATCCAAAAGCAAGGTCTTCGCTAACTAAAAACTTCTGTAAAAAGAAAATATGCTATGTGCTTATATAGAGACTTATTCAATTGACCAAATCGCAATTGAATGAGGCCCATAGTAACTATCTTTCTTACTAACCGGGCATAAAATAGATACAAATGTCCTGGCAGTTTCTTCACATTTTTATGTATCTTTGATAATAGTATAGTGTTGATAACTTGCGATCTTTATGTGTGAGAACACTATTTTCTTGTTTTCTCTTTCTCTTTGTTTCCCCTTTTTCTCTCTTTAAGGATAGAAAATCCAACCTGTGCCTTAATATGAGAAGGAAAAAATATTTTTGTATGTAAATATAGAGAGAGATATTTATAGATATCTACTATTATTGCCTCTACTGTGCTCCTTCAATTTAAAAGGATATGGAATGCAATTTTTTATAACATTCATTAAAAAGAGTATGTTTTAAACATTATAAAAGTTTCCTTTTTCATGAAAAAAATGTTTAGTAGAACTTGTTATTGGAAATGAACAGAAAACGCTACAAGAAATACCGCGGTGTGAGCAGCATTTACGACTCTAGATCTCATTGGCAGACACTTATGACTCATATAGTCGACGGGGACAAACCCCCAAAACACAGGTATACACTCAAAGCAGTATATTCTGCTCCAGGAGCTTCATTTTCAAAAAAAAGAAACACACTGATCAACATTATCAGATGCCCTCTTTCAAATGCAACAAAGGAAAAAGTGCCTTCAGCGTTCATGGAATAACTCCCTATGAGGTTTTGGTACAATAATAGATTCTGCTCATGAATGAATAATTTCTAGTAACTGAAGCAAAGTTGGAACTCAAGTAACAATGTCAATGGCGACAAAATACAAACTTTATACTAGAAGGTTACAAGTGGTTATCTAACTATCTTGTGAATTAATCATCTTTATTTTAAGAGTTTTTTTGTTTTTCACTTATTGTATAATGTATGATAAAACCCTTATATATCCTTATTTTTAGTTATAAGAGGGTATACTAAAGTGCTATTATATTTACGCTTTCCTTTTTCTCTCTTTTATCACACTTTACTACAGTCTCTGAATAATTGAGGAAAGGGTTGGCTAGAGTTGAGGATATCCTTGGACTTTGAAAAAATATTTGTGGAAAATTAATGTAAAACAGTTTAGCTACTTCAGTGTTCCATCCAGGATTTCTTCAGTATATCTTGGGAGCAGGGATAAGAGAGATATTTTCTATGATTTACTGTAATGTTATCCTCATCTACACATTTCATCTCTGCTTATATTGTGTAAGTTTTAGACCGGTTTTGAAACTATTGATATCAAATCCAGGCAAAACTGCACCTCTCAGAGCCTATGAGAGTATATGACACTCTGAGTCAGTCACTCTCCTATAATAAACTGAAAAGATATACGTGTATTTCATACGGATACATTCCATAAGCTACCACAGATATTGTTCAACATACTTTCCCTATTGTCATAAAATTAATATAAACTAGAGCTGGGGTGGGTAAGTTTGATCCTGAAGGGCCACACCCAAGCCTGGATTTGAAGTTATCCTTTCTGTGTACAGGAGAGTCAGTCAGGATGACTAAATATGTGATTGACTCACCTGTGCACAGCAGGGATATCATGAAATCCAGGCTTGTGTGTGTACTTCCAGGACCGAACGTACCCACCCCTGAAATAGAGTATAATAATGTACATATGTATATGGCAGGGGTACCTCAGCCATTTTTGCTAGGAACACAACCAATGTAATTCTAGTCCTGACTAGGAGAATGAGGGTAAGTGGCTGATCAGAGACCATCAAAGATCCCCCATAAGTCGGGGGGAAGGTTATAAACAGAGCTGGGATCTATCCCGTTGTGTTTATGCATGAAATCTCTGCAGTGCCAGCAAGTATCCGCTAGATGGCGTCATCAGGTTTCAGGGAAGGGCTATAATTATTCCCCCCTCCGACGTGGTGCAACCCAACAGCTCTGAATCGACAGGGAGGCCATTGCTATGTTCTGCGTGGGCACTCAGCCCTCGTGGGCCTCGGGCACGCCTCTCACAGCTCAAGGCCTATTTTATCGGCGCCTTATATATAATGTGCACCAGTATTCTGAAAATAGGCAGCGCCATCTACCGGTTGGCGGCGGCATTGAAGCTGCCAATGTTTTACGCAAGGGAAGAGGGAAAGGACCTAGAGCTGCAGAGATGGGGTAACCAATATTAAAAACTCGCACTTTGGAGACATTAAACTTCTCCTGTTTTTGGTCTCCTGAGCTAGTGTTTTTTTTTATCCGTATTCTAATGATTGTTTGTACATAATAATGCAGAATATTTTAATGACTTTATTGGCCCTTATGTATATATATATATATATATATATATATATATATATATATATATAAAACAAATAATACATTTGTAAGTATGTATATACCACAGTAGATTAGGAAAAGCTTCACATGTAACAAACTATCTACATTAGCAGCTGTGTAAGCCATGAGCATAACATATTTTTGGAGTAAATCTTAATTTTGAAACGTTGTGTATAGAAAGTTACATTTTACTACCTTTGAATCTGAGGGACTGTGTTTACCAGTGGAGAAAAGTAGGGGGGGGGGGGGCAAAGAGAGAAGGTGATTTGTTAATATTGGAGCTTGTAGAACTTAATACCTACCCCCTTTGACAACACTTATTCAGAATCAGAGAAGTTGCAAGCTTAACTGCAAGTTCCTCTATTGTTGTTGTTGTTCTTTAGTCGTTCAGTCATGTCCGACTCTCTGTGACTCTATGGACCACAGCATGCTAAGTGCATTTCTCAGTCACTGCCCTTAATGTTCATTGCTTCAGTGACCCTTCTTCTTGTGCCTTCAATCTTTCCCAGCATCGGAGTCTGTTCTAGGGAATCCTGCTGTCTCATGATATGGCCAAAGTATTTGAGCTTCAGCCTCATGATCATACCTTCTAGTGAACAGTTTGTCTTGATTTCCTGAAGTATTGATTTATTGAATCTTCTTGCAGTCCAAGGGACTCTAAGCAGTCTTCTCCAACACCACATTTCAAAGGCATCAATTCTACAGCACTCAGACTTCTTTATGGTCCAGCTCTCATATCCGTATGTTACTAATGGGAATACCATAGTTCGAACTATGCAGACCTTTGTTGATAGTTTAATATCTTTACTTTTTACTAGCTTGTTCAAGCTTGCCGTAGATTTCCTCCCCAGAAGCAAACAACTTTTAATTTCATGACTAAAGTCACCATCTGCATCTTGGATCTTGGATCCAAGGAAATTAAAATCTGTCACTGCCTTCACTTCTTCCCCGTCTATTTGCCAGGAAGTGAGATTGCCGTTTACCATGATCTTCATCTTTTTCACATTGAACAGCAGGCCAACCATTGCACTCTCTTATTTTACCCTCATCAATAAGTCCTTTAGTTCCTCCTCACTTTCAGCCATCAGAGTAGTATAATCTGCGATTCTGAGGTTGTTGATATTTCTTCCAGCAATATTGATTCCAGCTTTGGATTCATCCAGTTCAGCCTTACGCATGATGTACTCTGTATATAAGTTGAAAAAATAAGGTGACAATATACAACCTTGTTGCACTCCTTTTCCGATATTGAACCATTCTTTTGTCCCATGTTTGGTTCTGACCTTGGTCGACATACCGATTCTTTAGGAGGAGGTTGAGATGATCTGGTACTCCCATCTCTTTAAGGACATGCCACATTTTGTTGTGATCCACATAGTCAAAGGCTATAGAATAGTCTATAAAGCAGAAGTAAAACATTTTTTCTAACTTTCTTGCTTTCTCTATTATCCAACGGACATTGGCAATTTGATCTCTTGTGCCTCTTCCTCTGCAGAACCCGGCATGCACATCTGGTAGTTCCTGGTCCATATATTGTTGGAGTCGAGCTTGTAGAATCTTAAGCATTACCTTGCTGGCATGTGAAATAAGTGCAATTGTTCGATAATTGGAGCACTCTTTGGCGCTGCCTTTTTTTAGGATTGGGATGTAGACTGACCTTTTCCAGTCTATTGGCCATTGTTGAGTTTTCCAAATGTGTTGGCATAAGGCAAGTAACACTTTCACAGCATCATCCTGTAGAATTCTGACTAGTTCAATTGGGATTGCATCACTTCCTGCAGCCTTATTATCAGCTAGACATCCTAGGGCCCATCTCACTTCGCTCTCCAAGATGTCTGGCTCCAGCTCATTGGACAAACTACTGAGGTCATCACTGCTGTTAAGATCCTTCCTGTATAGCATGAAAGGTGCCTTTTAGGTTCCCAATTTTCTGCAAAAGATCTCTTGATTTACCCATTTGGTTTCTTCACTCTCTTTACATCATTCATTGTAGAATGTCTCCTTGTCTCTTCTTGTTATCCTCTGGAATTCTGCATTCAGTTGGACAAATCTTTTCTTATCTCTGCTACCTTTCACTTTCCTTCTTTCCTGGGCTACTTTCAAAGCCTCATCAGATAGCCAGTTTGACTTCTCACTTTTCTTTCTTTTAGGGATATTCTTTGTTGCTGTTTCCTGGATTATGTTGCAAACTTCGGTCCAAAGTTCTTCAGGCATTCTGTCTTCCATGTCTAGTACCTTAAATCTACTCTTTACTTCTGCTGCATATTCACAAGGGATATTATTTATTTTGTATCTACTTGGTCTGATGGTTTTCCCTCTTTTCTTCAGTTTAATTTTCAACTTTGCAATAAGAACCTCATGGTCTGAGCCACAGTCAGCTCCAGGTCTTGTTTTTGCTGACTGTATAGAGCTCCTCCATCTTTGGCTGCAAAGTATATAGTCAATCTGATTTCTTTGTTGTCTATCTGGTGATGTCCATGTGTAGAGTAGTCTCGGAGACTGTTGGAAAAGGTTGTTTGCTACGACCAGAGAATTCTATTGACAGAATTCTACTAATCTCTGACCTGTTTCATTTTGTACTCCAAGGCTAAATTTGCCAGTTATTCCAGGTGTCTTTTGGTTCCCTACTTTAGCATTCCAATCTCCTATAATGATAGAAAAATATTTTCCTGGTGTTATAACTATGACGTGTTGAACCTCTTCAGTATCCGTTGTTGGAGCATAGACTTGGATCACTGTGATATTAAATGGCTTGCCTTGAATTTGAATTGAAATCATTCTGTCATTTATTGGGTTGCAACCCAGGACTGCTTTGGCCATTCTTTGATTGACTAGGACGGCTACTCTGGTGGTTGTCTGATGTGAAATGTCCATTCAAGTCCATTTAAGATCACTAATTCCCAGGATATCAATGTTTAACCTTGTCATCTCATTCTTGACCACATCTAGTTTGCCTTGGTTCATAGTTCTAACATTCCAGGTTCCTATTCTGAATTGATCTTTGCAGTATTAGACTTTAATCCCCTCCAGACACATCCGCAGCTCGGCATCCTTTCGGCTTTGGCCCAACCACTTCATTAGATCTGGTGTTACTTGTACTTGCCCTCTGCTCTTCCTCAGTAATGTGGTAGGCACCTTCTGACCTGAGGGGCTCATCTTCTGGTGCCATATTGTTATGTCTCTGGTTGTGCCTGTCCATGAAGTTTTCTTAGCAAAGATACTGGAGTGGGTCGCCAGTTCCTTCTCTAGTGGACCACGATTTGGCTAACCTCTCTGCTATGACCTGCCCATCTTGACTGACCCTACATGGTATAGCTCACAGCTTCATCGAAGTACACAAGCCCCTTAACCGCAACAAGGTAGCCACCCAGAAGGGGGCACCTCTATTACAGAAATGAGCCTTACACGCTTTCTCCAAAGAATCTTGCATGCCTCCAGGGACCACTAGATGCATCAACATTTATTTGGTCACACTCTCATTTTGCAAACATAGTTGTTTTTTTTGTTTTTTTTTAAGTGTATAGTGTGTAAGGATATGTCTTAGCAATGTTGTGCTTACACTAAATAACACCCAACCCTTTCTACATAAAATTGCAAAACCAACATGTATGACTGATTCTTACACTTATTTGTGTTTCTATGACTATTTAATCACTTTGTTTTATGTCAATTACATTTAACACTATTCATCATAATTATCCCGTAAACAAATATGAATGGGTTACTCATACATCCTCATTATTTGTACATGTTTTATTTTTCTGTCCTCCAGTCAAAGCCAAGTAGGTTTTCTGAGGGTGGAACCAGACAGTATATGAGTAATAAAAACCGACAAAAACATTACACCACGTGTAGTATAAATGAGACCATTGATTACTACGGTTGTATGTTGTAATAATCTGCAGAGCAATAACATCTCTCACTTTTGTAACCTGAGAGCTTAAAACAAAGACGCATGAAGTGTTAGTGACTTTCAGTGAAAAGGCAAGTTTATTTAGCCATTTCATTAAAAGTACACTCCTTATTGTGTAGCAGAGTCCAAAGGTCATTAGGCTGTCAATGGTAGACTTGTCATTATGTGGGATCCTTTCCATTTCTAGTAGTGACTAGAACTACAATGCCACATTGGGATAGATGCCCATTCTGGGAGCAGTGAGTGTTATAATCTAGCATAGGATCCCAGGTGCAGATATATCCATGTATTCAGGGCTAATCTCAATGATCTTAGGCGGCCTCTTGGGCAGTCAGTCATAGGCAGAGGAGAAATCTGGTTCTTTGCTGTTATTAAACACATATAAGTAGAAATTAATATGAGTGATGATGCAGCAACTAATCATTCTGTCTGGGACTCCATTGTGTTTAGGATCAGCCCTACTTGTATTTGTATTAAAGAACCACTGTAGTTAAGGAAAAACGACATATATTTGGGTCATCATTACCTAAGTACAAAAGCATTTTTTATTCAGGAATTTTTATTTTCAGTAGAAAATTAGGAGCTTATAATAGTGTGTCCTTTTCAAATACACATTTTTGAAAGTGCTCACATAAAAGCATTTCAAGAGAAACAATTTATTTTAGCCGCCTGATGATGAATAGGTTCCTATATACTCATGATCCATCATCGTCAGTGCATGAGGTGGTGGGTACAGAATAGGAAAAGCAGAACCTGCAGTTTTATAGTGCAACTGCCTGCTTCTGAGTATGTGAAGGGGAGGGTGTCAAATGCTGAAATTTTAACTTACTAACCAGTGATGTCTCACATTCACTCCACCCTTGGCTGAATATATAAAAGACTCTAAACTCAAGAACAACCAATACTGCTGATGAGGCCCAATATGGAAGTCTTTAGACTAAAGCAGAGTCTACTAACAGTAAGATTTTCTCTAAAAATAATGTTATGCTAACTCATAGCTGTTAGTGTGTTACCTACTTCAAAAATATGAGTTTTTCCCAAACTACAGCGGTCCTGAAAAGATAATATAACAACATAATAATAATGCACATAGCAACTTAATACTATGTATATTAGGTGAATGTCAACTCTTGGGGGCTCTGCTCCCCTTCCTTATAACTAAATGCTACCCATTCAAAAGATATTCTGAGGTAATTTAGCAGTTATTTCACCCCAGAAACATCTTTATATTACTTGTAAAAAATCACAAAATATACATGTCATTAATATTTTCCAATACTAGTCTAGAATTCTAAATAATTCGATAAACCAAAAAAAAAACAGATTTACTAGTGACTAAACATAATGGCTCCCTGGTGGCTACAGCATCCTGGGCTCAAATCCAGCCAGGGAACCAAGAGGTCACACTGGTCAGTACTAGGATGGGAGACCACCTGGGAATACCAAGAGCTGTATGCTGTGGCCCACTGGTGAAGGAACTGGCAACCCACTCCAGTATTTCTGCCATGAAAACCAAGTGGATCAGCATGGGGTGTTGTCCATGAGGTCATGGAGAGTCAGTCACAACTGAGCAATGCCATTTACAGACATAAACATTTAAGATAACTTGTTTATACAAGCCTTCAGAAGCTAAACCTTTAATCTGCCCTTTTGGATTTTCCCTTTTGCATCATCATTGATTACATATTTTCTCAAACAAAGGCCTTGGTTAAAGATTATTTTTACTCTCAATATAACAATTTCAGCGCAATCATTGATTATACTTATTAGCTTTCACAGTATGTGAAATGATGACAGAAATCAGACACTGCTATATAGAACTTGTGTGCAGTTACTAGAAAATAGGATAATATTTTAAAAAAGATTGGGTATAAAAGCATTAAATGTGGTGAACAGATAATAATGTACATATGAACTGGTGATCCTCTGTGACCAGTCAGTTCCTGATTGCTATCTGTATTCATAAAAAAAAAAATCAAATAGTGAAGGTGAACTCATTATTTAATGGGGCAGGTACTCGTTGGTTACAATTTGAGTTACTTTACCAGTATTTCACATAGATTTGTTTATGGTGTGGAAAGTAATTGCTGGTAGCAGATTTGCGAGCTTGACAATGTTGAGCTATTAAGTCTAAGACCTAACATCCCTTTCACTTTTAATAAAAGTACAGGATGGCTTCTTTATTTGCTTTTAAGACCTCCTTGGTACCAGTAACCTGTGGTTCGAGTTTAGCCATTTGCGGACTTGACGGAGTGGTTAGCGAGGGAAAATCAGAGCAATTGAATATCGATTAGCAATTTTAGCGATTGCAACTCTTGCGGCCGTGAAAGATCAAAGGCTTTGAGGGAAGTAACTTGTGATTTGACAAATCACTAGAAATCGCAGCTCGGAGCCAGTAACTCAGAGCCCGCAAATGGAAGGCAATTGAATAGCAAAGTAACTTGCGACGACTACTTGCGACCCCAGGTCTTAAAATTGCAGCCGTTAAATGACGCTAATAGAGCTTACCTGGGTAGAAGATGTATTAAGTTGGGAAGATGTTTTAGTTTAGTAGGAGACAGTAGAAATTTGATAGAGAGGGAGAAACAGTGGGGTTAATCACATATATAGTTGTGAGCATACGAGTTGTTGCTAACGCTTGCTGGCTCACGAAGCGAGCCGCGGCCCTTGCGACCCTCGCAAAATTTATGAGGGTTGCAGTTGCTGGCAAGGAGCACCGAAGGAGCTCCTTGCCAGCAGCTGCGACCCTCGCAAACTTTACGTCGTAACGCAAACAAAATACGAGACACGTTACGACCCATTACGACATTGCAAAAAACGGCCGCAATACGCGCACTTCAAAACATAAAAAATCCAACAAATACACACAACAAATACATAAAAAAGCTTACCTACAGCAAGAGGGAGCATCCAGGACCTCAAAAACTAAAGTTACGCCTCAATTTAACTGAAATTAAAGCAGTTTAGACACTAAAAAATTCTCAAAGCGAGAGATAAAATGGGCGCCGAAAAAAACGAAAACGAGGCTACAGCAATCTAAAGACGCAAAACTCCACCAAACACCTACATATTTGCCAAAAAACACCTACAAGATTAGAAAACAAGGACTCAACCCGCGCAACCCCAAAAACATTACAAACACAACAAATACAAACAACAAACACATAAAAAGGTTACTCACAGTAAGGGGGGGCACCGAGGACCTCTGCAAGTGAAGTTACACCTCCATTTAAGCACAAATTTTGGAGTTTAGAGACCCGGAAATCACCAAAGCAAGAGAAAAAATGGCCGCCGAACAAAACGAAAACGAAGCTAAAGGTCTCTAAACACGCAAAACACTACCATAAACACTCAAAACACCACCAAACACCTCTATTCCGAAAAAGCCCACCAAACAGCTACGGATATTCCAAAAAACTCAAACGACATAGAAAACGAATATTACGAAAAACTTGCACAACATAGAAAACGAACGACGCTACATCAGCCACATTATATACATCAAACACCCTTAGCCAACTTACAATTTCATTGCCGTAATTTTTTGACGGGCAATTCGCTAGTATATAATAATATTTACCTAGTGGAAGTTTTGTATCAAGCACAGTGTGCTGAAAGCTTGGGTATGGTGGGTGGAGTTGTAACATATTAGGATAGCATATACTGCTGATGGAACATTCTATTCACAAAACAAGCCTTCTAAAATCTGGGACCTTTTCTGTTTCGTCCCTGCCAGCAGTGACATGCAGCGGCCAGTAGGTGGCACAAGTAAGGTACACCAAGACTTTTGTTCAATTGTTTGGTTAGTGTTAGGTTTAGGGTTAGACTTAGGGTTAGGATTTATGGTTAGGGTTCAGGGTTAGGGTTTAGGGTCCAGGTTATGGTAGCACCCCACTAATTTATAATGTACAACTTATCATCTGCCACTACCCTAACCCTGAACCGTAACCCTAGACCCTAACAACCTAACCCTAGACCCTGACTGTAGCCTTCACTTTGAACAAAGTCACGGTGTGCCAGAATCGCTGTATGCCACTGGTGGCGGCTACAAAACAGGAAAGATTTTCTATTGAAAAAAATGATGCTCCTGTCGTTTCTAGTTTTTTATATCTGTGAACATTTTCCTTAACTACACTGGTTCTTCAGGCATCAGGTTCCCTTTACTAAGAAATAGACAGGAAGGAATACAGCCATGAGGTATTAAAGTCCAAACATGGTATGTTTGCCTGGAGGCTATAGTTTCCTATCCGCATGAATCACAGACGACTGTCTATGTGTCACATTGTTCCCTTCGCTCAGATTTAGATAACTGGTACAGTACAAGAGATCCATGTGATTAAGACATGTGTTTATATCACAGCAATGCCAAGAAATAATTGCTGGAGCAGTACACTGACTGACTAAACACTGGAGCACTGGATATATGCAGCTTTGGCTGCTCTCTGACATGCTGCTACCTGCAGCTCGGGCCAGATTCATTGTTCTACAAGTGGAGGGCAACTCTGTTTGCTCATAACCTGCCTCCCTCCCCTTCTGCTCCGTCACAGCTGGGTGGAGGTTAAGAATTGCTGTGAAGAACAACTGCTTAATTTGCACACAGGATTCCAGGTAGGAACTGCAAAGGAGGAAGGTGAGACATGTTTTAACTTTACAAACAGGACACATATTTTATATATATATATATATATATATATATATATATATATATATATATTCATAAATATACTGGCTGTCCAAGGGTCCTCTTAATGTGAATTATTGAGTGTAAAACATGCCTAACGTATACATATATATCTTCAATGGGGTCGCACTCTGGTTAGAAAAGGGTTCTTTTCAAGCTGTGAAAATACTTTCATTTTAGTACCAACCACCATAACGAAGCTGACACTCCATTATGTATGTTTATATATATATATATATATATATATATATACAGTCATGTATATATCTTATGCAATTAGATTGTAAGTTTGCGAGTATTCATTATTGCACTGTGCTTTGGGGAAAGCGCTATGGACACTGGATTCTAAGCTCAAAGACAGGGCCCATCACCCTTTGCAATGTGGTATTATTGGTATTGTTTTTTTACTTGAACGGAATATGTTGGCACGTTACAAATAAACAATAATAATATTAAAACCAACCACCATAATGAAACTGATACCCTATAATGGTTTAATGGTAAAAGAAATTGTGATCTGTTTCTATTGAAGCCAGGAAAACCTAAAAGTCTGTTTATATTTTTACAGCTTGGCAAAAGAGCTTGAAATCTGTTAGTTCTTAAATTATATATATGTGTTAACAGAGTAGGTTATTTTTATTTATAATTAGAGAAATGGAAATGAAGACCCCACGATACATATGTATGTGTGTATATAAATGTGTAACAACAGAAATTGGCCTTGCTTTGTTGTTTTTAGTATGAGAAAAGGATTTGGAGGCCATGTGTCACATGCAAACATTATAATATGTGCTCTGCTTATAACCGGTCCTATTTAGTTGGTCACAAAAAAGAAAAAATTGGAAGAACAAAAAAACAATTTAATGTTGAGTTTTTTGGTATTCTATTAGCTGAATTTGAATTGTAGCATAAGCTTTATAATATAATATGTTTGGCATAAATCTGTTACTACATCACAAGCTAATGCATTTAAATGTGTATAGTATGTAATTATTTAAAAGCCAGGATGCCTTTAACTACAGCATTCAGGAATTTTGGTAGTACGGTAATTGATATTTATTATGTACCCTGTATTCCCAATCTAGACTCATTATTCTAAAATGAATTAACTAGTCAGAAAAAGTAATTTACTTCAAAAAACATTTCATGTGTTTTTTGTTTTGTAAGATCATTTGTAAAACTAGATTAAAGCTATTTGATTATGACAAATATAACATTTTCTGTATATTTATCAATGCAATGTTTTTGTGCACTTATGAACATTTTAGGCAAAAGTGTTTCTGTTTGTACAAGTAAATCAAATCTTATTTGTAGTTTGAATTCTTTTTAGTTTCCAAAATCTAAGTTTAATTTTATTAAAAAAAAACTTTTTGTTTTTTTAACTTAAATTGTTTATTTCCCAAACTGAAGCCCAAGAGACTTCCCAAGCATTGTATACCTCAATCAACTTAATAAGTCATCAGAACACTGTGATGATGATACCAATCTGTTTTACCTGAAGGAAGTGGGTCCTCTCAACATTCAAAATGTCCTAAAAGGCTGTTATAAAGAGCAATCGATATGAATACCTTATAATGGACTGAATGCAATGTAGAAGTGAGATATGTTTTCCCCCACTCCAGACAATAGATTGGCAACATGGGAAGACTCCAGAGGCCACATGTGGTCTCAGGGCTACGATTTGCCACCAACCCAATAGACTGAGTTCAGATTTAAAATGTACAAAGGAGGCACCAGTCTGATTGTGATAGTATCCTTATATATATGCAGTACTATCACTTATTCTAGTAATTAAGTATATAATAGCGGCGGGAGACTTGGTGAATATGTTGCACTCAAGAAAAATAACTTGGTTACTACTTGTTAAGACAAGTAAATAGCCAATAAATTCTGCCAATCAATCTTGTTTTCAAGTATTTGCTTCTCGAAAAAATAAAGTAATGCATATCATAGGGATGAGACACACCTTCCTTCTGGTATTTCAAGTGTTAAATCTGGGCCAATATACAGAAGTCAGTACACATGGCACACCTTGAGGCAGCTGCCATGGATTGTCGTTTCAGGAAAACTGTAAAAAAAAGGCCTTTGCCCAGTGAAATTAAAGTGATTCAGAGTAAATCCCTGTGCAGAGTTGAAAGTTAGTTTAGATTAGTTAGTTGACCTGCAATGTTTTGATCTATGGAAAAATCTAGTATACTTTTATAATTCTAAGAAGTTATGAGATTGAATATAGTGGTGAATTGGTGCTATGTTCCATTTCTTGGCATGTTTTCATTCAAAAGCCACAATAATGGTGAGAAACTACATGACATAAGCTATTTGAATTGCATGAGTGTTTATTTTGTGGATTTTTAGACCTGCTCCTATGTTGTAGTCTAGCTGTTCTGTAAAAGCTGCAAGATACCAGGGCTGAGCTTTCTAACAAGCAGGAACTCGCTTCCCTAGAAGGCTGAATGTACAAAGTTCGCCCTCGGGAGAAGGATCTTGGGAGGTTAGCAAAAGGAATGCAGATCAACCTGATGTTGCTCTTTTGCATTTAGGACTGAAATTCCAGATACTAATTTCTATAGA
Source organism: Discoglossus pictus (assembly GCA_027410445.1). Taxonomy (NCBI): domain Eukaryota; kingdom Metazoa; phylum Chordata; class Amphibia; order Anura; family Alytidae; genus Discoglossus; species Discoglossus pictus. The sequence goes on along the minus strand of CM050165.1, from coordinate 63,852,073 downwards.
GATTTATATGGACAATTTAACACAATGAATCAAAGTTACTTTCTTTGTTTAGTGTGGCCAACATAAATAAAAAATAGAAAAAAAAATGCAAAAAAAATCATAGTAAATGTCAGATTGTTCAGTTTATCAAATCTTAAAATATGTACTTGATTGATAGGGATAGATGTCAATTAGTAGTTTTATTAAGCATAATGGTTTTGACTTATTGTATATATAAAATGAATGGTGAATACAGACATAATATTGTGATTCAAATAGTTACATTTTACTTGTAGGCCATACAGAAAATGTAATATTCCGAATATAAAAAGCAATTAAAGTAAAGTGTAAATATCAACCAGATTTTCTCCTGACTTGGATAGCGTCAAAGGGATGAGCTGAGGAGAAATTAGATGACCATATAATAATTGCATGCACTATATCTATATTTATTCAGAATTTATCATATTGGTTACACAAAAGATGGCTTACCGTCTAAATGGAGTTTATTCATATTAATTCCTAATACAATTCTCTAATTTCTTAATAATATTATTTTCAATCTTATATATAAATGACCAGTGATTGAAACATATTATATATGAGAAAGAGATTTGAAGTTAGATTCTTTATATCTAATATCGTATTTTATAAAATGCCAACATATACTGCAGCTCTGAAAAAAAAAATTATAAACACATTCTACTAAATGTATAATATACCTGTGTATGTATATACTTTTTTGTATTATATTAAGAAATGCTTATAAGCTCTAATAAAACAAATATTACCTGCTTGGGACTGCCCTCTGCAGCACACAAAAACGCAGACTCTGTAGTTCTGGGTGTGCTGTGTCTGATACTAGCCAATCAGTGATCATCTCTCAGCAACTTTCTGCAACATGCTGCTGAATGTTTTTCCTGATAGGCTAGGATACAACACTGCATAGTACTATATAATCTGCATATGCTGTAGTAGGCAGACCCATACAGGGACTACTTGTTTGATTTTAGGGAGTAAAAACAGAGCTTATAAGCACTTCTTAATAAAATAAAGTACATAAACGTAAATGGAAATACAGGTGTATTAAATACCTAATAAATTGTAGAAACCTTCCATACCCATTTAAGGAATATGAATGTGAAGCTGATAAGAGGTGTATTTCTTTCAAACCATGAGTTTTTAACCACTGTTTAGTTAAACTAATGAGGGAGAGTCTGATAGTGTTTGATAGTGAATTCCAGAGATATAGCAGAGATAGGCGTAAGTTGTTAGAATAGAGCATTGGATGAGCATACAAAAATGTGGTAACAATGTTGTTTTGGTGCACTCTCTTTAGTTATAGAAAGACATGAAAATGCGAAATATTTGTTATGCTGATAGCTGTCTCTTTATCACTTCCTCAAAATATATTATACTAGCTACTTGCCTGTTAACAATGATGGTAATACCATTTTAAGCCTGGCAATGCTGTTTGCCACCCAATGTGAGCACCTTTGGCGCTCATTTTGAGTTTTTCCCCCTGTCTACTTCCTTCCTTGTGTCTAATTTCCCCCTTTTCTCCCTCCCTTGTGTCTCTCCCCCCCCTCCCCTATGTCTCTTTACACCCCTCTCCCTCCCCTGTCTTTTCCCCCCTCTCCCTCTCCTGTGTCTCTTTCCCCCCTCTCCCTTCCCTGTGTCTCTCCCCCCCCTCCTTTCCCCCTTATCCTCCTCCATTTCCCCTATCCTCCTCTCCTCCTTATCCTCCTCCCTCCTTCCCTTCATCCTCCTCCTCCCTCGTCCCCCCTTATCCTCATCCTTCCTTTCCCCCTCTCAATTACCCCCCCCCCTCCAATGACCTCTTTTTCCCTCTCTTACTGTAATCAGATGAGCTCCTGCTGCTCTCTCCCCTGAAGCGCGTCTTCTGGCTGTGTCCGGAACCGGCATATGGTAATGACGTGATCAGAAGACATGCTGCTGGGGAGAGAGCAGCAGGAGCTCATCTGCTTACAGTAAGAGAGGGGAAAGGGAGGTCATTGGAGGGGGGGGGGGTAATTTGGATAGGGGGAAAGGGAGGAGGAGGATAAGGTGGAAGGAGGAAGGAGACACAGTGGGCCTCGCGATAAGCGCCTACAGCGCTCATTGCAGCCCAGGTACTGGGGGTGATGCAAGCCCTGGGGGCCTTAGGATGAGCGCCGCCGGTGCTCATTGCATCCCCCGTCGGGTGTTGGTCACGGGGGCCTAACTGATCGCCACGCTTTGCAAAAGCGTGACCAACATCGCAAACGTTACCCACACTGACAACTATATATGCAATTTCAATCTGGTTCTTTGTAATTAATGGTGTTGCTATGGAAACGTCATTAATGCATTCTGTAAAAACTCTCATGATTGTATATTTCCAAAAGGACTATAACTTGCGGAACACAACTGTTTTTTTTCATGAAATTTAAATTGCATGTTTTAAACATTACAAAAGATGTTAAAAATAAGTAAAACCTGTTTAAATTTAATTGAAACTAATAGTAAATGCAGAGAGCCTACTTTATTATGTATATCCCACTGGCTGTCAGAGAGTAAGACCCCAAGAGCAGTTAAACATTTGAATTAGATTTTTACTTAAAAAAAGAAAACACATTATCAAATTCCCTCTTTCTGATGCATTGAAGAAAGAAATGTCTTGTTAAGACTGTGTACCATGGTCTAGCTGCCAGCAAAGGTGAAGTACACATTATTTGTATTTGTGTATGTGAGTAGAGTGGTACTGAAAAGCTAGAAGAGGGTCAAACACTTTGCTCAAAAGCCTTATTTGTGTTGCCTTAGACCTATTCATCTACAACTGAAGTGATTTATTTGTCAAGCAAAAATTAGCTAAAACCTTGCAATGTGTTAAAAGCATTATTTTAGAGCAATGAAAGAACATTTGAGACTACCCTACCCCTTTAAAATAGTACCCCTTAAAATATAAAGCTGTTGACGTGTGGGATAAAATAAAAATGAAACAGTAAAACAATTTTCAAGTAGCTGAAATAGTAATTAATGTTTTTTTGTTTTTTTTATCTTTAGTTTGTTGAAATTCCAATATGACCCAAATTGTTGAATTTGGACCAGCTTCCTGGGAGCTCTGTGTTACAGTGGATAATCAGAATGGGTCAGAGAATGAAGGAGTCAAAATAAGAGTTTCTGGAGATCTTCATATCGGTGGAGTAATTCTTAGACTTGTAGAAAAAATAGGTAAGTAAGGCATTGCATAGATAGATGCAGAATCCTGTGAAGTCTTCTCTTCTTTTACGCTTTAAAGGACCACTTCACAATGAAGACAAAATATTTTTTGGAAAACCTTTAGTCTAACTTAGAGAAAAAAAGTCATAAGCTAGTATTTAATGAAAAAAAAAAATGTTTAGACCTTTGCTGGACCCTGGATGAATCCATCATATGTAGGTGGAAGATGTGTGTGAGAGAGCATTTACATTCCTGGAGAATTATGGTTGCATTTCCAGAAGCAAGAAGTCTGCATCTGGGCCAGGGAGGGGGAAAGGATGTAGTAAGAATTTAAATCTTATCCAACTATCCTAACAAAGGCTCTCTCTTCCCTCCTTCCTAACCCATCTCCCCTATCGGTATAGCTATATTTTAAAGCTGGTTAAGTTTGAGGTTATAGAAAAGAAAAAGTTAGATTTACCCATTGCAAGGATCAACAGATGCTTTCTTAGTTGTTGGAATAAATTCCACCCAAACAGGGCTTCCAACAATCAACCAGCCAGTGTGAGATTTATCACAATTAAATTAGAAGATACACCTTTAAACTAGTGAATGGGATCCTGAGATTTAGTACCATTTCAGACATATTCAGATGTACATGCCAATAATGTACCTAACCAGTCCATGACTTAGAATCAGATTATTGCAGACATACAATATCTGACGAAGAAATAGTGTAAAACGTAGTATAAAGATGTATCTTCTAATTTAGTTTGATGTTAACCGACTGTATTCGAAAGAGTATATGAACATAATTCTTCAGAAAAAATCATTGAGTCAGTTTTTAATTAGAAAACAAATATGTTTCTCCTGGTTCCTAGAGACATCATCACACTTTGGTGGAGGTTGCATGTCTGAGAGAGGCATTTACATTTCTACTGAACAAAGCTTGTAGTTATTGTTGCAAGCTGTCTGCTTCTAAGCACGGGTGAGGGAAGTGAGGATATGTCAAATACCAAAACATCTAATGATTTAACAAATCCTCACACCTCTCCCTCCTCTACCACAATTCTCTCCACTGTTCAGTAGATAAGAATTTAAGCTATCAGTAAGTGCTCAACTGATTGCAAACAAAACCTTAAACATTTAAATTAAGTTTTTCAATGTTAATAGCTTACACAGCTGTTAACAACTTTAGTTTGTTAGATTCTTCACAAGCATGAGTTTTATTTTCTTAAAATCCAATAGTGATTTAAAATAATTTTTTTATCAATGTTACTTTATTATAGTTCACAAAAGCACCTGTTCTCCACTAGTATATATTTTAAGATCGGTGATACATTTTTTGTAATGACTGCTATCAAGTAAAAACTTTAATTATGTTAAAAAATGTATCAAGTGATGAAAAAAATGCAAGAAGCCTGGAAGCACAGGCTCCTAATGTTTTTTTTTTTCTGACACCTAAATAGTTTTCAGCAGTATAATGTGTCTCTATGGAAGAACTCACTAGCTCTTGTCTGGCTCATAAAAATGAACTTGGCGTCTGAACTTGGAGCCCGATTCAATTGCAAGCCGGCATCTCACAGGATCCAGGTTGTATGTCTGCGGGAGTGCTGCGGGCTCCCGTTCGGCTCCGATTCCAGATCTATTCAGTTGATCAAGCTGGCAAGTTACTGGCCCAAAGCCAACTCCGTAAACCATGCACTGGTTCATTGTAGTTCAGGGTGGGAAGATGATCAATCAAGCAAGACCGTAACCTTCCATTTCGAATCAGCCAATAGAAAATAAGACCGTCATTATTACGGCAGTAAAACATGGAGGTTACATGTCGACAAATTAGGTTCGGGGGTCCGATATTCGATCAGACTCGTATAATCGCAAAATACATAATTATGAAAATTAATGCCAATACTTTTCTAGTCCATATGGGTGGCTTGATTAAAAGTACATTTTATTTACTGCCGATTTGCGAGCTTGAGACTGCTGCGCAATTAATTATAATGTCATTCATCGCTTTCCCCGTTATTTACAGTGCAGTATCGATTTTTTTATTTGTATTTACAGTGCTACGAACAGGTGTTTAACCCCCTTGTGGGTGGTGTCTAGCACTCGTAGGATTTTATCCTTCATTTGCCATTTACTGGCCTGAAACCATTTGCGGGCTTGGGAAATTGGAGCAATTGAATAGCGATTTGCGATTTTAGCCATCGTAACAATTGAAAGATCAAAGGCTTCGGGAGATTGCAAGTTCCGGGTTTAACCACCGCAAAGTTTTCAAGGCCGTAACCGCAAAAAGACGCCAATTGAATAGCAAATTAACTTGCGGCCTCACTTACGAGCTCCAGTAACTTGCGATAGTGCAATACTCACTATAAGTGCAGTGAAAGCCTAAGATGGTTCGACTGAGAAATAGAGAAACTCAAAGATATGGTCCATAACAGGCTACCATCATTCCATGCTGCTTGGCTACAATACAATAATGATATAGCCTTGTTGTAGCATGAATAGCAAAAATTATCCAATAAACACCATTCAAATACTTTATACAAATAATGTTCTACACGTTGTTCGCCATAACAAGTCTTCTAGTTTCAATGTTTCTAGTTCTTCCCTCCTTTTCCCTACACCCTTCTATACCCCTAGAATAATTCAACAATAATGCGTTTGGCTTTTGTTCATACACACGCATCAGAATATTTCTGTACTGCTATTCTTTCCAGTACAATATTTAAAAATAAACAATAAAGATGAAAATTAAAGTTTTACCATTGACGTATAGTTAAATAATAATGTGTTGTCTTATTTATAGCTTGAGCATGAATGCTATAGTGGTACTGAGTATCAAGTAATTTCCAGCATAAACAGTGTTAATTAAATCTCTTGAGATATGTATAAAAGTTCTACATTACAGAAAGGGCGGTAGGTACGTGGGACTGTGTTCAGTGGAAGTGATAAATACAAATACAGTTAATGCATGTCTGTTGAATTAAGCCATGCTTGTATAGTAGATAGAATGGGCAGATTATACAGGCCTTTCAGTTCATATCTGTTTTCAAATCTGTGTTATACTTTATTTGCAAATTTCCTCTTTGCAAATTGAGTAATAGTCCAACTTTCATAATTTTAAGTAAGAAATGTCAGTATAAATAGCTTTTAAATGAATAGTGACTAGTGATGTCGCAAACATAAAATTTTCTGTTCGCGAACCGCGAACCGCCGCAAATGTTCGCGAACCGGCGAACCCGGTGAACCGCCATAGACTTCAATGGGCAGGCGGATTTTAAAACCCACAGGGACTCTTTCTGGCCACAATAGTGATGGAAAAGTTGTTTTAAGGGGACTAACACCTGGACTGTGGCATGCCGGAGGGGGATCCATGGCAAAACTCCCACGGAAAATTACATAGTTGATGCAGAGTCTGGTTTTAATCCATAAAGGGCATAAATAACATAACAACCCCTCCATAACTTACCTGCCCCGGCCTTGTCCTCATCAAATCACTTATACACAATTAAGTTAATTACTCTCTATCACCAAATAAGCAGTTTATAATGTATGGGAGGGTCTCCAGTCTAAAGATGGATCCCTATCTACATGTACAAATGATATATTTACAACACAGTGTTTTGAGGGTTTCCTTCGAACTAGTAGTAATGTTTACTATCCTTTTAATTTAAATTTACTATTAGAGTTCACATCACTGTTTATATGTTGCAAGTTATTTTATATAGGGTAGTTTTCACTCAATTCTTTAAGAGTACTTGGATACAAAACAAACACCAGTGAAAAACATATCTTAATATCCATGATATTGCGTCAGTGAATGAATGTCTTTTTAATGCGGTTTCCTTATGTGGTATAATGTTTCAGACCTGGAAGCTGTTCCTTGTGCTTCACTTTGTGTATAATCTAGCTTTGTTAGTTCATTTGTTAAATGTGTACAGTTTTTGGATATTCTTTTACATGACAAGAATAAATGGCCTCAAGGTAATATCTTAACAGAAGAAACCAGTTTGAAACCCAATGATATATTCTTGATCTTTTGTTGCCTTTGGCATCCTAAAAGCTAAATTACAGGTTATTTTAAGCATATTTAGATAGTATATTGTATCCAGTATCCAGGTGTGTCTGGTGAATCTGTGTGAAATAAAATTATAGTAAACAAGGCTCTCATTTTTTCTTTGACTTTCGGGGGTGAGTCTAGATATCTTAACCCTACAACCAAAAGTTGTGCCGCTAACACCAGAAATAACTGAAATATTTCATCAGCCACAGATATTTACTACTTTGATTGCCAGGTTATTGTACTAAACTATACTGTTTTTGTCATAACATGAATCATGTGAAAAAAACTCATATAGACATCTACCAACAACCTAAAGGCCCACTGTACTATAAAAATAATGGCTGTTAAAATAAAAGTATATCAATAAGTATACTTGATTTATAATGTTTACATTTTGTAGTGCTTGTAATTATGCTTTAGAACTCTTACTGTTATAGGTTTCTGGCCGAGGTGCTGTGCTGCTTGGCTCCGCCCCTGGTGTAGATCTGATCTGAGGTCTGATCTACACCAGTCAAATACTAGAACACAGAGCAGTAACTCTGCTACAGCATCCCTATCCCTTTTTATGCAAAAGGTGCAGAGCTAAGCACCACAGAGCAACAGGATATAATGATATTAACTATGATGTCACTGATGACATCATATAACATCACAAATAACATCATCAATGACATTACAATGTGATTACACCAGATCTCCTCTGGTATAATTTAGCTGGTAATTATCTTCTTTTTGCTTTCATCTTCTTTTATTTAAAGGGGGTCTTCTGTGAGAGAGAATTAAAAACTGGTTATACATTGAACTACACTACAGTAAAGCATCCCTTAGACATTCAGCATTGTTTTTGTGGCTCCTTTCTGCTATCTATGTTAATGAGTAGTTCATAGCCATTTACAAGGATGGGGACATGGCTTACCTCCATGATAACATGGTAACACATTGTTTCATCAGCACAGACTGTGTTACTAATTACCACATCACATTAGCTAATTATTATATGGAAGATGCTCATTTGCATAATAACACAAACAGCTCACATCTCAAGAATAATTTACATTAGAAAATATAGGAATATATAGGGATATGCCATCAAGGAGCTTTTATATAGGAAGGTATATTACAATGTATAACGTGGACGTGTACAAAGTAAGCTATAAAGCAGATTTTATTTATTTTTTGTTCTATAACTGTATAGAAACATTGTACCGTACAATATTTTTGTCATCCCATGCAATGTATATTATGGCTTATCAGGGTGTGGACGATTTCTTTCTCTGAGAATCGAAGATAAATAATTGAAATATGAGGTAAAAAAGTTGTTTATAGTATGAAATATATGGTATCTGTTGAAAACATATAATTTTCCATTAAGAATTATGGGAATAAAGCATTAATAAATGATGATGCTAAAAAAATCATATTTATAAATTAAATGTACTTAATTAGTTCCTTGTCATAAACTGGTAATATGACCTCTTACAGTGGTTTTCAATATGTATATTTATAAATGTATTTTTACTTATTTTTAGGAATAACCAAGGATTGGTCAGACTATGTACTTTGGTGGGAACAAAAGAATTTTTGGCTCCTTAAAACTCATTGGACCCTGGACAAGTATGGAGTACAGGCTGACGCAAAGCTGTTTTTCACTCCTCAACACAAGTTACTTCGGCTCCGTTTGCCAAATATGAAAACTGTGAGGTTGAAAGTTAGTTTTTCGTCTGTCGTGTTCAGAGCAGTTACTGAGATCTGCAGAACGTTAAGTAAGTAAAATTAATCTTAACCACAAATATAATATAGCAGTAAAGTACATTATTATTATATAAATATGTGGTGCGCATCTGTCAACTCATCTAACGTTTGTCATCTGCTGCTCCCCTCTGCCAGGCCAATTGGTTCCCAATACCTTCCAGAATTAATATTTAAATCCTCCATCAACTCTTGTCTCCAGATATACTCCAAGCTGCCCCTTCAGCCCTTCCTTTGACTTTAAAGTTAGAAGGTAGATTTATGGGTAATAAGCTTAAGTACATTTTCAGAAATGGTAATAGATAAATGGAATCACCTTCCTGATGAAGTGATAGGGTCGAACATAGTTAAAGGACCACTGTCAAATATTTAAAATGGATGCAAAATGCTTTTATAATAAATAATATAATGCATTTTGTAATATTATTATATTATTATTATTATATTGTGCTGCCATGGGATCTACCATTTTCAATTCTGATAATCAGCTTCCTGAAGTGGGAGGAGACCTAGATTGCAAATACATTTCTATCTACACAATGGCAATGTGGAATTTACAAGTGTCAGAACTTTCAATAGCAGTAATGGGAAGCTCATTAGTATACAAGGCCACACCCTGCTCAGAAAAGTAAAACACATAATAGGTTGACAAAAGAATATGGATTCCTGCAGTAAAGGAAATTTTGATATTTTCTTTATTCTTTTTTCACTTTTAAACTAATCTTTCCATTAACAAGTTTAGTTATGTAAACGATTGTGTAGAAAATAAATTGCCATTGTGTTCCTTTAAAGAATTCAAGCATGTGTTTCCCTGTTTTTAATATTAAAATAAACTACCTAAGTGGTTGTTTGCATATCTAAACATCATTTTCAAGCTTGTTCAATCCATCCAAACAGTCTTTGAAAAGGTCTGCCCCCAAGGCTCATGCATATAATGTTTCTATTGCTACTAAATGTACTAGCCAATCACAGATTGTCTCCCAGCAGCATTTAAAAAAATGCAAAAATCATAGATGGGATAAACCATACACTCACATTATACATACACTCGCATTATAATATTAGTGTGATAGGTAACTACATTGTCTGGAACAGAAAGTTGACGAGGACTGGTTTATATAATACAGCAAGAAAAAAAGGACACAAAGAGACTCCTGTGCTCTTGCCTATTGTTTATGAGTTCTCACTCCTCTTTATGTGGTAGGTGAGATAAACGTACCCCAAATTACTCAGACTGTCTGAAGGTGTTTTTTATAATGCATGATTACTCTATTAAGGTACTTATTAATAAACTAGGCAGCAGATATACTGTATATTACATTGAAAAACAATATACTTTCATTGATCATTTAACAATTGCTACGGAACATAATGCAAGCCTTGTCTGGAGATTATTAAAATGGTTCAAATGTATGTTCATATACTGTAGCCTATGGACATTGACAAAAAAAGGGTTATTGTTTTAATTAAATGAGGCTCATTGTCTCCCAGAGAAAATGATCTTCCTACAGAACAACTATGCTATGAATTCATCTGCCCAGAGACATATTAGGTAGACTTAATGTACTGTAGTTATCTGCTATGGAATTTCTTAGGCATGTTTTCAGTTACACAAGACAAGACTGTGCTTGTGCTGTTATACATACTGAGGGTAATAAGACACATTACACATTTTAAATATAGTAGGCATAAGAAAAGCTGCACATACTGGGTATCAGTTGCACACTTATGGTATTATCAGAAAGATTAATCACATTTCCATGCTTATTGTTATATTTATAAACCTCCAATATAAATTAATGCAGAAAATAAATCTCACCTAAATATACATGTTGATACCAGAGAAGTTGAGGATCCCACTCTTATAAGACACGACAATCTATTTTGATCAAAATTTCCAAAAGAAAGAACGAGATCTCATTGATTTGGATAAATACCAACATGCTTACCTAAATTAAAATCAACCGTACGTACATTCCTTTAAGATAAACCTACAGATACATGCATGCAGATAAAAGTGGTTGGTATTGTTATTATCATTTATTTATAGTGGCAACTTATTCCATGTAGTTAAGAATATCAAACATGACAAAAAGTATATATACTGGTACAGAAGGATTTGAGGGCAATCCTCTTGCAAATTTCTTGTAATCTAAGAAAGAGTTTACGCATGACCTGGACTTAATTCAGCCATGCAAACTTTTTGGTACTTCGAAAGTATTGAAGGAAATTTAGCACCCCAATTATGGGATCCTACAACCACTCACCATTAAGACAAAAGGGGTTTTCTGCAGTTCTCAAAACTTAAAATATCCAGAAATACCTTCTAATCTAACCAAGCATTTCCTAACAAACCAGAAATCAGACCACAGAAAAGTTTTTTTTGTTGTGCAACCATTGGTCACTAAACTAGAATCCCATCGAACACTCTTTGGAAAACATTGCTTTAGGTAAAAAAAAGCCACATAGTATAATACAGACACTTATATTTATCTCATATAAAATAAGTAAGAATCTTAAATGAATATACTCCTCTCTTAACTAGCATAAAAATGTATTGTTAGGGCAATTCAAATATATTTAAACAGATAGCCCTCTACATTTTGCCTCCATACTGTCTCTCCTTTATACCCTTGGGCAGCATTACATCTTTATTTATTTTTTTATGGAACCAATATGTGATCACATATATAGTTCTCAGCAGCGCAGGCTTGCCAAAATCTGTTGGTGACGCATCGTTAAAACTGCTGGCTCGTGAAGCCATAGGCGCTCATCCCTACGACCCCGTATGGCTTAGGCAGGGAGCACCGAAGGCGCTCACTGTGCTGGTCGAGATGAGCGGACTATAGAACAACAGAAAACTCAAATACACAATTCACAGTGCAAGACCCGTAGCAAAATACAACCCACAAAAAATACAAACTTAATGGCCGAACCGCGCACATCCAAAAACACAACAAATACAAAAACTAAAAACATAACAAAAACATCACACACAGCACAGGGGGACAGCCAGGACATCTGGGAGTGAGGCTGCACGCAAATTTAATTAAATATTATACAAAAATATATTTTTATACAAAAAAAACAGAGCAGAGGAGACACTCCCTTTGCCAAAGCTCACAATGAACGCCCAGTGTGCTCAGAGGAGCAAAAGTACACAAGGGGAGAGGCTCGCAATGAGCGCCGAAGGTACTCAGAGCACTAAAAGCCTTACATTGTATGGCAAACAGCATTACCTGCCTTACAATTTTTAGCTGCTAATATAGTGATTTTATTCAACTTTGGGGATACATTTGGTATACAGTAATTTAGTATTTTTTTCCATCAATCAGCTTTCCCATAATCCTGTGGATTTCCTTTCTTCAGCACAAGTGATTTACTTAGTATCAGTTGTATTGATTTGCTGAAAATCCTTCAGTCGTGACCTGCTTGGATCGGTGTCTGTTTACCCCACAAAAAAGCACCCATGATTTAGATTAAATGCACTCTTTTATCAGTCTGGACCATTAGTTTAAAAGTTCATATAAATTATAATCAAATCCCTAATTATTATTATTATTATTATTGCAAACACTTGTGAAGATCCATTACATAGACTGTGCTCACTGTGTGATCAATGTGTATGAGTTTGTAACATTGATATTTGGGTTTTAGATATCAGACGACCTGAAGAACTGTCATTACTGAAACCGTTGGAAGATTCCGTAAAAAAGAAAAAGAAGAAAGACAACAAGGACACTGTGCTTGATGAGGTTATCAATTTGGACAGTCCAAATAGTAATTCTGGATTAGGTATTTATTTCTAATTTAAGCTTGCATGACTGAGTATAAATGTGTATTTTGGTCTCTTTGATATATATTAGAGTTTGAAAAGTTTTTGATTGTTTTGTTCTGACTTGGTACATATTATTCTTGACTTTTGTGCCATAGAAGTCATGGTGTGGTAACTGAATAAAATGTCATGTTAAGGTATTTAAAAACATTCAAAGAATTTGATGAATGTTGATTTTGGATTACACATTCAGGCCAGGCCCTCCTCTATATAATTGTTGAGAAGAAACTATTTAAAAAATAAATGTTTAGCTTGATATCTACCAACCCCAAGTATGGAACATGATAGCCATGAAGCTATCTTGAGTTTTCATGTTGCCATGATGCATTATCTGTCATTCCTAAATCAACTAGCAGCCTTGTTCAGTGCAAAATAAACGTTCTTGTAATTATATAGGCCCTCATTCAATTGCAATGTTGCAAATTGAATAGGGGTCTAAATAAGCACATCACATATATTTTTTAAAGAAGTTTTTAGTTTTTAAGCATCTATCCCAAAGCAAGGTTTTCACTATCTAAAAACTTCTTTAAAAAATATATATTATGTGCTTATTTAGAGCCGTATTCAATTTGCAAAATCGCAATTGAATGAGGGCCATAGTCATTAAGTTAGAGGAAAAACACTGGACTAAATTAACTAAGATTAGAGGGAAGATGTTTTAGAGTGTTTTCTAAAATTCCAAGAAATATCAGGCCCGTTAGTGGACTGGAGTTGTCTTCTTCTGACTCAGAATACATATTTGAATAACTTTGTAAATATTGTATGTTAAGCTGTCCAAGATAAGTGCCAAATTCATCAATGTCCTTCATAAGCATCCTACTAGTAATCATCAAATCAATTAAATTAACTATTATTTAAGACATTTACCATTTATTTTTGCAGCAAGCCCTGGATTATATAGCAAAACTATGACTCCAATGTATGACCCAGTGAATGGCACTCCTGCTTCTTCTACAATCACCTGGTTCACTGATAGTCCACTGGCAGAGCAAAACTGCAACATCTTAGCACTCAGCCAACCACATTCTTCTCCAGAAATACTCGCTCAAATGTATCAGCAACGATCATTGGTTGAGAAAGCAAAACTAAATTCAGGGTATGTAAAGTATTTCGAAATACTTCAGTATTTGATGTATTGGATTATAATTTTGGAAATGTAGGGCAGCTTCGGTCTATGATCTCAGCAAATACATTATGTACTAGTGGGATAGGTACCATAAAAGTGCATAAAAGATTGGCACAAACAAGTGACTTACACTACACAATCACGTGAATGTTTCTGTGCCTTATATGGGATCATCATATTAATGATCTAATGGACTGTCCTACAGCATTGTTTTTTTATATATATATATCTATATGTTTTTGTTGCATCTTGCCATGTATTTCATTGATGTATGTATATACGTTTTAAGTTTGCGCATATACCTTTAAAAAAGAGTAGCGCTTGAGTAATGTTGCCTTCCAATATTCAAGGGTGTGGCTGACGATTTGGGAGCAGTTGCAGCCGCCGAAAAGTGTTGTAAGCTTCAGAAATGTTGTGCTTTTGTGTTTTTACACTATGAGGAATAATAGTGAGTTAATAAACCCTGAAAAGTTATAGCATGTTACCAAGTGATGCTGGGAATTTGATATTAAATGTTGTCCTCCAGCTTTGCCCTGTGAGGGATACACATATGGAACATGTTATTATTTGGAGAAAAAAATGCAGTTCAGTTGCTGTACCATGTAAATGGTTTACATATCTAATGTGTTATTTATTTTAAGAATCCCTAAGTCTCTGGTGCAAGAGAACATAGGTATGGCATAGGTTTGATATTACACCTGATACAGTATACGATTGTGTGTTGCATTATTGGTAATTATTCTAATGTATTACTTATAGATGGTTGGATTCCTCAAGATCACTTATGGAACAAGGAATCTCAGAGGACGATCAGCTTTTGCTGAGATTTAAGTATTTCTCCTTTTTTGATCTCAACCCAAAGGTAGAACATTGTTTTTTGTTTATTCAGATTTTTTTAATGTATACCCTTTTCTCATATAAAACATATTGCCTGAATTCATATAATAAAAGTATATTTTTAAATATAACATCTTTGACTATGATGTAGTTCATAAGTCACTGTCATCTAGCTTCATAATCACCGGTAGCTAAAATAAGCATGTACTAGTTCAATTGGATTTTTTAATTTAGATATTAAGAGCTTGATTCAATTAAGCTTTTGCTTGATCCGGTAGCCCGTAAGTGAGGTCGCAAGTTAATTTGCTATACAATTGTTTTTTTTTTGCGTGCTCCAAATGGGTTAGGAGTTACGGGCCTTGAAAAAATGGCGTTGGTTAAACCCATTAATTACAGCCTTTCGAAGCCTTTGATCTTTCACTTTTGCAAGAGTTATGATCGCTAAAATCGCAAAGGTTTTCACACCCGTAAATGGCAAAAGAGAAATCCTATGAGTGCTAGAGAGGACCCGCAAAGGGGTAAAACACCTATTCATAGCACTGTAAATGCAAATAAAAATTAAATACTGCACTGTAAATAACGGGGAAAGATATTGATAGACATTAGAATTATTTTCTATTGGCTGATTCGAAATAGGAGGTTACGGGCTTGCTTAATTGATAGTGTACCCGCCTTGAACTGCTACGAACCAGTGCATGGCTTATGGTATCAGCTTTGGAACTGTAACTTGCGGCCTCGAGCAATTGAATAGCTCCGGATTCGGAGACGAACGGGAGCCCGCAACACACCCACAGACATACAGCCTATTACGATCAAGTTGCGGGCTTGCAATTGAATCGGGTCCTACGATTTTTTTCTTATCAAGCATTTTAATGGTACTGTTTACCACAGCTTCACATTAAATAGGACCTGTTATCAAACAGATTTCTTAGTAGGTTTTATCATGTTAATAATTACAGCTAAAGACTAGAGGTAGGGGTAATACATTCAATGTGTGAAGACACAGAAAGAAAAATCTGCCTGTGTAAGTCAGAAAGGTTCTCAATAAGTTGTCTTTTTAAGGAATATCCATAGAAACTAATGGGGTAATGTGAGGTTTAAAGTTGTGATAAACGGGCATGCCTCACATGAAGGCAAAGAAACACATTAACACTACTCTATATAAATAGACACTTTAATGATTATGATTGTGAAGCTCTATAATCAGGGACTGAGTGGTACTTACAGATTGCAGCTAGTGTTTTATATATAACCCTCTTCTACAACTTTTCTTAATCTCTTTGAGACCTCAACATTAGGGACACCCACATGCCCCTTTCTACTTCCTGCTTTGGCCTCCTGTCCCATTTCTTTCTATGTTCCTCTCCGACTTTATCAGTCTTTCCCCCCCTTTCCAATCTCTTGCTTTCTCCTCCTCCTTCAGGTTTCAATCTTCTCATCTCTAACCATGTTTTTTATAACCATTGGACATGTATGACAGATCCGTTCGCCAAGCTGACTTTGGTTTTAACAGGAAGATTGTCTCTCTCATCAAATAGGTTTCATGGGGGATTACAGATATGACTAACTGTCATACTAAATGTTCTATTAAAGCTTGCAAGATTATCATTCTGTAATTAGGGTGTCTGTTTTTACTCCACAGTATGATGGCGTTCGTATAAATCAGTTGTATGAGCAAGGTCGATGGTCGCTCCTTTTAGAGGAGATTGATTGCACAGAAGAGGAAATGTTGATGTTTGCAGCATTACAGGCAAGTATTCTCTTTCATGCATGGTTTATCATGTTTTCAACCCTCTCTGCTTAATTTTCTTTATTTACTCAATGAAGAAGCAAAACATGAACATAGTGACCTTAGTTTATTATCTGAGCATGAAAAAAAGTTTTATAGTGGTCATTTTGCTCCATATTTTTAAGCTAGAAATGACACATTAGTCTTTTGCAAGCCTTTAATACTAATAGATTTTAGATTGTTAATTTATACTTTCAGACTCAATTTATTTTCTGCTAAATTCTTTCAAGAAGAAAAAAATATCTACTTATAAAGAGATGCCTGGTTTCTATGCCTATAGATGCATTTAAGTAAGCATAACCTCACAAAAGGAAGACGAAGAATGAGGAAGATGCCCTCTTCTTTCATCCATAGTTCAGCACTACTTCACAAATACCAAGTACATTATTTTCCCTATGTTCTGGGAGATTCTAAGATCTTTCCACTCACAACCAGCATCTGCCAAAAACAATAATGTTGCTAGCTTCGAGATTCTTTGCAGCAAGAGAAGTAGCTGGTGCTAACTAATAACTTCACTTTATTCTTCTGCATACAGAGAGATGTAGATGATAGACTGAGAGTGAGGACATATACCATTATGAGCACACGGTAGTCTGGTGGGGATATGATGGGAGGGAGATTACTGCATCCCCATATCTCCTTCTCATTAATGTACATTGTTTGTTTGTTTTTATGAAAGGATGTGTAATACTTGTGTGTAAAGAGTTTAAAGAGACAAGCTTTCAAAAGATGCAAGCCTTTCAAATCAAAAGCTATACTCAAAAAGATATTAAGATTTTTTTCAAAATTGTATCACTTAATATCATTATGATGACTGTGTTTACAGAAGCCTGTGCAATAAAAATGTCATGTTTTATTAATATACTGGCTATTTACCCATTCAAAATTATGGGAATATAATTTTAAGGCTGGGAATGCTTTACCTTCGGCACTCAACGTGAGCCCTGCGCTCAGCGCCTATGGTGCTCATCGCGTGGCTCACAATGAGCGCTGAAGACGTTCATTTCAAACCTCTCCCCCCTTCTACTTTCCGGGCCTTGCGATGAGCGCCAATGGTGGTTATCGCAAGCCGAGCAATAAGCGTGCTTCACAATGATCGCCTTCGGCACTCATTGCGGGCCTCTCCCCACTCTCTGACCCCTGTGTCTGTCTCCCCTTCTCTCCCTCCCCCTACTCTCCCTGTCTCTTTTCAACCTCCTCCTGCCCTGTGTCTTTCTCCTCTGTGTCTCTGCTGAATTTTTTCCTTTTTTCACGATGCCTTTGCTTGCGTGTTTTGCCTAAGTGTTACTGGCTTCGGGTCGTTGTTACTGGCTTCGGGGTCGTTTTTACTGGTTTCGGCCTCGTTTTCATCCAGTTACGTTTTTTTGGGACACCATTTTTTTTCTCGCTTAGCTTATTTTCGATCACCAAAAAACGCCAAATATACCTCAAATTTACTTGCAACCTCACCCACAAGCTCCCTGGCTCTCCCCCTGTGCTGTGTGTGAGTGTGTAAGTTATTTTTAAAATTATGTGGGATTTTTTGGTCTTTCGTGGTCTTTGGCGCTCATAGCAGGCAAGTCCTATGGGCCTCACGATCAGCGCTTGTGGTGCTGATTGCCAACCCTGCAATGAGCACCTTCGGCCTGAATCGTGCGTGCCTCGCGATGAGCGCCTTCAGCATTCATTGCGAGGCCTGCAACTGCGGGCCCGCAATATTTAACATTACGTGACCAACATTCGTAAGATCCACAACTATTATATGTGATAGTATGATTCATTAGATATTATAAACTGTTTTTAAAGATGTATTGTAAACTAGACTATTCAAAATAAAATTAAACTGTATAATTTGTCCCCATAGTCTCCCCAAAACTTGCTTTGTTCCATATTTCTTTTTACAATTTCAGATGTTATGCATTAATCCTTGTAAGCATTAGTTATGTATTTTGAGGTGGCGAGACATGGTGACGTCATGGATTACGTAGATATTTATGTTTATGCTCAATAGCCTAACTATTTACATTTGCAAGTCAAATCCTTAAAGAGCTTGATCTGCCAAATGGTCAACAAGACCAGGGCCTAGTGAGGCAGAAAATCAATTTGTTGGAGGAAAGAGGTCTCTTTTTCTCATTCAGCTACATCTTATCCATTCCACAGCTCCCCCCCCCCCCCCCCCCACGTTTCTCTCACTTCCTCTATATATCTCTCTTTACTCCTCCACTTTTCTTTCCTCTATCATTTTCACTTTCCACCCTTACCCAAGTACTTCTTCTTTTCATCCCCTTGTCTCTCCTAAAAGTCTCCTGTTCCTTCTTTTCCTTTTTTCTCGTCTCTGACCATCCCCATATATACTTTCTGTTTGTTGCTTACTCCTTTTTTTCTGTGACCCATTTCACATTTTCATCACTACTATTTACTTCCCATGTTGCCAATGTCTCTCTTTTACATCCAAAAATGTGTCCTCTCAAGCTCATTCACACACTTTCTGTCCTCCTTGCACAAACTTGCATTTTGGAACATACTTAGGGTAGCAAATAGGTAGTTAGTATATCCTCTATATTGGTGTGCCAGTCATATTGCAAAACAAACATCTAGAGCCCCCACCCTGAATCATTAATGAAAGAAGTATGTAGTAATGGGAGAACTCTTAGGGATATTTTTAAGAAAATATACATTCCTATGTTGTCATATGGGATTTATATACTAAGATTTGCCATTTACTAGAGATCTCTAACATTTCACCTCTTAGTACATATGGCCAAATATCCTAGTTGTATAGGTTTTATTCAACACTTGTACCGAATGTAATACATCTGTTCAAAGAAATGTTGCGAGAAACTGGTCTTGTGCTGTACGGATTTAGTAATTCTGATAGACTGATATGATAAACAGTTTTCTTTACACATGTTAAAATGTTGTTGACCACAGAAACACTGCAAATGCACATTGCTGGCACATTTCATAAATTAAATATATCACATTTTTCTGTGTCCAACTGTAGTATCATATCAGCAAGTTATCATCATGCATTGAATCATATGAATTAACGACTGATGGGGATGTTGATGAAGTTGAGGCTGCTCTTTCTAACTTACAAGTTGCACTGGAAGGAGGAAAAACAGACAAAATATTGGTACGTTGTTTTTTTTATCACTGTGAGAAGCACTAGCAATAATGTAAGTTCCTGAAGATGTTTTTTTTCCTGTTACTCTTTGTTTCCATCATTACACTGCAAAATTTGCTGATGCATATTTATAGATAAATTAAATAATACAATATATATATATATATACAGGGAGTGCAGAATTATTAGGCAAATGAGTATTTTGACCACATCATCCTCTTTATGCATGTTGTCTTACTCCAAGCTGTATAGGCTCGAAAGCCTACTACCAATTAAGCATATTAGGTGATGTGCATCTCTGTAATGAGAAGGGGTGTGGTCTAATGACATCAACACCCTATATCAGGTGTGCATAATTATTAGGCAACTTCCTTTCCTTTGGCAAAATGGGTCAAAAGAAGGACTTGACAGGCTCAGAAAAGTCAAAAATAGTGAGATATCTTGCAGAGGGATGCAGCACTCTTAAAATTGCAAAGCTTCTGAAGCGTGATCATCGAAAAATCAAGCGTTTCATTCAAAATAGTCAACAGGGTCGCAAGAAGCGTGTGGAAAAACCAAGGCGCAAAATAACTGCCCATGAACTGAGAAAAGTCAAGCGTGCAGCTGCCACGATGCCACTTGCCACCAGTTTCGTTATATTTCAGAGGTGCAACATCACTGGAGTGCCCAAAAGCACAAGGTGTGCAATACTCAGAGACATGGCCAAGGTAAGAAAGGCTGAAAGACGACTACCACTGAACAAGACACACAAGCTGAAACGTCAAGACTGGGCCAAGAAATATCTCAAAACTGATATTTCTAAGGTTTTATGGACTGATGAAATGAGAGTGAGTCTTGATGGGCCAGATGGATGGGCCCGTGGCTGGATTGGTAAAGGGCAGAGAGCTCCAGTCCGACTCAGACGCCAGCAAGGTGGAGGTGGAGTACTGGTTTGGGCTGGTATCATCAAAGATGAGCTTGTGGGGCCTTTTCGGGTTGAGGATGGAGTCAAGCTCAACTCCCAGTCCTACTGCCAGTTCCTGGAAGACACCTTCTTCAAGCAGTGGTACAGGAAGAAGTCTGCATCCTTCAAGAAAAACATGATTTTCATGCAGGACAATGCTCCATCACACGCGTCCAAGTACTCCACAGCGTGGCTGGCAAGAAAGGGTATAAAAGAATAAAATCTAATGACATGGCCTCCTTGTTCACCTGATCTGAACCCCATTGTGAACCTGTGGTCCATCATCAAATGTGAGATTTACAAGGAGGGAAAACAGTACACCTCTCTGAACAGTGTCTGGGAGGCTGTGGTTGCTGCTGCACGCAATGTTGATGGTGAACAGATCAAAACACTGACAGAATCCATGGATGGCAGGCTTTTGAGTGTCCTTGCAAAGAAAGGTGGCTATATTGGTCACTGATTTGTTTTTGTTTTGTTTTTGAATGTCAGAAATGTATATTTGTGAATGTTGAGATGTTATATTGGTTTCACTGGTAAAAATAAATAATTGAAATGGGTATATATTTGTTTTTTGTTAAGTTGCCTAATAATTATGCACAGTAATAGTCACCTGCACACACAGATATCCCCCTAAAATAGCTAAAACTAAAAACAAACTAAAAACTACTTCCAAAAATATTCAGCTTTGATATTAATGAGTTTTTTGGGTTCATTGAGAACATGGTTGTTGTTCAATAATAAAATTAATCCTCAAAAATACAACTTGCCTAATAATTCTGCACTCCCTGTATATATATATATATATTGGGACAGGTGTCCATGCAAGTTATGTGGGTAAAAGGTTAACCTCAAACAACTCATCCAAGCTATCACTTACAATCGCACTTAACACTTAACACTTTAACAGTCACCTACACCCCAAATCTATAAAAATGCTATCACCGACACTATCTATTTATATGATACTTTGATTGCCATGCACACTACAAAAGTACCTTTTCAATAATGTGACATTTAAGAGCACATAAATTAATAAAGAACATTTTTATTAAGCTTACATTTATTTATTTCTAATGATGCAGTATATTGATTAAAATAAATATAAACGGATATACTTTAAAATAAAATAGGGATAGAAATCAAGAAGTTCATAGGCATTATGTTATAGTTACCAGGCTGCAGATTAGATGGATTTTCAAGCAATAAAACTGAAAACACGCCAAAAGCCAGACAAAGCTTCTGTTATTTCCTATGTTTAAGGTTTAGCTGTGGGTTGTGTTTTTATTCCATTTTCTTGCTTAGCAGCACAACTTTATGAATTTGTTAGCCTCTTGTTGGCTTGATCGTGGCATATATGCATTGTAGTACTCTCCATCACCTGTGATAAGAACTCCACAGCCAGTGTGGATGCCATTGTCACAGAATAGTGATACTTAAATATCTATGAATACTGGACATGATGTGTTGTCTGTCTCCAAAAGATTTACCTCTCATCACTTAAAGATATATAAGTACATCACAATAATTTATTTGTGCACCTCTGCTATTGTTCAGTTAGATGTAAAAATGTCCGATTTTTCTGCAACAGTAGTTTATAAATGTAATGATGTAATATGTGAAGGTGTTTTTTTAGTGTTCAATATAGTATGAAACTTTGTGTAAATGCAAGATATGCTATTTTTTTCTTGCAGGAGGATATAACAGACATACCAAAACTTGCAGATAATCTAAAACTCTTTAGGTAAGGCAATTTATTCACACTATTATATAGCATGTTGATACCAGTCTTTTCTTATGTATGCATACTGTATGTATTTAATAAATAAAACCACCATGAGTATTTGTGTGAAGAGTAGAAGTGTTTGTATTTCAGCAGCATGACCCACTGGGCAATAACTAATACAGTATATAAAACAGAGGAACATTTAACTTAACATAGGAAACAGGGTCATTCTACACCGCCAATGGGCCCTTAAAGGTATATGCAAGTGAGCTGGCTTATGAATGCATCTGATAGAGTGGAATTAGTAGTGTATGAAAAATGTTTGCATGAAAAAAATACCAAAATAAACATTTAAACAATTACCCTAAAGTTTGCTGAATTTATTGCATTTGCAAACTGTTTTCTAAATGTTTTCTAAATGCTCGTTCGTCTAAAAGACAGATTAAAATAGGAAGAAGAAGCTGGAATGTTTGGTTTCAGTACATTTATAATTTGTCAGAATTTATAAAGAAGAGGGTGTATGTCTAGAGAACAACCATGTAACCGCTCAAGCATTTTTACTTAAATGTCGATTATTGGTCCTTTAAGGACCCAGTGTAGCGGCCTCATCTAGCTGGCTGCATACAGCATTGCTGATTGGCTGCAAAGCTGGGCATGCTCAGATAGACAGGGTACACTTTTACAAAAATTAAACCCTCTCAGGAGCCTAGCTTAATCCTGAAGGTGTAAACATCACCTTCAACAGTTTTTTTCAATGCAAATCTGTAAAAACATAGTGCATGCAAATAAATTGAATCATACACTACTAATTCCCCTCTATCAGATGCATTCATAACCCAGCTCACCTGCATATACATTTAACACATAAGGTTGTTCTTAAAATTGCCACATATTCTATTAGCTACTCGCATTCCGATAAGAGTTCCCCGCCCATAATCACTACAGGTCAGCCAAAGACGCAACTTAGGGCTTACATCTCCATTGATTTTTGCACAGCTCTAACATTATGAGCGCTAAATTGTTAAAGTTACACAGAATCAACATCCTATTAGAATTGTAGCTCGCAAATTAAGTCTGATCTGCAACTAGAAAAATTATCAATTTTCTGACCAAAATATTCTGAGTACTAAATAGGGTTTTAACGCAGTTTGGATAACTGTAGCAGCAATTAAGCACAAACTACTGTACTTTAAAAGCATGGAAAGACATTAGAATTAATTGCAGAACAGTCTCAAACCCACAAATATGAGTAATATCGTTCCCGGGACTCAAGGGGTTAATACATATCATAAAACCCACATGGGCTAGAACAGATGCTCTAATGCATTTCATAGAGTGCTTAATTACTTAGGCTCTCATTAATTTTAGCCTCCGATTGCACGTATACATTTCATGTTTTACAGTCGTCATAATAACAGACTCATTTACTATTGGCTGTGTCTAAGAAGTAAATTACGGGCTTGCTTAAATATTGCCAGATCATGTGATCACGCCCCCTGAAATTCTACTTAAAAAGGCAGGGTATATGTGTGGAGACTGAAAGACTTAAGCAGCAGGCTTGAGGCAATTGAATGCATCTAGACATTTAGACAAAAAACACCTGCAGCCAAAATTACAGGTTAGAGTCACTTACGGGCTTCTAATAGAAAATGGCCCAATCTTAGGACTTTATAGTGTTATACATTAAATTTTGTGGATGAGTTTGTTTAACTGTATCTGTGTCTACTGCCTTAGTAGTAGTTTGGTTTGTGCAAATATATAGTTGTCCACCTCCTTTGCAATATATTACAATAGGTAAGCATGAGACTGGCTCAATCACACTGGGTGTGGTTGTTGTGTTTCCCTGAGATTTCTTTTATCAGACAGAGCTTAGTGAACACTAATGTCCTTGTGAAGATGCTATAACTTAACACTAAAGCTGATGCTGACAATAGTTTTAGTTTTGCTTGCATTATATGACTGTAGGAACCAATACATATTATCCAAGAGGCGAAGTACCATTGTTGCTGATAAGTGTGCGAGCAATTACTTAACCTAAATAATATGATGGCTTTATATGAAAAAAGAAGTTCCAATAACTGCTGATGGTACTTATCCAATTAGGAATGAGATCAACCCCTTAGGGTTGTAAAGAAGAATTTGGTGTTAAGTCAGTGTCGACAAGAGATAATGATTCTCGTGCATCTTCCAGCTGGGGGAATGCAATTATAAACTGCTGAAAGAGCAAGTTCTGATAAGAAATATGAAAAAAGTTCACCTTTTAGAATCCTGCAACTAATACAAATACTGAAGGAAAGCCAACAAAAACACACTGTGGATACTTAAAGACACAGTGAAGTCACTATGTATACTCTGCTCAACAGACAGAGAGTGGAAAAGCATGTTGAAAAAGTTATTTCCATTTTAAAATTGCCTGTAAATTATGTTATGTTAAGTTGTGAGCTTTGGATCGGGCAGAATATATAAGGAGTTGCACCAGCCAGTGGCAGAAATTAGAATCTGTTCTGCAGTTTGTAGGATGAACTGTTAACGTGCCTTATTAGCTCTATGTTAAATATACTGTTCTTTTTACCTACCAAAAATAATGTTGATATTTAACATAGTTGTACATGTAGCTGGCTTTAAAGTTGGAGCCCTGAGATCCATTTCTATCACTGACAATTTATTTTTAATATAAATAGTAATTTGTATTTCCTTTTAAATGTTATATTCAGATAAACAGTTTTGTTTTGTCAGTGAACATTTATTTACACTATAATTATGCATTAAACTAAATTATTACTTCCTTTTAAAAGCACTTTGAACACACAAAATTAGTACTAATATATTATGAATTAATGTGTTTCATAGTTGCTAGGTGTCGTTTATTAAAAAAATCAATATTGAACTCAATTTACTGGCACACTGTGGTTTATAAATTTAGTAATGCCTGTATTTTTATACAAATAGTCAATTTTATAATTATTTAAAAAAAAAATATATATATATATATATATATATATATATATATATATACTGAAAGGGGTGATATGAGGCAAATAGGGCACTTGAAGTACTTGAAATTACTATTTTAACTAAATAAAAATATTAATGTAAAAAAAGAAAAGGGCTAAAGGAGATTCAAAGCTAGAACTACAGTTCCAAAATCACTAAGCCACAAGCAAACGAGTCAAGAAAGCAGTAAAGTAATCAATAAAGGTGAAATAGAATAAATGTGACCGTTACAACCCGGTCCTTATGTAAATTGCTGTCGGGGGGTTTTAGGGGCTATACACGCAGTAACTAAAATCACAATATCTAAGCCAATTCTTGATAAATTAAAATAATTATACAACTGTTCTATGTGACTTCCAACCCTATATATGATACTAAAGAGTATTTGTAGTGTATTTAGTGACCCTTTGACTAAAATAATGAAAACAATGTGCTTGTATAAATAAGCGTTATCTCATGATCGTCTGAATATGTTGTGTCTTCAGATATCTATATCATGAGATCACGTCTCTTCAGGTATTTAGCCACAATCTTCAGTCTCCAGTATGTAACAAAATTGCAATGACTTAGTAGAACAGAGAATGCAACCCAGGAAGTGCCCCATAGAGGTGTATTATAATCATTTTCTATTATATTAAGGTATAGCACTATATAGGAGAATGATTTGGCTATATGGAAGTATGGAAGCTTGCTTAGAAGTATGTTTCAAGTAACAATGTAAGGCAAGCAATCATAATAATCTAGCTTTAATTAGTGGCCTATCAGTGCAGTTTGGATTGCAGACATGGAGCAAGGATTTTTGTCTGATCAAAAACAATCCAATTATTTGATGTCATATCTGGAAGAAACTCTGTGAAATCTCTAGTTCACCTGCTTTGGTGACAGCTTTTTGTCCTGCTTCAGAGCTGGATTGGCTTTGGGCAAATTATGAAATGTTAAAGAGAAAAACCTCTGTCAAGATGCTTTGTTTCTCAGAAAGGACTGATTGTTTCAGGACTCAAGGATCCCACATATACCCATAGTAGTTACATGTAGTTACATAGTAATTAATGATGAAAAAATAATTTAGTCCATCACGTTCAACTTTTTTAGATCTTCTCTGATCTGCAATATGCAGATTAGTTGTTAATTGATCCAGAGGAAGGCAAACAGAAGCTCTTCAGAAACTAGAAGTTGCTCATCCTCTGTCTCTCCTTGAGGCACACCTATAGAATCCTCAATCTTGGGGAATAATCTTTAAACAACTTCTTATGCTTCTCATATGTCTGAGTGATTTGTAGAAGTCTGGGAAGTCTGAAATATGTTTTCTCATTGCTATCATGTTTGTGCTTGGTACAGGAGGTCATTGTATACTCCTACTTCCTGTTAAAAAAGTTTCTTATTTCTCCCAAGCGATAAGTGAAATATTAATACAGTATCTGTATTTTGTTCTCACATTAGGAACATTAAAATATTATTGTAATGCGCTAACAAACAAGAGCTATATGGTTTAATTCGACATTAACCACTAGTAAGCTACTGTATGATTCAATGATTAAAAAATAGCATTTACTCCTAAACTTCATATTCTCATCCTTCTAAGAGCCAAACGATTTTAGCACTGTGTGTTTAGATAAAGCCTAGTGTGGTTCATAGATCGGAGGTTTGCTTTGGCAAAGTGGTTTCATTTGGAAGAAAGCAGTTTATCAATTTTGACTGAGTGACATCCAAGAGAGAGCACTGACTAAATATAAGCTGGCAAGAGTCATTCCAACCTCCTTAATAATCTGATGGGGTATTTGAAACTGGAGAGTGAGAATCTGATATTTGAAAGTAAGTTTCACATTGAATATTTAAAAAACAAGTCAAATGTTGAATGAGGCAAACTATGGACTCAATTAAGGTAGGATAGGCTTGGCAACAGTGAATACTGAGATAAAGAAGTATACACAGTCAACTTCAGGCACAGTGTGAATTGGTTTAATGGGTAGGTGACGCTGTTAATCTGTAAAAGTGTGCAGCTGATAAAACATTTCTGTTTACTTTTTCAGGCCGAAAAAGCTAACCTTAAAGGCTACCAAGCAATATTGGTTTGTTTTTAAAGATACGTCAATATCATATTTCAAAAATAAAGAAGCAGCAAACGGTGAGCCCATCGAGAAGCTAAATATCAGAGGTAAGAGAGTCTCTTTATAAATAAAAGTTGATAATAATAATAATAATGAGTACTGCTACTTTTGCTTTTTTTCATTAAATAGACATCACAAATCACTATGGTACAACTAAATACATGACATTAACATTGGTTTACTAAGTAGTGAATTAAAGTGATACTTTAAACATTTTGATACAGGTTATTCCATCTAAACTGATCTTACCTTATAGGTCCAGAAATCATCTCAAATGCCCATTATGTCATTATTCTAACAGACAACACATCCCTGGTAGCAGACAAATCATGCAAGCCGTCCATGGATGTCTGGATTAATTGGCTCAGCAAATAGACAACACTTAAAAATAAAAAGGCCTGTGGGTGGAGGGAAAAATACATTAAGAAGTTTTCTTATTAGCTTGACATTTGTCGGATTAGTATGAGACTCAATTTAACAGCCTCCAACCTAAAAGTTTGCTTTATATCTGTAATAATCAGAATTAAATATTGAGAAATTATCTTTTTATGCTTATTGAATTAACATATCTTGTACACATAAATGTGTCCGCTAAAATGCAAGGAATGTGTATTATATTATACAGATCTATGAATTAGTTACTTATAAACACAACATGCCATAACTCACATAGCTCCCACGATGAAAAGCATTTGCCTCTCTGTGTGTTAGGATCAATCCACCTAAACATACAATATATAAATTATAAAATGTTTCCGTTTAAACAAGCAGTTGAAAACACTGGGCCCTATTCTATTAGAAGCCCGTAAGTGACTCAGACACGTAATTTTGTCTGCAGGTGTTTTTTCTCTAAATATCTAGGGGTATTCTAGTGCCTCAAGCCCCAACTTAAGTCTTTCAGCCACCATGTAAACACTGCCAATGTACGTAGGATTTCAGGGGGCGTATTCATATGATCTGGCAAATCCATACTTTACATATCATGAAACCCACGTGGACTAGAACATATGCTCTAATTAATTTGATAGAGTGCTAGATTGCAGGCCCTATCGGCAAATATTACTCATTAATTTGTAGCTTCCAATTGCAGGTTATGTCTAACTCCCATGTTTTACTGATTTCATAATGGCGGTCTCATTTACTATTGATTGTGTCTAAGAAGTAGATTACGGGCTTGCTTAAATATTGTCAGATCATATGATCACACACCCTGAAAACCAACTTAAAAAGGCATGGTTTACGGGTTTAGGCTTAAGGGGGTAAATTGTGGGCTTGAGTCAATAGAATACATCTAAATATTTAGAGAAAAAACACCTGCAGCCAAAATCATGGGTAAGAGTCACTTACGGGCTTCTAATTGAATAGGGCTCACAGTTTGAAAACCTCTTAATTTTACTGATAGTTTCATGGTTGCTGATTTTATTTGTGACTAGATATTAGTCGGGTCAGTTGATCCTCATTGTACATGTGCTGTTTTCACTCTCCAGGCCACTCGCTTATAAACAGAATGAGGAGTGACAGCAGGTGATGTCCAATAGAAATATTTGTTTCCAAAATTACTTAGTATTCAGTAATACATATAATGCTTTGTTAAATATTTTAAATTACATATTGTATGTAGTACTGAGTTGAATTGAAACCTTAATAATTAAGCTTTGCTGAAGCACATGTGTATGTGATGCATTCCTTGTCTGACATGATTGGAATAAACAATCTTCTGATAGAAAAGCATTATACATACACATTTTTGGGCGTTGTGGCATATTTTAAATTTTTCTTTCCTTTTAAAATTGTATTATTTTTTATTTTTGTTCCTCCTCAAATGTTTTTTTTTTGGCACAAAATATATCAATGGTAATTTGAACAAATTGTTTACATTTAAACAGATAAAATATACATAAATATAAATATATATATAAATATATATATATATAAATATATATATATATATATATATATATATATATATATAGGTCCAATTTTGAATTATTGTTATATTAATAGCGGTTGACAAGTATACAAAAAATAAAAAAATAATTATAATTAGTTTTTTTTTTTTTAGTTTTTTTATTATGTTATATATAGTTTGATATTATATTTTCAGATATATTGATTAATAACATGAACAGATAATATATACTAACACCGCCATTGAACCATGTTGTGCTTTGGAATGTATTTTTAAGTCAGGGTTGTGTTAATGTTTTGATACAAGAATCAATTTAAAAAAAAAATGTTCAACTAATTTTTTTTACAAATTATTTAAAGTATTTGTATTTTATGTTTAACCAGGATGTGAAATTCTACCCGATGTTAATGTATCACAGAGTAAATTTGGAATTAAGTTATTAATACCGTTTGCAGAAGGAATGAATGAGATTTGCCTAAAATGTGATAATGTAAGTAAACAAGAAACTCTAGATCTGATATCAAATGTTTTAGCTTGCTGTGCAAAAACAATATAATTCAATCCAAGCCAGATTTTTAGATATATGTAAACATTAGATATCAGAATAAAGCTACTATTCATAATGATGGATTGTACGAACATTGCCCAATGCCAGTTCTTGAGGGTCAGTATTATACCCGATTTACATTATATCATTATGTTACACGATATCTCAGTTATCTAACACTTCACCTTTTTCCGTTTCTGCAATAACAGGGACCTGTGCTGTGTCACTTTAGGTTATACCACAAAAAATGTATACCTGCGCTCTGTTACATAAATAAATGGCAAGTTGTCCATTCACCTATAATGACTAGATCAGTGGCAGAGCTAGTGCATAGGGGGCCCCCGGTGCAAAAAGAACATTTTAAATATGTTTCTATATGCACAGAAATGTCTTTATGCACTGATGTTTCTGTCTGTAAGTGTACCTGACTCTGATATACCATATATGCACAAACACACATAAACGTATGTGTTAAGATATAGAAAGGGGAAAGGAGAAGCTACAAGTAGGGGGAGCACAAATCTAAATTGCCTATGAAAACATGAATATGCCCATTGCGCTAGGACCAATCAGCAAAGAAGCTATGTGCCACATTTCTTTTCTGCTTTTAAAACTTAATTTGAAAATATAAAATACACAGTGTACATATTATCAAATATCCTCTTTCAGATGCTACAAAGATTTTCATTATACCTTTAACTCCACTTATCCCCACTGTTTACTCCATTTAATACATAAGTCCCATTATGTTACTTATCCTTCTATTTTCTCGTCCTCTCTATTGTTTATTTCTCCTTTCCCAGATTTCCTCTTCTTCTCATCCCCATTTTGCTCTTCTTTATCCAATAGTAGATTGGCCACATGGATTATGGCACTACTTTTTTGCAACCTCTCTGGACAGCCTTCCTTATGTTTATTTACTGTGTTAGGTAGAAAATAATAAACACACATTTCCAACTTGTCCTTGTGTTTTTTAGGAAAACCAGTATGCCAAATGGATGGCTGCCTGCATCCTTGCCTCTAAAGGAAAGACCATGGCAGACAGCTCTTACCGTCCAGAAGTCCAAAACATTCTATCATTTCTGAAGTTGAAGAACAGAAACACCAATTCTTCTCAAGTACCTAGAGACATTGATTGTCTGGACATTAAACCAGAGTGTTTTGTTTCACCAAGATACGCAAAGAAATACAAATCAAAACAGGTATTTGAACACAAGTTTTCCTTTTATAACATGATTTTTTTAAATATATATATTTTGTATACTTTCTAGAACATAATTGATCCTAACAGACATTGTTTTCTCCATTTTTTTTTTACAGTTGGCTTCTCGCATCCTTGAAGCACAACACAATATTGCACAAATGTCTCTTATGGATGCAAAATTACGCTTTATTCAGGCTTGGGAGTCTCTGCCTGAATTTGGCTTGGCCTATTATGTTGTGAGGTAATATGGGTTTAGTAGCAGCCGCTAAAATTAAAATTACTGGTAGTAACTAGTTATTTCTGTATGTTTGTTTTCTTTCCTCACTCTCATAACCCAAAGATTTAAAGCTTTGAGGAAATACTTTCCATCCCCTGTAAAACTTAATGACTGAGGAATGCATCCATTAGCTCTTTCTCAATTTATTTCCTAGCACTATCTTTTTCTCCATCACCATGATTTTTATAGCTTAATGAAAAGAAAGAAACCACACACCTTCCTCCCCACTGGTAACACATCTTGTTCCTATTAAAAGAAAGAACAAAAACAGGAGGTGCTTACAACACACATAAGAAAGAAAAGAAAATATAAATAAATACAAAAAAATAAATAAAAAATCAATTGATTAAATATCCATAACTTACAAAATTCCAGAAAAAAATCCTGCCATTGGCTCCAGAAACCAATAAACTCCGGCCAGGTAATATGAACTTCCAAATCTTTCCTTCCTCATGATATATTTAAGACATTTATAAAAATACTACAGAAAATATATATTTAAAAAGGGTTGCTTTCCAGCTAAGGTGTAAGTATAGATTAATTTATCAAACATTTTTCCAAAAATAAAAAATTCTATTGAAGACGTTTTGATAAACTTATCCACACCAATTTGACCAATTTAATTAGTAAGCAGAGCTAACCATCTGAATATTTTCAGATTTCCTAAGCCGTAAATCAAGATCCACTGATGAAGATATGGCTAAAAAATATCAACTTTACATTTTTTTTATAAGAACAATATGTAGCAAATATATATTTACCAAGCCTAATAATGTAATGATCAAAAATGGCAATATATTATGGGAATATATATTTTTTCTTTTATGGGCTCATCAGGATTCTTTTAGTAGCTTTCAGGCGCCTCTGTTATCTGCTCGGCTAAGATAATGCAAGGTTACCAACTTCACTTGACCACAGAAGGCTTGTGGGGGAAACACAAAGCAGAGAACCTATATTTAGGGGCATAGGAACTGATGGGGGGGGGGGGCAAAACCGACAGATGCATATATTCTACAGTAAACGTGCAAACAGACAAAGGATACTACTGTGCATGTTCTGAAGTAAAGCTGTGTAAAGGGAGGCAAGGAGTACAAAGCACTTTATTTATATTATCTATCACAAAGGCGAGATATACAGCTGGGCGATGGTCAAACAATATATATATATATTCACACACCTTTACTCAGACCAGGCACACTCGTACCCTATTGCTCCTCATTTAGTGATATCCCCCCAGATTTTTTTTTATTCCTACACGCTTGCCGCTAACATAGTTATGTAAAACAACTAACATTTTTATTGAGTCATATTATTAAGAACAAATTATATATATATATATATATATATATATATATATATAAATATATATATATATATATATATATATATATATATATATATATATATATATATGGGCTATTAGCACTATGTGTACATAAAAAGATTGGCCTATTTGTATTTAGTTATAAGATCTTCTTTAAAAAAATTACATTTATGAAAACTGAGAATTAGATTTGAAATACACAAGGAGAAGAATAATTTTTATATGAATATCACATATATAGTTGTTAGCGTACGAGTTGTTGTTAACGCTGCGCGCTCGCGTAGCGAGCCCGCGGCCCTCGCGTAGCGAGGGCCGCGGCTCGCGCAGCGAGCCGAGGCCCTCGCGAAGCGAGGGCACTGCCCGAGGGTCTCAGTTGCTGGCATGGAGCGCCGAAGGCGCTCCATGCCAGCAACTGAGGACCCTCGCGAAGCGAGGGCCTCAGTTGCTGGCATGGAGCGCCGTAGGCGCTCCATGCCAGCACCTGAGGACCTCGCAAAGCGAGGGCCGCAGTTGCTGGCATGGAGCGCCGAAGGCGCTCCTTGCCAGCAACTGCGACCCTCGCAAACTTCACGTCGCAACCCAAACAGTACGACACACACATTACGACACTCGCAAACAACATACGACACACGTTCACACACATTACGGACTCGCAACACTCGGACGCAACTCGCGAACATTACAAAATGTCAAACACAATACATACACACACCACATACATAAAAAACTTACCTACACCAAGAGGGAGCACCCAGCACCTCAAAAATACAACTTACACCTCGATTTTACTTCAAATAAAACAGTTTAGAGACTAAAAAAAAAACGAAGCGAGAGAAAAAATGGCCGCCGAACAAAACGAAAACGAGGCTACAGCACTCTAAACTCGCAAAACACCACAAGAAACTCGCAAAACACCACAAAACACCTACGGATATTCCGATACAAACGTATAACACACATTACTCGCCATTTCTCGCCAATGCGGAAGTACACGACTACGCTAACGGTTTGGTCTCGCGCACGCACAGTGTTACACTGCACACATTCATCACGCTTACACAGCAGATCCACACCACTAATGCTGCAGCAACATCAAAACACATTCACAGCTCTTCCACACAATGCTTTAAAATAGGTAAAGTATATTCATTTATTAATGTATTATATATTTCATTATTACACACTAAACAGCATTAGCTACCTTACAATTTCATTGCCGTCATTTTTTGACGGGCAATATTCTAGTATATATTAAAGCCAGACTACCCAGAATCCTTTTATCCCTGTAAATGTGATCTAAGGTTTTTTTCCTCTGTAATTATAAGAACTAATGAGCATTTCATAGCTCAATTAATTTGTTGTGTTACATACAAACACAACCTGTTATTCGGTAAATTGGATATGATAAAAAAAATTATATTTTTAACAGATTTCAAGGCAGCAAGAAAGATGATCTACTTGGGGTCTCACACAACAGACTGATAAGGATAGATATCACAACCGGGGACCCAATAACAACATGGAGATTCTCAAATATGAAGCAGTGGAATGTAAACTGGGAAATACGACAGGTAATGCTGCAATTTTTCGTTTATGCTCAAATATTATAAAAGGGTAGAATTAAATTACAATAACATTCAAATCAATAGCTAATGAGAAGTTGTTTCCATTTTTAACTTGCAAATTAATTTTAGACAGAGTACAGTATGTCCTATTTAAATGTTTCCTTAACCATATTTATTTTCAGAATTAGTCTAATAACACTTTTCTGTACCAAAAGATAGTTGTTTTATATAATTTTATCTATACAGTACTTCTTTCTACAATTACTTTTTTGGGTTTGTATTGCAGGTTACTATTTACTTTGAAGAGAATATTTCCATTGCTTTTAAGTGTTTGAGTGCAAACTGCAAGGTTGTTCACGAGTATATTGGAGGGTACATTTTCCTATCTACACGATCAAAAGACCAGAATGAAACCTTGGATGAAGAGCTTTTTCATAAACTAACTGGAGGTCAAGAATGAGATGAAGAAGGGACATCTCAGATTTTACGTAATACCTACTACATCAAAATCTAATATATCCAAATTATAAGACAACTGGGATGTGGATGTCACCTAAATATGCAAATCAATTATTTATCTGCAGATATAAAATATCCCATGTAACATTGCTTTTCTAAGTGAATGGACTTGTACAAATTAAGAGGAATTTACTAGCATTTTTTCACCTGAGATAAGAAGAGAAGGTCTGAGATGAGGTGAGAAGGGTTGTTTTCACCCATAGGAAATACTACATAGTAAACAAAGGGACGACGTGAGATGAACTTAAAATACTTAGTAAATCCCTCCATTATTTGGATCAACAACAATTAATTATACAATTGAGGTAAACTAAGAGCTGAATGTTTTAGTGCTAAGACCACACTAACAATCATGGTAACATAATAGATTCAATTTATTAATTAAATTAATTAAATATTGAAATTCACTGAGGCATTTTGTAGCATAAGCTCCACATATACTATTTGTGTTAATGCACCCCATTACACTTCTGACAGCATTAAAAGAGATTTATTTTTGAGGCATACTTTTATTTTCCTATTTTTTATTTCATTTACTATGTATTTGCCATATTTGTGTCTAAAGCTTTCTAAAGTATTTGTTGTAACATTAACTAAATCCTATAAATATCATGTAATATGGTCATTTAGTGTATGGTGAGCACTAGATTGAGAAAAGCTCTCCACCGTACAGAGTACAGAAAACGAATAATACATTAATAAGCCCATTTCCATGTCTAAAAGGCGGGGACATGCAAATGAGAATACAATGTACCTCCCTTAAAGCATTTGCCCGCCGTATTAAAGAGCTTTTAAGCAATGCACTGGGTAATATGTTAATATGCATTTGCTTCTGGCTTTTTAATGGCATTTAATGATGTTGAACAGTGTGTTTATTTTTGAGAGTGAAGTTCCTGGAGCAGAATATACTGCTTTGAATGTATCACTATCTTTGGGGAGTGTCCCTGTCAGCCAATGTGCAGCAATAACACTGTATGAGTCATAAGTGTCTCCCAATGATATTTAGTGTTGTGCAAACTACTCACACAGAGGTATTTCCTGTCGCATTTCCTGTTAGTTTACAATAATTTTAAACAAGTTTTACTAAATATTTTTAATAAAAAAATACATTTTTATATTGTTTAAAACATGCTCTTTTAAATGCATGATAGAAAAATGTACATTCCATATTGCTTTAACATTGATTGTTTTATCCAATACAAATTTTGGATCATCATATATTCCTAATCCATTAGCAAACATGATACTTAAATTCACTCAAGGCAACCTTCCCATAGCTCTAAAACCATGTCTGTGTCACACAATGCTTATTTTTTTAAAAACATGTAAATAATAACAATAATTAAAAGTTTGAATAAAGTGAATGTAGCACAGCACTTAATGGTGACTTGGAAAACCTCAGGCCCTCATTCAATTGCAATTTGGCCAATTGAATAGGGGTCTAAATAAGCACATAACATATATTTTTTAAAGAAGTTTTTAGTTAGCAAGCATCTATCCAAAAGAATTCTTGATTACCCTAAGAAGATCTCTTTGCCAGGACTTTTGCGTATTGCTGTCCTGCTTTGTTTGACTGACAGATGATTGAATGCAATGTCCAAGAATCCCATGGTGGGGCGTCCCTTCACTATATATAAATCAAGTGGTGCAATATTTCCATGTGTTTTGACGTGCACTAATCTGACAAAATGAGTGCTAATGTGGTTTACAAATTGTAATAGGTGCAGAGTGCATGGGTAAGTAGACCTTGAACACAGATAAGCTTGCAATTGCTACAATGAAAATGTGCTATTAATATTGCTAGTGTACATTTCAATACTTTACAAGGGCATGCCCTGCTGAGAAATCATCTGGAAAAGCAGTTCCATCAATCTAATAATATTTCAGCAGCATAATCATGTATAATAACTACATATAATAATAGATAATAAAATAAACACGGTTTTACTTTCTAAAAAAATCCCAGGAATGAGGCTTAGATCCTCAAAAGAGAACACTCTAAATATGCAGACAACAAACTAGGGGCCTCATTGAAATGAGATTTGGCCAATTGAATAGGGCTCTATATAAGCACACAGCATATTTTTTTTACAGAAGTTTTTAGTTAGTGAACTTCTATCCAAAAGCAAGGTCTTCACTAACTAAAAACTTCTGTAAAAAAATATGCTGTGTGCTTATATAGAGCCCTATTCAATTGGTCAAATCACAATTGAATGAGGCCCTAGGTATTCGTGACATTTAAGAATAACTCTATCTGTGTACAATCACAAGGAAAGGTAGTATATTTTCTATTATGAAAGAATATCATCTTTTAAAGCATTGCAATATCTTGACATGGCAATATGCTGTCCATGGGTATTTATACGTGTGATAAGGATTTAAATTTGATTTAAATTGGAACTAAAGACAACTACAGTGAACAAGCTCAGGGTATGATCAAATATTAATCATATATAACATAACCATATAAGGTTATTTGTAGAATGACAAAATGCACCTTCAGATTACATAAGGGATTGAGAAATTGCTAATTACGTGTTTTAAGGATGCTTGAATCATCCAATAATATGACACTGAATTAATTACTTGCTGTGGTTTGAAATCTAATACTGTTGATGACTCAACCATTAACCACATAGAGGAATGAATCTACAAGTAGTGAATTGCTTTATTGCTTAGTTAAGGGATTTTAATGTTATGAGTCATGTTTTCTTTCACTTGTTAATGGACTTGGTTGTTTTTCTTTAAAAAGCGAGATAGTTTTAAATTGTGTGAATGCTTAATATACCATGGGCCTCATTCTATTAGCGGCCGTAAATCGGCCGTAAGGCTGCGATTCCTTGCGGGGGTTCAGTTAACTCGCGATTCTATTATACGGCCCCGCAAGGATCTCCTTTTACGGCCGGCCGCATATCTTGGAACCGGCCGTAAGCTGTGAAATATAAAAACACAAAAATAAATTCAAGCCTGCACTGTACAGCTCTGTAAATGCTAGGGATCATATTGGGGGACATGAGGATTAAAAGGAACCCACTCTCAAGCTTGCACATCAGCCCAAACCCGAGTTCAAATTAACTGTTTATTTTCCGGCTGCGGCGTGGGCGGGTCTGAGGTGCTCCAAGCACTCTGGACTTTTTACATGGATATTTTACGGATATTAAAAATAAAATATTTTACGGATTTGAGTATAGGATAATTATGTGCTATTTTTTCTAACACCTAAAATCCCTTTATAGTCTTCTCAAAGTGCAGGATGGCTTTATTTGAGCTATTTTATGTGCTTAATTGGTGCTAGCGGGACCTCTTTCCTGCAAGTAAGCAGCGGCTCGTTTTTAGCCTTGCAGAGAGGTTTCCCGGAGCAATTGAATTGCAAATAGGAATTTCTTACGTCCAAAACTCTTGCGGCCGTTTTAGATCAAAGGCTTTCCTCTGGCGCGAGCGGCCGCAAGGGATAGCAAGGCACCGGCCGCAAGCCTGCCGGAGCCTCCGGCCGTAAAGGAATAGAATAGCAGAATAGCTTGCGGCCGGTCCTTGCGGCCCCGCAACGGCTGCGGCCGCTAATAGAATGAGGCCCTATGTTTTGGTTTCCACCAATTTTATATCTAAAAAATTTTTGGGGGAACGAGAAGTTAAACTCCAAGGGCCTCATTCAAATGCAAATTGGCCAATTGAATAGGGCTTTAATAAGCACAGAGCATATTATTTTTACCAAAGTTTTTAGTTAATTAACTTCTATCCAAAATCAACGTCTTCACTAACTAAAAACATCTGTAAAAAAATATGCTCTTTGCTTAAATAGAGCCCTATTCAATTGGCCAAATCCCGATTGAATGAGACCATATGACCATTTTAGATAACACTGAATGAACTATATGCTTGATTAAATTAATCAAACATTCTTCTCCAGTTTTGACATGCTTGCAATTTAAATAGTGTTAGTAAGAGGAGTTTTTGATGTACTTTCGAAAATTAGATATAATTAATACGTGTATTGCGCTACTTTGTCTACATACATACACCAGCCTTTAATTAAAGTATCACTGTAATGGCCAATCGATTGGATTTTAGCTGTTTATTTAGTAAGGCCCTCATTCAATTGCGATTTGCCCAATTGAATAGGGCTCTAAATAAGCACATAGCATATTTTTTTAACAGAAGTTTTTAGTTAGTGAACTTTTATCCAAAAGCAAGGTCTTTACTAACTAGAAACTTCTGTAAAAAAATTATGCTATACTTATTTAGAGCCCTATTCATTTGGCCAAATCGCAATTGAATGAGGCCCTAACTGATTAGCAATAAGAAAGTAATTTAAATGTAAAGCTCACATTTTAACGTTATTGTTTCAGAGAGTAGAAGGGCTTCTTCCCTCCAGCCCCATTAGGTGTGCAGGGGGTGGGGAAAGATCTTACCTGGAGCCCATCCGAAAACTTTTCATGAGAAATCTAGATTTATTTGCAGTGAATACTTCCGTGAAGAAGCACATCAAGACCCATATCAGGTTACCCTCCTGGGCAGATCCTCCAACACTCCCTGGGCATTCGATAACCAAAAAAAAAGCTTAC
The DNA here is from genome assembly GCA_027410445.1 of Discoglossus pictus. Taxonomy (NCBI): domain Eukaryota; kingdom Metazoa; phylum Chordata; class Amphibia; order Anura; family Alytidae; genus Discoglossus; species Discoglossus pictus. Next base: position 63,812,731 of record CM050165.1, on the reverse strand, counting down.
ATGCTGGAGTCACACATGTAAACTACACTGAAATGTTACTTTTATTGCTTATCAGATTTATAAATAAAGATATAAAGCCCTGTTGTATCACCACTACAGTGGCCATTTAAGAGTAACATGAAAACTAAGCAATGGAGCAGTTAAAGTTTATTCTTCATGCTTATATACAGTTTTCTTCGTTGAAGTATCTCAGTTTGATATTCAGTCCCATTGACTTAAATGGTAAGGAAATAAGAGGTTGTTTAAGATAGTATGATGCTGCTGAAACACAGAGACTAAGGTTTAAAGCATCTATATCATCACACTATAAATGAAATCTCAACAACATTTAGATTTTGTACATATGTATTTTATAGATACTTATGTTCTCCATGCACATTACGCATTACAATTTTTTTTGGGAGGATCACACAATAAATACCTTAAGTTTAAGCATATTTTTGTTGTATTGATTTGCATGTGCCTATTTACTTGTAACTGTGTGTATGTGTGTCTTTTTGTATATGTATTGTTATTATGGCTACAGAACAGAATACATGCCTGGATTTCTTTATATGTTACTTATTTTTACCATTAGATATGACCAAAAGAATTAATATTTTGTAAATAATTGTTTAACATGTAACAACTTTCAAACTGATATCAAAATAAAATACTAAATGTAATTTTGTAACTTTAAATAAAACATATTTTGTTCATATTTCTGTCCGTTTTGTTGTTTTTCCCAGCATAATTGTCCTTAAATCATAGATAATTCATTTATTGTTCATTTTTATCTATTCATGAATGCGTGAAGGAAAAATAATTTGTTGTTTCAATGTCTAATTAAGATATGTTTTTATTATCTGAATCCTTCTACCCTCCACCAGACAGCCCCAGAATCAGACAGTTGAACATAAAAGTGCAAGTCCCACCTTTTCTACTCTCTATCTGCCCTTCTCATGTTTTGAATAGGAGGGATTACGGTCATGTCAGCTTCTATGCACCATCAGAGTCTGCAAGAAAATAGTTTATGCTCACGACTTGCTGAAGCCACAAGTATTTCTAAAACTACAAATGTCCTTTAATTTCTTTGTGCATGCAAGGCAGTATAAAACTGTGGAAGCAGTAGCTCACGTGCATGCACATAATTTATAACAGAAAGCGAATGCATTGATGTAAATTTAACTTACGCACCATTTTCATTACAGGGGAGGTAGAGGGTGGGAGAGAGACACCAGGGAGGTAAAGAGAGAGAGAAAGGGGGGATGGGGGGAAGACACGGGGAGTAGAGAGACAGGGGAGAGTGTGAGATAGAGACGGGGAGAGGGTGGGGGCGGTGGGGGAGAGACATTGCGGAGTGAGACATCAGAAGAGAGAAAAGGAGGTGAGGGGGAAGAGAGAAGAAGAGGGGGAGGGGGAAGAGAGAAGGAGGACACAGAGATAGAGAGGGCATAAAGACAGAGAGACGGTGCACAGGGAGAGGGAGAGAGCGCACAGAGAGAGAGAGAGCGAACAGAGAGAGAGGTAGTGGGCGCACAGAGTGAGAAGGAGAAGGCGCTCAGGGAGAGAGAGAGAGACAGAGCAGATCATATATTATACCGTCATTTTTGATGGGCAATTGACTTGTTCTATATACAGTAGACCCTCAACATTCGCGGCTTTGACATTTGTGGATTCCACATTCGCGCGTTTATTTTTTTTTGTGTGCTTTCTTGTTTTTGGAGTTTTTTGTTTTGCTGTTCTCCATGCAAATCTTGCAAGAAAACACAGATATCTGTATAAGATGGATCCAAAATGTGCTCCTAGTGCTCCTAGTGGTTCTAAGAGACAGAAGAAAAAGTTGAAATGTTGGATATGCTTAGTAAAGCAAAGTCTATTGCTAAGGTAGGTTGACCATCATTATGGCATTAATGAATCTATGGTCAGATATATTAAAAAAAATGAAAACCAAATTTGTTCTGCTGCAGAATTTGCTACACCAGTTGGCGCGCAAACTTTGCATCAAGTGCAAGATCCGGATGTCTCCCGGGCAGAAAGCGCAGTTTTTCTATGGTTTCAGGACTGCTATAAAAAAGGTATTCCAGTAGATTCCAACCTAATAAATGAAAATGCCATGTCTTTATACTCTTCTGTAAAAGAAAGGAGTGGTGATGGTGAAGGGTCGAGCTCTATAGAATTTCATGCTAGCAGAGGTTGGTTTCATCATTTCAGAAAATGAATTGGCCTACATAATTTAAAGATTACAGGAGAAAAGCCTCTGCCGACCAAGAGGTAAATGCATCTGGATTTATAATAAAGCCAACCATCATCTTTAAGTATGCTAATCCAAGAGCATTGAAGGTAAAAGATAAGTTCCAGCTCCCAGTTTTTTGAATGAGCAACAGAAAAGCTTGGTCCACAAGAACACTTCTCCTTCATTTGTTTAAAAATTGTTTTGTTGTGGAGGTCAAAAAATACCTTGCCAGTAAACAAATGCCTTTTAAAGTTTTGTTCTTACTGGATAATGCCCCAGGACACCCAGATGTTACAGAGTTCAAAACTGATGGTGCGGAGGTCCTCTACCAATACAACATCCGTAATTCAGCCACTTGACCAAGTGGTGATATGAGCATTTAAGGCCTACTACTAATGGTACTCAATGGAGAGGATTGTGCAGGCTAACAAAATCCTGCTGTAGAAAACTTTATAAAAATCTGTAAGGATTACACAATAGCCAATGCCATTACTGTCGTTGAGAGAGCCGTGAAAGATGTTAAAGCAGAAACAGTCAACTCATGTTGGAAGAACCTTTGGCCACAATGTATACACCAGCACACTTCCATGAGCCAATCCAAGAGATCATGAGAGATACTGGAGTTGGCAAGGAAGGTGGATGGCGAAGGGTTCCACGATATGGAAATCCAAGAAATTGAAGAAATGATTGACAGCGGATCCACTGCATTAACAGAGGATGACCTAATGGAGCTGACTGTGCCTGAGGCTGAGACAATACGAGATGCAGAAGATACAGAAGAAGTGCAGAACAAGTTTACCTTGAACAACATAGCAGAGGGGCTACATATGGTCAAATGGATTATTTACAAGACATCGACCCATGCTTGGTATGCTCCTTGCATGTAAAAGAATTGGTAGATGAGGCCGTGTCAACATACACCAACATTTTTAATGAGATGAAGAAGCGAAAATGTCAAACAGAGATACCAATGAATTTCAAGAAGAAAAGACCAAGTCCTGCTTCCTCTTCCACTCCTTCTACCTTTGCCGCACCTGAGGCACCCGGCTCTTCTATGCCCACTGTACCCCTACAAGACCCTGGATGCAGACCCTGATGCATAGCCTGATGATCTTCCAATGCTGGACTACATACTGCACAGTACTGTAGCTAGATACAGTAATGAACAATACACATGTTTTGCTGTTCTGTTCGTAGGACACAAACTGTGTTCCAAGTGTCATATTAACAAACAGAGCAAGAATGACAATTACGGTAACCATTTTATTCTGCGCTCATGATTGAAGTGACAGGGAAAAAATAAATCTAATAAAAGAATCCTAAAATATAACGGTTATTCACCAAATTCTAGAATTTGTTATACAGTACAGTCTGTGAATACTGTACAGTACTGTACTCTGTACAGTACAGTATACTGTATACGGTGCAAAAAAGATAAATGTCATTGTAATAAGAACATGGACTCCTCTCTAATACACAGTAAAGGTGTATATACAACCAGGTGCTCTGATTTACCATACTCTATGGCCCTCATTCAATTGCGATTTGGCCAATTGAATAGGGCTCTAAATAAGCACATAACATATTTTTTTTAAATAAGTTTTTCGGTTAGTGAAAACCTTGCTTTTGGATAGATGTTTACTAACTAAAAACTTCTTGAAAAAAATATGTTATGTGCTTATTTAGACCCCTATTTAATTGGCCAAATTGCAATTGAATGAGGGCCCATGTGACTTTTTTATTGGTTTTAGGTCACTTTGTGTATTTACATTTGCCTTTATATTTTAGAGGAGGGCATGTTCTGATTTTAATTACATTTTCCTTTTTTGCACCATTAACAGTGCTATACAGTACATACAGTACTGTACTGTACCAATTTCTAGAGTTATGTGAATAAAACCTATATTTTAGGATTATTACATGTTTTAGTTCACTTTTCCAATATATCATCAGAGCACCATATAATGGTTATACTGTAATTCTCATTTTCTCCCTGCTTACAGTATGTCTCTATTTATTATTAAAATAAGTATTCTACATCATTTATGCCTTGTTTCAGTTATGTTTCAGTTATTCGCAGTTTACAGCATTCGCGAGTAAGCCGAAAACGTAACCCCCGCAAATGTCGAGGTCCGCCTGTATAATTTTCGAAAAGATCACTCATGCTAAATATGGTGTGACAATTATTATTTGCATTAGACCTTTTAATTATAGTCAATTATATCCAGTATATACACAGATGGCAACAGTGCACTGTAGTCTACAGTTGCTACAAAATGCATAAGACTATGGTTATGTGTCTGATACTATTAAAGGCATATTAAAGTGAGGTGGGTTATGCATCTTGTAGAATGTTTTATAACCCACCTAGCAAAAACGTTTGCATGAAAACATGCAAACCGTTTTTGCATTAAAAAAAAATGCAGCTGCTGTAGGCTGCCATTGCGGGTATGGCGTACCCGACCCAACAGCGCATGGGCTAGCTAATTGGCTTTTCAACTAATCAGCAAAGAGTGGTGATGTCACCGCCCCTTCCGATTATCTCCAAGCACAGCTTGGAAGTTTCAGAAGGCAGGAGGGAGCCGAAGAAGCAGGGGGGGAGGTAGGAGTGAGAAGAGGGAGCAGAAGGGGGGGAGGGGGGGGAGAATAGGAAGCAGAGGGGGTAGGAGGGAGAAGAGTGAGCAGAGGGGGAGGGAGAAGAGGGAGTAGAGGGGGAGGTAGGATAGAGAAAGGGGAGCAGGGGGAGGTAGGAGGGAGAAGAGAGAGCAGAGGGGGAGAGAGAAGAGGGGGCAGAGGGGGAACTACCTTGCACCTCTGAGGGGCCCCTACGGACCTCCCACAGCCCCATTGGCTCCCCCGCGGCCCTCCTTTGGCCCCCTGTGGCCCCTGTGGGTCCTCTGTGCCCCCAGGGCCCCCCTGCGGCACCTGTGGCACTCTAGTGGCCCCCAGGGCTTTCCCTCAGCCCCCTGTGGCCCCACGGCCTTCCCTCATCCCCCTGTGGCCCCGAAGTCCTTGTGGCCCTCCCTCAGCTCCCGTGGCCCCTGCGGGCCCCCTAAGGTCTCTGTGGCATCCAGTGGCCCCTGTGGCCTCTGTGTCCCTCCCATGGGCACTCTGCAGCCCCCACAGTCCCCAGGGACCACCTGTGGGTTCACAGACCCCTGTAGCCCCTGTGGGTATTCTATGGCCCCTGAGGATTTCTGTGCCCCCCCCCCCCCCAGGTCCCCTATTGCCTGCGTGGGTCCTCTAAGGTCCCTTTGGTCCAAATAGCCCCTGTGGCCCCCATGCCCCCCGTGGACCTCCTGTGGGTCCCCTGCAGCCCCTTATGATCCACTGTGGCAACCACAGTGTCCCATTGTGCCACCTGCAGACAATGTGGCCCCCCACGGCCCCCTGTGTTCCCGCTCAGCCTCCTGTGGCCTCTCACAAACCTCTGCAGTTAGTGGAGGTCACTGGGCAATTCTCTGGGGCTGGGGGGAAATTATCTGGGGTTGGTGGAGGTCACAGGGCAATTCTCTGGGGCTGGGGGGCAATTCCCTGGGGCTTGGGGAGGTCATGGGCAATTCTCTGGGGTTGGAGGCAATTCTCTCGGGTTGGTGGAGGTCACATGGCAATTCTCTGGGGCTGTGGGTCAAATCTCTGTGGCTGGGGGAGGTGATGGGGCAATTCTCTGGGGCTGTGGGGCAATTATCTGTGGCTGGGGGAGGTGATGGGGCAATTATCTGGGGCTGTGAGACAATTCTCCGAGGCTGGGGGAAGTATCACCTGGGATGTACATATAACAATCAGTGAATGAAGGGACAGAAATCTAAAGGAAAGGCATGTGTCTGACACCATGTGACTTCCCACAGTAGGGCAGACTTCAGTTGATAACTGAGCATATCTGTAAATTCCCCAGGCAGAAAAGAAACATTGTATAAATTATGTTAATTATCCCTGGGAATTTCTGGGGGTGTCAACATTGAGAAAAAACTCTTTGCAAAAGCAAGAAATTCAGCAAACTTCAGGCTATTGGTTTAACTGTTTACTTTGACATTTTTTCATTCAAAAATGTTTTTTCAGACACTATAAATTCTCCTCTATCAGATGCATTAATAACCCAGCTTACTTTAATATACCTTTAACAAATATACACAGCTCAGGGAGTGAGCAAATATGGGACTTATTTTTGTTTTTAACAAACACATCCATATTGGTATCATGAAATGTGGTGTTAACATTTTATTTTGCTTTGTTTCGTTTATTTTTTCAATTCTAGCTTTCACCATATCTTGTTAAGAGATCAGTGAGAGGAAGGTGTATGATTGTGAGATCATCTAGTTGATTGATCCCCATAATGTTTTTATTTCTGCTTATTTCTGTTCATTTGCATGCTTAGGTTTAAGTCAGCAAGGCACAAAATAATAGTCAAATATTTGACAACTAAAAGCCAAAGTGGCAACTGCTGTTTAATGATAGACTGTTGTTTATTATGTTGCATAGATATTTGAATAAATATAACACGTGGCCTGAGTGTGATAGGCCTAGGTAGTATCAAGTGGGTCCATAGGGATTTATGTATTGGGGTATATATATAAAGTGGACCTAGGGCATCAACATCCTGAAATATATCACAGGTATTCACAGTACCTTTCCATTCACAGGATTCCATTCATACCAATACGATTTCTCTTAACTACAATATCATCAGTTTAAAAGTGTAAAGATATAATACATGCAATGCACCATTGTAGACTGCAAAGCAGATAACAGTATCCTTCAAATAGAAAAGTCATTAATAATCTGCAAAATTATAGCAGTACCTGATAAGAAAGAAAAACATTCCATAAGTCAGAAGACTGATATTGCCATTTTATCATAGCTCATACTTGGTACAGTGAATTTATAACATGATGAGACAACAAGACAGATCAGCTAAAAAAATATATATAACTCAAAGGTTTTGGGTTTCAGGAGCTCTGTAATCAGACTACTTTATTATATTTTTTTATGTTGGTCCATAACAAAAAATCAATTTAAAGTTTATCCTGATATGGAGCTTGTAGAGTCAAACAGTACTCTGACATATCTGTGCAGATTAATTAAAGGTATATGCAAGTGAGCTGGGTTATGAATGCATCTGATAGAGGGGAGTTAGTAGTATATGATTACATTTATTTGCATGCACTATGTTTTTTTTTAGCTTTGCATTAAAAAAAAACTATTGCAGGTGATGTTTACACTCCCAGGATTGAGCTAGGCTTTTCAGGGTATGATTTTGTGTCCATGTAAGCATGCCCGGCTTAGCAGCCAATCAGCAATGCTGTATGCAGCCAGCATAGATGACTACTACACTGGGTCCTTAAAAAATTTACATTCAAATAAAAATACTTGAGCTGTTACACAGTTGTTCTTTAGACATACACCCTCACCTTGATAAATTTTGATCAATTATAATTGTACTGAAACCAAACATTTCAGCATCTTCTTCCTATTCTAATTTGTCTTTTAGGCAAATTAGCATTTATGCTTGATTTATGGTCCTGCAATGACCTGCAAAGTTTTCTGTGCATGTGTCTCTATGTGAGTGCATGTGTCTCTGTGTGAGTGAGTGCATGCAATTCACTGAGGCTGGGAGAGATCTCAGGGGCAATTCACTGGGGCTGGAGGGGAGTAATGGGGCAATTCACTGGGGCTGAGAGAGATCACAGGGGCAATTCACTTAGGGTGGGGGAGGTGATGGAGTAAATCACTGGGACTGGGAAGGCTACAGGGGCAAATCACTGATTATGGGTGCAAGTTATATTGTTACATAAAAATTGAGACTGAAAAATAAAAACTTTTAGTCCATCAATTCAATATTTTTAGATCTCGGATCTTTTGTAAAAAATCTTTGTTAAAAGCATATATACGTTTATTTGATTATTAGTGCATCTGATAGAGGAGAATTAATAATGTATGGAAAAAAATGTCCATGAAAAAATACCAAAATAAACATGTAAACACTTACCTTGAAGTCTGACAGTTGAAAACACCCCAGCCAAACCAAGGCTAAATTAGCATTGATTTCATAATTCGTTTTGGTCATTCGGGTTAGCTGAACCATTTGATTTAAACTGGGGTTCCTGTTTGTGGTGCAAAGCAGCCTGGGATAGTGCAGCACTATGTTAGGTGCTATGGCAGCAGCACAGACAGGAAGCAGCAGGGAGTCATACCCTTACAGTGACTTTTGCATACATAAAGGCTGCTATTTGCCTATAGAGTGCAGAAATGAATAAATCCATGAAACTTGGATATGCCTTTAATTGAACCAGAAGAAGATTATTCTCAAATGCAAAAGTTTGAATAATATAGCAACCAGAAACAGTCCATAATCTATAAAAAGGTTTGTTGTCCCAGAGTTGTGTGATGATCTTAAACAGTGAGGGCCTCATTCAATTGTTATTTGGCCAATTGAATAGGGCTCTATATAAGCACATAGCATTTGTTTTTACAGAAGTTTTTAGGTAGTGAAGACCTTGCTTTTTGATAGAAGTTCACTAACTAAATACTTCTGTAAAAAAAATATGCTCTGTGCTTAAATAGAGCCCTATTCAATCAGCCAAATCGCAATTAAATGAGGCCATGAATCGGCAGCTACCATCAGACAGGAGACTCTGCTACACTTGTCCAGCAACAGATTCTAACAAGCTCCAGTAGCCCACAGTGGCAAAAAAGTACAGCCTTCAAAAGAGCTTTAGGAGTAATCTTTGGCAGGAAATAAAACAGTAACCTTCTAATCTGACCAAGTGTCTCTGTTTTACATTTCAACATGATTTTTATAGAAAAAAATAGAGCACTCAATCAGAGAACGAACTAACCTTAATAGGTTAGTCCTATGGATAGGATTCCCCTACTGGATTGCTACCTTGTCGTGATGAAGGGGCTTGTGTACTTCAATGAAGCTGTGAGCTATACCATGTAGGGTCACCCAAGATGGGTAGGTCATAGAAGAGAGGTCAGACAAATGGTGGTTCACTGGAGTCGGGCATGACTAAACAAAAAATGGACATTGATACGACCCTAAGATTTGTGGGACCATGCGCACCCCAAATCTCTCTCTAGGCCAGGCCTTTTTGTGTTCATGATCTAAGCATGCCCAGTAATGGTTAGGACACAATAACACCTGTACCCTTGCTTATTACAAGCAGACTGACTCTTTATTTTTGCTTCAGACACATTTTTTACAGATAATACAAAATACCATCCCCTAGTTTTGCAGCCAATCCTTCCCCCTCCCCATTACTACTGTTACCAACCCCTCCTTCCCTGCTTCAGGAGTCTCTTCTTCCTACTGTGACCTTCTCACCCCATCATTAGGCCATAAACCCCTGTAACGGATCTCCTGGCACCCCGACCGGGTACCTCCGTTAGATGGACGCGTCCTAGTTTGCGTCGAGGCCTACAAGCACCGCACCGGACACCACAACCACCACAGACTCGTTACAGCTCAAGGGAGTATGCAAAAGCATAGCAATCCCCAGTATGATATAGCGATCCCCTCCAATAACGAGACGAGGATACGTTTTGAAGGGTCAAGTAGAACTAGAACTTTAATGACAGGGGATCTCCTTTTATGCAATGGTGCCCTCTGAAGGGCTACACCCACATAATTATCACAGCCAATTATATACATGGTTCAACCCCACGTCTCCTCCCCTCATATAACAGGTAACACAATTAAAACAGACACAATTTTAACTACATTCTGGATGTACCCCAAAAACAGGGGGTACACCTTTAAGTCCAGCACCGTTCAATAGCTCTCACCCAGGGGAACAACATATTAAAAAAATGGCATGAATCAGACCAGGGGTTTAAAAGTTAGTAAAAGTATCTTACTGGCAGCATGGCAATCCACATCCCCCATAGTTGGCCACACAATACACATAGAGGGACAATAGGTGTGGTCACCCCTCCCTGAGGCTCCCTGGCAACTTGATATAATCAGACATTGATTAAATCAGCCTTCTTTGTTCTTATCTGAGAATGAAAACACTTTATACAATCGACTCCCTTATCTCTGGAGTCTCTTTAATAGGATTATCTATTAGCCTAGGTCTGCAATAGTCTGGGCTAATATTCTGCAGAGCATAAACCAACATACATATAATATAACAGTAGGATCATATTTTAACCAAGAATTAAATAACCATAAAACAGGGTAAAACAGTGATGGGTTCCGTTACAGCTGGGGTCTGAGCGCACAAAACTACCGAATAGCGCTCAGATCCTATTCACACAGTTCAATTGCCATGTAGATAAAGTCTTTCCCATAGTCTTTCATTATATGAATGGGCTCCATGACATAGCTATCTGTGGTATCATGGTTCACACAGGGCAAGTACCGAATGACCCCCCTGTATGTAAAGGGGCAGAATGAGTGACATACACTCTGGTATGGCCGAATACTGTGTTTGAAGGGCAATATGTACCAGGGCCATAGTCGCAGGGCAGGAGGCTGGCAAACAGTCCTCTCCAAGACAAAGTGGCGAAGGGCACTTCGTCACAACCCCCATCCCTGGTTATGAAAATCTCCAACTCAGACGGATTCTTTATTCTTACTTGATGTGTACAGAAGTCACAAAATAAAGCATCCCCCCAGTTCTATAGCAATTCTACCCTGAAAAGTATCAGCAAACCCCAAACAAGTTCATTTTGGCCTTCATCAGGCCTTGTCAGTGGGATGTAGTTAAACATCCTAAGGCACAGTGAGCAAGGAGTCAATGTCTGGACCTCCTACCACCCTTAGGGAGACTTAGCTCCAAGGGTAATTTGAACAAACAAAAAAATAAAGAATACTTTTATCCACAATCAAACAATTGGACACGCAGATAAGTTAATTAGAGGTTCAAAAGAGGGTTTGAAACATACAAGTCATGGATAGTTAAGGCTAATACAGGCGGTACCTGACTGTCCAAAGTGAGATGTGAAGTTCATTAACACTTAAGAAGTATCTTATAGTCCTGCAGCCTCATTCAATCGCTACTTTTTTTAGATCTGTGTTCGCAATTGGTGATTGCAAGCTACGTTGCTATCCAATTGCCTTCCGTTTGTAGGCTTTGATGAGGTTACGTGCTGCGCGCTAATTTCCATTGCAATCTGTCTAATTGCAGCTTACTTCCCTAAAAGCCTTTGATCTTTCACGGCCAGCAAGAGTTGGGGCCGAAAAAAATCACAAATCACTATTCAATTGCTCCGATTACCCCTTCTGCCAAGCCCGTAAATGGTTAAAAGCCAATTCCATTATACTTGTACCAAGGAGTTGTCGCAAGGGCTTGCAAAGCCCTTACGTTTCCTCCCCACTGCTCCCAAATCAAACCCCCACAGGGTCCCCACATTACCCCCTTAATGTAGGAACCCTCCGGGGGTCCCGATGGGGACCCCGCAGCATGGGGGGGGGTTAATGTTAATTGCCTGTGGGGTTCCCAAATGGGACCCCTGCATCATGGGGGTAATGTGTATGAAACTGCGGGGGTCCCGATCGAGACTCCGCAGCATGGGTGTAATGTGGGGACACTGCAACAGGGTTGCAGGCTGCATTTTACCAAGTCCTACGGGCTTGGAGGTTGGAAACATTGATGTCATGATGACGATCTCTGTTTCCATTGGCTGTTTCGATAGCGGGCGTTACAGGCTTCATGGTTAGGCACATAGATGCTACTTCCAACAGCAGGGTTTGGGATTATCGGGAAGGAGGACTAACTTGCGGCATCGGCCAATTAAATAGGAACATAAAAGTAGAGCTATGCGAGCATGTAGCTCAAAATGTATTTGCACGTAACAGCCCTGAATTGAATGAGGTCCCTGGAGTCTGTGAATCTCCTCAGGAGGTCATTAATGCATAGGTCAGTCCATTACCAAGATGAGTTCAGTATTATGTCACCTCCACAGGGTGTCTCTTGGGCAGCTAGTTTAGCAAACTGCATTCAGCCAATAAAAAAAACCAAAAGGGAAAATACCTTCAGCAAAATAACAAAATATACCGTAAACATGCATATATTTACAATTCAACTACTGTAACATTAAAATTACCAATTGAATTCCCATAGGAATAATATGAGCAAATCACTTATAAATGCACATGTCAGCAGATTTGAGAGCAATTCAGTTCAATAGCAATACATTAATGGCATACATATTAATTAAAGGTATACTAATCATATATGTATACATCAGGCAATTCTCTAGTTTGCAGAGTGGCAAATGGCTTCAGATTTGTGTTTTACATTAACTAGTATTATTCAGGAATCAACTTACATAATTTATTTTCCTTTACATTGTTTTATATGCAACTATTGATTTACACAAAGGAGCGTGCATGTTTTTGAATAGTTTATAAATAACTTTTCTACATAGACTTTTATTAATACATGTAAATAATAATAATTATTAATATTATTATTATCAGTAGTATTGTATTGGTATTATTATTTATTATTTTGGCAGTTCTATCTACCATCAGGACTGAAGCAGTCACTTCTGCAAGAGGCTCTTCAAATACCACCGGGCCTCCTCCCATCCACTCAGCAGGATCTCACTCTCCAACTGCCATTTTGCCAGGTCCATTTACCTTGTTTTCTTTTCCTCTAGACCGTCACACGCTGCCAATCCACCGTCTCTGAACTCATATAACTTGCCCTCCCACCTATTATTTGTTTTGATTTATAGTGCAGGTTTAGCACTATCACCTTCATGTGTCACAGCTTATACACCCACAAAATGAACCACTAATTAACCTTCTACTCTCTTTTTAATTACTTGCCAAGCCCTTGTTTCTTTCTTAAATTATTTTCCTTTTGTTTAATTAATCCCTTTAAATTGTAAATTTGTGAGGCTTAAATTTTTGCAAAAAAGCACCATGTATATAAGATTTTAAACTAAAAAACAGGGTCCCCTACTTTTTGGCAAGTGTTTAATATTGTATTTTTTTCTTTATACTTAACCCCTGTACAGTGCTACGGCATATGTTGATGCTTTATAAACAAAAGTTAGTTATCATTTTTATTATTAGCGCATAGTTTTCCTGTAAATGTAAGTAATTTCAACAGCCATGGCCAGAATGTGCTGTGCAATCACAATAATGGCAGATTTTCACACACTTTTCTTCTTTTGATATGTTTTATTTTTAAATATGTGCAAAATATGCTAATTATGCCAATATGTCATATTACATACTTTCAAAAACAACAGCAAATAACTTACAGAACACACAGCCATTTGTATTGTAAACTTTTTAAATATGTTTTTTGATAAATTTGCTTACTTGTTCATTTCTTGCTATGGTCTATTGATACTAATATGAGTGTACATTGAGTATCAGTACATTAAAAAAAATCCAAGGTAAATATGTACTGGCACACCTTGAAAAAACCCAAGATTTTAAAATAATCTGTATAGTGCATTTTCCTACATGTCTTATAAAAATATTATCACTAATAGTGTTGTATTAAACAACCAATAGATATAACAATGTTTTTTTCTCATAAACTTGAAGGTAAAAATATATATTTTTTGGGTTTCCTCAATGAAATGTGAAACTATTATAGCTTATGATTAAACATTGTTAAGAAATAGTACACATATTATATACACTTCCACAAGAATAATAATTGAACATAGTATTGCATTTGAGTTAAGATGTATTTCTGTAAGAGATATTCTGTTGTTCAATATGTAAACTGTAAACATGTAAACTAGATTCAATTTGAGCTTATGAAACCAATAAAACATGTTATGAAAAAAATTATGTTAATATCATGAAGTTGGCTACACTCTTACAGAACTTGTGAAGAAGATGTCTCGTGATGCACCTGGCTGTTTTCAATTCATCCTTTAATGGAATTTTGTCTTGGAGACTTTTAAACCTGGTACCATTTCCCACAAGTGTTTCTTCTCAGACTCTGCTTATCTTGCCTGTCATGTAAGAATGCCGAGCTCATCCTTAACATTCCAAGGAGTTGCCCCCTTCTGAATTTACAGCCGGCAGTGTATCACATCAGGAAGGATTAAGATAAATCACTGTTGCCATTCAACTCCCCAATGCCGTGATTTCAAAATGTGAATGACTAAAAATGAGCAAGTGTTTAGGTAGTTCAAAAACGTACTCATGTATCTGGAAATTACCGTGCCTAACCAGTTTATATGCTCTATATGTATTGTGGAAGTATTGTTCTGAGAAGAATAAAGTATATTAAATACCAGCCTCAACATTATTGACTTTTAAAGGCATACGGAAGGTTTCTGGATTTTACTAGGTATGTTAAGGGGATAATGATATGTTTCTTTAAGAAGTGTCTGAAAGCGCTATTTTAAAAAAAATTGAACAAATCGTCCCTATATGGTTCTGCCCGCTCCATCGTAGTGTATGAAGACACAGACTGTGTAAGGTTGCATGTGCAGTGTAGTGTTCTAACAGGGACCATGCCTTTGAAAACATGCTGATGAAAGATGGTCCCTGATAGGCTAGGACTCTACACTGCATATCCAGCCATACAGAGTCTGTTTCTGCATTTGCTGCAGTGGGCTGAAACATACAGGGACTATTTGTTTAACTTTAGGCAGTAAAAACAGAGCTTTTAATTGCTACTTAATAATACAAAAGTACATAAAAGCAAATAAATACATAAGTATATTGCATACAAAGTAAAATCCAGAAATCTTCCTTAAGTGTTTGCTTTCCCTGCTACTTTATATAAAGAATTTAATAAAAGGTATACATTAATTTGCTTCATTTTACTCTAGAAGTGATGTATTTTATTGGCTGGAGCTTATATTTATTTAAAAACATTGTTCTGTTGGTCTTTTTTTATCATATCTTTACTACTGAAGTGTTTTCAAACTCTAGATAACTTGATGTACAAATGTAAGAACAAACCACCATAGTCTGTGGCTAGGATCAGTACCTGCATATCTGCATAAAGAGAGAAAGCTGAGTTTCCAAAAATGGTATAATTGAAAACTAGAAGCTATAACGTGGACTTTATCAATGAAATGCTATTTTAAAAAAATTGCATTTTCCTATAGGAAAGAAATGTTGCAGTTTCCCATTTTGATCTGCAAGTCACTCTTTCTGATTAACCTACAAACTGAGATTCTGATTATTTGTTAATGTTAAAGTTCAATGGCATTAGTTACAGTTAAACCATTTGGTTTGGGTCCATTGCCTTAAGTGCATGTGCATGTCTAGTTTCTTTTTGTCTAGTCGAACAGTAGACAAGGGTGCGGGAGTCCTCGTTTCACGGCATTTTGTAAAAGAATACTTCCAATCACTGCTGCACTGTTGCAAAAGTCAAGTTGAGCAGGTGGAGAATCAAATGTTTGCTTCTAATGAGTAGTGAAACAATTTGTCTGTTTATTAGAATATAGTACAGTAAATGGTAAAAATCATGATTCAATGCAGCTACAGATTTTTTACTGTACAATGTATGTAAACATAAGTAAAAATATACATATCCCATATTTTTGTTTTTTTATATAATATACTAGAATATTGCCCGTCAAAAAATGATGCCAATGAAATTGTAAGTGAGCTAATGTTGTTTGGTGTATGGTAATCAAATAAATAATACATTTATAAATTAATATACTTTACCTATGTTGAAGTAATATATGTAGGAAGCATTGTGTTGAAGAGCTGGCAATCTGTTTTCATGTTGCTGCAGCATACAATGTGTGTTTTGAGTTCTGTGGAGCTACTGTGTAAGTGTCAGCAATGTGTGCAGTGTGTAGTGTAAATAGTGTGCGTGCGCGAGGAATATCCGTTAGGGTAGGTGTGTACTTCTGGATTGTGTAAGAGTGTTGTAAAATGGCGCCTAACTTGTGGTACGCGGCTGTGGCTGATTTTGCGTCCTTGTTCTTGGATCTCATTCGGCTTTTTCGGAAAATCGTATGTGTTTGATGGTGTTTTGCGTGTTTAGGGTCCTGTAGCCTCGTTTTCGGGGTTTTTCGGCTGCCATTTTTCTCTCTCGCTTAGGTGATTTTCGGGTGTCTAAACTCTGTAATTTGGACTTAAATGGAGGTGTAACTTCACTTGCAGAGGTCCTTGGTGCCCCCCCCCCCTTGCTGTGGGTAAGCTTTTTATGTGTTTGTTGTGTGTATTTATTGTGTTTCTAATGTTTTCAGGTTCGCGCAGGTCTGGCGTTAAAGTCGTTTCTTTGCAAGGTCGTAGTGTCTCTTTTTTTTTGTTGTAAGTCCGTAAATGTTGTGAGGTCTGCAGTTGCTGGCAAGGAGCTCCATCGGCGCTCCTTGCCAGCAACTGCGACCCTCGCTTTGCTAGGCCTTTGCTAGGCCTGCGAGCCTGCAGCGTTAGCAACAACCCGCTTGCTCACAACTATATATGTGATTTTTCACGTTTTATTTTTTGAATTAATATGATGGAATATCTGACTCACTGTCCTTGTAAGTGAAATGTCTCATTGTTTCCCCAGCTGCAGACAAGCAACCACCTCCCTTGTGATCTCATTCATCCACATCGGAACATCCAAGCCTCAAACAACCAATCTGACGTAGCCAAGGAAGTTAACTCAACAGTCAACTCTTTTATTCAGTTTTATTTATTGTAATCATACATTATCTGAAAAAAACATAGCTATGTGCTCTGGACCAAACCTCCCACAACCGTTATTATCAGCAAGCAGAATATATCCTCACTATTATATCTTCCCCACTAATTTTCTTAGTCTGTAAATCTTCTAAATACAGACATCTTAATGTGCTTTGGCAAGTACCGGAAATTATTCAGAACACATTAAAATTGCCTATGGTTATTACCACTGACAAAAGCTTGATGGGAAAACTAGATATTAAAATCATTAAATTACATCACATAAATTAAGTAAAGCTAGCTCTCACAGCTGTCAGCAAATATGACCATACTGACCAAATTGTCCTATTAATCAAAGCTACTCCCTGTTTTTAACATGTCAAAAGTAGGATTTGGCTTCTTTCTCTATGAAAATAAATGTCTACTGTAAATTAAGTTAAGTGGACTCCAATAGAGCTATTATGGTGCTGGTCTTAAGCATTTCCCAACAAAAAAGGTGAAAAGTACTCATTTTTAAGAAGTTGACAGCTGACACCATATATATCCGAGTTACCTCCCAAGTGAGTGAGAAAAGAAGGGAATAAAACTTGACCAAAATGGTTTAGCTCGCACCAATTAATTTAAGCTGAAAAATGGATGTTTAAACAGCAAATAGATACCCTTTTTATTAGACATCCATCAGCTGTTGCTAAAAATATCAGAGACAGGGAAAAGGAGCCATTTGTGCCCAGTTGCAAAATTGGAAGGAAAAAGCACTTGTTTATCAGCACCTTTAATTTTTCTGGGCATACCATTGCTTATTTGATTGAGTATCACTTATTACTGTAGATTAGATGCCAAAGAATCCTTGGCAAGTGACCTCTTCACATCATTAACTCTCTTTTCCTCCAGTTTTAGATTATGTTTTCAAGAAGCATTTTGTGAGCAGTTTATGTTTCTTAATGGTTTAGAGGTATTATTAGCGTTATTAAATTGTGATTTGGCCAATTGAATAGGGCTCTATATAAGCATTATATAGCAATATATTTTTTTACAGAAGTTTTTAGTTAGTGAAGACCTTGCTTTTGGATAGAAGTTCACTAACTAAAAATGTCTGTAAAAAATATGTTTTGTGCTTATATAGAGCCCTGTTCAATTGGCCGGATCGCAATTTAATAAGGCTGTATATTCCTAAAAAGATAATGAAAGGATATACAGTAGACTCTCAGAGCCTCATTCAATTTGGAGGCCGTAACTTGCAGGATGAAGGCTGTATGTCTGCGGGCCTGCTGCGGGCCCGCAGTGTCTTTACTTACAGTGCTATTCACTTTATCAGGCCGAAACCGTGAAACCTTGCAATCATAAGTAGCATTTCAAGGTGTGATCATGATCAATTAAGCAAGGCCATAACTCCTGAGTTAGAAACAGCCAATAGAAATGGAGCCATCATCATTACATCAGCAAAACATGGAGGTGACATGTCAATCAACTCGCGATTCAGGGTCCGATATGCAATCGGACCTGCAAATCTGCAATGTACAAAATAATAAAAATGAATGCCGATACTGTTTTAGTCCATGTGGGTGGCCTGATATGCATTAACTCATTGATTCCCGAGATTGATATAGCCCTGGATTGAAACGTAAAATTAAATGATTTTTGATTGCCGATTTGCGGGCTTGAAACGGTTGTACAATTAATTTGAATGTCTTTCATCGCTTTCCCCATAATTTACAGAGCAGTATTGATTTTATATTTGCATTTACAGTGCTCCAGACATGTCTTTAAGCCCTTGCAAGTCCTCCTTGGTACCCATAACTTGTGGTCCGACTTTTGCCATTTGGCGGGGTGGTTAGCAAAGGGGACTCGGAGCAATTGAATAGTGATTTGCGATTTTAGAGATCGTAAATCTTGCAGTGGTGAAAGATCAAAGGCATTAAGGGGGCCCTAATTTGCAGTGTTAACCATTGCAAGAAATTGGAGGCCAAAGCCCATATCCTGTTCGGAGCCAGCAAAAAGACACCAATTGAATAGCAAAATAAGTTACGGGCCCCATTACGGAAGCCCGGATCTCTCAATTGAATGAGGCTCTCGGTTAACCAGAACTCAAGCAACCAGAAAAAAAAATTGAATACTGTACTTTAAATAAAAACATAAATTTACAAGGCTCAACAAATGCCAGGAACCAGGTTGTCATGTAACAAAATGCTTACAGGCACCTCGATTTCATCCACTGTATGTCTCTGCAATTCAATGTTACCTGGAAGCAGACACTGGCATGAGTGACTGAGCCAGTGCAGTGTTGGCGTTACATTCCCAAGGTTCAGCACCGCACCCTCCAGCCGAAGATACCTGTGTGTAAGCGAGGAGTGAAAGCTGCTGCTGCTAGAACAGCCCTCACTGACAAATATACTTAGCAGAGCATCATATGTGCAGCTAATCAAGGCCAATTTTAATAGTGACTCTCAAGCAACCAGAAACTACATTAATCTGGCATCTACCAGTCCCCATGGGTGCCGGTTAACTGAGAGTCTACTGTATATAGACAGGAGGTAAACTATATGTGTGTACCCACTAGGACGCTATTCAAATATACAGCAATGTTCTTATTTTTCAACTGTATTACAAGCCTTGTTAATTAGCTGAAATAAAATTATGATGAGAGAAGCTTTTACAACAGCAATGCAGTAACACTGTGAGAAAGTCAGAAGAAACAGGTTTGTTGAATAAGCCTGTTAAAGTTTGACCCAGTCCCAGGGTAGCTGGGGGGCTGTTCTGTGTTTGATATAATGCAGGGGCATTATATAGTCTGGAGTGAGGGACTATTACCAAGACTTCACACGTGCTCCTGGTCAAGGCCTAGGCAGCAGGGGGAGAGGGCAAATAAGAATATACATGTTGATTTTTCTTACTCTTCCTTGTATGGAGGAAATATTCTTTGAGGTATGTTTTTTTACACATGTAATAAATAAGATACAAATGTGTTTTAAATTGTATTATATTCAACATGTTTTCACAAATAAATGTTAAAGGAAATAAATAACAAATCTGTTTAATTTTACTTAATGTCATGATTTAAGTGTATAAGGACTCATATTGCCAGTAATTTTTGTAAATAGCAATGAGAGCATGACATTGTTGCATTGGGATTATGTGTTATTGTGTGGTTATATGTTGCCTGTACATGGTTATTATGTATCCTAGTTATAATCACATATTATAATTGTCCAACTACGATTCGTCGTCACGCTGTTTGCGTAGTGCGCATGACTTAGCGCTGAGCGCCGCAGGCGCTCATCGCCCGGCGATCCTCGTGAAGGGAGGTGAGCCGTTAAACACGTCACACACACGGAACCAACACTCGGAACCAACCTTAACGTAACAAACACCCAAAAGCACTAAAAATACGACTATAACGGCCGACCCGCGCGCAACTAAAAACAGTGAAAACACACCAAATACTCACACAAACTACATAAAAAGCTTACCCATAGCAAGGTGGGGGGGGGGGGGGGGGGGCACCTAGGACCTCTGAAAGTGAAGTTACACCTCCATTTAAGTCCAAATTCCCTAGTTCAGACACACGAAAATCCACTAAGCGAGAGAAAAAATGGCCGCCGGAAAAAATGAAAACAAGGCTCGCAGCCCAGCCACGTACAAATTACCCAAGAAGGGATCCGTCATAAGCTTGGAAACCCGCATTAACCCAGGGGATCTGAGATAAGCTCGGAGCCCTGCATTAACCCCACATTAACCATCAAAGTTGGGTCCTGATTGCACGCGTTTGGGGACCCCCGCTGCAATCAAAATTCCAAATTCCCGCGTTACAGGTCCTTAAAGGACCTGTTGTAAAAGAAAAAATATATACACTGTCACCCTGTCAATCATGGGGGTCAATACAGACCCCCATAAACCCCTCATTAACCCTGTCACTCATGGGGGTCAATATAGACCCCCATAAGCCCTTCATTAACCCTGTCACTCATGGGGGACAATACAGACCCCCATAAGCCCTTCATTAACCCTGTCACTCCTGGGGGTCAATACAGACCCCCATAAGCCTCTATGTAACCCCATCAGTCCCATAAGGGTATATTAACACCATTATGGGCCTGTTACAACACTACCTTAACCACATAAGTGCCATGATGGTCCTCAAGGACTATCATGACACTAAGTATAAACACTACACTGCACTATACCCCCCCAATAAAACATTAAATATCATCTAAACACCCTCTACACTAACCTATTAACACAAACACTACCTACCCCCTATTAACCCCCACCACTCTAATTACAGAAAATACAAAAGCCTAAAGTCACACAAAAAAATCTACATTACATGAAATAAAAAACCTAACTCACAAAAAATAAACTACATTGCAGAAAATAAAAAACCTAAGTCACAAAAAAAAGGAACATTACAGAAAATTAAAAAAAAACATTACATCCCCCCCTCACTACAGAAAAAAATATATACACCTGAAAAGGAAATACATATAAGACATACAATACAAATACATACAATTAAATACAATACAATACAATTACATACAATACAAATACAATTACATACAATACAATACAATACATCCCTATCTAATATACATCACACAATCTATCTAATTAAATACTGTGACGAAGTGCCCTTCGCCACTTTGTTTTGGAGAGGACTGTTTGCCAGCCTCCTGCCCTGCGCCTATGGCCCTGGTACATATTGCCCTTCAAACACAGTATTCGGCCATACCAGAGTGTATGTCACTCATTCTGGCCCTTTACAGACAGGAGGGTCATTCGGTACTTGCCCTGTGTGAACCATGATACCACAGATATCTATGCCATGGAGCCCATTCATATAATGAAAGACTATGGGAAAGACTTTAGCTACATGGCAATTGAACTGTGTGAAGATGATCTGAGCGCTACTCGGTAGTTTTGTGCACTCAGATCCCAGCTGTAACGGAACCCATCACTGTTTTACCCTGTTTATGGTTATTTAATTCTTGGTTAAAATATGATCCTAGTAATATACTGTATGTATGTTGGTTTATGCTCTGCAGAATATTGGCCCCAGGCTAGTGCAGACCTTGGCAGGAGAGATAATCCTGTTACAGATAAGCAAGTATATTCATTCTCAAACATAAGAACAAAAGACGGCTGATTTAATCATTGTCTGATTATATCAAGGAGCCTCAGGGAGGGGTGACCACACCTATTGTTCTCTTTATGTGTATTGTGTGGCCCACTATGGGGGATGTGGATTGCCATGCTGCCAGTAAGATACTTTTACTAACTTTTGAACCCCTGGTCTGATTCATGCCATTTTTTAATATGTTGTTCCCCTGGGTGAGAGCTATTGAACGGTGCTGGACTTAAAGGTGTACCCCCTGTTTCTGGGGTACATCCAGAATGTGGTTAAAATTGTGTCTGTTTTAATTGTGTTACCTGTTATCTGAGGGGAGGAGACGTGGGGGTTGAACCATGTATATAATTGGCTGTGATAATTATGTGGGTGTAGCCCTTCAGAGGGCACCATTGCATAAAAGGAGATCCCCTGTCATTAAAGTTCTAGTTCTACTTGACCCTTCAAAACGTAGTCTCATCTCGTTATTGGAGGGGATCGCTATATCATACTGGGGATTGCTATGCTTTTGCATACTCCCTTGAACTGTAACTACTGAACGCTTGTTCCTGATGTGTCCTCCTTGGAGGAGAGGTCTTCCCCACACGGTCCTGGATGCTGGAGATTCATACAGGGTGGAAGGAAGACGGCGCGGCTCCAGCTAAACTACGGCGGTTGTGGAGTCTGTGGTGGTTGAGGTGTCCGGTGCGGTGCTTGTAGGCCTCGGCGCAAACTAGGACGCGTCTATCAACGGAGGTACCCGGTCGGGGTGCCAGGAGATCCGTTACAAATACCATAATCTAATATACATGCTATCTATATAATAATACATCCCCAATCTATCTAAATAAATACCACAATCTATCTACAATACATTCTATGCTATCTATATAAAACACATACCCCTAGCTAACATACAATAAATTCTATCTATATATAAACTAATCTAATTCTAAGCTAAAATAAAATAATTAAGACCACTTATCTTTGCAGATGTCCATTGAGATCAAACACCTACGGAAAAAAAAAAAATAATTAGTGCAACACGTTTACACTACATAAATAAACATTCTATACATTCTAAATATTCTACTCACCTTTCCGGCATGTCCCGTCCTTATTATTTTAATCCTTCTCCGGCGCGGCACCTGTTAAAAAAAACACAACATTAATACACATACATCAAAATAAAATTAACATAATCTACATTGTACTTACCTCCCCACGATGTCTCCGACCTCCTCCGGATCCTCTTCTGCCACGCCCTGTATAAAAAAAATAATATATATATATATATATATATATATATATATATATATATATATATATATACTTACATCCGCACTCCCGGACATCCCTGACGCTAATGAGGCTCCCGGAGACTTTTCCGGAAGAAAATAAGCAATGGCGCCTTCTGATTGGTTGAAAACGCTGTCTATCAAATTCACCCAATCAGGAGGCGCCAATGTGTGAACCAATCACAAAGGGATACACCCTAAAATCCTACTCTGATTGGATAATGCACCTGTCAATCTTTATTTAAACCAATCACAAGGCGCAGATGCCTTCAGCCAATCACAATGGAATACACCCCCACAGGGTGATTGGTTGGAGCCTCTGCGCATTCTGATTGGTTCCACTGACAATAGCCAATCACAATGGAATACACCCTCACGTACTGATTGGTGAAGGATTTGCACATTCTCATTGGCTACTGTTAATATCAATCAATATTACAGCCAATGGGAAGGCGCAGATGTCTTCACCAATCAGTACATTCCATTGTGATTGGCTGATGGCAATAAAGCCTTAGGATTGGTTCAAATAAAGATTGACAGGTGTGTTATCCAATCAGCGTTGTATTTTGGGGTGTATACTTTTTTCATTGGTTCACAATTGGGGACTTCTCATTGGCTGAATTTGATAGACAGCCTTTTCAGCCAATCAGAAGCCGCCATTGCCAATTTTATTCTGGAACACTCTATAGGAAGGTCATTAGCGTCGGAGACATCCGCCAGGGCGGATGTGTGTCGTTTTGTTTTTTTTTTAAACGCGCGGATGCTTCCGGAGTAGAATACCAGGAGGCCGGAGACATCGCGGAAAGGTAAGTATAATGTAGATTGTGTTTATTTCACTTTGTTTTATGTTTACTAATGTAATGTTTTTTTTACAGGAGCAGGGCCGGACAAGACGCAAACATGGAGGACGGAACATGGTAGGACGGGCCATGCTGGAACGGGACATGCTGGTAAGGTGAGTATAATATTTAGAATATTTAGAATGTTTAGTTATTTCATGTAAACGTATTGTATTAATTTTTTTAATCTTTTTTACCGTAGGTTGCTGATCTGAAGAAATATCTCAAAGGTAAGTGGTCTTAATTATTTTATTGTAGCTTAGAATTTGGGTAGCTATATATAGAGATAGCATGTATTGTATATTAGATAGATAGATAGGGGAATGTATTATTAGATAGTATTTTATATTAGATAGTGGGATGTATGTTACATTATATAGTGGGATGTAAATTACATAGTGGGATGTATATTACATACTGGCATGTATATTAGATAGTGGCATGTATATTAGATAGTGGTGTATTGTATTGTATTGTATTTTATTAAATTGTATTGTATTGTATTTAATTGTATTGTATTGTATTTTATTTAATTGTATTGGATTGTATGTATGTATTGTATGTATTATATGTATTTCCTTTTCAGGTGTGTAATTTTTTTTTTTTTAATTTAGTGGTGGGGCGGTTGTAATGTATTTTTTTATTTTCTTTAATGTTCCTTTTTTATTTTTTGTGACTTAGGTTTTTGTTCTGTAATGTACATTTTTTTTTGTGGTGATTTTAGTTTTTCTTATTTTATGTAATGTAGATTTCTGCTTTTTGATGAATTTAGTTACTTGAGGCACACAGTACACTCACATTGTGTGACAAACAGCATTTCAACACTTTCTTTTATTGACCGTCATTTTTTGACGGGCAAGTCGCTAGTATATTATAAGAGGGAAAATGTTATATAGAACATGTGTGGAATTGGTAAAAATGCTCCTCATAGAAGTTAGCTGCAGATCATTGCACACTCACACATACAGACCTTGGGTCAAGACAGATGCATGTACTTCAAGTAGTCCTAAGCAAACACTTGAGTTTAACATAAAGTTTTTTCCCTAGCCAGCTATAGATATCTGGTGAATTTGATCTCAAGAACTTTGATAGCCCAAGGTTGCAAGCCAGATGGGCTGACATCACACATACCCAAATGTACACAATGGTGTGGTATTGGAGAGTATAAATATGTTGTTTTGATCATTCAATAACGATTGAGAGATAGTTTTCACATAAACAAGGTGTGAGACTATTTCTGTGTGTTGTATCCTGACTTGGGGAGTGGTCTTGCCATGGGCCTCTTGTGACCTGTATGTAGTATTCTCCGCCTGTACCTCTTCAGAAGCCATCTTTTGTGCCACAGAGAACAGGAGTTACATGATTCTGCTGGGGTAGGTTTGAACTAGGTTCATATCAAGTCCCCTTGAAGAAGCAGATCGTGACATTGGCTTGCAGGGGTGGGATCCCTATAGAAAACACAGAAGAAGGGCAACTTATGAAGAGATGTCTGCAGCAGAGGAGGAGGAAGTGTGCAGATGGTACCAAAGATGGATGGAGATATTGCCTGCAGGTTCAACCAAGGATCAGCAGAGGGAACTCTGGATACAGATCATACAGGAGGTACAGCTCCTGTTGAGGGGAAATGCTTATCCCTAGTAGAGACAGATAATGTTCTGATGACTGGAATGGGCCTTCTAAATAAATGCATGGCATTCCTGGGACTATGGCCAGGTCACGAGCTAATGGAATGGCTGGAAGAATTGTGAGGTTGCCCTGGAAGAGCAATAGGCTTATTGGGTGGGACCTGTTGGGATACCTCATCGAGCGCCCTGTTTTTCATTGGGACTGGAAGAGGCACTTTCGGACATTGTACATGGGGATCCAGATTGTGGCTTGGGGACAGAGAAAAGAAAGCAGTGTCTGTTTGCCAAATGCTGTCACATGCTGGGACTGGAGACAGGCTCTCAGACAGCTAACCTACTTTGGCCTTTGACCCAGCAGGAGCTACAGCTGGATGTGGTTTATATAGACTTGCTGGATGAAGCATCCCTGGATGGGTTTTGGCCACCAAGCTGGGAGGGCTCATGCCAGTCAGGCATGGAACAGAACCACCTAACAGGTACTACAGGGACCCAGCTAAATGTCGCCATGGCTGGATCAGAGAATAAAGGTATGGACCGTGGGGAGAATTTTGATATCAGGGGTTCTCAAAATAACAAGGATGCCTTCATCCATGGGGTTGACTGGGAAGAGGAAGAACTGGTCCCTATCTTTAGGGGGCTGAGTCTCATCCAGTTAGAGGCATGGGGACAGTTAGAGGTATAGGGACCCAGTTTAAGGCACAGCAGTGCCAGGCCTAGGGGAAGAACTGGGGAAAAGCTACCCTGCTCCTAGAGTAAGAAAAGAACATAATGAGCACTGGGCTCTACCAATTGACTGTGAAAATAGTGGAGAGGTTCCTTGGATGACCATTGTCCAGGAGTCAGCCACAGACCCTGGAGCAGAAACAGAAAGTAGCCCTGCTCTTCAGCCTGAACAAGAGGCAGTAGCAGCTGCTTCTTAAGGGCTGCCTGTAACTACACACCAGTCAGTCTCAGAAGGAGAGCGTCAGGAGGTTCCACCTGAGGATCCAGAGACCAAAAAAACAGAGGGTACCCCAGATTGTGCTTTGTCTCCTGGTCTCCCTACATTGACTCCCCTGCAGCTGCCCAAAGACACTAGTTGTGTACCTGTAACCCTGGAAAGAAGGGGCCACTGACCAGGCTTGTTGGGAGAGAGGTTGGCTACTGAACCACAACGGCTTGTGTCAGAACTGCCCATTAATCCAGCATGGATGACACCAGAGAATGTCACCAGCCCATGTTGCAACTCCAGCATCCCAGTTTATTCAGGAGAAAGCTCAGGCCTGACAAAGGGAACCTTGTACTCTTCAATTTTACCCATGGGCCTGAGTACTGAGCCAGAATCAGCAGGACAGGAGGTCCCCCTAGCCTTGAAGGAAAGGGCTTTGCTGGGTAAGGATCCTCCCAAGTTTATGCTGGACTTACTAGCTGGGATGTACGGTTTCCCCTAGACTACTTTAAAGGGTCCTCCATGGCAGTTGTCTTATAAGTCTCCCCAGGGGCTTGGGAAGGTCACTAGGCCACTCGGAAGGAGTGAGTATTGGCCCAGGACAGGGGGAGGCAGGGTACCCAGAGAGCCACTGAGGCTATCACATGGATAGACTGTCACATCAAGAGGACCAGTAATCCGACAGGATAAACTTCCCATGCTATACTAGAAAGAAAAGGGGGAGAAATTGGCATGATTTAATTGTTTAAGGACTCATATTGCCAGTAATTTATGAATATGGCCAATGGTGCATGACATTGTTGCATTGGGAGTATGTGTTATTGTGTGGTTATATGTTGCCTGTACATGGTTATTATGCATCCTAGTTATAATATATTATAAGAGGATGATGTTATATAGAACATATGTGGAATTGTCTCTGCAAAGATGTTAGCTGTAGATCATTGCACACTCACACATACAAACCTTGGGTCAAGACAGATGTATGTACTTCAAGTAGTCCTAAGCAAACACTTGAGTTTAACATCACATTTTTTTCACTAGCCAGCTATAGATATCTGATGAATTTGATCTCAAGAGCTTTGATAGCCCAAGGTTGCAAACCAGATGGGCTGACATCACACATATACAAATGTACACAAGGGTGTGGTATTGGAGAGTATAAATATGTTGTTTTGATCATTCAATAAAGGTTGAAAGATAGTTTTCACATATCCAAAGTGTGTTGTATCCTGACTTGGGGAGTAGTCTTGCCATGGGCCACTAATAACCTGTATGCAGTATTATCTGCCTGTACCTCTTAAGAAGCCATCTTTTGTCCCTTAGAGAACTAGATGATTCTGCTGGGGTAGGTTTGAACTAGGTTCATATCAAGCCCACTTGAAGAAGCAAATCGTGACACTTAATATTCTATATTTCTCACAGAAAATAAAATTAATAAAGCTAATAGACTAAGATGTCAATGGTGCCTTCATTTTATGAAATCATAGCAAGATTATTTAACAAGGCCCCTACAAAATCTGTTGTCATTAAAGAACTATTTTTAAGGATAAACTAGTAATTTGCACATCATAAATGATGGTATAATATGTGATGCGTCTCCTCCCCCCCATATCCCTCCGCTGTTTCTCTTTCCCCCCTGTCTCTTCTCCCACTCTCTCCCCTGTGTCTCTTTCCCCCACCTCCACGGTGTCTCTTTCCCCCCTCTCTCCCTACCCTGTGTCTCTTCCCCCTCTCCCTTCCCCTGTGTTTCACCCCCTCCTCTCCATCCCCTGTGTCTCTTCCCCTGTGTCTCTTTACCCCCTTTCCATCCCCTGTGCCCCCCCCATGTCTCTTTCCCTCCCCCCACATGTCTCTTTCCCTAGTAAATAGTAATTTACCCATCATAAATGACGGTATAATATGTGATGTGTCTCTCCTCCCCCACAATCTCCCTCCCCTGTGTCTCTTCCCCCCCACCTCCCCTTTGTCTCTTTCCCCCCTCTCTCCCTCCTCTGTGTCTCTTTCCCCCCTCTCTCCCTCCCCTGTGTCTCTTCCCCGTGTCTCTTTACCCCCTCTTCATCCACTGTGTCCCCCCACATGTCTCTTTCCCTAGTAAATAATAATTTGCCCATCATAAATGACAGTATAATATGTGATGTGTCTCTCCCCCCCACAATCTCCCTCCCCCCTCTCCCTCTCCTGTATCTCTTTCCCCTCTCCCTCCCCTGTGTCCCCCCCACATGTCTCTTTCCCTCCCCCCACATGTCTCTTTCCATAGTAAATAGTAATTTGCCCATCATAAATGACGGTATAATATGTGATGTGTCTCTCCTCCCCCACAATCTCCCTCCCCTGTGTCTGTTCCCCCCCCCACCTCCCCTGTGTCGCTTTCCCCCCTCTCTCCCTCCTCTGTGTCTCTTTCCCCCCTCTCTCCCTACCCTGTGTCTCTTCACCCCTGTCTCTTCGCCCTCTCCCTTCCCCTGTGTCTCTCCCCCCTCCTCTCTCTCCCCTGTGTCTCTTCCCCTGCGTCTCTTTACCCCCTCTCCATCCTCTGCCCCCCCCCACATGTCTCTTTCCCTAGTAAATCATAATTTGCCCATCATAAATGACAGTATAATATGTGATGTGTCTCTCTTCCCCCACAATCTCCCTCCCCTGTATTTCTTCCCCCCCACCTCCCCTGTGTCTCTTTCCCCTCTCTCCCTCCTCTGTGTCTCTTTCCCCCATCTCTCCCTACCCTGTGTCTCTTCACCCCTGTCTCTTGGCTCTCTCCCTTCCCCTGTGTCTCTCCCCCTCCTCTCCCTCCCCTGTGTCTCTTCCCCCGCGTCTCTTTACCCCCTCTCCATCCACTGTGTCCACCCCCCACATGTCTCTTTCCCTAGTAAATAATAATTTGCCCATCATGAATGACAGTATAATATGTGATGTGTCTCTCCTCCCCCTCTCTCTTCCCCCTCTCCCTCCCCTGTGTTGCTTTCCTGTCTCTTTCCCCTTTCCCTCCCCCTTCCTTGTATCTCTCCCCCCTCTTCTCCCTACTCTGTGTCTCTTCCCCGGTGTCTCTTTCCCCCTCTCCATCCCCTGTATCACCCCCATGTGTCTCTTTCCCCCCTGTCTCCTTTCCCTTGTAATGCGCAGCTTCTCTCTCTCTCCTTTCCTCCTTCAGTGCCCTCTCCCTCCCTCTCCTTCTATCTCTTCTCTGCGAGTCTCGCAATGAGCAGCTTTGCGTGCGCATGTGCAACTCGCAACTTTACGAGCGCTACACACAAACTCGCAGTATGACAACTATATTAGTGATATTGGCATTGAAGGATAATAATGATTGTAAAGCTAATTCAGTCTTTAATATTGTATGCAGACCAATAGGTGGAAAGCAAGACTTTTAAAAGATCTCACATCTGAAATGAGTAAAACATGACTAATAAATTTGTCCACTCAACGGTATTCGCAATGGTCAGTAAAGCTCAATATTTATGGAGCCAGACACCAGCTTTATGAACCAAAGTATCATGAACAGATTAGTTTCAATCATTAATTTACTAGTGTGAGGGTGACATGTTTAAGGTATCAATCTCTTCCCAATATCAATCTTTCTCACCATATATCTGCCTCTTTCTCAACCTACACCTAATTTCCCTTTCTCTCTCAGGATCAGTAGATAAGGTCACAGGGCACAGCAAAGATCCAAAACAGATTGTCTAGAAACATTGCACTATGTGACTAATAAAGCAAAATATCTTATTCAAAATTCAAGTAATTATTAGTCTGAGAAAAGTCGGAAAATAGATTGTTTCAATATAATAAAAAATATTAATAAAAAAAAAATAACGGAGAATAATCCTCAAACCAAATGTATGTAGCATATAAGGTCCTAAAGTACAACAATATATGAACTAATAAAGAGCCACCTCAACGATGTTGAGGTTTTTAAGGCAGAATGAACATACTTGTTAATGCAATTAACTTTTTACATATATCATGTCTAGATGGTAAGCTCAGCTGAACAGGGGCCTCATAATTATTTTGTATATGTCTACAATAACAGGCATTATCACTATTTGCTTTTTCATATGATATGCAACTGCACAACCCTGCAGAAAGTGTTAGCACTTTTCAACAAAAAATAATACAACTTAAAACTAAGTATGTTATTGTGTCAAATAAAAGCTTTGTAATCTAAAATAATGTCCTACCTCTGATTTTTTTGCACCAGAATCACCAGCAAATAGTAGAAAATACCTTTCCTTTGGACTTTAGTCATAATTACGACCTTTTGCAAGTTAAAGTCAGGATGCATAAGCAGTAGCTAAATAAAAAATTAAGATATGGTTGTACCCCCCAACCATCCTGTCTATTATAGGTACTAGTCAAGAGCACTGAAAACAAACGTTAATACTCAGCTTTCATTTTTGGAGAACAGTACACATTATGAATTTCTGAGGAATTTTAACACATTGAAGTGTTTCCTATCAAGTGTTTTCTTTAGCATATCCGCCATATTCTTATCAGAGAACCTATGGATAAGAGTAAGAAGATGAAAGAAACTTCTAGCTACACAAACATTTCCTAAGAACACTGTGGCAGACTAAGATATCAGTGTTCTGCTCTGGGTCAGACAGAAGCACATGGAGAGAGATAGAGAAGAAAGGTGTGGAAGCTCAGCAATTTATATACAACACCTCCAGTCAAATGGAAGAACAGTTTTGTTCAAAAGTTTGCATACCCTGGCAGAATTTGTGAAATTTTGGCATTTATTTTGAAAATATGACTAATCATGCAACAAAAAAAAAAATCTTTAATTGAAGGATCGTGCTTATATGAAGCCATGTATTATCACATAGTTGTTTGGCTCCTTTTTAAATCATAATGATAACAGAAATCACCCAAATGGCCCTGATCAAAAGTTTACATACCCTTGAATGTTTGCCCTTGTTGCAGACACACAAGGTGACACACACAGGTTAAAATGGCAATTAAATGTAAATTTCCTACACTTGTGGTTTTTAAATTGCAATTAGTGTCTGTGTATAAATAGTCAATTAATTTGTTAGCTCTCACGTGGATGCACTGAGCAGGCTAAATACTGACTGTCATGACTGGACTGTTTTGGACTATGGCTTGGGTCTGAACTGGGAATAAGTTATCTTGTTTATGGTTACAGTTATGTATCTTTTATTGCTTATGGTTAAAATATGATTACACTGTTATACTGTATGTATGTTGGTTTATGTATTATGTTTCATGTTATAGGAATTGTTGTAAAGAAACCTATTAGCTAGTCTGCAGGCTATTGCACCAGCCTATTATGTTACAATGTTGTTATCTGGTAATAACTCACGCTGCCCACCTAAATATAATCAACAGGATGAGATTAAGATAAGGTACAGGGTTTTCCCAGTCAGCTTATTATTTAGGGATGGGGCTTACTGATTTGCTAGCCTGTGTGCCAGAAAATTGTATAAAATGTGCCAATTAATAAAGGTATGATAGTGGTATCTGTACTTACATAGACAAGGTTTAAGTGTCATTCTGTGCATTAATCCTAATTATAATGGATTATATGGACTTCCTGATATTCTGGTCTGCTGAAGCAAGCTCCTGGGCGTGGTTCCTGTGTATGGTCCATCTTCTGCTATCAGAGGTGTACAAGGACCACACAATTCTCCTGGATAGGTTTGAACTAGGTTTTTACCAAGTCCAATTGAAGTAGCAGATTGTGACACTGAGCTTTGGGGATTAGAAAAGAATTGTCAAAAGACCTACGTAGCAAGGTAATGGAACTTCATAAAGATGAAAAAACATAAAAAAAGATATTTAAAGCCTTGAAAATGCCAGTCAGTACTGTTCAATCATTTATTAAGAAGAAGAAAATGTGTGGATCTCTTGATACCAAGCCAAGATCAGGTAGACCAAGAAAGATTTCAGCCACAACTGCCAGAAGAATTGTTTGGAATACAAAGATAAACCCAAAGGTAACCTCATGAGAAATACAGGCTGCTCTGGAAAAAGATGGTGTGGTTGTTTCAAGGAGCACAATACGCTGATACTTGAACAAAAATGAGCTGCATGGTCGAGATGCCAGAAAAAAGCCTTTACTGCGCCAATGCCACAAAAAAGCCCAGTTACAATATGCCCGACAACACCTTGACATGCCTTTAAGATTCTGGCACGCTGTAATTTTGAGTGATGAGACCAAAATAGAGCTTTAACCATAAGCGCTATGTTTAGAGAGGGGGCAACAAGGCCTATAGTGAAAAGAATACCATCACCACTGTGAAGCATGGTGGTGGCTCACTGATGTTTTTGGGGTGTGTGAGCTCTAAAGGCTTGGGGAATCTTTTGAAAATTGATGGCATGATGAATGCAGCATGTTATCAGAAAATACTAGTAGACAATTTGCATTCTTCTGCACGAAGGCTGCGCATGGGACACTCTTGGACTTTCCAGCATGACAATGACCCTAAGCACAATGCCAAGTTGACCCTCCAGTGGATACAGCAGAAAAATGTGAAGGTTGTGGAGTGTCTCCTGACTTTAATATCATCAAGCCACTATGGGGAGATCTCAAACATGCGGTTCATGCAAGACGACCAAAGACTTTGCTTGACCTGGAGGCATTATGCCAAGACCAATGAGCAGCTATACCACTCAGTTATCATTCCGATTTAAAAAGGAGCCAAACAACTATGTGATAAGAAATGCCTTCATATGATCACTATCCTTCAATAAAATATTTTTTTTTGCATGATTAGTCATATTTTCAAAATAAATGCCAAAATGTCACAATTTCTGCCAGGGTATGCAAACTTTTTTGCACAATTGTATATGAAGTGTTCCAATGAAAATTATTGAATACATTTTCAATTCACCTATCTTTTTAATTAATTTGACAGAATTCACACATATTTTGTTGGTGATTATGTAAATATTTGGTTCTTGCGTTGGCCATATTACAAGTACATTGCAAACTCAAATGAAATTCAACCATATGATGGTAAACATTCTTGATGAACTTGGTCATTTTTCTCAAGTCTATAAATGTTGTCCAGTATAAATGATAAACAAATAAAAATATGTTGTACACATGGTTGGAGACATTATTAAGAGGATGTGTGGTAATCTGTGATCTACCACTGCACATTGCGCATTTGCACAACTCACTTTTACATGCGATTTACTAAATCTAATGTATAACAATTAGGTCTGTGATACAGTGTGGTAACTCACGGTAATGACCAATGTAGCATTATGGCACCACCAGCTATCCACACCTTTACACATTGCAAATAGAGTAGTGCATGCATGCTTTAGAGGTAAATTACATGTAAAAAAAATGAAGAAATGCTATATACGAAATGGTTCTTAAATTCCTTGCATGCAGCATCAAATACACAATATTGGTTGGCAAAGACACAATAGTTTGCATTACTTCATTAATGACATATAAAAATAAAACGTTCGGTAAAATGATACCATGCCCATGCATTGTCACCAGCACCACATATTAATCACTTTTATTTATAATGTAAGTTCGTCAACCATAGCATGAATTTATTAAAATGAAATATTAATAAACATTCATTTTACCCAGTCTATGTCATATTATATTTAAATAAACATATATTATAAATAAATTATAATTCATAATTGTTTTTAAGATTTAATATTACCATAAATAGGGATTAATTTCTGCTACTTTGAGCGTGAGTTGTGCTGTCGGAATTTGCCAGTTATATTTAAATCAGTTTGTTCCATGTTAGTGGCTGAATATTAATAATATAATTTCATATAATTATAAAATATACACTATAGCAGGGTTGAAACTTGGGATTCTGCATATCTGCATTGTGAGGAGTTAAAAGCAATATGTGCCTTTAGTAAGACTTGGGGTTTCACAGTATGGCACCAGTAGCCCATCCATTAAACTCCCCATTCAAGAATATTTGTGATTAAAGGCTTAAGGCTAGCTTTTAAAGCCCCTTCTGGATCGCTATCTTGTTGTGGTGAAGGGGCTTGCATACTTCAATGAAGCTGTGAGCTATATCATGTATGGTAGCCCAAGATGGGCAGGTCATAGCAGAGAGGTCAGACAAATATCGGTCTACTGGAGGAGGAACAGACTTCAGTATCTTTGCCATAAAAACCCTATGGATTAGCACAACCAGACACAAGATGTGCCTGTCATACTGCGATCCACAGGGTCACAAAGAGTCAGACATGACTGAACGACTAAACAGCTTTTAAAGAGGAAAAAGCCTTTAGTAATTTGCACAATGATCAGAGATGTTGGATAGTAGGTTACCTTGGACTATAGCATCCACATACTGATCCACAATCCTTTAGTAAATTCACCCCAGGCTTGGATTGGACATGTAAATAATGTAATGTGTCCTTCTGACTGAGAGGTTGATCACATGAGGCTCAATAAAATACTTGCAATTAATAGACAACTGATAGGTGATGTATAACCTCAACTTAACACTGAAAAGCACCTGTTAAAAGACTTGTTAGTACAAGAATTTGTAAAGTTTTAAAGCTTTTACATTTATTGCTAATATCAGCTGGTAAGGGTAATAAATTGGTACTGAGAAGTTAAACAAAGTTCTCTGAATTTAAATAGTTTATCTACTAAGGACCGGCTCTATCTATTAATGGAAATACAATTAGATAGGTAACACTGAGCTAGGTAACGTGAGGTACCAGTTAACTGCAGCATTGTCAGTCGTTTAGTATTCAAACATTTAGGGTTATATATTGAAAGGCTCTGTTGTTTGGATCAGTCTCGAAGTCTAGGGCAGGGTAGGGACCTAATTTCTGTTACACCAAATTGTCTTGTCTTATATATATTGTATTATCTTTCTGTTTCTGTATATCTGTGTAAACCCTGTAGAACAGCTTTATGGAAAATGTTGACACTTTATAAATAAATAGTTATAATAAACGATAACTTCAAAATGAACCGGCTAATTGAAAGAGGACATATAATTATTTTGCGCTCCTACTTCTCTACCCTTAACCTTGCTAAACAACACTACTTCTCATCTTTAATATCTAATCTATCCTCCAACCCCAAATGTTTGCTTGCCACATGCAATACTCTTCTATGACACCCCCACCTCACGTCCTGCCCCTTCCTGTCTCACAGACGAAGACTTTGCCACCTACTTCAAAAATAAAATAGAAAACATCCGATTTGAACACTTTTCTCAGCTTGGCATTAACACACCCTCCTTACCAATTCCCATTTCCATCATTGACTCCTTTGACCCTGTAACTAAGGATGAGATCTCTAGTCCACTTTCATCCTCTCACTTTACAACCTCTACAAATTACTCCATTCCATCACAACGTATCCCTCCTCTCTCTACCACACTTATCCCTGACACATATTTTCAACCTTTCCCTTGACACTGGCAAGTTTCCTTCTTCTTTAAAACACGCCATCACTTCACCCACTCTTAAGAAACCCTCATGCGATCCAGATTCTGCATCTAACTATCACCCTATCTCTCTACTTCCCCTGACTTCAAAACTGCTTAAGCAACTCGTTTACAGCTCCCTTACTCACTTTATTTCCTCTAACAACCTCCGTAACCACTTCCGACCTCAACACTCAACAGAAACAGCTCTCAGTAAAGTAAGTAGTGACTTGCTCACCTCCAAGTCAAAGGGTCAATTCTCTATACTAATTCTTCTGGATCTCTCTGCTGCCTTTGACACTGTTGACCACCCACTTCTCATCCAAATACTCTGCTCTCTTGGCATCCGTGGCACAGCTTTTTCAGGGTTCTCATTAAACTTTGAAGACCGAACATTTAGTGTCTCCTTCTTTGGCACCTCTTCTTCTCCGCACCCTCTGAATGTTGGCGTACCCAAGGGTTCAGTCCTCGCCCCACTCCTTTTCTTAATCTTTACTTCTTCCCACGGTATTGTACTAAAATCTTTTGGTTTTCAATACCATCAATGTGCAGATGACACTCAAACTTACCTCTTGGCATTAGATCTATCCCCCTAGCACAAGTGGCCAGCTGCTTCTCTAGTGTATCCTCTTGGATGTCCTCCCGTAAATTAAACATGTAAAAGACTGAGCTCCTAATCTTCTCACCCTCTAGCACACCTTCCACTTCACATATATGTCTCATATCCTGACTCCCAGGTGCATTGTCTTGGGGTTCTGTTGGACCCTACCGTCTCTTTCACTCCTCACATACAATATTTAACCAAATCCTGACTTTTTCACCTAAAAAATATTGCCAAAATACGTCACTATCTCACACAAGACACAACTAAAATTCTAATCCACTTTCTCGTCATATCTCTCCTTGACTACTGCAACTCTCTCCTTGCTGGCCTCCCCATTACCTGTCTCTGTTCACTCCAATCCATAATGAACACATCCACTAGGCTCATCTACCAAACTCAATATTCTGTACCCCCACTCCTCTGTCAGTCAGTCCACTGGCTTTCCATAGCCTCCAGAATAAAATGAAAAATAATTTCCCTAACCTATAATACCCTCAACAATAATGCACCATCCTATATCTCAACTCTCATCTCTAAGTACACACCCAACCGCCGTCTCCGCTCTGCTAAGGAGCATCTTCTTTCATCCTCTCTTAACACCTTCTCTCACTCACATCTTCAGCACTTTTCTTGTGCTGTCTCTATTCTTTGGAACACATTGCCTCACTCCACTAGACTATCCTCCAGCCTCAAATCCTTCAAACACTCACTAAAAACGTGTTTGTTTAAAGAAGCTTATCACCTCCAGCCCATATATACACAATGCATCTGTAATCCTTCTATACCTCTCCCATACCCTTAGAAGTCTGCAAGTTTTCAATCTTATGTGCTTTAGTGAAAGCTCTTTGTACATTTGATTTTAAGCTCAAAGACCGGGTACTCCATTCTTTTTTCTTTCAATTTTTTAATATTGTTTTGACTTGAACTTACCCCTGTATAGCGCTACAAATATGTTGGCTCATTACAAATAAAGTAAATAATAATTGAATTGTTTAATTGTATTTATTACATGTAAATAAAGCAGGGAGGGTGATTTTGCCACACTGTAAGCATTATTAAAAATGATTGCATATGAAAATATCTTAATTTAAAAGGTTTCTGAAGGCAAGATATAGAATGTGAAAATTATCCATTTGAAACCTAATTTATATTGAACTTAAACCACAGATCTCTATTATGTGCATACCTCTTGTGTAACTAATCTCAGCTTTGAGACAAATTCATGATTAAAATTTAACTTTCATTCTGTGTTCATTAAAATGGTATTTAAAAACACACAAATGCTGCTGTCATATCAGGATAACGTTCAATATTTGCAATTTGGATTTGGTAAAGGCATTATCAAATATATGTTAGACACTGATTTCTAAATAAAAGTGACTTAGTGCTTTATGATTGTTAGAATTGATCCTAACTCCAGTTATGACTGCTCTACATAAATATGATTTTATTAAATATATGGTGACATATATTTTTTGTGATTACTTTGTTGATCAGTGTCTATCTCTAACTTTATCCCATATTATTATTATTGCTCCACAATGCTCATATTATATTATGAGCTTATATCCCGATATTAGTGCTGAGTACCGGTAAGTAATAAGTTGTCATTGCCTATATAGGAGTATCATATAAGATATATATAGAGCTTTCTGAGAAAATATCTAATACCAGGTATCTATCTGCTATTGTTAGTTTGGTAAATGCAGCGCTAGCTAGCGTGTATCGTGGCTGAGACGCTTCATGGTGACTTCATCAGCATGTACAATGTGCGCAGCATCTCAAATCTGAGATTAGTTACACAAGATGTGTGCACAAAATAGAGATTTGTGGTTTAAGTTTATTCTTAGTTCTTTACCTCTAGTAGTAACGTTACCTAAAAAAAATCTAAGTGACAGGGCCTAGAGCCACCTTTTCTTTTTTGTATTGGTTGGGCTAATTTATATTGAACCGAATTGCAAAGTATTGTGAAATGAGCACAAAAATAAGTACCGTATATAATCGAGTATAAGCCGACCTGAGTATAAGCCGAGGCACCTATTTTACGACAAAATACTGGGTAAAATGAGTGACTCGAGTATAAGCCGAGGGTGGGAAATGTGCTGCCCCCTGTGTCCCTCTTGTGCCCTCTGTGTTACCCTCTCTCTCCCGTGTCTCTTCTCCCCTCTCCCTCCCCTGTGTCTCTTCCCCCTCTCCCTTCCATGTGTCTCTTACCCCCTCTCCCTTCCCTGTGTCTCTTCCCCCCTCCCCATTCTCAACCTCCCTCCTCAACCCCACTCCTCATCCTCAACCTCCCTCCTCATCATCCCTTCTCATCCTCAACCCCCTCCTCAACCTCCCTCCTCAACCTCAACCCCCCTCCTCATCCTCAACTACCCTCCTCAACCTCCCTCCTCATCCTCAACCTCCCTCCTCATCCTCAGCCCCCCTCCTCATCCTCAACCCCCTCTTCAACCTCCCTCCTCAACCTCAACCCCCCCTCCTCAACCCCCTCCTCAACCTCAACCCCCCATCCTCAACCCCCCTCCTCATCCTCCCTCCTCAACATTAACCCCCCCATCCTTTACCCCCCTCCTCATCCTCCCTCCTCATCCTCCCTCCTCATCCTCAACCTCCCTCCTCAACCACCCTCCTCAACCTCCCTCCTCAACCCCCCTCCTCATCCTCAACCTCCCTCCTCATCCTCAGCCCCCCTCCTCATCCTCAGGCCCCCCGCCTCATCCTTAACCCCCTCCTCATCCTCAACCACCTCCTCAACCTCAACCTCCCTCCTCAACCTCAACCCCCCTCCTCAACCTCCCTCCTCAACCCCCCCATCCTCAACCCCCTCCTCAACACCCCTCCTCATCCTCAACCCCCCCATTCTAAACCCCCCTCCTCATTCTAAACCCCCCTCATACTACCCCTCTAAATACCCCCCCCCCCCCCTCACTTACCTGCTCCGCCCTCCGCTCCTTCCGGGTCTTGACGTGGCACGCATGAGAAGTCACGGCATTAGCATATACCGGGTGCCGGCACCCGGTATATGCTAATGCCGTGAGGTCACATGCGCGCCACGTCAAGGCCCGGAAGGAGCGGAGGCTAAGTGAGGGGGGGGGTGGTATTTAGAGGGGTAGTATGAGGGGGGGTTAGAATGAGGATGAGGAGGGGGAGGGAAAGAGACACAGGGGGGTTAGAGAGACACGGGGGGTAGAGAGACACAGGGGGGTAGAGAGACACAAGGGGGGGTTAGAGAGACACGGAGGGGGGGGAGTGACTCGAGTATAAGCCGAGGGGTCCCTTTTTAGCCTTAAAAAAAGGGCTGAAAAACTCGGCTTATACTCGAGTATATACGGTAGTCAGAATTCAATTACAAATCTGAACATTTTTTCATTCATTCATTCTCTCATATTCACTAAGTATTGCAGGATCTGAGAAGCACATGGGTGTAGGAACTGGACAAACTCCCCCACCCCAGATTTTCTATGTTTGTATGTATGTATATATAAGCTATTTTATGGCGTGTGTATACAATTAGCTGTATCCCCCCAGAATTATTCTGGATCTTACACTCCTGGAGAAGCATTTTGCAGGAGTCTATTTCCTATGGGGACAATTCCCACTGCAACCCTTCTCAGTTCCTAGGAACATTTAATAAAACTACTATATTACTGCATTTGTATATCAAACGTCTATTAATGCTTCCAATCCCATTAATTTGTTATCAGGAAACTTAAAATATTTCTTCAAATAAATAATTGTTACTGGTTAAAACACTTGAACATCTCACTCAAAACTCAGTTTCTCTCTTATCTCTTACTCTGGATGTTCAAAGGGAAGTCATACATTTATAAATAGAACTGAAACTCATCTTTTAACTTCCATCCATCACCACAATTACAGGATTGTATACTTTGTAAGTATCAGTTGCTGATAGCTTTATTACTTCCCAAAAAGGAGATTTTGATATTGAAAAATGCAATTTTCTACAAGTTTATAAGTTGAAATTGAGATCTCTTTAGAGGTTCTGAACATAATCTCCCGGAGAGAGAAATTACAATTAGGAGATTGTTCAATAAATTGTAGTAACATAGGCCCAAATTCAATTGGCCAGTCCCAATTACTTGAACTATACAGACCCCCATGGTATACTATATTCACCACTAAGATATCATGGGGATCTAAACAGAGTGCCATGGTAACCTAATGTAACCCCTATCTACTATGGAGGTCTATCTAAACCCCCACTGTATTCTAATTAACCCCCATCTAGCATGGGTCTCTATACAGCCCTCATGTTAAAATAGGTTACCCCAGAAAGTGCCATGGGTTCCACAAGGATCCCCACGACACTCTAAGTTAAACAGTACACTATTAAAATACCCCCCCAAAAAAAAAAAAAAAATAATAATAATAATAAATCTAAATGACCAAAAAAATTTACAAAAATAAAAATAAAAAAATTAATTACTACAAATAAAAAAATAAGTTTACCAAAAAAGAAAAAAGTTACAATTAAAATAAAAAATAAATAAAAATATATTATATTATATATTATATATATTTTATATTATAATATAAATATATAAAAAAAAAAAGAATTAAGGGCCCTCAGAGAAAAGTGCCAGTGCCCTAAAAAATAAAGCAGCTGATTGGTCGAAAGTATTGAAAATCATTGACATCTATTTTAGCCAATCAGAACGCTCCCACAGCCTATTTAGCTCACATAAAGCGGTGCAACTGACATTTGCGGTGCAGGAGTTCCTCATAGCGCCAGGATTTTTTATTGAGGGTCCTTTCCTGGTCCAGAAGATGAGGACCATTGGCTTCAAGCAAAACTGAAGAGGACCATAACATCAAGTCGGATAGCCCACCTAGTCCAGGGCAGAAGATTAAGGACCAGGGCATCGATGATCATAGCAGGATGAGCATAGGGCCTAGGTAAGTATTATTAATTTATTTTATTGTAGTTTTAATTTTTTTTTATTTTATGACAATTTGTTATTTTAATTGTAAGATTTTTTTTCAAAATCATAAGCCTTTTTTATTTTAATTGTAATATTTTTTTGGCAAAGTAGGTTTTTTATTTTTTGTAACTCATGAGGCTTATTTTTTTATATTTTTTTATGCTTTTTTCATTTTTTGCAAATTAGATTTTATATTTTAATTTCTTTATTTGGGGGGTTAATTTTAATAGTGTAGACGCCTAGTGCACCTAATCTGTTAATTTAGGTAAGGTTAATTTAGTATACTATGGGGGTCTAGATAGACCACCATGTTATCTTAGGGATTAATAGATGTATCAAGTGGGTCAGTATAGACCTCCTCGATATGTTATGGGGTAAAAAATGTAAATGCGCAGGGGTCCGTGTTGAACCCCTGCGGCAGGGTTTAATTTTTTAGATGACACTGGTCCTTTAAGGACCCGTGTGGCAGGGGTTAACTTTGTAGGTGTTGCAGAGGTCCTTGATGGACCCCAGCAGCATCCGGGTTAATTTTAAATGTTCCAAACGTCCCCTAGGAATCCCGCATGCAAACAATGTATATTTGCAACTCTGGCCCTTTAAGGACTCCTGTTGCACAGCATAAACTATTTGGTTGCCATGAGGGTCTCAATCTACTCCCATGGTTATATAGGTTATGTGATGGAGTAGGGCGAGTTTATGAGCAGAGAAGTGGGCGATCAGCAGTGAGCGGGTAGGGGGGACAGCAGTTGCCTTTGCAAATGCTCTGGAGTACTCACAATATTTTTTGAAAAAATCATGGATCTTAGGAGTTGCGACTGCCAAGTGATTTTAAGTGATTTGGAATTAAATAGCTTTTTGGAGCTCGAGCAACTCGTAAAATTCCTCATGTTGCAAAATCAATGGAAAATGTTGCCGTATTTTGCTTCAACAAATTGCCGTAGTCATGGGGGTTAGTTCTCTCTCAATCATGTTGCGAGGGGGAATAAAATAGTTAGGGATATTTAATTTGCTCTTTTTCATTGTGTAGCTTTACGGTATAGGGAATATGGCTCTATGCTTGGTGGGTGGACTAGAATGAATAACAGGCTCAAACTGTAAAGTAAATGCATTTTTAATAACATTTCAGCTAATAAAGTTGTGGGTTATTATCTGTTTATCTAATTATACCACGTTTTAAAATGTCCACTGCATCCTTTTAATATTCCTTACTAACTATTTGTACTTTTGAATAACTATACATGACAATGAGTAAAATGTTTTAGAAACTAAAACAAGTAATTTTATTATTATATGTAGTTATGCTCATGTGGGAATCTCTATTTATTGTTTTGTTTGCTAGTTTTGCTAGTTTAGTATAAAGGAAAAAAAGGTAATACTAAGTTTGACTTCCCAAGAAATCTTGTAAGGAAGTTTAATAGATGTGGCCTGGTCAATTAAATAACTATAAAGAGTGGAAATATTTTTTCGACCATTTGAATTGTATATACAAAATTTTTCAAAAGTGTGTTACTAGCTGACTTATTATCTCTAAAGATATGGGTTAGATTGGAGTAAAGTCTGTGGGAGACCAGCGTTGGACTCCTACTAGTAAATCTACAGCTATAGTTATGTTTTTGCTAATCCAACAAGAGAATTGGGAATTTTTATCTACCACTGTATCTTTGTGGGGTAACCAGAGAGAAGTAAGCCACTACCCTGTCTCTACTAAATATAACCTTTTGTTCAATTGTTTCCAAAAAATGAGAGCGTGACACACTATGAGGGAGTAAATCAAGGTTAATTTTGTAATATCAGCTTAGCCAGAGCACTTGGCTAACTAAAAATGTTGTAGAAGGGTTAATAAGGGATAATATACAAGAATATGTCTATTCAAACAGGATTATAAGTAGGAGCCAACATGGATTTATGAAGGATAGGTCATGTCAAACAAACCTACTTAGGTTCTACTTAGGAACTTGGATAAAGGCAACTCAGTGGATGTAGTCTATTTGGATTCTGCAAAGGCTTTTGAAACAGTGCCACATGGGAGACTGTCGAGCAAACTAAGGGATACAGGAATTGCCATAAATATTTGCTTATGGATTGAGGGATGGCTAAAAAAGAAGAAGCAAAAGGTTGTGGTAAATGGAACATACTTGGATTGGACTAATGTGGTAAGTGGGGTTCCTCAGGGTTCAGTATTAGGTCCCCTCCTTTTTAACATTCTTATTAATGACTTGGGATTGGAGTTTGGTGTCTCCATTTTTGCTGATGACACAAAGTTGTGCAAAGTAATTAAATCAGAAAATTATGTACTTTCCCTCCAAAGGGATTTGCATAAATTAGAGCAATGGACATCTAAGTGGCAGATTAGATTTAATGTGAATAAATGTAAATGTATGCATCTGGGAAGGAAAAATAGCCATGCAAATTATAATTTTAATGGAGCAAATCTAGGGGTATCGGATATTGAAAGGGATTTGGGAGTACTTGTGGACAACCGCCTAGGTAACAGTGTTCAATGCCAAGCAGCATCTGCAAAGGCAAGTAAAATATTAGCATGTATTAAGAAGGGTATAGAAGCAAGGGAAGCAAATATAATTCTCCCACTATACAAATCCCTAGTACGCCCTCATTTGGAATATGGAGTACAATTTTGGGCACCACTACATTAAAAGGACATTATAGATCTGGAAAAAGTACAGAGAAGGGCAACAAAGCTAATAAAGGAAATGGAGGGCAAAGTTATGAAGAAAGACTAACCAAATTAAACGTATTTACTCTAGACAAAAAAGGCGTCTAAGAGGAGATATGATTACCTTATATAAATATATTCTGGGTCACTACAATGCTTTTTCAAGGGAAGTTTTTGCGCCAAGAGGTTTTCAACTGACAAGGGGACATCCTTTGAGATTAGAAGTAAAAGGATTTCGCTTAAAGAAAGAAAAGGGTTCTTCACAGTAAGGGTGGTTAATCTGTGGAATTCTCTACCAAAGGTGACAGTGGATTCGATAGATACATTTAAAAAGGGATTGGATATATTTTTAAATAAAAAGGGCATTAAGGGCTATCCTGGAGAAATAGAGAGGGAGTATTGATCCAGGAATGAATCCAATCGCCAGTATCTGGGGTCAGGAAGGAATTTTATATATTTTTTCCCTGTTGAGACAATTGTCAAAGTTTCACTGTTTTTTGTTTTTGTTTTTTCTGTTTTCCTTCCTCTGGATCAATTAACAATAAATCTGTGTATTGCAGATCAGAGATCTAAAAAGGTTGAACTTGATGGACTAAAGTATTTTTTCAACCTAAATTACTATGTAACTATGTAACTATGTTCCTTAAGAATATGGCTTTCAGTTTCCACCCATTTA
Source organism: Discoglossus pictus (assembly GCA_027410445.1). Lineage (NCBI taxonomy): Eukaryota > Metazoa > Chordata > Amphibia > Anura > Alytidae > Discoglossus > Discoglossus pictus. The sequence continues at coordinate 63,767,864 of CM050165.1, read as the reverse complement.
GGAGGGGGTTTCTTTGACAAACCACTTAGATAATTGTGCCAGTCTCAAAACTTTGCAATCCCTTAACAGATCTGATGTAGGGCTGCATTTTTTAGGGGCTATCATATAGGCTCTATTTATCCTAGGTCCCCTACTATTGAGAATCAAGCTAGACAAAGAGCCTGATTCAATTGCAAGCCTGCATCTCTCGGGATACAGGCCGTATGTCTGTGAGAGTGCTGCAAGCTCCCGTTCGTCTTTGATTCTGGAGCTATTCAATTGAGCAAATTGAGCATGAAAGTTCATAGCTACTGAGCCAATAGTAAATGAACCCGTCATCATGACGGCAACCCAACCTGCGGGAACCCCCACAGGCTTAATAAGGAAACCTTGCTGCGAAGGTCTCTAACAGGAGACCTGCGGCATTAAAAGATTTAAATCCCCCGCCGCGGATTCTTAAAGGTCTTGCAGCACACAAAGAGTTAACACCTGCCGCGGTGGTACTACAAGTACCCTCGCGCCACCAAACATTAACCCCTGCTATGCTGCAGGGGCCCCCCATCGGGACCACTGCACGGTCCCTACACTAAGCCTTGCTGCCGGGGTCCCGATTAGGACCCCCGCAGCATTTAAAATTCAAATTTTCCACCTTGCAGGTACCTAAAGGACCTCAAAAGTCCTTAAAGGACCCGCTATACAATGATAATTAACCCCTGCGACACCTAAAATTAACCCCATCACTTATGGGGCTTTATACAGACCCCATGAGCCTCTAATTAACCCCATCAGTACCATAAGGGTCTATATTGACACTTATGGGATAATAATGAACCCTGACATTAACACCATAAGTGCCATGAGGGTTCTCCAGGACCCTCATGACACTAAATCTAAGCACTATCCTAAATTATACTATCCCCCCAATAAACTAATAAATCTAAATCAACCCCCTCTAAGTATTTAACCCTATTTAACCTTCACTATACATAATTAACCCTATCACTAACCGATTAACCCCATCTAGACCAGTTATCCCTATCTAGTCCTATTTAACCCTAACTGTACCCAATTAACCCTAACTTACCTAATTAACCCTAACTGTACCCAATTAACCCCTATCTTATGATATCCTATCCTATTAACCCCTATCCTATCCTATTAACCCTTATCCTACTAACCTAAAAAACACTCACATTACAGAAAATAAAAAAAACCAGTAAGTACAAAACCAACCTGTAAAAAAGAAAGGGTTAATTAGGGTTAAGTCTACTGACCCTGCAGCAAGGTGTTAATGTGGAGATCCTGCTGCAAGGGGGTTTACTTTAGGAGCGGGGGGGGGGGGGGGTCGTTTAGCGGGGTGTATGTAGGGGCTTTTAAAGCCCTTGCGACTCCTCTCTAGTACTGGTAGGATTTTGGGCTACATTTGCCATTTACGGGTTTGAAAGCAAGTGTGTCCTTGGGGAATTGTAGCAATTGATTAGTGATTTGCAATTTTAACTGCTGCAGACTTGTAAGATCAAAGGCTTAGATGGGGTTTCAGTTATGGTTGCAACAACCGCAAGCATTTCAAGCCCGTAACATGTAAGCCATTTTCGGCTCGCAAAAAAACTCTAATTGAATAGCAAATTAACTTACAGCCTCTCTTACGGGCTCCAGTAACTTATAATTGCTCAATTGAATTGGGCTCAAAGCATGCAATCATTGAATAATAAGAGCCTCATTCAATTCGGGTTTTGCAACTCGATCGCAGACAGCTGAATGTCTGCGATTGAGTTGCAAGCTCCCATTCGGCTCTGATTTCGATGCTATTCAAGTTATCGGGCCCGCAAGTTAGGGCCCGATAGCGAAAATAGGAAACCCTGCTATTGAAAGTAGCATTTGCGAGCTTGGACATGATTGCTGACGCAAGGCCGTAACTCCAATGGAATTTGGGTCCGATCATGACTCGTGGTTCAAACCCGTAGGACTTTTAAATCCAACCTCCATTTTTCAAGTGGTACGGGCTTGAATTATGAGTTACGATCGGACCCACATTCCAGATATAGTGCGATATTCATAAAGCCGTAAATATGATATTATATTACATGCAATTTCCATTATATGTATTAACACATTGATTGCCGGGATCGATATAATTTGGAAAATAAACATTAAATAAAGTATTTTTCTGGGCCGATTTGCGAGCTTGAGAATGTTGTGCTATTAATTCTAAGACCTAACATCACTTTACCTTTTAATACAAGTACGGTAGTGTGTGTATATGTGCATTTACAGTGCTCTGTACATGTCATTAAGCCCTTTGCGAGACCTCCTTAGTACCAGTAACTTGTAGTTTGATTTTTGCCATTTGCGGGCTTGACGGAGTGGTTGAATAGCGATTTGCAATTTTAGCCATGCGAAAGTGAAAGATCAAAGGCTTGGAGGGCATTAACTTAAGATTTTAGAAATCGATATGAATCGTAGCTCGGAGCCCGTAACTCGATTGGAGCCCGCAAGAAGTTGCCAATTGAATAGTAAATGAAGTTGCAGGCTCCATTTACGAGCCCAGCTCTCTCGAAGGGCTCAATTGAATGAGGCTCTAATTGCGTAGAATAGTTAATAAAATATGTATTTATATTTTTACTTACCACATATATTTTTTTCCTCTAAAATAGGAGAGTTCAACCTAAGCATGGTTTCAAAAATGTTAAGAATCCAAAATCAATATATACATGCATTAAAGTTATTTAGTCCTGTAACACAGCTGCTACGGGGAATTTTAGACTTTGTATTTGACATCCAAACCATGATCCATAGACCATATTATAATATATAGGCATTAAAAAAGAAATTCATCTGATAACTGTCATAATTCATATGCAAAAATGCTAAATAATGTATATATTTCATACTGAGCATTTGATAGGTAAGCCAAGCCCCATATTTACACAAATATCACATTTTTGTAATTTTTTCGCCCACTATGCATATTTTTTTGTTATATAATTGTATATATGTTATATGACTACAAGCAAAAATGACGGGGCAATAGAATTTGAATCCATGGCAATGCTGTTAGCCACACAATGTAAAACTTTTTCTACTCTGAGGACCTTCGGCGCACATTGCAAGCCTCTCCTCTCCTGTACTTTTGCTCCTCTGAGCACCTTCAGCGCTCATCACAAAGACAGATATATATTTATCTATATTTTGTTAACTAATAATGAATTGATTAGTTACTTAATAAATTTATATACTTAACCTATCTGTAATTAATATATCCAGCAATCAATAGCCTGAAGAGCTAACAATCTGTTTTTATTTTCAGTTTGTATAGTTAGAGTGTCGCTGCCCTGAGGAGAAAGTGTAATGAATGTCCAAACTGTGCATTAGAAATAGGCTGCGTGCGCGAGGCAAACCGTTGGTTTAGTTGTGTAAAGCGCCATTGTAGATGTTATTAGTTTCAAGTTAGGATTGTAAAGTGGTGTCGTATGTCTATCTGTTACGCGGCTCGCAAGTATTTTCCGTCATTTGTAATAGTGTATTTTGTATCTCGTAAGTTCCTGTGTGAAAATGTTCCCCGTTTGTGTGTGTGTTGTGCTGTCTGGGGTTGTGTAGCCTTGTTTAAAAAATTTTGGGCGCCCATTTTTTTTTCTCGCTTAGTCGATTTTCGAGTGGTGAAACTCGACCAAATCGACATAAATTCGCATTCCACCTCAGTTCCGGACGTCCGGGCTGTTCCCACGTGCTGTGTGTGATAGTTTCGTTGTATTTTTTTTTTTTTTTTTTCTAAGTCCCGCGTATGGTAATTTATTTATTTTTCTAAGGCCTGAGTTGGTCAACTGCTTGCAGGCCGGCTATCCCGCGTTTACTAAGTGTTTGGTGGCTAAGTCCCATGTGTTTCATTGCCTTCACTGCCTTCACTTCGGGGCTCATCGCCTTTGTGCTCTGAGTTAACGACTCGCCTCGCTTTGCGAGGCTCGCAAGAGATGAACACAAAACGTCACAACGTCTCGTAGTTTGACAACTATTATATGTGACTAGCGACTTACCCGTCAAAAAATTACGGTCAATAAAAGAAAGTCTTGAAATGCTGTTTGTCACACAATGTGAGTGTACTGTGTGCCTCAACTATATAGACCCCTCTAACACACTAATGTACGCATGTAATAACACTATAAGTGCCATGAGGGTTATCCAGGACCTTCATGACCCAAAGTGTAAGCCCTACACATTTTAACCCGATCACTTATGGGGGTCTATCCAGACCCTCATAAGCCTCTATTTAACCCCATCAGACCCATAAGGGTATATTATGACAATTATGGGCCTGTTACAACCCAGCATTAACCACATAAGTGCCATGACGGTCCTCAAGGACCATCATGACACTAAGTATAAACACTACACTGCACTATACCCCCCCAATAAAGCATTACATATCAACTAAACACCCTCTACACTAACCTATTAACACCTACACTACCTACCTACCTACCCCTTAATAACCCCCTCCCCACCACTGTAATTACAGGAATCAAAAAAACTAAAGTCATCAAAAATCAAAAATCTACATTACATTAAATAAAAAGTCACAAAAAATAAAAAAGGAACATTACAGAAAATAAAAAAATACATTACAACCCCCCCACTACATAAAAAAAAAATTACACACCTGAAAAGAAAATACATATAATACATACAATACAATTAAATACAATACAATACAATACAATTAAATACAATACACCCCTATCTAATATACATCCCCCTATCTAATATACATTCCCCTATCTAATATACAATAGTATCTATCTAATATACATCCCCCTATCTATCTAATATACAGTAAATACTATCTATGTACTATACATCCCCCAATCTATCTAATATACAGTACATGCTATCCCTATATAGCAACCCTAATTCTAAGCTACAATAAAATAATTAAGACCACTTACCTTTGAGATGTTTCTTCAGATCACCAACATAGGGTAAAAAAAATTAAAAAATTAATACAACACGTTTACATAAAATAAATAAACATTCTAAATATTCTAATTATTCTACTCACCTTTCCAGCATGTCACGTCCTCCATCTTTGCTTCTCCGGCGCGGTCTCAGTTAAAAATAAACATTACATTAGCACACATACATAAACATAAAACCAAGTAAAATAAACACAATCTACATTATACTTACCTCCCCACGATGTCTACGGCCTCCTGGTGTTCTGCCCCGGAAGCATCCGCGCGCTTTAAAAACAAAAAAAAAAAAAAACAACACACATCCACCCTGGCGGATGTCCCCGATGCTAATGAGCTTCCTACAGAGTGTTCCAGAATAAAATTGGCAATGGCGGCTTCTGATTGGCTGAAAACGTTGTCTATCAAATTCAGCCAATGAGAAGACGCCAATTGTGAACCAATGAGAAAGGGATACACCCCAAAATCCCACGCTGATTGGATAACGCACCTGTCAATCTTTATTTGAACCAATCCGAAGCCTTTATTGCCATCAGCGAATCACAATGGGATACACCCCCACATACTGATTGGTGAAGACATCTGCTCCTTCCCATTGGCTGTAATACTGATTGACATTGACAATAGCCAATGAGAAGGCGCAAATGCCTTCACCAATCAGTACGTGGGGGTGTATTCCATTGTGATTGGCTATTGTCAGTGCAACCAATCAGAATGCGCAGATGCCTCCAGCCAATCACCCTGTGGGGGTGTATTCCATTGTGATTGGCTGTAGGCATCTGTGCCTTGTGATTGGTTTAAATAAAGATTGACAGGTGCATTATCCAATCAGAGTGGGATTTTAGGGTGTATCCCTTTCTAATTGGCTCACACATTGGTGCCTCCTGATTGGGTGAATTTGATAGACAGCGTTTTCAACCAATCAGAAAGCGCCATTGCCTATTTTTTTTCTGGAAAAGTCTCCGGGAGCCTCATTAGCGTCGGGGATGTCCATGAGTGCGGATGTGAGTATTTTTTTTTTTTTTTTACAGGGCGGGACAAAGGGGGGAAGAGGAGGCCGGAGACATCGCGGAGAGGTAAGTACAATGTAGATTATGTTTATTATATTTTGTTTTTATGTTTATGTATGTGTATTAATGTTATGTTTTTTTAACAGGTGCCGCGCCAGAGAAGAAGAAAAGAAGATGGACGGGACATGCCGGAAAGGTGAGTAGAATATTTAGAATGTTTAGAATGTTTGTTTATTTACTGTAAACCTGTTGCACTCATTTTTTTATTTTTTGCCCCCTAGGTGGCTGATCTGAATGGACATCTGCAAAGGTAAGTGGTCTTAATTATTTTATTTTATCTTAGAATTAGATTATTTTATATATAGCATTTATTGTATGTTAGCTAGGGGTATGTGTTTTATATAGATAGCATAGCATGTATTGTATATTAGATTGTGGTATTTATTTAGATAGATTGGGGAAGTATATTAGATAGATAGGATGTATATTAGATTATGGTATTTATTTAGATAGATTGGGGGATGTATGTATTGCATTATATTAGTTAGGGGTGTATTGTATTGTATTGTATTATATGTATTGTATGTATTATATGTATTTCCTTTTCAGGTGTGTATTTTTTTTTTTCTGTAGTGAGGAGGGGGGGTTGTAATGTGTTTTTTTATTTTCTTTAATGTAGATTTTTTTTTGTGACTTAGGTTTTTTATTTTATGTAAAGTAGACTTTAGGCTTTTTTATTTTCTGTAATTAGAGTGGTGGGGGGGTTATAAGGGGGTAGGTAGGAAGTGTAGGTAGGTAGTATAGGTGTTAATAGGTTAGTGTAGAGGCTGTTTAGTTGATATTTAATGTTTTATTGGGGGGGGTATAGTGCAGTGTAGTGTTTATACTTAGTGTCATGCTGGTCCTTGAGGACCGTCATGGCACTTATGTGGATAATGTTGGGTTGTAACAGGCCCATAATTGTCTTAATATACCCTTATGGGACTGATGGGGTTAAATAGAGGCTTATGAGGGTCTGTATGGAGCCCCATGAGTGACAGGATTAATTAGCGGTTTATGGGGGCCTGTATTGACCCCCATGAGTGAGGGGGTTAATTAAGGGCTTATGGGGGGCTGTATTGACCCTCCTGAGTGATGGGGTTAATTAAGGGTTTATGGGGGTCTGTATTGACCCCCATGAGTGAGGGGGTTAATGAAGGGCTTATGGGGGTCTATATTGACCACCATGAGTGAAAGGGTTAATTAGGGGTTTATGGGGGTCTGTATTGACCCCCATGAGTGACAGGGTTAATTAAGGGCTTATGGGGGTCTGTATTGACCCCCATGAGTGACAGGGCTAATGAAGGGCTTATGGGGGCCTATATTGACCCCCATTAATGACATGGTTTATTAGGGGTTTATGGGGGTCTGTATTGACCCCCATGAGTGACTGGGTTAATGAAGGGCTTATGGGGGTCTGTATTGACCCTCATGAGTGACAGGGTTAATGAAGGGCTTATGGGGGTCTATATTGACCCCCATGAGTGAAGAGGTTAATGAAGTGCCTGTGGGGGTCTGTATTGACCCCCATGAGTGACACAGTTAATGAAGGGCTTATGGGGGTCTGTATTGACCCCCATGAGTGAGGGGGTTAATTAAGGGCTTATGGGAGGCTGTATTGACCCTCCTGAGTGATGGGGTTAATTAAGGGTTTATGGTGGTCTGTATTGACCCCCATGAGTGACAGGGTTAATGAAGGGCTTATGGGGTCTATATTGACCCCCATGAGTGACAGGGTTAATTAGGGGTTTATGGGGGTCTGTATTGACCCCCATGAGTGACCGGATTAATGAAGGGCTTATGGGGGTCTGTATTGACCCCCATGAGTGGCAGGGTTAATGAAGGGCTTATGGGGGTCTATATTGACCCCCATGAATGACAGGGTTAGTTAGGGTTTTATGGGGGTCTGTATTGACCCCCATGAGAGACAGGGTTAATGAAGGGCTTATGGGGGCCTATATTGACCCCCATGAGTGAGGGTGTTAATGAAGTGCTTATGGGGGTCTGTATTGACCCCTATGAGTGACACAGTTAATGAAGGGCTTATGGGGATCTGTATTGACCCCAATGAGTGACGGGGTTAATGAAGGGCTTATGGGGGTCTATATTGACCCCCATGAATGACAGGGTTAATTAGGGGTTTATGGGGGTCTGTATTGACCCCTATGAGTGAGGGGGTTAATTAAGTGCTTATGGGGGTCTGTATTGACCCCCATGAGTGACAGGGTTAATGAAGGGCTTATGGGGTTCTATATTTACCCCCATGAGTGACAGGGTTAATGAAGTGCTTATGGGGGCCTGTATTGATTCCCATGAGTGAACGGGTAAATGAAGGGCTTATGGGGGTCTATATTGACCCCCATGAGTGACAGGGTTAATTAGGGGTTTATGGGGGTCTGTATTGACCCCCATGAGTGAGGGGGTTAATTAAGTGCTTATGGGGTCTGTATTGACCCCCATGAGTGACAGGGTTAATGAAGGGCTTATGGGGGTCTATATTTACCCCCATGAGTGACAGGGTTAATGAAGTGCTTATGGGGGCCTGTATTGACCCCCATGAGTGACAGGGTTAATGAAGTGCCTATGGGGGCCTGTATTGACCCCCATGAGTGACAGGGTGATAGTGTATATTTGTTTTCTTTTATATCGGGTCCTTTAAGGACATTTACGGTCCTTTAAGGACCCGTAACGCGGGAATTTTGCATTTTCATTGCAGCGGGGGTCCCCGATCGTGTGCGATCGGGATCCCCACTGCGATGGTTAATGTGGGGGTTAATGCAAGTCTCTGAGCTTATCTCGGTTCCCGTGGGGTTAATGCAGGTTTCCGAGCTTATCTCGGTTCTCTTCTTGGGTAAGTTGTACGTGGCTGGGCTTTGAGCCTCGGTTTCGTTTTTTTTTCGTGGCCATTTTTTCTCTCGCTTAGGGGATTTTCGTGTGTCTGAACTCGGGAATTTGGACTTAAATGGAGGAGTAACTTCACTTTCAGAGGTCCTTCAGAGGTGCTTGCGGTTCGGCCGTTATGGTCGTATTTTTCGTGCGTGTGGGTGTTTGTTATGTTAACGTTGATTCCAAAGTCGTTTTTTTTCTAAGTCGTGCATGTGTTTTTAACCACGTGTGAGGCGCCTTTGAGCCTCCACCTCCGCAAATGCGGACCCTCGCTTTGCGAGGGTCCACATTTGCGGACAAACACAGCCGACGTTGGAGCCTCGCTTTGCCAGCTCACAAACAGCGTGACGGCGATTCGTAGTTGGACTATTATAATATGTGATATGAACTAAGGATTGCAAGTACTTTGAAGCAGATCACTGAATGTTCTTTCCTATTGTATGTTTGCCTTCACAGCCCTTGCAAAAGCCTAGTGATTAATACCTATATATTAAATGGTCAATGGATTGTGGTTTTAATTACAAATAGGATTCACAGTATGATAAATGGCCTCTATTTTCCTAAAGCTACTGTTAAATGATATTACCTTCAAATATTACTTTTACATTGTATATTCTTTTAAGGATTCTTATAAGGATTAAAGGAAACATATAAAATTGTGTTATACCCAGGCAATGTGATGTTGTTGTTATTCAGTCCTTCAGTCGTGTCCTACTCTCGGTGACCATATGGACACAGCACTCCAGGCATACCTGTCTGTGATTCTGATGGTGCTTATCCATATGGTTTTCTTGGCAAAGATACTGGAGTGGGTTGCCAATTCCTTCTCCAGTGGACAGCGATTTGTATGACCTCTCCATCATGACCATCCCATCTTGGGTGACCCTACATGGTATAGCTCACAGCTTCATTGAGGTACACAAACCTCTTCACCACGACAAGGTAGCGATCCAGAAGGGGAAGACAATGTTACATAGCTACATAGTATTTAAGGTTGAAAAAAAACTTTCAGTCCATCAAGTTCAACCTTTTAAGATCTCCTCTGATCTGCAATATGCGAATTAACTATTAATTAATTAGCTCAATTCCCACCTGATCCCAGACACCGGCAACCGGACTTCTCCCTGGATCAATACTGACTCTCTAATTATCCATGATAACCCTGAATTCCCTTTTTGATTAGAAATAAATCCAGTCCCCTTTTAAAGTTATCTATCGAAACCGCTGTCACCACCTCCTCTGGTAGAGAATTCCACAGATTAACCACCCTTACTGTGAAGAACCCTTTTCTTTCTTTAAGGTGGAATCTTTTTACTTCTAACCTCAAGGGATGTCCTCTTGTCAGTTGAAAACCTCTTGGCACAAAAAGCTCCCTTGACAAATCTTTATACTGACCCTGGATGTATTTATATAAGGTAATCATATCTCCTCTTAGACACATTTTTTCTTGAAAAAATAAGTTTAATTTGGTTAGTCTTTCTTTATAACTTAGCCCCTCCATTCCCCTTATTAGTTTTGTTGCCCTTCTCTGTAACTTTTCCAGCTCTAAAAATGTCCTTTTTATGAAGTGGTGCCCAAAATTGTACTCCATATTCCAAATGAGGGCATACTAGGGATTTGTATAGTGGCAGAATTATATTTGCTTCCCTTGCTTCTATACCCTTCCTAATACATGCTAATATTTTATTTGCCTTTGCAGCTGCTGCTTGGCTTTGAGCGCTGTTACCTAGGTGGTTGTCCACTAGTACTCCCAAATCCCTTTCAATATCTGATACCCCTAGATTTGCTCCATTAAGATTCTAAATTGCATGGTTATTTTTCCTTCCCAATGTGATGAACATATAAATATAGACATGGGCTTCCTAACTAGAGTGGTGGAATTCAATGCAAATATTTAGCCTCTTCCCCAAAAAAGATAGAATTGCAGTAAAAACTGCACCTAATGCAATCTAATTATGATCACAATCCAGGTGTCACTATAGAGAGTTTTATGAAGAAAAGGCTTGAAAACAAATATATGCTTTCTCACTCATTTTGCCCAGTAGAGTTGATCAAAGCTGGCAGCTGTCCAGAAGCTTATGATCTAAAGCCACATGACCCACAGACAGTATTAACATCACAGGCAAAGAGGAGGTGGAGGGGAGGGCTGTAAGCTGTCTAAGATTTTGTAAATATTATCTGTTGAATGGGTGCTTAATGTTGATCACAGTCACTTAATTTCCGAGTTTGGAAATTATGGGTGCGGCTTATATTCGCGACCGTAAAAAAATTAGGGCCATTTAATTCAGCACAATTTGGACCACATCCCAGTAAAGATCTAAAATCATGTTGAAATACTTTTTACATTTTTAAATACATGCATTTTTCACTTTGAAATCAATAAATTCTGTGTTTACATGCGTCACGGACAGCCCCCTTTCAGAACCACAGCTCTGTGTAGTAAGCAAAATTAATTGGTTATTGCATTCCTGAGTTCAGGGAAAAACTATTATCAGTCCTCATCGTTCATCTCAGCTGTCTGTTATTAATCATGCACCAGTCAGTAGGCAGGCTGCACTGTGTTTGTTAACAAACTTAAGAATTTATATTTTTATTGTTATTAGTGTAATTAAAAAAATAGATACTTTTAACATGCAATATTGTGCTCTTTAACACCATGAAGAGCACTTACAGTGAGGTAAATGGCCCTTTAATGTTTAATGAACCTCTCTCTTTTAAAACAGATTCCTCTTCCTAAACAACAAAGCATCATACCGGCAGCTTGGGTGCATAGTTTGCCTATTTCTAAAAACATATGTGAAATTGCCTACCCTGTAATCTCAAAACACAAACTTTTGTTCTTGTATTCTGCTTAAAAAATCTCAGGTCCTTTGCTGTTGATTGGTCGCGTGCAGTGGCTTATGTGTCTGTGAATTTCTTAGGGTTTAGTGTTAGGGTGAGGGGTGTTAGGGTGAGGGTTGTTAGGGTTAGGTGTGTTAGGGTGAGAGGTGTTAGGGTGAAGGGTGTCATGGTGAGGGGTGTTAGGGTGAGGGTTGTTAGGGTGAGGGGTGTTAGGGTGAGGTGTTAGGGTAAGAGGTGTTAGGATGAGGGGTGTTAGGGTGAGGGTTGTTAGGGTGAAGGGTGTCAGGGTGAGGGGTGAAGGGTGTCAGGGTGAGGGGTGTTAGGGTGAGGGTTGTTAGGGTTAGGTGTTAGGGTTAGGTGTTAGGGTAAGAGGTGTTAGGATGAGGGGTGTTAAGGATGTTAGAATTAGGGTTCAGGTACTGGCAGATTATGAGCTTTACACTGAGAAGAAATTCACGGACACCTCGGCCGCGTCACCTAGTGGCCGGTGGCCGCCACTGCGCATGGCCAGCCAACAGGAAACATCCCTATGTTATAAAGGTTGTCTGTTACATGTTTCAGTTACATTCATAGATCAGGAGACTACTAGCTGCTTCATTATTGGAAATGTCAGGATGAACAGAGAAAGAGGACTCCACACTTCTCAAGATATCTGAATTACAGTAAGAATAGTGCACTAAAATACTTTTGGCAATTTAAATCAATTGTTTCTGTGTTATTGTTAGAAAAAACAGCACTGCAGTTGTGGATAATAACATAACATGCATAGGAACATATTCTCAAGGACTATTATACTTTGCTACTAATTAAAATTAATTAAAGGACCACTACAGTCCTATATTTAACATCTACTCTATTTAAGAATGCCTCTTGAAGATATTTTTAGAATGTAAAAATAAATAATACAGCCTATCATTTATTACTTTTTACGGGCTGGTGTCTATGGCCCGTAACTCACGGCATTGTCTAATTTAATAGCTCTGTAACTCAGTCGAATTTCAAGCCCGTAGGCTTTGCGGGCTTGCCGATGCCGCTACGGGCTTCAAATTTAATGTGGCTGTTAGTGATATAAAATATTATATAGACAAAAAATAACCACAGTGGTCCTTTAATTTGTTGTCTGATTTCCTGCATACCCACTGCAACATGCTCATTATGTAATGAGATGTTATGTATCTTAAAGGACCACTGCGGTTTAGGAAAAACTTCATACATTTGTGAAGTATGTAAATCAATACCAGCATTGGCAGTAATGTAAGCCATGAGCATAAAGCATTTTAGAGAAAGACTTTATTAGATTCTGTTTGTACCTGAGTGAGTGAATGTTTATTTCAGCCACACTTCCTGCTGGCTTGATGCCCGAGTGAGGGCATTCTGCTAATTTATCATTTCAGGAGCGGAGCATGGGGGGAAAGGGAGGGGGGTTTTGCTGACTCATTAATTGAATCAGGTAAGCTATAAGCATTTGGCATCTCCCCTCCTCCCTTACACATACTCAGTACAATGCAGCAGCAAATAGCATGGCATGTCCTGCCTGGCCTGCTCCGCACATGCTCCATAATGCCCTGAAATGAAGTATTACTGTGCTAAAAAATGATTTTATGACCATGTTTTTTATTTTGTTGCCTGCTTCACACATCATGTGAACTTTTTCCTAGTCTACAGTAATCATCAAATACAAGATTAAAACTAACAGATATATACAGATTTTATATTTACTAGACATTTGGGCTGAAATTCATAATCTTGACCCATTTCTGAGGTCACTAGGTGGTGCGGCCCAGATTTTAGTCAGGTTAGTGTAGAGCTTATCATCTGCCACTACTCTAACCCTAACCTAACCCTAAATCTAATCCTAATGCTAGGAAATTGAGTAAACTTTTAAAGAACATACCTTCCTGAGAAATAAACAGAAGTGGCTGAATAAAAATGAAAAGCTGCAATAAAAAAATGTTTCATATAAATAGTTAAAAATAAAATACCATATATATAAAAAAAAAGAAGTCCCCTGTGGACCTTCTGTTAGGTCACAGCTGCACAGGATGGCATGTCTCATGAGAGGGAACAGGAAAAAAACAGAAAAAATTCCACTAACTGAAAATGTGTGGGGGCATCTTAGAGGTAAGTGAAGTTGAAATGTTATATTGTAATTACATTGGGGAGGATAAAATGAATTAAATCTTCTTGTTAAAACGTTAATTAAAAACAAATACTTTGTTTTGTGTCGGTCACGGCTCTCTGTGACCTCATGGACCATAACACACTAGGATATCTTTATGTCCATGGTCATGCTGATCCAATTGGTATTGATTGCAGACATATTGGATTGGGTTACAAGTTATTTCTCCAGTGAGCCACAGCATACAGCTCCTGGTATTCCTAGGTGGTCTCCCATCCAAGTATTGACCAGGCCCAACCCTGCATGGCTTCAGGGTGGTGTGACCTCTTGGTTCCCTGACTGGAATCAAACCCAGGTCCTATTGGTGAAAGCACCAAATCCTAACCACTAGACTACCATGGAACCCTAAAACAAATGCTTTAAACCTCTCTTGGTATGCTCTTTCATATATTTAAAAGAAACTTAGGTTTAGGTGTAATTGTTCCTTTAAAAAAAAGCACCAGAACAGCTTTGAATTATTAAAAAATAATTTATGGCTTAAAAAAAAGGGGGTTCATTGGAGGAATATGAATAAAGAAATGATTTTCAGCAAATTGTGCAACTGAGAGACCTACTGACCAGTGGTTATACTTCCCAGTGATTAAGGAAAACAAAGACCTCCCACTGCATACCAAGCACTATCTGGACATAGGTGGGAGAGGAAAAGCAAACAGTGCTGATAAAAGAACACTTGTTCATTTCAACCTAGAGACATCTACAGAAGAAGAGGCGTCCCAGGGCAGCCTGAGGATCTGTGATTACATCTTCATTAACAGGTATTATTCAAATTGTTACTCAGGAGGGAACTTGCGTACATTAAGCATATTTATTTTAATACAACATTTTAACTTTTTAACACTATAGAAAATCTTAGAAGTTTGTGCTTTCAATTTTTTAATTATGGTGGCTCTTTTATTGAATATGTCTGTCCATGTATATTATTTTCCACATTTGTGAGACAGTTTTGTTCATGTTAATGTGTGATGTTATAATCGTTATCCTGGACTTTTAGTGTTGTTTCAAGATAAATACAGTGAGGTATAATTATATATTGTTGTAATGAGATCATGCAAGTAGACAAATGAAACCTTATTGTTTTGCATTGGGTCAGAATGATAACCCACAATACAGGTAGTGCTGATGTTGGTTATATGTCTAATTGTACAGGACAGATATACTTTTTGTAATGAGATATTGTTTGATTTAATAACTGGGTATTTTAGACCAGTGTAGCATTGCACAAGAATGTGATCCTAAGTAGGCTCTGCATCAACTGGATGTGTTGAGCTTGAAGGTTGGGTATTTTAAGCATAAACTATCTATAAAAGACTCCTCTCTCTCTAATTGTCTTTATCTATGGTCATTAAATGATAAAGAAGAGTCCGTGATTTATTATATTAAAATAATAACATTTTAAGAAGTAAAAGCATCTAAGTGAGTATTATTACTTATAATATTGATATTGTATTACCCCCTATATGAGAGTTCATTTGTGATCCTAGATAAAGACAATAGAGAGGGAGCTAATTTTCTTCTCTTTGAAAACAACACACTGCAGTTAAATTAAAATATTTATACAAATAAAAGAGAAAAAAAACTTAAAATAAATAAAAATATATAAATATATATATATATATATATATATATATATATATATATATATATATATTCATGTGCATGTTCTTTCCATTTTTGCAATAACTTGGGTTATTATTATTATTATATTATTATAGTTTATTTATAACGCGCCCACATATTCCGTAGCGCTGTGCATAAATTAGGTTCAGACAATGATAAATACAGATTAACATTTAGCAAAGGAAGGAGGGCCATATCTTTGAGCTAGGAATCCAATGTCCATGGTGAGGGTTAAAGGGGTAACTCCGAACTGTGCAGGTAGCAACACTCTAATATGTTTTTGGCCATTACACAAAGTGGATAATATGATAATGAACTGTAATGATGGAGTTTGTTCATTGACATGAGACAAATGTCACAGTGTACCTGATTGTTGCACATGCTAGTAAGTGTACAGGCATGTTGCACATGTTCATTATTGCATGAATGGGTGAGCTGCAGACATGCTGGTAAATAAGATCCCTGAATAGCAGTAGGGCCATGTGGCAAAGTACAGACAGTGTAGGTAATAAGAGCAGAACTGTAAGCAAAAAGTGCACAAAAAAAAAGTGCAACAGCATTCCAATGGATAAGGTGGGAAAAAACACAGCCAAAAAAATTCAAGCCATTTTTTGGTGGATAGAATGAACAGACAAGGTGATCCATCATATCTATGTCTCTATGTAACACAATGCTATGGCTAGCCACTTGCTGCATCTATATTTTTATATCCTACAATCCCTAAGTATTTTGTATAACACCAATGCAATGGTGAAGCTTTTAATATCTCTTTCACAACATTGTGATTGTCATATTCCTTTTCTTTCCGACCCCACTGTATGTATTGTGAGGCATATTGTGTGTCTGTGTAGGACAAGACAAGCAGCCAATTAAAAAAGGAATGGGCTGTATGAAAAGATCCGGGGAAAAACTCATGGACAAAATGTGTCTACAAATTCCTCTGGATCAATTAACAATGAATCTGCATATTGCAGATCAGAGGAGATCTAAAAAGGTTGAATTTGATGGACTAAAAGTCTTTTTTCAACCTATGTATGTAATAAATGTAGCAAAGTGATGAGCGTTGGAAAACTTCTTATTTTCTATGCTATACTTCGGAATATATAGTAAGATCTAGTAAGATTTGGTATTTTCAATATTTATTCAGCACTCCGCCGTTTAGTATATGTGGTCCAAAGAGAGCATTACAAATATAAAGGGAGTCTGACAGCTTAAAAATATGTTGGATCTGACTGGCTTTGTGTCTAAAACAAACCATTGCACAATTAAATAAAATATATGTTTGAAAACTTTGTGTCTGACTAAGAGCATAATTCGGTTCCCTGGTAATGCAGTGGTTAGGACTGGGTGCTTTCACTGCTGTGACCTGGGTACAATTCCAGCCAGGGAACCAAGAAGTCACACCAACCTGAAGCCATGCAGGGTTGGGCATGGTCATTACTTGGATGGGAGACCACCTAAGAATACCAGAAACTGTATGCTGTGGCCCACTGGAAAATAAACTTGAAACCCACTCCAGTATCCCTGCCATAAAAACCAAGAGGATTAGCATGACCATGGACTTAAGATGTGCCTGGTGTGTTACGGTCCATGAGGTCATGGAGAGTCAGACATGATTGAATGACAACAACAACAAGAGCATAATACCCTAGGAAAAAGTCACACAGCTAGTTTTTAGCTAGAAAAAAATAATTGTGATGCCTCTGCAGGATCCTGGTAAAATGTGTGTGTGTGAGAGGGGCATTTACTTTTCTGGAGAGCTGTGGTTCTATCATTTGATGTAACCAGGCACAGTGAGGGGGAAAAGGTGTGGTGTCAATTTCAATCTTGTTCAGTTATCAAACAAAGGCCCTGGGGTTATGCCTGTTCACACCTCCTCCACACCTACCTCCATTGATAACTACACATACACACATCATTAGTAGTGTCGGATCCTAGTATGTGTGAATGCTGTTGAAACCACATACTGTGTGATTATACAGTGAGGCTGATCTTGGAATCACACTGGACATTGTAATATCCTGTGACTGCACAATTCTGTAGCATAATATTTTGTTCTCGTCTTAAAGGGGCATTCAAGGCATTTGTGTTCTTTGTTTCATCTGAAACGGGGCATATGATAACGTAGCACTGTGTTTTTTCTTTTGTTACATGGTCCCCTGAAAGCAGCAAAAGGCTGATTCAAATGTTTAACTGATCTGGGGGCTTGCCAGTGTCAGTCAATGACCAGTAATAAAAATGTACGAGGCATACTTGACTGCAAAATATATCTACAGCTGAATGTACGCTCTGTACATTTGTTAGTTTCAACAAAATGTAAACAGGTCTTAGTATTTTTTCATGCTAAACACACCTTTGATATTGTTTAAAACTCTTTTACATGCATAAAATAATAATTGTGTCCCAGCTGGATTATGAATGCATCTGTAATTCGCTAACCTTGAAGTTAGCAAAATTTCCTATGTTTTTTGGTATTTGCATTGGATTGTGTACGCCCCTGAAAAACCCCACCTGAATTAGCATAACATTCAAATTCAGAATCAGGCTAATACATTGTATCATTCTTCACCTCAGTGGCTTCTGGCATGTGCTCAGTACAAGAACTGCAACAGTTACTTCCTGTGCTCTGTACCAGAAAGGTCAAAATATGTATCTTGCTGTATTTCCTATGGGTACACTGCTGTATTTCCTGTGTGTACCCGGCTTATGTAAGCGTTCCGTGGGTGTGAACAGCTGGATTTGACTTTTGTGCAAATAACTTTGTAAGTAAACTGAACTTTTCTATATAACACATTTTCATGCACTACTAATTCTCCTCTATGCAGTCATAATCCAGCTCACTTACACATCGCTTTAAGCTTTTTTAGCTATTGTAATTAGTGTTATATTTTGTCTTTTGATACAACCATTATTTTTTATTTGCAATGGCTAGCAATGACAAACTATATAATGTGTTTATATTGCTGTTATTAATAAATCTAATGTGAAGTCATTATTTTCTAATTCCTTGCACGCTGTTATGGATAATTTATAATAATGTACCAAAAGGGGGTTACACAACTATTTGACTTAATTTTAAAGTTATATTATAGGGGGATTCAATTAATTGTGTAACAGAAGGGGCGTGATACAACTATTTGACTTAATTTTACAATCATATTATAGAGGGAATCAACTCATAGTCTTCCCACTTCATATAAGATTTTGTTTATATGCAAAGTGCTAACAAATTCTCTACTTTTATAGCATTTTTGCTCACTGGCAGATTTATTTGCCCATTTATAGGGAGATTGCATCAGTTGAGGGTTCAAATCCAAGACCTACTCAGCATCATAAGAAGCCCAAATCTTTTAAAGTGTCAACTTTCATATAAGCAATTGATTTTGGTTTTATTACTTTAAATTCCACAGTAATTACATTAACTGGAAACTAACTGGGCAATTTGCAAGGGACATATAAGTACGTTAATCATACTTGTCTGTATTTAACTTTGGTTTATCTTCCCTTTCAGAAAGAAAAAACATTACTGGACATGCATCACAAGGCTTTTCTGGTGCTGTTTTTGAGTCTGAGTCACATGAAAGTGGTTATTTGTGTAACCAGCCAACCAAACCAATCTGTGACTGAAACAATAACACTGTTTAGATTGACAAAACCAATGGAATCTGAAAGCAATACTGAAACACCATGCAAAGGACTTTACGGAGAAGCAGATGCTAATATAACACTAACAAATACAAGTCTTGATGTTTTTCCTGAATGCTTACCAAAAAATGTAGAGATTTTGGATTTAAGCTTCAACAATCTTACTGTAATTCGGGAAAAGGAAATATCTGAACTCTCCATGCTACGTATACTAAATCTGAAACATAATAAAATAAGAGAGATTTATTTGACCAATGAAGTCCTCAATAATCTGGAAGAGTTGGACCTTAGTTATAACCTCATAACAAAAGTTCCAAAATGCATTAATCTGAAGAAAATGAAACGGTTGTCTCTTGCAGGAAACACAATATTCAATATCCCTTCTTTTGCCTTCAACTGCTTTCCAAATTTGGAATACCTAAATCTATCCTCCACTTGGCTTAGAATGAATTCATTGGAAGACATCAGTGAGTCGGCATTTGCACTCAGTGGAGTGGGGGCCGAACAGAGTAGACTTTCTCTCTACACACTTGACATTAGCAGGACACATCTTGACAGTGGTAAGTTTGGTCTGAACCAAATCACCAATTTATGCAGATGGGAAAATTAGAAAGCTTCTTCAGGACTGTGTTATTTGCCTTTAATTGGATATTAAATACCATTGATGTCCTCATAGTTACAGGCTACTCATTTCAAGAATTTGATTTGATAATGGGTACATTTTTTATAGAAAATAAAAAATTTAATATATTTAAACTACTATATCGAATTTTGGTTTACTTGAGGCAGATATGTTCTTCTTAACCTGATTAGTCGCCTGAGACGGACAATAGATTCAGATAAAATCTCTAATCAGTTCTATTGAACGATTGCTGGGGAACTTATGAAAGGATTTAATGGAACGGAAACTTTAAACAGATTACTCACGAAGGCGATAGTTAAAGGATCATAGTAGTTTAGGACAAGTATTGCATGATTGTGAAGTTTGTAACTAACTAACAACATTAGCAAGTATGGAAGCCAGGAGCAGACTCTTCTAGTGTTGAGCTTGTTAACCTTCTGTCCAGTGCATGATTTGGTGGATATAAAGGAGGAAAAACATGATTTTCAGTTTTTAGTGAAGTCCCATGAGAACGGGGGTGTAAAACTGAACTCACTCACCAAACCCCACTCCCCATTTCCCAATAGAAAAGCCCATTCAGGCTCCAAGCCAGGAAGCAAAGATGATGAGAGACAACATAGAAGCCCCAAAATATTTTCTCTAAAATGTTTTTGGGTTGCTAATATTATTATGATAATGTATTTATAAATCTCCAACACAGTCATACTGCTAAGTACAAGGGATAGGGTGAATGAAAGAGACGGTTTCGTAAAAAGCATGCAATCTTTGTTAGATACTTCACAAACATGTGACATTTTTTCGAAACTACAGTGGTCTGATAAAGAAACCGAATAAATCAACAAATATCCACTATAAAGAAAAATGGGATCTAGTCTGTTTGGCTAGCGCACGCGGTAAGCGCTCATACGCCCGACCGTGCGCGTCATAGCGGCATCTAGTGGTCGAAATGGTAACCGAGTGTGACATGTGAGTGGGGACAGGAGGCTGTATATGAATGGAGGTTCCCTTGGTTTCCATTCCAACCACTAGATGCCGCTGTGACGTGCGTGGTCGGGCATGCGATCGCAGTGCGTGCTGACAGCGTGCGCTAGCTAAACGGACTAGATCCAAAAAATGCACCTAACTGTCAATAAATCAAAAGCTGTATTTATTTTATTTTGTATTCTAACAACATGTTTCCCTTACCAACACTATTTGTCAAAAGGAGAGCACAATAAATATGGAATGTCAATGGTCCTTAAAATTGCATCTTAATCTCAAAATATACAATCGCTGTTTTAGAGATCCCTCAGATACATGGTTTGGGTTTCCAGTGGGTATCCTTTGTAGTTATGTGAATGTACTTTATACTATATTTCCATTATATGAGCCATAATAAGCAGCCTGAACCTGCAGGGACCTTTGAGTAGCCAGGTGTTAGTATGAGAGTAAATCCGACCACAAATATGTTGGACTGAGAAAAGGTTTGCAAAGCATTGATAGTACTCTTTTGTCAAGATAACATTATCTCTCAGAGATAACGCCCCAAAGAAAAGTTTCAAGAAGTGGGGGCAGGTGGGTGTCATTTAAAATTTCAAGGTAATTAAATATATATTTTAGAGAAACTCAGAACTTTACACTGTTTCCCTCATCAAACCTATTCTCAAGATAACAATTTCACAGCAGTTTATTAAAATAGTAATCAGGAGGAAAATGTTTATTTTTCTAATTTATAAGGTGCTCATCTGTGACTTTTATTATAAAAGAAGCATAGAGTTTTTATAAATATTCAAATTGAACTGCCAATCTATTATAACGGAAATTAACAGTTAAATAGCGTATAAATATAGGAGCGATTCCCACATGATTTCTGTTGTAGTTAATTGTTTTAACATTTTGCATCAATACTATAGTAGACACTTTTTTAGAAAATGAGTTAGCCACCTATCTACTAAGATAACGAATCTGTCTGTCCCATCAGGGGATAGCTGTATTATTTTATAGACCGATAGGAATACAATAACACACGTACAATACTCTCTCAGGCTTTACAGGTAATGAATGGAGGACAAAGCTTAGTAAATAAAGAGAGACCTCCATCTCCATAGAAAACAGGATTTGCTAGACATTTGCCACCATGACATACAGGGTTTTATAAAAAAAAAAAAAAAGTAGGAGCCAGTCAAAATAATGAGGATCAAGACATTTGGATCTTGCGTGTTATCCTTACGCATAGTGTGCACGCACTGTCGGGAATAAGGGTTGCTGTATACATCTCCCACTGGCCTCTGTTGTGTTACGTTGGAGTACTGCAGTTGGCAGCATATATATCAACAATGATATAGAAAGAGTGTTATACAGGCGGGGGGACCTGGGGGTGGGTAGGAGATCTGAATGGGGCACGTGGGGGCATAGTGGGGAGTAGGAGATCTGAATGGGGTATGATATCTGAATGGGGCACCTGTAGGTGGTGGGGGTAGGAGAATTGGGGGATCTTGCGGGGGGGGGGGGGGGGGGGGGCAAAACACCCTGACAGGATGTGCTCTGCTAAGTTTTATCTATTCATTAGTGGAAGGAGAGGCCATGAATGAAGGGGGATGTGTCATCCAATTGAATGATTCAAATACGCTTTTATTATTGAAACCTTCGCCATCGACCACACATAATGTATGCTTTGTATGTTAGGCTCCAGAATGTCAGTTTTGTCCATGAAGAAATAGAGAGCCAATGTGAGGAATGGCAGAAGGGGGCAGCAGATGATGAGCAGTATCAGGATAAGGCACAGGAAACAAGGGATGAAATAGGCGTTCAGCAATTTCTAAGACATAAAAGGACCACTGCAGGCCTGTTTTTAAAAGATCCTCTTTTGACTGTGATAATGGGACAGATGTTTTTAAAATTTAAAATTCATAGCACAGCCCTTATTTATTATCTAATCATGTTGGCTTTAACTGATCTGCTTCTCCAGATAATTGGAGACCTGGGGCCTTATTCTAATCGGGGCCGTAAAAAGGCCGCAAGTCTGCGATTCCTTGCGACCGGATTACAGCCCCGAGTAGCGATACGTCTACGCTGATATTCAATAGGGCGGCGCCGCAAGGAGGTCCCCCGTTATGGCCGATCGGAAACCATGCTATCGGCAGTAAGCACTTCCGTCCTTATACAGGATCGCGTCCGCTAGACCGTAACTCGTATTTTTAAGGCCGCAATCTCTAAGAAATGTAAATGCAAATATAAATTCAATACAGCACTGTAAAGCACTGTAAATGATGGATAACACAATGGGTGACATGAGGATTAAAGGCATATCATTCTCAAGCTGGCACATCGCCACAATACAATACTTTATTTCACGTTTAATTTCCGTCCAAAATAACGAGTTACGGCTTTGGAGGTTAATCAAGCCAGTCGGACTTTGGAAAATTTAACATGAAATAAACTATTTTTATTTGCCGATTTGAGGGTAGGGGAATGTTGTGCTATGAATTCTAAGACCTAAAATCACCTTCACTTCTAATAAAAGTACAGGATGTCTTTTTATTTGCTTCATTAGTGCTACGTTTTGTAAGTAAGAACGTTGCAGGACCTCTTTGGTGTAAGTAAAGTGCTGCTCGATTTTAGCGATTTACGGGCTTGACGGAGGGGTGAGTGTAGCATTTGAATAGTGATTTGGGATTTCTTGCGGCCGTGCAAGAACAAAGTAAGCTGCGATTAAGCTAATCGCAAGGGATCGCAGCTCGTGCCTCGTAAGCTGCTCAGAGGCCGCAAATTGAATAGCTAAGTAGCTTGCAGCCTCTCCTTGCGGCTATTTATTACAAATAAGTAGGATTAGAATGAGGCCCCGTAAATCCAAAAAAGCTTCCATATCCTACAAAGGAAATATATAAATTCAAAATGCCAGTGCTTCTAATGGTATACATCTTGTTGAACAAGCAGCTGAACCAAGCAGATCTAAAAGGAAATGCAAACCCGGTAATAAAGAATCATGTATAAGGTTTTACTTTCCAGACATTTCACCAATTATCAAGTTTAGTTCTTCAAAAGAAAAAATAAACGACAGTGTCCATTTACTAGACTATTGTATACAGAAGCTATTTCTTCAATATCTTGTTTCACTGAATAATATTCCTGTCTGTAACTATGTTTATGCCTTGTAGGTTACCCATTGTGGAGTAAAGACTTACCAAACCTGAAGGAACTGCACATTATGAAGATGAACGGCATGGAAAGACTTGAGGAAGATTTGCTTAAATCATTTCCACACCTAGAAATCCTGAATTGTGCTGGATCCAGTGGACTGAGTTATATTGCATCTGAAGTATTTGAAAATGCTTCAAACCTGAGATCCCTTGATTTCCAGAAGTAAGTTTCTCTTGATAATGTGCAAAATGTTTATAAAAAGTTAACAGACCATGGTAGATTGGAAAATAAATCATATGTTTGTGAAATTGTAAACATTAGTGGCAGTGTAAGTGGTGTCATAGAAGCATTTTTAGCTAAAATATTTATGTTAGTAGACATTGCTTGTGCCTGATGGATGCCATGTTTGTGTCTTTAACACGTCCTGCTGGTTTGGATACGGAGTGGGAGTTATCTCCTAATTTTTAAAATCTATTCACGAATGGAAGATAGATTTGTTTATTCATTGGTGGACTCAGATAAGATGTCAGCACAGGACATCTTCCCCCTCTCATAGTCTCAGTATAGATAGCTTGCTAACCATGCTCTGTATCAACCCCCTTGTTCATCTTCCACAGGACACTATATTTCATCCAAATGTCTGTAGCCAATATTGGACCCACTGCTAAGCACACAATACACGTCCCAGCAACCAGCACTGGACCCTCTAACCCACCTTCTATGGTTATTATTCTCTTATAGGGCAGACAATGCATGCAGTTTTAATCAGCTGTAATTCTCAGAACTGATTGTAAACTCTATCAGCCGTATTAAATTGTGATTCTGCCAATTGAATAGGGCTCTATATAAGAACATAGCATATTTTTTTACAGAAGTTTTTAGTTAGTGAAGACCTTGCTTTTGGATAGAAGTTCACTAACTAAAAACTTCTGTTAAAAAATATGCTCTGTGCTTATATAGAGCCCTATTCAATTGGCCGAATCGCAATTTAATAAGGCTGTAAGTACAATCTCAATTCTTTTCTTCAGGAAAAAGCTCTTTTTTTCTTTTTCTTTTCTTTTTTTTTGTTTGTTTAGAAAAGTGTCTTTAATATGCATTTTAAACATAAACAAACAGGAATAGATATACAAATATAAAAAGAATCAAACATCTATGTAAAACACAACATAGTACATCTATATAAAACCCAATTCACAACATAAAACTTATAAACCAACATATCAGAATTAATACAATCCTCATTCACATCCAACCCTCCACCTAGGTAGTGAGAGATAGAGATCTAACATTTACTACAATCATTTCTCTAATCCTTTTTATCTTCCACATAAGAGTCCCAAATCTGCGATTTCTTCCATTAGGCTTATCTCCATTGCTATTTGTAATTTCCAATTCCCTATTTCTCGACATTACTATAAGGACTTCCTTCCATGAGGGAATCACTTTCTGCTTCCAATATTTGGCCTCTACTAGACTATGTGAAATTATTAATCTGTTATACCAGGGTATATTGTCCTCAAAAATGTGAAACAAAACATCCGTCATTTTTATCAACTGAATAAAACATTGTTCCCAGAAGACTTTAACATATTTGCACTTCCACCATGTGTGTGCCTAGCATATTACAGCCTCTCCAACATTAATTTGAATGCACAGCTTCAAGTCTATTTAGTCCTGTCGGAACCCAGTACTGTCTCTGGATTCATTTAAAGAAGAGTTCTCTATATGTTGTACACTGGTATGTTACTTCTACTTGTTCACTAGCTTGAATCCTCCCCACAACTTAACTTCGGGTAAATCCCATCCAGAATCAACATCCCACCTAATGATTCTATCTGTCTTGCCTCTATGATTAAGGTTATTTAATATCTCCTGACATCCAGCTACTTTATGTGTTAAATTATCTTTCATCAGCAGTAATTCAAATTCAAAGTCTTCTTGTTCATATTTCTTTTGATAACCCAGTTTATCCAATTTATGAGCTATTATCGTAAAATCTAGCCAGGAGAGATTATTCAAGTGAAATTCCTTTTGAAAAGTTTCATAGGTATATCTCTCCCCCCCCCCCCCCCCCCCCAACAATACATGTCCTTAATTTTCTTTATTCCTTTACTCATTAGTTAGTGCTCAAAATTTAGTTTTTCACTATACGATATTAAATCTGTAGAGAGGGGAAATTGGAATATCTATTTCTGTGTGTATACCAAAATGTAATGATTAAGAAAATTTCATACGGTAAGACTTTAAGTTTTATACAGTGGATATAAAAAGTCTACACGCCCCTGTTACAATGTCAGGTTTCTGTGCTGTAAAAAAATGAGACAAAGATAAATCATTTCAGAACTTTTTCCACCTTTAATGTGACCTATAAACTGTACAACTCAATTGAAAAACAAACTGAAATCTTTTAGGTGGAGGGAAGAAAAAAAAGAAAAAGAAAAATAATGTGGTTGCATAAGTCTGCACACCCTCTTATAACTGGGGATGTAGCTGTGTTCAGAATTAAGCAATCACATTCCAAATCGTGTTAAATAGGAGTCAGCAAACACCTGCCATCATTTAAAGTGCCTCTGATTAACCCCAAATAAAGTTCAGCTGCTCTAGTTGGTCTCTCCTTTAAAGTGCCACTGATTAACCCCAAATAAAGTTCAGCTGCTCTAGTTGGTCTTTCCTGAAATGTTCTTAGTCGCATCCCACAGCAAAAGCCATGGTCCACAGAGAGCTTCCAAAGCATCAGAGTCTGCACATCCTCTTATAACTAGGGATGTAGCGGTGTTCAGAATTAAGCAATCACATTCCAAATCATGTTAAATAGGAGTCAGCATACACCTGTCATCATTTAAAGTGCCTCTGATTAACCCCAAATAAAGTTCAGCTGCTCTAATTGGTCTTTCCTCAAATGTTCTTAGTCGCATCCCACAGCAAAAGCCATGGTCCACAGAGAGCTTCCAAAGCATCAGAGGGATCTCATTGTTAAAAGGTATCCGTCAGGAGAAGGGTACAAAAGAATTTCCAAGGCATTAGATATACCATGGAACACAGTGAAGACAGTCATCATCAAGTGGAGAAAATATGGCACAACAGTGACATTACCAAGAACTGGAGTTCCCTCCAAAATTGATGAAAAGACGAGAAGAAAACTGGTCTGGGAGGCTACCAAGAGGCCTACAGCAACATTAACGGAGCTGCAGGAATATCTGGCAAGTACTGGCTGTGTGGTACATGTGACAACAATCTCCCGTATTCTTTTTATGTCTGGGCTATGGGGTAGAGTGGCAAGACTAAAGCCTTTTCTTAAGAAGAAAAACATCCAAGCCAGGCTAAATTTTGCAAAAACACATCTGAAGTCTCCCAAAAGCATGTGGGAAAAGGTGTTATGGTCTGATGAAAGCAAGGTTGAACTTTTTGGCCATAATTCCAAAAGATATGTTTGACGAAAAAACAACACTGCACATCACCAAAAGATACCCACAGTTAAGCATGGTGGTGGCAGCATCATGCTTTGGGGCTGTTTTTCTTCAGCTGGAACTGGGGCCTTAGTTAAAATAGAGGGAATCATGAACAGTTCCAAATACCAGTCAATATTGGCACAAAACCTTCAGGCTTCTGCTAGAAAGCTGAACATGAAGAGGAACTTCATCTTTCAGCATGACAACGACCCAAAGCATACATCCAAATCAACAAAAGAATGGCTTCACCAGAAGAAGATTAAAGTTTTGGAATGGCCCAGCCAGAGTCCAGACCTAAATCCGATTGAAAATATGTGGGGTGATCTGAAGAGGGCTGTGCACAGGAGATGCCCTCGCAATCTGACAGATTTGCAGTGTTTTTGCAAAGAATAGTGGGCAAATCTTGCCAAGTCAAAATGTGCCATGCTGATAGACTCATACCCAAAAAGACTGAGTGCTGTAATAAAATCAAAAGGTGCTTCTACAAAGTATTAGTTTAAGGGTGTGCATACTTATCCAACCATATTATTTTATTTTTATATTTTTTTCTTCCCTCTACCTAACAGATTTCAGTTTGTTTTTCAATTGAGTTGTACAGTTTATAGGTCACATTAAAGGTGGAAAAAGTTCTGGAATGATTAATCTTTGTCTAATTTTTTTACAGCACAGAAACCTGACATTTTAACAGGGGTGTGTAGACTTTTTATATCCACTGTATATATAAATATATATATATACATACATATATATATATACATATATATATATCTATATCACGTATATAGTTGTCAGAGTGGGTAACGTTTGCAATACTTATCAGAGTGCGTAACGTTTGGAATGTTGGTCATGCTTACCAACACCCGACGGAGGCTGCAATGAGTGCCGGAGGCACTCATCGCGAGGCCCCCAGGGCTCGAATCAACCCCAGTAGTACCTGGTTCCTACCAGTAAGGGCTGCAATGAGCGCTGAAGGCGCTCATTGCAGGCCTCGCGATGAGCCAGGAAGGTGCTTATCGCAAGGCCCCCAGAGCTTGTATCACGTGGTTCCTGCCAGTGACTCCACCTTATCATCCTTTCCATCCTCCTCTTCCCCCTTATCCTCCCCCTTCATTCCCCCCTCTCCAATGGCCTTCCTATCCCCTTTCCCCTCTTTTACTGCGATCCCATGCAGCACATCATCCGGCTGTGTCCGACCGGCATATTCTAATGGCGTGAAGTCACATGAGCATCATGTCATTAGCATATGCCGGTCGGACACAGCCAGAAGACGCTCTGCAGGGGACAGAGCACCAGGAGCTCATCGGATCACAGTAAAAAAAGGGAAAAGTGGATAGCAAGGTCATTGGATAGAGGGAAAGGGAGGGGGAGGAGGATGGGAAGGAGGAAGGAGGATAAGGAGAAAGGGATGAGGAGGAGGAGGATGGGGGAAGGGAGGAGGAGGAGGATAAGGGGGAAGGAGGAAAGAGGAGGGGGAAGAGACACAGGGGAGGGAGAGAGGGGGAAGATAGATATGGAGGGAGAGGGCTAAAAAGATACACAGGAGAGGGAGAGGGGGAAGAGACACAGGGAAGGGAGAAAGGAGACACAGGGTAGGGAGGAGGGAGGAAGAGACACAGAGGAGGGGAAAGAGACAAATGGGAGGGAGAGGGGGGAAGAGACACAAGGCAGGGAGATGGGGAAGAGACACAAGGGAGGGAGATGAAGGAAATGAGGTACAGGAGAGGGAGAGGGGAAAAAAGGAGACACAGGGGATGGATATGGGGGAACAGAGACACAAGGGAGGGAGAGAGGGAAAAGGGAGAGGGGGAGAGGAGGTACAGGAGAGGAGAGAGGGAGAAAGGAGACAGAGAGGGTTGGAGGGAGACACAGGGGAGGTTTTTTTTTATTCTCAACATTTATGACGGGCAATTTTCTAGTATATATATATATATATATATATATACACACACATACTATAAAATAAATAGTATATTTGTGTTCACTTTGTCTAATTTTTTTACAGCACAGAAACCTGACATTTTAACAGGGGTGTGTAGACTTTTTATATCCACTGTATATATAAATATATATATATACATACATATATATATATACATATATATATATCTATATCACGTATATAGTTGTCAGAGTGGGTAACGTTTGCAATACTTATCAGAGTGCGTAACGTTTGGAATGTTGGTCATGCTTACCAACACCCGACGGAGGCTGCAATGAGTGCCGGAGGCACTCATCGCGAGGCCCCCAGGGCTCGAATCAACCCCAGTAGTACCTGGTTCCTACCAGTAAGGGCTGCAATGAGCGCTGAAGGCGCTCATTGCAGGCCTCGCGATGAGCCAGGAAGGTGCTTATCGCAAGGCCCCCAGAGCTTGTATCACGTGGTTCCTGCCAGTGACTCCACCTTATCATCCTTTCCATCCTCCTCTTCCCCCTTATCCTCCCCCTTCATTCCCCCCTCTCCAATGGCCTTCCTATCCCCTTTCCCCTCTTTTACTGCGATCCCATGCAGCACATCATCCGGCTGTGTCCGACCGGCATATTCTAATGGCGTGAAGTCACATGAGCATCATGTCATTAGCATATGCCGGTCGGACACAGCCAGAAGACGCTCTGCAGGGGACAGAGCACCAGGAGCTCATCGGATCACAGTAAAAAAAGGGAAAAGTGGATAGCAAGGTCATTGGATAGAGGGAAAGGGAGGGGGAGGAGGATGGGAAGGAGGAAGGAGGATAAGGAGAAAGGGATGAGGAGGAGGAGGATGGGGGAAGGGAGGAGGAGGAGGATAAGGGGGAAGGAGGAAAGAGGAGGGGGAAGAGACACAGGGGAGGGAGAGAGGGGGAAGATAGATATGGAGGGAGAGGGCTAAAAAGATACACAGGAGAGGGAGAGGGGGAAGAGACACAGGGAAGGGAGAAAGGAGACACAGGGTAGGGAGGAGGGAGGAAGAGACACAGAGGAGGGGAAAGAGACAAATGGGAGGGAGAGGGGGGAAGAGACACAAGGCAGGGAGATGGGGAAGAGACACAAGGGAGGGAGATGAAGGAAATGAGGTACAGGAGAGGGAGAGGGGAAAAAAGGAGACACAGGGGATGGATATGGGGGAACAGAGACACAAGGGAGGGAGAGAGGGAAAAGGGAGAGGGGGAGAGGAGGTACAGGAGAGGGAGAGAGGGAGAAAGGAGACAGAGAGGGTTGGAGGGAGACACAGGGGAGGTTTTTTTTTATTCTCAACATTTATGACGGGCAATTTTCTAGTATATATATATATATATATATATATATATATACACACACATACTATAAAATAAATAGTATATTTGTGTTCACATTTGAACTTCTTCTGAAAATAGGTTAAACTTTTTTCCTGTGTGTGGGGGGGGGGGGAATAGGGTGATCAGATATCTATTATGAATTACATATATTTAAATATTTTGGATCCCTGGTATCTAATGGATTCTAGTGACCACAGTACTCTCCTGCACTGTGATCAATTAACCAGGATTCCCCTGGTGCTGATCCGCTTTCCCGGTGCATCGGTTGGGTGTATCAACGAAATCCTGGTTAAGTGATCACAGTGCAGGAACTCGCCTTGAACAGTAGAATCCACTAGATACAGAAATAAAAAAGTAATGAGGTCTTTAAGTTTAACACTTGTATTCATGGTTGCTCAACTGGAGCCAACATTTGCCCTTTATTTACTAATGTGATCATCTACCTGTTAGGGATCTTGGCTGTATATAATATCTTCATTCAGTTATATTGAAAGTCTGCCATATTGAAGATTTTCCCAAACACAGTTTTTTAATCAAATGTCAAGAGTGGGGATATATGTCTACTTTGTGTTTGCCAGTTCATCAAGACAAGCAGGAATATCAGTAAGATGCAAAGATCCACATGTATTACATTAAAAAAAAAATCTCAAAACCACTTACAAGGATAGAAAAAATGAGTTGTTGTAGCACATCCATTAAGCACAGCTTACATATAAATGGGTTTTACTTTAGAAAGTATGTGAAAGAACTTGGTTACCTCATCTTTTTGTTGGTAACAATATACCCGGATTAGACATATATGTTTAAAGTTATGTTAATCAGCTTCTCCAAGCGTGCCTCACAAAACGTATTGAAATATACTCGGAGTAGACACAAAGGCCGATTATAGACTAAAGATTTGAAAAAAAGTAGCTGCTTGCTTTCTTAAAAAAACTTCTGCAGCAATTTCTATCTTAAAGGGACATGGATGTCCCCAAAACTACCATTAGGTAGGAGCTTTAAAATGATGTGGGGAAAGTTGTTTACATTTCTTAGATCGATAATTTAGATATTGCCATTATTACTCATTGCTTGTATAGTCTCTGCAGTGCTTCCACAAGAAACACATAACATAGCACAGACTCACACAGATTATATATTCTTTTTAGTTAAAATTATTATATTTAAAATCACTATGATAGCAACCTTTGTACTCTCCCTCGCTAAATAAATACACACATATATATACACAGTATATACAGTATATATATATATATATATATATATATATATATATATACTCTCTCTCTCGCTATATATATATATATATATATAAAATATAGAGAGAGAATATGTATATATATATATATCAATATATATTTAAGAAAAAAATATTTATTTAAAAAGAAATAAAAACAAAAATGTGAATTTACAACATCACAGCACCAGTAATATAACCAGTACATGATATATCTAAATTACTATTTATGGCTGAAAAAGAACAAGTTAACTCATATGGAAATATAGCGCAATCTTACTACCACCTGTCGATGCAGGCCATTATGTATTCTACTGATTTAGAGGACACAACCAGTCTATAATCACTAACTACTAAAGTGTATAGCTCTAGTAATTTAGCAGCAATTTAAAAAAGGAAAACATTTTTTTTTTCCATATGCTTTTCCACTCTCTATATGAACCTGCACATCATATATGGTAACCTTAGTTTCTAATTTAAACCAATAAGGCTTTTGTTAAATTATGTCATCATGTTTTATTCTTCTCTTCACATTTCACTGCATTAAAGGGATATGAAAGGTTCCTGGATTAATACATTTCTGCCCTCCTTAGGCAAAAAACAGCTTATGTGTATGCAGCACATCTCATTAGACATTTTATTTGTATTAATATCTGAAAAATCCCTCTAATTATTATGTTGACACCTCCAGGTGTCTAGACATGCATCTGACCCAACCCCCCCCCCCCAATCAGCATACAGCATCAGGGGAGGAATATTAACCCACTATTTCCCTGCTGTTGCTCAGCCAATCTCCTTGCAGCAATACATAGGATATATCAGTGATACACTACATATCCCAGGCTGCTTTGCAGCACAAACAGGAACCCCAGTGTTTATTTAAAAGTTTCAGCTAACCTGATTGGCCAAAACAAAGCATTTTAAAGGTGATACTAATTTAGCATGGGTTTGGAGGGTGTGAACCCTAATGTTCAACTGTCAGAAATTACAAGACATTTTGCTGACTTCAACGTAAGTGTTTAAATGTTTATTTTAGGATTTTCTTTCATGCAAATAATGTTGCGTTCACTACTAATTCTCTACTATGAGATGCATTCATAATCCAGCAAACTTAGATATGCCTCTAAAGAAGTACTAAGTAGTGACTTTGCGCAGGTCATTTCATTGCGATTACAGAGCTCAGCAACTGTGTATTATAAATAGATTTGAGACCAGCAGAGTTTGGGAAATTATAAGGTTTTGTTTACTTTAAAACCAGATGCAACAAATATCTTATTTAATTGTATATATTTATTACATTATCTGTTATGTAGCTGATGTATATAATACAAAGCAATTCTTTATTTTTTCTTTTTGCAGCTGTAACCTGAGCTCGCTATCTCCTTGGAATGTCAGTTCAGGAAATTTAACTATTAACCTCCTTGGCAATCCTTTGAACTGCAGTTGTGAACTTACTTGGCTCTTTTCACACAACGTAACACTGATCAGGTAATGTAAATATAGTTTTCTATAGCTTTCCACTCCCTATTCAGAACAAAGACTCCCTGATAAAATATATATGTGTACATGAATTATCAATTTTGGCTGATTTCTTGCCTGGTAATCAAAGACTGGTAATCTTAGCCGGAGACATCTTAGCTGTTACAGTCTGTTGAAGTTTACAGTCTTATCAGGTGCCAGATTATATGAAGCAGAAACCCTTATAACTTTTGTAAGAACACTATGTGCATGATTTGAAATATTGTGCTAAAATATTCCTAAAAATGCTGCATATGTTTCAGTATAGTACAATAAAGAAAGGGAAAATGTTTGAACTTTTCAAGCAGAGGACCGTCTGATGCATTCCATACTTCAAGGTTTCTTTTTCAGTGAATTCCTTCAGATGCTATGAAATTAAATTGTGATAAAAGAATTTGCAATCAGTTATACAGGAGGGCAGTAGACCAACACATACATCTAGATCCACCAGGCAACTGAAGATAAAAGCTATTACATCTCAACTAAGAATGTATACTGAAACAGAAATAAAAACTACAGTATTAACAAAACAGACAATTGTTTATGAAGTATGTAACAAACGAACAATGTCGCCATATTCTATTTCCCAATTCGTAAGTTTATACACTCTTAAAGCCACTCTGAAAATCACCTCATATTCTATTAGCTACTCGCAATCCAATTATGAGTTGCCCGTCCACAATCACTATGGGCCAGCCAAAGACGCAAATCCCTTAGAACTCCATTGGTTTTAGCACATCTCAAATATTATGAGCTCTAAATAACTAAGATTACACAACATCGATATTTAATTAGACCCGTAGCTCTAGCTTGCAAATAAAGTCTAACTTGTAAAAGAAAAAAGTATTTTGTAGTTTCTGTAAAAAATATTACTAAATAGGACTCACAAGGGCTATTCCTCTTATTACAGCTGTAACAGCAATTAAACTTATAATATTGTAAAAAAGCATGGAAAGGCATGGAAATACATTATAATTAATTGCACAATAGTCTCAAACCCATAATGCATATCATAAAACCATGGACTAAAACAGATGATCTGATGCATTTTTTAGATTGCTTGATTGCGAACCCGCAAATATTACTTACTAGGAACTTGCCCGTCAAAAATGACAGGATTAAAATTGTAAGGCTGGCAATGCTGTTTGCCACACAATGTGAGGCTTTAGGTCCGTTTGGTCCTTCGGCGAGCCTCTCGCCCATGTACTGCAAGTTTCTTGGTTTGCATTGATCACCTTCGGCGCTCATCGCAAGCCTTACGCTGAGCGCCTTTGGGGCTCCTTGCGGGCTCACAATGAGCACCTTTGGCTAACATTGTAAGCCACTCCCGCTTGCGGCGCTCGCCTTTGGTGCTCATTGCGAGCCTTTCCTCTCGCCTACTGTACGGGCCCATCATTTGAAAACAAAGAATGGAATAAATTCCAGTTTAGTGTCTCCTTGCAGCTCCTAACACACAGTATGACACTGGTAGTGTATATATATATATATATATATATATATATATATATAATTTTTATTATATTGGGGGTGAGGCATTGACAATTTAAACCAAGGGAAAAAAACGGTTTTGAGGAGCACTGCTGCAATGGGGCCCCCTGAGAGCATCTGCCCATGCTTCCTGTTTTGGGAGTAAAGTTGAATAATCCCCCCCGGTCCCCCCCCCCCCCCCCCCTACAGATTTTTTTTGGCTCCTACGTCCATGGTAGCTGTACATAAACTAACTAGTAGCGGTGTGGCGGCTGAGTTATGGACTCGAAGAATTATAGAATTTAAAACAGCATTTTCCCTTATCAATGCAAGCAGAACAGGATATCATGTACTCAGGGGGCACGGCCACAATGAATATAACACTGTATGTCCAAGGTTGAGCTGACAGCTAAAGTTAGATGTATTTTTGGAATTTACACTTGACAAGACAGCCTCAGGTGTTCCACAAAATACAGAGGTTTGCAGATGATGACTAAGCGCTGTCCTCTGTAATCAATGGGTTAAAATGTGGTCATTAAATTCATGGCAGAAAATGCGTAATTGTTTGGATAACATCCTACATTGTATATAATGGGGTGTAGGATTTTTTTTTTTTGCTGCAATTTATGTACTTCCTGTAATTCATATGAAGGGTTACTGTGCTACATGTATGTGTTAGATATCTAATTTATTGACAGTCAGCTCATAAATGTATTGATGTATTGTGTTTTCTTGATACATTTCCTTGTGAAATCCTAATGTAACCTTGTAAACATTGTTTCTGTCCCAAGGGCATTACTTTCAGTAATGACAGTGAGTTTCTAAGGGTAGATAATGGTTTTAGCATTTATATGTATTTGTACAGAATGCATGTAGATTTATAAGAAATATATTGGGTTCCTTGGAGACATAGCAAAAGCCTAATTTTTTGCACAAATTGATACTATATATATATATATATATATATATATATATATATATATATACCCATAAAGAACTGCAATTGGTTCTTACAAATTAAAGGAAGTCTTATATAGTTCAGTGTGAAACTTAGCTATATAATCACCCTGGCGGTACAGAGGTACACTCGGGGTGCTGACGTGGCCAGACCGCCTTGTTCTGCCCACCCTGCGTCGCCTACACGCGGAGGGAGAGAGGTAAACCCAGAAGAAGGGAAGTGTGTAATCCCGAGCGTGGCTCCGGCGTTGCACGCGGGGGGATTCAGAAGAAGGGGTGTGTGTGATCTCAAGCATGGCTCAGGGTTGCCGCTTTAGGTTCTGACAATTAACCCCGAGCTAAGGCGGTTAAAGCAGAAACGACCTGATAAAAATTCTTCCCTTTCTGTCACTCTCTTCATCTGAAGTGAATAATTAACTATCACAGTGCGGACAATAAGAAAATGAGTGTGCTCAATTGTTTAAATCATAATGGTCACAGAGACTTTAACACTGAAAAGTCTCTGTGACCATTATGGTTTAACCGACTGGGTGTGCTCTTCCTTCTTTAACAATCCCACTGAGAAAGTTTATTAGTTGGATTAGATAAAGGGAATTACAGAGGGTTTTTTTCAGGTAACATATGCTTAAGATACCTAACTTTCAAGCAAGTGCATCTATAATATTTAAAAAATAAATTTCCTTACAGCACTTACATTAAAGTTTGTAACTTTTCCTTATCAATCAGTTATTTTGATCCACCTACTAAGCTTGAGGTGTTATGATAGACCTCCTGTCACAAGGAGGGACCAGCTGGACGGCCAATGAATGGATCCCACCAGTTAGGTCCTCTTCTCTGCGGATTTCTTTGTATCAGTGGTAGGGATTCCCTTGGAAGGAGGCTTGCTTTAGGATATCTGGAGAGCAGGAATCGTAGATGCAGGATTTCTTGGTAGCTGTTTTGGAGCAAAGTCAATAAGTCAATATTCTCCCCAGGAATCTTTACCCGACAGAGCAGCCGGGCTGGCACACATCCCAACAATGCATGCCTGTTTAGGATCCAAAATGAAGGGCGGAGCTCCTGCCCAATATGGCCTTGGGAAAATAATGCAAGTGATTAAAAAACTCTTTCCAACCCTTCAGAAATAAAGCTGACATGCCTGTATACTTTTGAAAGGGGTAATGCCCTTTAAAGAAACACAGGGGGACTTATATACAGTACATGGGAGATCAAAAGGGTCCAGGGTGCAGAGTAACAAAAGGTAATGTACTTACGGCAGAAAGGCCAGCTAACCACAATCACTCAGCAGGTCTTCAGTGCTGAACAGCCCCATTGTGTTATTTTCACAATCTGCCTCTTAGACCTGCCCTTGCAAACAACTGAACCACAGCATATGCACAACAAAACTACATACAAAAACATATACCAACCATCAGGCCTATTCCTGGGTTGGAAACAACAAATCCCAGTGTTGTCATGTCCATTTTGTTCTGGCCCAGAGGAAGGATTCCATTGGGAGGACTCGACAAGGCTCCATTGGGAAAGAAAGAGAAGCAGGTACCACAGTACTTCATTACAGGCAACTAACTACAATTATATGTATATATTTGCTTCAACTCGATTCTTTAATAAAAAAACAAATATATATATTTATAAGTGCAAATGTAATTGTTGCGACATCTGGAGCTTTACTCACTTAAAACTCTAATGAATTCTGTCCATTTTGCCCATAGGACTGTCCTTTGCATTTTCAAAACTTTAGAGAAATTAATGCATTAAGTATTTGGCATATGACTATAAAACGCATCAATTGTCATCACATATTCCGCTAGATGTAGAGAAGCAAATATCCGACTGTCAACATACCTTTAAAAACACAATTAATTCACCAATAGTGCTCTGCATCATCAAAAAGAGCGCCGAAAACCAAGTGAAAAAATATTTTATTTTAATCTTCAAACATTGCTAGCTAATGGCCATGTAGATCTTCCTACACTAAGTAGGACCTGCAAGGACCAAAAATCACAAACACACTCAATTCGCAATATATTCTTTGCTGCAATCAAAAAATATATATATTTTTTCCTTTAGGTTACTGATACATTCAAACTTAAAAAAGAAAAAAATTAGAAATGTATTATTGCAGCAAAGACGGCATACAAGCATTTAGAGGGAGTTTAACAATTATGGTCGCTTTAGGACGTGATAGTGCTGTAAAAACTAACAACAACATTAAAAAGATCATAATACAATTGAAAGAGTGTGACAATAAAACCTTTTAACACTTGCTACTTGATTTAAACTGCATGATGGAGCAGAGCGATACTTTACATCAGAAGTCCTTCCCTAGTACACCACTGCAGTACATCAGCAGAGGCCACAGAAAAGGTAGAAAATGCAGAATAGGTGGGGCATTAACATGTTCATTATCTAGTCTTTTTTTTTAAAGTTTCAATAAATGACACACTGAATGAGTTTGCAAACAACACTTTACTTAACATCACAAGGGTTATAATGTGCAACACTATGTTCTATGGAAAATTGTTTGTATAATAAATAATTTTCTTAAGAAAAATTGTTATTTATGAGTCAATTTACTCCTGCATATAAGGAGAAGCATGTGCAAGGTAACTAGGGGGTGTCTGCATACAAACTTGCACGTTAAGAAGTTTGTTTAGTGATGTTACAAACCAAAGTTCAGGAGACAATATTTGCCATGCACATGATTTGTTCTTGCTTATGTGATACAAATTTAGTCGAAAAAGAGGGACCCCTTTAATCTAGAGCACTCAGACCTAGAGATAGTGAAAATAAAATATAACTTTTATTGTGTTTAATTAAAATAAAGTTTTGTCAACTAAATATATGCATGACTTCCAAGATAACCAGCAAATAGTAATGTATCCGTATATTTTTGGGTTAACCGTGGATAAGATCTGCATATTGCAGACCAGAGGAGATCTAAAAAGGTTGAACTTGATGGACAAAAAGTCATTTTTAACCCAAATTATTATGTAACTACTATGTAGCTATATTCAGTTTAATATATGTCACCATATAGGTACTGCTCCTATTTTATCCACCTTAGTAAAGGGTATAATTACTTTTTTGCTATACGGCAGACCAAGGGTATAATAGAGCAATTGTACCTTGAGGTTACCAGAACAACACCTGGGACAAACAATACCACTGGGGACAGACTATGCCAGTCTCAGCGGTTAAACCTACTCACTAGGTGACATCCCTCTGGAGAATGTGGCTAACTGAACTGGCAACCACCACCCGCTCCCTACTCTCAATCACTCATAACACCAAAAAACAACTAATACTCAAAGTATCCATTGGAATCTCATAGTGAAACTTAAAATATAAAACAGCAGGTATGGGACACGTTTCGCTTCTGCTTGATCACCACTGTTCAATTAGACAAACAACATAATCTAAAGTAAATAAAAGTTACTTTAAATGATAAGCTTTGCCCCTTGGTGAAACGGGTTCCTCTTTTTTCTCTTCTTTGACTAAATGAGTATCAAGTTCTACCCTGAGAGGCATCTGTGAGTACATATATCAAATAAGACCAATCTATGAGAGTGGTGTATAGATATCCAACTATATTTTCTTGCTTACATGATGCCAACTGTTCATATCCATTCTTCACAGAGTGGGCATGAACAGTGACCCTGCCTACGCATGTGTGTAATTTAATAGACAAGCTTGTTACGCACTATCCACTTTGCTCAAGTCCCTTAAAGTTTGTATGTAGGGGGCCATGTGATATGTTGTGGAGGCTAAAAATTATTTTTAAATAAATGTATAATATAAGTTGTTTAATTAATTTAAGCAATGTAACTTATGGAGCTCCTACTTTTTCTTCCTTTTAGGGCAAATGAGACTTTCTGCAGCAATACCAGTGGAGAAGGACCATCATTGACATTACTACAGCAGTCTCTTCAGTGTGATTTGAATGGAAAGTCAAATATTACAAGTAACCAAACTGGAAAAGCCACAAACACTGAGATTTACTATTCTTCCATCACAACTACAACAGAAGCTAGTCAAAATCATCTTAAAGCAACATCAAAACCGACTCTGAGTTTACAAGAAAGAGATCAAAATGATTTTATACCTGAAAGTATTACAGTTTTCAAGACAACAGCCGGAGATTCGGATTCAACAACCCCATTATCTAATAAACAATTAACAGATTATGTCACTGTGCACAGTAGCACACAAGTTGTTAATAGTGTCCAGAACGTCACAGCATCTAATACTGTAGGAACCTCTACAAGAAAAGTGAGGGCTACAACACCTACAGTTACAACAAACCCAACAACTGCAAAGGTTCACCATACAACTCAATTTAATCAGGTAACAACAAATACAAAAAAGGATAGTGCTTCCCAAGAAGACATCCCTATCGAGTACAGATATGATTATGAAGATGAAGATGAGCCACAGGCTAAAACAACAGTCAGTAACAAGGCCGTGGCTTGCAACTATCACCCTTGTACACACCTCCAAACTCCTTGCTTTGACCTTCAACAGTTGACACAATGCTACTGTCCTGGCCTTTCAGGAGAAGATACTACTCCAGATCCACCAAGATTACGAGAAGTGTCTGAAATAACGGACACATCAGCACAAATCCATTGGTGTGCTCCAAGTTCTGTACTGGACAAGTACCAAATTGTGTATCATCCTGAAGACAGCACGAACCAGGCTGTCATTGATAACATCTATGTCACAACAAGGTTATACACTTTATATAATCTTTTACCATATACAACATATCATATCTGTGTGATTGCTGTAAATAAGGAGGGATCAAGTGATCCAACAAATGACAACCTCGCAAGAACCCCGTGCTCTAAATTTACCACCAGACCTAGTTACATTATTATAGTATCTGCACTAAGTGCATTAGGTGGCTTATTTCTAGCTACCATAATTGTACTTTCTGTGTGCCTTTATAAGAAGTGTAAAAATAATCTAGTTAATCAATACGATACACATCTGGTTTCTTACAAGAATCCTGCATTTGACTATCAATTGACTATCCCATCATATCATTAATAGTTGACAATTCAGTCATTATAATTTTTTAATTCAGTTTTAGGAGTAAAAAAAATAGTTTTTTGTTTTTTTTGACCAGGTAATCAGCAAAAATATGCTTTTAGTGAGAACTTACAGAAAATTAAGAGTTTTGTCCCTTTAATTTAATTGTATGTATTGTATTCAATGGAATGCTGGTGTTCTATTTTCTATGGTCAGGGTTCTACAAGAAAATTATCGTGGCAATTTGTTCTAATTTTTTTTTTCATTTCCCAAATGACATGGCTTCCAGAATCCAGACCCATGGAGGCTTTTAGCTCCATTAAATAACATTGTGATATTTTGGGAACTATAGGGGAGTTGGATGGCCTATTGTAAGGCATATTAAGATACTACAAAGATGATGTAGTTATCCATTGCAGCCATTTGGGGTACAAAGGTTCATTGCATTTTTTGCAAAAAAAGAGTTAGTTTGGAAAACACTGCCCTAATAAATAATTAGTTGAAATGTATGACGAGTGATATTGCACAAACCCAAATTAGATAAACATTGATGCGAAGTATTGGATACTGATTTCATGATTTAATTTACTTATAAGACCACAAAGAAATCATGAGTACATCTCTCATAGGAATATGGTACTTTTTTTTGCACACAATTGTATTATTGTCTAAAAAAGTAATATTCATAAAAAAATGGATCTTGGAATATTAACAAACATGTTGTTCTACTAAACTCTG
Organism: Discoglossus pictus; assembly: GCA_027410445.1. Taxonomy (NCBI): domain Eukaryota; kingdom Metazoa; phylum Chordata; class Amphibia; order Anura; family Alytidae; genus Discoglossus; species Discoglossus pictus. Next base: position 63,726,291 of record CM050165.1, on the reverse strand, counting down.
ACATTTCAATACCAAACCTCTCTGAGAGATGTTTGGGCAAAAAAGAAACAATATTGGGCATATATGAAAAATTCACCCAAAAATATCTACATCATATGTAATAATAAAACAATCCATGGACTATTACTTGTAATAAATAAAGTGTGGTTGTTGTGAAACATATTTGCTATAGGTTTTGCGAATATGCTACTATATTTTGAATCTATTTAAATTTAATTGTAATAAATATTTTGAATTGTGACATTGTAAAATGATAATTTATACTGCAAAAGCGACTTCTGTTTTAATATTAAATAAATAGTGCTGACACAATATATGTACCTGTTATAAATTGGTGTGGTTCTATAAAATACAAGTATATTGTAATGTTGTAATGTTCTCTACAGCTGCAATAAATCCTGAAAATTGCACTGGATAATTGGATAAGAATAAAACCGAACTTCATATGATGAATTCATCCAGGGCCAGCAGGATAATGTATAACAATAGAAAACCACTAAAATATTTTCAATAATTTAAACAATAAAAAAGAACATTTCATCAAGGGTCCAGCACACACATCACCATCTATTTTTTTAAATTTTGTTTTAAACTAACTTTATGACTTTTTCCCTGCTCTTGTGTGTGGTTGTCTCTCTGTGACCTCATGGACCTCAACACACCATGCCGATCAACTTGGTATTCATGGCAGAGATACTGGAGTGGGGTTGCCAGTTCCTTCTCCAGTGAACCACAGCATACAGTATTCCTAGGTGGTTTCCCATCCAAGGCCCAACCCTGCATGGCTTCAGGGTGGTGTGACCTCTTGGTTCCCTGGATGGAATTGAACCCAGGTTGCAGCAGTGAAAGCACCAAATTCAAACCACTGGACTACCAGGGAACCCTAATTATGCTCTTAGTCAGGCTCAAACATTTGATATATATTTTTTCATTGTACAGTGGTCGTTTAAAGTGTTACAAATGAAGAAAACATTAATAATTTTACAATATTTATCTTTAATCAGGAGGAAAATTCCTGTAGATCTGTAAAAATATATTGAATGTCTATGTAGGGTTTCCATCCACGCTCCTAAAAATAAAGCCTGCCTAGCTCCTTCATTTTTGAGGTAGGTGTGTGTGTAGGTGTGTGTGTGTATTACATACCCAATTACATATACAAAACATACACACATTTGTACACTCGCAAAATATATGGTCCATAATTGTTATTTAATATGTTAAGCTTTTTTTTTTGTTTTAACATTTTTGTTTAATTCCTTTAAACAATAATGGATAGTAAAAAAAAAATCTTTGGAAGTTAAACTATAAGAGTGAGGGAGGTTGAGTGTAGTGTCTTTAAAGGGGGCACAGCATAGGGCACACTTTTGCAGAAATAAGAACTACACATCTAAATAGATATACAGTAATTGTAATTTAGTAAAAAGTCAAAAATGTAACAGAGCTTGAAATGGATGGAAGGATTTTAAACATAAATTATCTGAAATGGACATTTCTCTCCTTAACTTTATCTTGATCTATCGTGATTAAATAAATTCTTCCTGGCAGGGGGTGGTAGCAAAGCATGCCAGGTGGATTAAATAGCCCTTTTCTTTCCCTTTCCTTTTGAATGTGTCATTTTTCTATTTTTCTGCCATGAATAGCTGCTTCTCTCCACCTCCCTGTGTTTATCAGGGGGCGCGGCCAGCTCTGTCTGAAGGTTGGACTTAAACAAAAGGCTGTCCCATCTGGGTCTGACTCAGACTGAGAATGCTGATGGCTCATGCACTGGCACTGGGTGGGGCCTCTGCAAGCAGGTTACAATGGAACGGTTGCTTCTGTGTAAATGGTGTGAGTGGGTCTAATAATGGAACTGTCTTGCCCGCTTCCAAGCTCCATCATAGTCCTGCCTCCAGGCGGATCAGGCCATATCTGGTAGAGAAAGGCAGCAATGCTTAGGGAAAAAAACATACAATTTAAAAAGTAAGGAAAAAAAACATACTTTTATTACAGTGGTCTTTTAAACACCGTTATTGTAAAATGTTTAAATCTAGTAGGTTATATATGAGGTGGAGAATAATACCGAGCACCACAATCAAGGCACACAGGGCCTTATTCAAATACAGTGGATATAAAAAGTCTACACACCCCTGTTAAAATGTCAGGTTTCTGTGCTGTAAAAAAATGAGACAAAGATAAATAATTTCAGAACTTTTTCCACCTTTAATGTGACCTATAAACTGTACAACTCAATTGAAAAACAAACTGAAATCTTTTAGGTAGAGGGAAGAAAAATATAAAAATAAAATAATATGGTTGCATAAGTATGCACACCCTTAAACTACTACTTTGTTGAAGCACCTTTTGATTTTATTACAGCACTCAGTCTTTTTAAATATGAGTCTATCAGTATGGCACATTTTGACTTCTTTCACTCTTCTTTGCAAAAACACTCCAAATCTGTCAGATTGCGAGGGCATCTCCTGTGCACAGCCCTCTTCAGATCACCCCACAGATTTCCAATCGGATTCAGGTCTGGGCTCTGGCTGGGCCATTCCAAAACTTTAATCTTCTTCTGGTGAAGCCATTCCTTTGTTGATTTTGATGTATGCTTTGGGTCGTTGTCATGCTGAAAGATGAAGTTCCTCTTCATGTTCAGCTTTCTAGCAGAAGCCTGAAGGTTTTGTGCCAATATTGACTGGTATTTGGAACTGTTCATAATTCCCTCTATCTTAACGAAGGCCCCAGTTCCAGCTGAAGAAATACAGCCCCAAAGCATGATGCAGCCACCACCATGCTTCACTGTAGGTATGGCGCTCTTTTGGTGATGTGCAGTGTTGTTTTTGCGCCAAACATATCTTTTGGAATTATGGCCAAAAAGTTCAACCTTGGTGTCATCAGACCATAACACCTTTTCCCACATGCTTTTTGGAGACTTTAGTTTTTGCAAAATGTAGCTTGGCTTGGATGATTTTCTTCGTAAGAAAAGGCTTTCGTCTTGCCACTCTACCCCATAGCTCAGACATATGAAGAATACGGGAGATTGTTGTCACATTTACCACGCAGCCAGTACTTGCCAGATATTCCTGCAGCTCCTTTAATGTTGCTGTAGGCCTCTTGGTAGCCTCCCAGACCAGTTTTCTTTTCGTCTTTTCATCAATTTTGGAGGGAGCTCCAGTTCTTGGTAATGTCACTGTTGTGCCATATTTTCTCCACTTGATAATGACTGTCTTCACTGTGTTCCATGGTATATCTAATGCCTTGGAAATTCTTTTGTACCCTTCTCCTGACTGATACCTTTTAACAACGAGATCCCTCTGATGCTTTGGAAGCTCTCTGTGGACCATGGCTTTTGCTGTGGGATGCGACTAAGAAAATTTCAGGAAAGACCAACTAGAGCAGCTGAACTTTATTTGAGGTTAATCAGAGGCACTTTAAATGTCAGGTGTATGCTGACTCCTATTTAACACAATTTGGAATGTGATTGCTTAATTCTGAACACAGCTACATCCCCAGTTATAAGAGGGTGTGCAGACTTATGCAACCACATTATTTTTATTTTTATTCCCTACACCTAAAAGATTTCAGTTTGTTTTTCAATTGAGTTGGACAGTTTATAGGTCACATTAAAGGTGGAAACATTTCTAAAATTATTTATCTTTGTCTCATTTTTTTACAGCACAGAAACCTGACATTTTAACAGGGGTGTGTAGACTTTTTATATCCACTGTTCACGCCCGCAGATTACGTTATACAGGCAGTATGTTTGCAGGCCTGAAATTTGCTACAATCACTGAGCGATTCCATTGAACGATAAACCATGCAATCATATGTAGTATTTCAGAGCATGATCATGATCAATTAAGCAAGGCCATAACTACTGATTTAGAAATAGCCAATAGTAAATGAAACCATCATCATTACGTCAGTAAAACATTCGCGTTTAGAGGTCCCATATGCGATCGGACTCACAATTCGGCAATGTACAAAATATTAAAAATGAATCACGATACTGTTTCAGTCCATGTGGGTGGCCTGATATGTATGAACTCATTGATTCCCGAGATAGATATAACACCAAAATGAAACAAACAAAAAAATAATTCTATTGCAGATTTGCAAGCTTTCCCCGTCTTTTAAAGTTCAGTATTGATTTTTTATTTGCATTTACAGAGCTACAAACAGGTGTTTAACCCTCTTGCAAGTCCTATCTGGTACCTGTAGGCTTTTCTTCTACATTTGCCCTTTACAGGTGTGAGAACATTTGTGGGCTTGAAGAATTATAGCAATAGGGATTTGCGATTTTACAGATTGTAACTTTTGTGGGCTTGAAAGATCAAAGCCTTAGATGGGTTGTAAATTACGATTTTGACAACCACACAGATTTTCAGCCTGTAACCTGTAGATCTTTTGCTGCTCACTAAAAGACGTCAATTGAATAGAAAATTATTTTACAGGCTACATTAAACATTAAACAACAATTGCTCAATTGAATAGGGGCCATAATATCCCAACCTTACTCTGTTATAGACTTTTTTGGGCACAGCATATTATTTGGTTTAGCACACAGGAACATAAGCACAGGATTTGCAGATTCTTGCTTCTGGGACCGAGCACACATGACATTGCTCAACTTATTGAAATCAAAACACAGGCGTGCATCACTCCCAGGTCAGTTACTGCATCTTGCACTGTAGAAGAGGTGACATGAGATGACTTGCACCATTCAAACTTGTGAATCCTCTTGGGGTTCTTGTCTATTCACATAACCTGCACCAAGGCAAGGAAAACCAACTACTCCGCTAGCCTCCATGGCTGACTTGGGCCTCAGGTCCAGCACCGTCTTACTGAGGCCACTTGAGCACATATGTGGGAACTGTTCCTTGATCATCTTCCAGGCTCTTGATGATGCTGATCTCTAGTTCTTCTATGTACAGGTTGGTCTTATCTACAAGCCATATCAAAAGAATGAGGTCCCGGACTTTCTCTCACTAGTGTGCAAAGATTTTCAACATACTTTGGCACAATGGAATCACAGAGATGATAGCCAGCATGTAATATACTTAACTTTTTGTAACCAGCTCCAGCTACCTGCATCAGTAGTTTTGGATCTCAGGTGGGTTTAAGCGGTTTCCAAAACAAGCAACTGATGAACAGATTATATCCTTCACTGACAGGAAGGCTAACACCCTTTGCTCTGCTTATCCTTGGATCCTCTTAACTATTGGTTAGTCATGTTCCTGGAGTACATGTACAAAATCATCTTTACTTCTTGTAATTTTTTTTGCTCTTGATATTGTCTCAAAAATAAAATATTGCCCAGTAGGGTTAAAGGGATCAATAGCAATTGTGTTTATTAAAAATTGGCTAGGTTCTGTGTTTGGGACTAATGCAACTTGCAACAGTATGATGGTACCTTATACCTACAATAAGTACAATTATTGGACTTATTATTGTTCTCTGTGGAGTGTCTGTGTTGGATGAAGAGATAACCACCACGACAGCCCTTGTCAGCTACCCACAATTTGCATCGACTACAAAAAAAAACTTTAACAAAAAGCTCAGAAGTAAATAAAGACAGACAGGAGGGAAGAGATGCTCATTGTCACTGGATATCAGACTCGTTGCAGTACAACAATGAATAGGAATAGTGATGTCGCAAACATAACATTTTCGGTTCGCGAACCCCGAACGCGAACCGCTGCAAATGTTCACGAACCGGCGAACATCGGCGAACCGCCATAGACTTCAATGGGCAGGCGGATTTTAAAACCCACAGGGACTCTTTCTGGCCACAATAGTGATGGGAAAGTTGTTTCAACGGGACTAACACCTGCACTGTGGCATGCCAGAGGGGGATCCATGGCAAAACTCCCATAAAGGGCATAAATTACCTAACATTCCTAAATTGTTTGGAATAACGTGCTTTAAAACATCAGGTATGATGTTGTATCGATCAGGTAGTGTAAGGGTTAGGCCCGCTTCACAGTGACAGACCAAACTCCCCGTTTAACGCACCGCAAACAACCGCAAACAGTCTATTTGCACAACCGCAAACTCCCCATTTGCACAAGGTTGGATACCAAGCTAGCCATGTCCCGTTCCTTGTCCTCACTGATGTCATTGAAGGTCTCTTCCTCCACCCAGCCACCAAGGGTCCCCGAAAGGTGACAACAAGCCCCCTGGGACGCCTGCTGTGTTTGGTCTTCCACCTCCTCAAAGCCACCTTCCTCCTCTGACTCCTCTTCTTCAGACTCCTCTCACTGCGTTGCCTCTCTCTGCATTATTATAAGGTGTGTTAAGTAGTACTACTCTTATAAGTTTAATACCTGTTACAGCACATATCAGGGGGCGTGTATAAGGCCTGGATTTTTAGAACCAGGAGATGGAAAAAGATGCTTTGTTGGTCGTATCACTTCAATTTTGGGGCACGGCACGTGCAATCAAAGGTGCCACCAGATAGGAGTGGCGTGTTTGTAAGTACTACTCTTATCAGTTTAATACTTGTTACGTCACCTATCAGGTGGCGTGTATAAGGCCTGGATTTTTAGAACCAGGAGATGGAAAAAGATGCTTTGTTGGTCGTATCACTTCAATTTTGGGGCACGGCACGTGCAATCAAAGGTGCCACCAGATAGGAGTGGCGTGTTTGTAAGTACTACTCTTATCAGTTTAATACTTGTTACGTCACCTATCAGGGCACGTGTATAAGGCCTGGATTTTTGGGACCGGGAGATGGAAAAAGATGCTTGGTTGGTCGTATTACTTCAAATTTGGGGCACTTTGTGACATTAGCTTCTTACGCTCAAACATGTCCTTTAAAGGCACCTATGGGCAGATGAGCAGGAACTGCTCAAGGCGAGAGACGGCGGATGGTTGAGAGGGGGCAAGGAGGACAGCAGTGGTTGATGTGGCTGATGATGCTGGACCAGGAGGAGGATGGCGGCTTTGAGTTTGTGTACTGCTTGTACTCATGTGTTGGTCTGGAGTCACCCAAACATTAAGTCTCAACCTGTAGAGGATAAGGGAACCAGGCTACTCTAGACCTCATTCATCATTACAGGTTTTGACAGATTGGTACTATGCGTGCAAGCTACTGTGACAACAGATATGAGTGGCACTGTGCACTTGCAGAAGTTATATCATCCTCATCATCCTCCCCTGTATCTCTTTACCCCCTCCCTCATCATCCTCCCCTGTGTCTCCCCCCCCCCTCCCTCATCATCCTACCCTGTGTCTCTTTCCCCCCCTTCCTCATCACCCTCCCCTGTGTCTCATCCCCCCTCCCTCATCATCCTCCCACCTCCCTCATCATCCTCCCCTATATCTCTTTACCCCCACCCTCATCATCCTCCCCTGTGTCTGTTTCCCCCCTCCCTCATCATCCTCACCTGTGTCTCTTTCCCCCCTCCCTCATCATCCTCCCCTGTGTCTCTTTTCCCCTCCCTCATCATCTTCCCCTTTGTCTCTTTCCCCCCTCCCTCATCATCCTCCCCTGTGTCTCTTTGCCCCCTTCCTCATCACCCTCCCCTGTGTCTCATCCCCCCTCCCTCATCATCCTCCCACCTCCCTCATCATCCTCCCCTGTATCTCTTTACCCCCTCCCTCATCATCCTCCCCTGTGTCTCTTTCCCCCCTTCCTCATCACCCTCCCCCTGTGTTTCATCCCCCCTCCCTCATCATCCTCCCACCTCCATCATCATCCTCCCCTGTATCTCTTTACCCCATCCCTCATCATCCTCCGCTGTGTCTCTTCCCCCCTCCCTCATCATCCTCCCCTGTGTCTCTTTCCCCCCTCCCTCATCATCCTCCCCTGTGTCTCTTTCCCCCCTCCCTCATCATCCTCCCCTGTGTCTCTTTCCCCCCTCCCTCATCATCCTCCCCTGTGTCTCTTTCCCCCCTCCCTCATCATCCTCCCCTGTGTCTCTTTCCCCCCTCCCTCATCACCCTCCCCTGTGTCTCATCCCCCCTCCCTCATCATCCTCCCACCTCCCTCATCATCCTCCCCTGTATCTCTTTACCCTCTCCCTCATCATCCTCCAGTGTCTGTTTCCCCCCTCCCTCATCATCCTCCCCTGTGTCTCTTCCCCCCTCCCTCATCATCCTCCCCCTCCCTTGATGATAAGAAGAGACACAGGTATAAGTGTTAGGGGTGTTAGGGTAAGGGGTGTTAGGGATAAGGGTGAGGGGGTTAAGTGTTAGGGTGAGGTGTGTTAGGGCTAAGTGTGAGGGGTGTTAGGGTGAGGGGTGTTAGGGATAAGTGTAAGGGGTGTTAGGGTGAGGCATGTTAGGAATAAGTGTGAGGGGTGTTAGGACTTAGGGATAAGTGTGAGAGGTGTTAGGGTTAGGGTGAGGGGTGTTAGGGATAAGTGTGAGGGGTGTTAGGATTAGGTGTTAGGGTTAGGTGTTAGGGATAAGTGTGAGGGGTGTTAGGGTTAGGGTGAGGGGTGTTAGGGATAGGTGTTAGGGATAAGTGTGAGGGGTGTTAGGGTTAGGGTGAGGGGTGTTAGGGATAAGTGTGAGGGGTGTCAGGGTTATGGTGAGGGGTGTTAGAGATAGGTGTTAGGGTGAGGGTTGTTAAGGAAAAGTGTGAGGGGTGTTAGGGTTAGGTGTTAGGGTTAGGTGTGAGGGATAAGTGTGAGGGGTGTTAGGGTTAGGGTGAGGGGTGTTAGGGATAAGTGTGAGGGGTGTTAGGGTTAGGGTGAGGGGTGTTATGGATAGGTGTTAGGGTGAGGGGTGTTAGGGATAAGTGTGAGGGGTGTTAGGATTAGGTGTTAGGGTTAGGTGTTAGGGATAAGTGTGAGGGGTGTTAGGGTTAGGGTGAGGGGTGTTAGGGATAGGTGTTAGGGTGAGGGGTGTTAGGGATAAGTGTGAGGGTGTTAGGGTTAGGTGTTAGGGTTAGGGATAAGTGTGAGGGGTGTTAGGGTTAGGTGTTAGGGATAAGTGTGAGGGGTGTTAGGGTTAGGGTGAGGGGTGTTAGGGATAGGTGTTAGGGTGAGGGGTTTTAGGGATAAGTGTGATGGGTGTTAGGGTTAGGTGTTAGGGTTAGGGATAAGTGTGAGGGGTGTTAGGGTTAGGGGTGTTAAGGATAAGGGTGAGAGGTTAGGTGTTAGGGTGATGGGTGTTAGGGATAAGTGTGAGGGGTGTTAGGGTTAGGGTGAGGGGTGCTAGGGATAAGTTTAAGGTGTGTTAGGGTTAGGTGTTAGGGATAAGTGTGAGGGGGTGTTAGGGTTAGGGTGAGGGGTGATAGGGATAAGTGTGAGGGGTGTTAGGGTTAGGGGTGCTAGGGATAAGTGTAAGGGGTGTTAGGGTTAGGTGTTAGGGATAAGTGTGAGGGGTGTTAGGGTTAGGGTGAGGGGTGTTAGGGATAAGTGTGAGGGGTGTTAGGGTAAGGGGTGTTAGGGATAAGGGTGAGGGGGTTAGGTGTTAGGGGTGTTAGGGATAAGTGTGAGGGGTGTTAGGGTAGGGTGAGGGGTGTAAGGGATAAGTGTGAGGGGTGTTAGGGTTAGGGGTGTTAGGGGTGTTAGGGATAAGTGTGAGGGGGTGTTAGGGTTAGGTGTTAGGGTTAGGTGTAAGATTGGTGGGTGTTATGGATAAGTGTGAGGGGTGTTAGGGTTGGGTGCTAAGGTGAGGGGAGGATGATGATAAGGGGGGAAGAGACACAGGGGTGTCCTTGCAGCAGAGATCAAAAGAGTCCTTCAGGACTGTATTGCACACTGTGTACAGTAGCCTTAATATGGTTTTTCCTATTGATGCAGTATCACCTACACTCAGCCTCCTCTCAGTAAGACTGCAAGTTAGTTATGATTCCAAAATGGCTGCTGTCCATGAGTTAGAAGGCTCTGGAAGGGAGTGTATGCTGCTGATTGGCTGGAATGTGTCTGCTGACTGTGACATGCAGGGTCAAAGTTTGCTCAATGATAAAGTATAGGGGGCGGGTCGAATCTTGCATATGTTCGCAGTTCGCTGCGAACGCGAACATGCTATGTTCGCCGGCGAACTATTCGGGACATCTCTAAATAGGAACATTCTGCACAGGCTTTCTTTATACCCTTGCCTAATCAAAATCTATGCACATGAGGGCCTTAAAGGGACATAGAAAATTTCTGGATTTCACAAGGAAAATAATATCTCTTTACTTCTGTGTACTTTATTTTATTAAGAAGTACTAAAACAAATTGTTTGATTCTATGTAGAAAAACAGAGCTTTTGAGTCTGTTTACACTCATGCAGCTCCTGAATACACACATTGTAAAGGGCTGTGTTTCCAATTAGCCTGTCAGTGACCACTCTCATGTAGCATGTTGAAGAATGTTACCACTTATTTATTTGCTATGAGACCAGGCAAACCTTATACTTAGAAGTACATTGTATACATGAGCTGCAGAGAAACCAGTTTGGTACTGGGACTAGAAAAAAACGGTACTTTTAAGCACTCCTCAATTAAATAAAGTACACAAAAGTAAAGAGATACATAGGTGTATTATATTCCTAGTGAAACCTTCCATGTCCTTTTAGGTGTAAAAGCACTGTACTGCTACCATAAAGCATGTGCCAGTCCTCTCCAGGGTTGGGTGTTCGAAATCTCCTTTTACACCATCCTCCCAGCCAAAACCCATGAAGGGGAAATAGGGCGGAGTGAAGCAGGTTGGCTGGAAGCTCTGAGCTCCGATTTTAAATGTAAGTTTTAAACACTTATTTATTATTTTTGAGTATTAGCAAATATACTTTAATACATTTAAGAATGTATCCAAATTATATAGCAACTGAAGTGAACATTACAGTGGTCATTTAGGTTGGTAAATTACTTGCAACATCAATTTTAGTTAAAGATTGCAATATATTTAATATGGTTATAGATTTTCTATTAATCTACTTGGTCACATTACTTGAGGTATGCAGTCAAAAAACAATCAGAGTGCAAAAAGAATAAAATTAAAAAGCCTAAACATTATTTTCGAAAGCAATAGTGGTTTAACATGGGTTATGGAGACAATAGAAGGAAGAATGATTACAAAACTTACAGACAATATGCTAAGTATAAACATATTGTATGGGATTTGGCCATTTTGTATGGGATTTGATTAAAGACATATGTAAGGCCTCTATTCAATTATTGCTTTCATACCGGCCGTAAGTCTGCAAGCTTGAAAATTGCAACATTGTTACATATCGAGGCCGCAAGTACAGGGCCGAAGCCTCAAAACCCTTGTTTAGTACGTAACGCTTCCGGGTATTTGATCAGATGAAGCACACCAAACTCAAGTAAGCCCGTAATTGCCGATCCTGTCACAGCCCAATTAACCAATAGGAACCGAATAATGCTAATTAACTCAGCGGGAACAACTTTAAAAGCTTGCAGAAAGCGTATGTCCTTAACTGTGCTGTGTAGCTGAGAAAGTCAACACACAGGTCTAGGCGTTGGTGGGTTTCTGAGTTTTGTAGAGAGAGAGAAAGAGGGAAAGAAAGAGAGAGAGAGAGAGAAGGAGCAGTTTTGTACGTTTTTTTAAAGAAATATTAACACTTATCTTACAACATAATTACTGATATCACATAATTCACACATATAGATTAATATGTACACATAGCTATACATAGCATTAGGCCACGGTCCATATACTCCCGCCATACCTCCACCTACCCCTCCCATACCCATACTATAATACACACATTCTTGTTTTCCTCATACACATACACGTATATATTATATTGATTTATACTTATATCAATTTCATAATTTCCAGGAGGGTAGAGGAGGATGAGAGCGAGGAGAGAGAGAAGGAGAGAGGAGAACACGTGAGGAAGAGAGTAAAGAGAGGAGAGGAGGAGAGCTAGTGGAATGCCAGAGGAGGAGATGAGAAAAGGTAGAGGTATGGCGAGAGGGAGATGAGGAGGCAGGTTAGGGAGGGGAAGTACAGTTGTACAAGAGCAGGAGGAATGCATCCCCAGATGTAGGTACACAAGGAGAAGAGGTAGAGGGTCAGGGGTCTGATTCCAGGGGAGGAGGTAGTGAGGATGAGTGACCAGGCTTATGAGGGACCAGGGAGGCCAGGAACCCCAGGCACAGTTGGGAGGGCAAGAAGCTGTGCCAAAGTAGAGGGCCCCCAATTATAGCCCAGAGGAGATGGACATCCTCCGCAGGGAAATCCGTGCCCGCCACAGCATCATACATGGTGGCAGGGTAGTGAGGCCTTGCCAGAAGACACGTGCCTGTTGCTGCATTAGGGGTTGAATGCAAACAGGGATATCAAATCTGTCAAACATAGTTATGTTGACAGCCAGATGAAGGTGAAGAGGAAGATGGCAGAGGAGGCCTGTGCAGCCAGTGCAACCCGTCATTACATACTGCGCATGGAAGCAGACCCTGAAGGAGTAGATAGAGCCAGCGGCAGTAGTGAGCCTTCCAGGACAGCTGGACACAGGTGTTCCGAGAACCATGCAATGTTAGTATCACATACACCATCACACCATCATATGCACACACATGAACCCCACACACATAAATAACTGACATAACATAGCACTGTAAGCTCTCTGGTTATGACTAAAGGAATATGGGGCAGCAATAACCATGTAAATCCAGGAAGCAAACATATCATTATCATAATTGTTATATTTTGAAATGTCTGTCTAATACCTGCAGTTAAAACTAATTCTGTGTAGCAGTCACCAAATCAAGATTGATTTGACATCCAAAAGAGAGTACATGTATGGGTGTGCACACTGCAGCATATGCAGATACAGACTCTGATGGACTGCATGTGCATGTCATGTACAGTGCCTTGCAAAAGTCCCCCCCCCCCCCCCCCCTGGCATTTTTCATGTTTTGTTGCCTCTCAACCTGGAATTTACATGGATTGTTTGAGGATTTGCATAATTTAATTTACAGAACATGCCCACAACGTTGAAGATTTTATTTATTTATTGTGAAGCAAAAACAAATAGGACAAAATAACAGAAAAAGTCAATGTGCATAACTATTCACCCCCCTGCCCCCCCTTAAAGTCAATACTTTGTAGAGCCACCTTTTGCGGCAATCACAGCTCCAGTGACGGTCTAGAGGGGAAAAAAACAAGGTAAATGGACCTGGCAAAATGGCAGTTGGAGAGTGAGATTCTGCTGAGTGGATGGGAGGAGGACTGGTGGTATTTGCAGAGCCTCTTGCAGACGTGACTGCTTCAGTCCTAATGGTAGATAGAACTGCCAAAATAATAAATAATAATACCAATAAAATACTACTGCTACTGATAATAATATTAATAATAATTATTATTTACATGTATTAATAAAAGTCTATGTAGAAAAGTTATTTATAAACTATTCAAAAACATGCATGCTCCTTTGTGTAAATCAATAGTTTCATATAAAACAATGTAAAGGAAAAAAAAAATTATGTAGGTTTATTCATGAATAATACTAGTTAATGTAAATCTGAAGCTATTTGCCACTCTGCCCATTTTTTTTATATGCATGTTCTTAAAAATATGATTAGTATACAGTGCCTTGCAAAAGTATTCACCCCCCCTGGATTTTTTTTGTGTTTTGTTGCCTCACAACCTGGAATTAACATGGATTGTTTAAGGATTTGCATCATTTAATTTACAGAACATGCCCACAACTTTGAAGATTTTTTTTTTATACAACAACAACAAATAGGACAAAATAACAGAAAAAGGCAATGTGCATAACTATTCACTCCCCTAAAGTAAATACTTTGTAGAGACACCTTTTACGGCAATCACAGCTCCAAGTCGCTTTGGATAAGTCTCTATGAAATTGCTACATGTTACCACTGGGATTTTTGCCCATTCCTCCTTGCAAAACTGCTCCAGCTCCTTCAAGTTGGATGGCTTGAGCTTGTGAACAGCAATCTTTACGACTGACCACAGATTTTCTATTGGAGTGAGGTCTGGGCTTTGACTAGCCCATTCCAACACATTTACATGTTTCCCCTTAAACCACCCAAGTGTTGCTTTAGCAGTGTGTTTGGGATCATTGTCCTGCTGGAAGGTGAACCTCCGTCCTAGCCTCAATCACTCACAAAGTGGTACAGGTTTTGCTCAAGAATATCCCTGTACTTAGCGCCATCCATCTTTCCCTCAACTCTGACCAGTTTGCAAGGCCCAGCTGGATGGTGTTCTTTGGGTGATATAATGTGTTGGGTTTGCGCCAGACATAGTGTTTTCTTTGATGGTCGAAAAGCTCAATTTTAGTCTCATCAGACCAGAGCATCTTCCTCCATACATTTTGGGAGTATCCCACATGCCTTTTCGCAAACTCAAAACATGCCATTTTGTTTTTTTGCTGAAAGTAATGGCTTTCTTCTGGCCACTCTGCCATAAAGGCCAATTCTATGGAGAATACGGCTTATTGTCGTCCTGTGTACAGATACTCCAGTCTCTGCTGTGGATCTCTGCAGCTCCTCCAGGGTTACCTTAGGTCTCTGTGCAGCCTCTCTGATTAATACCCTCCTTGCCCGGTCCGTGAGTTTTGGTGGGCGGACGTCTTTTGGTACGTTTGCTGTTGTGCCATGTTCTTTCCATTAGGTTATAATAGATTTGATGGTGCTCCTGGGGATCATCAAAGATTTGGATATCTTTTTTTATAACCTAACCCTGACTTGTACTTCTCAACAACATTGTCCCTTACTTGCTTGGAGAGTTTGTTTGTCTTCATGGCAGTGTTTGGCTAATGGTGCCTCTTGCTTAGGTGTTGAAGCCTCTGGGGCCTTTCAAAAAAGGTGTGTATATGTAATGACAGATCATGTGACACTTAGATTGCACACAGGTGGACATCATTTCACTAGTTATGTGACTTCTGAAGGTAATTGAACCAGAGCTTTTTATGGGCTTCATAACAAAGGGGTTGAATACATACGCACATGCCGATTTTCTGTTTTCTATTTCTAAAAAATGGTTTTATGTATATATTTTTCTCATTTCACTTCATCAACTTAGACTATTGTGTTCTGATCCATCACATAAAATTTAGATTAACAAAACATTGAACTTAAGGCTGTAATGTAACAAAATAGGTAAAAAGTCAAGGGGGGTGGGGGGTGAATACTTTTGCAAGGCACTGTACTAGCCTAACCCAGACCATGTCTCATCTGCATGTTAACAACTATTGCTGAAAATTTGTCACAGATTGGTCAGTCTCACACACTGCACAGCAGATTCAGCTGAGCATGTATACTAATGAACTGCAGATTGCACACCGCAGCAGTATTACATATATTCATATGAGTCATGAACCACAATGCTCATGATAGAGGGCAATGTTTACCTGCGTAAAACAATCACTACAGCCAAATTACATGTGACCATGATGTCAGGGATATGGAAATACATAGCAAACAATTGTTTAGAGAATACCAACTCAAACACTATTGTTCTTAAATTTCAGTACACAGGCAGTGGCTCCACTGGAGGAGGAACCACATCCACCCCTGAAGTGGTGGTTTAGGAAGGCACAAACATTCCAGAGGGCCCAGGACCGTCAAAGGAAGCTGGCCCATCAGCAGCAAGACGGCCACCCATATCACCAGTGTGGGAATCACATGCATCCTGGGCGCCTTCGCAGCCTTTTTAGCCATCACCACCTCAAACGAACATGTTTTGGAGCCAGCAACCACAGACACCTCCACAGATGACGTGGTACTGGAGACAACCATCAGCAGGACCACCACTGCAACCTGCTCTGATCCCATGGACGCCTTGGCAGGACCCCACCGCACCTCCACTCCAAACCTGGGCTCATGCAACATGGGCTACAACATCCCACTACAGACACCATCCCCACTGGCACCTCTGTCATCACCATCGCCCATCGAAGGGCCCGTCATGTCCAGTGATAGATCTCACACCCCCTCACAAGCCACTTTGAGGGAGTTCCTGCACAAGATTCAGAGGGAGGACGAAAGCCATTACACCATAATGGAAAAAATGGTATTCCAGCTGGAAAAACAGAATGACATCACAACCTCCCTCATTGACAGCATCAGATTGCTTTTCTATCCTTTTTTCATTCAGTTTCCGGTTACAGTGGTGTAGTGACAGTATTCTTCTAGACCAGGGGTCTCCAAACTCGGTCCTGGAAGGCCGCACCCAGGCCGGGATTTGAGGATTTCCTTTCTGTGCACAGGTGAGTCAATCAGGATGACTGAAGAAGCAATAGTCTCACCTGCTTGCAGAAAGGATATCCACAAATCCAGGCCTAGGTGCGGCTCTCCAGGACCGAGTTTGGAGACCCCTGTTCTAGACTATGACATTACCCCCTTTACGTATCCCGTTTTTCCAGAAAGCCTCTTGCCCTAAGTGTGCTCTGTGTATGAAATAAAGTTTTGTTAAACTGTTATTACAGTGTCAGTGTGTTTTTAATGTTTGAGGTTTTGGGACATCCACATACATCACATTTGTGTCACATTCCTGTCACAGACCCCTTTCCAGGGCCTGGTTCATGGTGCATTGAGCCATCATTGTGGGTAAGGAACTATGTTGCCACATGGGAAATGTGGGCAGGTGGGTGTTGGGGTGAATAGCCCCAAGACATAGTACCATAGTGTACCACCATGCTTCATGTGGTCTTATGGTATATGTCTCTGCCTTATCCTGTATACTGTAATTCCCCATGTAATCAAAAATGACGGGAAAAACTTTTTAAGGCTGGGAATGCTGAACCCTCAGCGCGAGCCCCACGCTGATCGCCTTTGAAGCTCATTTCAAGCCTCTCCCCCGTCTACTTTAAGGGCCTTCGCCGCTCATTGCAGGCCTTGGCAATCCACAACTTTCGTGGTTTGCAATGATCACCTTCGGAGCTCTTCGCGCTCATTGCGAGCATCTCCCCACTCTCTGACCCGTGGCTGTTTCCCCCTGCAGTGTCTTTTATTTTTTCCTTATTTCCCCTGTCTCTGTCTGTTCAATTATTGCGTGGCTTGCAATGAGAGCAGTTGCTTGCGTTGTCTTTCTGGCTTCCAGATTGTTTTTACTGGGTTCAGCTAACAGTTACTGGCTTTGGCGTCCTATTTACTAGCTTCAGCCTTGTTTTCATCCAGTTAAGTTTTTTTGCCCGCCATTTTTTTACTCGCTTAGCCGATTTTCGTTCGCCAAAAATACCTCGAATTAACTTGCAACCTCACTCCCAGGCTCTCCCCCTGAGCTGTGTGCGAGTGTGTAAGATATTTTTTTATTATTATTTGGCATTTTTTGGTGGTCTTTCGAGTTCGATGGTTAAATTCATAAAATGTAATGTCTTGCTGCCAAGTCCTATGGGCCTCGCAATCAGCGCCTATGGAGCTGATAGCGAGCCCTACAATGAGCGTCTTTGGCGCTTAGTGCAGCCGTCCTACTGGCCTTGCAATCAACTATGCATCATGAATAAGACATTACCCCCTTGACGTATCCCCTTTTTCCAGAAAGCCTCTTGCCCTTCCAAGATCCGCCCACACCACACCCATGATATTAAAACACAGTCTTGTATATTTCTGAGTGTGCTCTGAAATAAAGCTATGTTATACCGTTATCACCATGACACTGTGTTTTCAATGCTTGGGGTGTGGAACATTCACATACATAACATTTGTGTCAGATCCTGTCACAGACCCCTTTGCAGGGCCTGGATCTTGGTGCATTGAGCCACCACTGTGTACAGACTGCCCCTTTGGAAAATGAGTAGGGGAACTATATTGCCACATGGGAAATGTGGACAGGAGGGTATTGGGTGAATAGCCCAAGACATAGTGCCAATGTGTACCACCATGCTTCATGTGGTCTTATGGCATATGTCTCTGCCTTATCCTGTATGTAATATTACTGTACTAGCTACTTGCCTGTCAAAAATGACGGGAACAACATTTTAAGGCTGGGAATGCTAAACCTTTGGCGCTCATCGCGAGCCCCTTCAGCACTCCTTGCAGGCTAAGTCCTACAGGCCTTACTATGAGCGCTGCAAGCCCTGATATGAGCGCCTTTGCGAGAACCGCAAATTTTAAACATTGCATGACCGACAATTCACAATTACCACACTATGACTGAGTGATCATGATGGGGTTAAAAAAAGGGTGTGCTGAAACTGCATTAAGCAGACACCTTTATTGTACTGTTATCTGCTCTGGCCCATTGTTTACAAATTATTTTAATCACATCGGCCATGTACTTTATCTAAGGTCTGGATCTCTTAGCCACAGAGATGCCAGGAGGTGTATTTGAAGGCAGCCCTATTGTTCTCAGATGCCAGCCATCAAGGTACTGCTGGACACCATGTGGAGTCCATCTCCTGTGATTGTCTGCCTCTCCCTGTCATTGTTGTGCTGTATACACCCCTCTGTATCTAGCCGTATTTCTGATACATATAGAAATTGTATGTCTCTTATTTTGCTCCTGGTGGCTGTGATACTGAACCTATCTCCAACCTGTAAGTAACCTGTCCTGGTCACTACTACAGGAAGATTACAGAGACTCCTGGAAGTGCTGATTTCTGATGGAGAGTCTTTGACTGATACAGAAGACAAATGTCAGGGTGCTGGTGCCGAGATTTCCAAGAACCCAAATGGTCCTTGGGGGCAGTTAACTTGTAGTCTATAGCAGGTGGTCCTGGGCAGTAATAGTCCCTACCCCCAGGTCGTCAATTCCTAAATCTGTAAACTAATGAGCCCTAGTTACTGGGCAATAGATTAATACATAGAATTCTACCAATATAATAATATAGGGTTAATACACAAGAGGTCCAATTTTTGATACTGTGGAGTATCAACATTCACCTGAAGGGCTGATAACAATATGACAGGTGATGATGTGAGTTGATTGATAGCAAATCAATTGATGTGATTTCACCAAATGATAATGGGTATACATCTTGGCACAGGTGTTGCAATTTAATCAGGTAGTGTGTCTTTAATTGCTGTATGCACCTTGCAGCCACACTTTTCATATTGGCATATGCATGTCCATTCCAACATATGAGAAAATAAAATATAAAAAAAAAAAAAGGTATATGTAAGTGAGGTGGGTTGTGAATGCATCCTGTAGAATACATCATAACCCACCTAGCAAAAAATGTTTGCATGAAAAAATGCAAACATTTTTTGCAGAAAAGAAAACAAAAATGAAACTGAGATTTGCATATCAGATATCTCATTTTTAATATGCAGAACATGCACATGCTGATTGGCGAAAGGAAAGTGTCTGACATCATGTGACTTCCCACAGTTGGGCATACTTCAGGTGCTAAATGAGCATGCCTGCAAAATCTCCAGGCAAAAAAGAAACATTGTATAAGTTATGCTAATTATCCCAGGGAATTTCCGGGGGTGTCAACTTTGAGAGAAAACAGTTTGCAAATGCAAGAAATTCAGCAAACTTCAGGCTAAGGGTTTAATTGTTTACTTTGCAATTTTTTCATGCAATAATATTTTTCAGACACTATATTCTTCTCTATCAGATGCATTAATAACCCAGCTCACTTACATACACCTTTAAGGCCTATCTGTTCCTTGGGAATTGTTGTGCAATGAATTCTAATGCCTTCCATTACTTTCCCTGTATTTTAAAGTCCATTTGTGTATTTTATCGAGTCCGATTTGGAACCTGTAATAT
Source organism: Discoglossus pictus (assembly GCA_027410445.1). Taxonomy (NCBI): domain Eukaryota; kingdom Metazoa; phylum Chordata; class Amphibia; order Anura; family Alytidae; genus Discoglossus; species Discoglossus pictus. Next base: position 63,706,723 of record CM050165.1, on the reverse strand, counting down.
ATTTGGCTACATTTGCCATTTGAAGGCAATTGCATTGTAGCAATTGAATTGCTATTTCCAATTTTAGCGATTGTAACATTTGCAGACTTGAAAGATCAAAGGCTTAGATGGGTTGGGAGTTACGATTTTGACAACCGCAGAGATTTTGAGCTTCTAAACTGCAACTCAAATTGCGAATGGCGAAAAAACAAAACAAAAAAAAACACACACACACACACACACACACAACTTGTTTACTTGTACAACATTGTTCCATTCAATAAGCCTTTTTAGGCACAAAGGTACTCACCATAGTTCTCATATTATTTTTAAATCCATGAGATTTAGATAACTTAAGGAAATAGCAGGTATGAGAGTGTTTACCAATAGATTTGGAATGATGCACAGTAATAATTCACGTTCCAAACAGTTTTCCCTGTTAATTTAGAGGCTTTCCTTCAGCAACCACAGCACAAAACAGGGCTAACTTGTTCAAGCAATTGTATAAACATATTACTAATGGTTTTCACTAGGCACACCATGTTTCATACCCAGTACAAATAGGGACGGAGTAAGCTTTTGGAGAGACAGAACATTTGAGCCGTTGGACCTTTCCAGTTTACCGTCCCGCAGTAAAGGCAACGGTCACTAGTTGATGCGGCTGAGATTTTAGTCAATTTCCTAGGAGTTATTGTAGCGGCAGATGATCAGCTTTACACCAAAAAGAATTGGACTAAAATCTCAGCAGTGCCTCCTAGGGGCTGTTGGCCGCCACTGTTGTCCATCAGAAAACAGGAATGATCCAAGCCTTCAAGATAAGGAGGAATCCCTTGTGAGTCATAGATACTACTTATTCCTAGTCCTCACTTGTACTCACTCTTTTTAGGGAACCATTCCATGTGTTTTTAAAGCATCGCTGCCAAGTACTTTTGTAAATATTATTTCCCTAGTTGAATTTGATTATGATAAAAAAAATGCAAGTGCCCGAATTACAAATCCACTATTTTATTGTAGCAAAATTCAAATATTGAATAAGAAGTGTATAAATAAATGTAATCACACCGATTAAGTTTAAATCTGTTACGTGAAACATGAATTGATTCAATTACGGAAAAAAAGTTCTCAAAATGTCATTGTCTGATAGAGGACGGTCAATATAAAAGGTTATAATGCCTTTGTCATCTCCAGTATCTAATTGTTTTTAAAAACCTTCACAGTTTCTTGTCCATAATGGTAATAGCTATATGCAGAAGCAGCTGTCGTAAAACCAGTGATACACCTGTGGAAGACAAAATAAGTATGTAATAAAGATAGTGAGACACCCTAATGCCAATGTTTAGATCATGGATTTAAGAGAGACGTAGTAGTAGTAGTAGTAGTAGTAGTAGTAGTAGTAGAACAAGTCATGTATCTTTAAAAATATAAGCAGCATAATTGAGACCATACAAGCCTAATGACAGTTTTGAATTATTACTATGCTTTTCATTTCCCTATGGAGGTTGCCATGTTGGCCTCTCTTTGTTCCTATAGTTCAGAATATGTGACTGTGATGTAAATATACATTCTACAAGAAGGCTAGCAGCTTCCTAGATTCTAGAATTGGAGTCTAATGTAGGATCTAGCACCACACATCCACATGAACAAATAGGAAGCATCTGGTTGTGCTGTGAGCATTAGAAGCTGCAATATGGAGAGTCACAACTTGTGCCTACACACATCATATAGTGGAATGTTCTGAGAGACGGAAGGGAGAAAGATCAATGTGACAGCAGCATGGAGGAAAATTTAAAAAATAAAAAAATATATGTAGTACATCATAAAAACATATTTAAACTGGGTTAATATGTCTTTCATTGTTATAAATTCACCTTATAGAGGACACTCTGATGTTTTATCACTATAATGTCCTTTTAAAAACATTACACAGTAATTTTATATGAAAATGAAGTGATTTTAATTCTCTTTTCTGACCTGCTACAAGATGCAGAATGCAATGAATGGTAGGCTCTCTGCCAATCTCAAACTAGCTGTGAGGACGAGTAACATTTTCTCTCAAGCTTGTTTCAGTTTACTAATCAGGCTAAAGCAGATAATTTCTATTTTTGTATTCCGATCACTAATTTTTCATGCCGCAAAAATAAATACTGCAATAAAAATACAAATGAAATACTCTTTAATGCATGAATGGGAATGTGGGACTACAGAGGGTCTCCAAGATTGTTAAGCCTTTTTCATAAGTCAATACCGTAACACATAATGTTATATTATTATTATTACTATTATTATTAAACAGCAGTGGTTCCAATTATGTTATAATTTAAAACTATAGGTTATAAAAAAGAACATGAATTGAATGTTATTAAAAAAAATATATATATATACACATTTTCCTACAGGAAACACACATTCAAGGTTGACATTTTGAGCTACCAGTCAGCTTTTCTGACCTTCACACAAAAAAGGAGATTGAAACGTTTTCTTAATGAAAGATCATTGCATTTAATTATGGATAAGCCCCTGAAGGATTGGGTTAATTGTTTGTCATCTGCACTAAGAGTCTAGGCATGACCCAGGTGGTAGCACAGAAAGCAGTGAATCCATAATTTAATGCAATGATCAATCATTTATAAATAATTTAAATTTTATGGGTGGATCAGAGAGGCTGACTGATCGCTAAAAATGGCAAACCTCAATGTTCATTTACTGTAGGAAACACACAAATTTCAATCATACCACATTTGAAACCTCTGCTGTGTCACTAATATGGCTTGAATTTAAAAATAAAAATGCTGTATTTATACACGTTAGTCCTTGCTTGTAATGTTTATTTAAATAAATGTATTCTAATGCACATGAATAGTAATTTAATAAAATTCCTTTATTAAAAATAAAAATTCAGCAAGGGAACTTACCATAACATTTGAAGATAGACACTATCCACGTAATTAAAGACAGGAGCTGCTAGTGAAGCTGCCACCAAAATTAATTGAACTGCAGTATTCATCTAGAAGATAAACAAATATGTTATTCAAAAAAAGTAGAATTTTAAAAATAGTTATTCTTTAACAGGGATACAATCATAGGACTCAAAAAGCCAGAGGTCTCCCATGTTTGAGGAATATGCTTTAAATATGTATAAAAGACGAGATATACTGAATATTTCCTCTGGAAACAGTGGCGGACCAGAAAAGCAAAGAAATAAAGGAAAGCAATGATATTAAATCACTTGTGCAGTGGATTTGTAGAGTTAATAGTGTATAGGAATGTCCCGCCTTTATCAAAAATGAATTAGACATACGATTCAGAATAGAGTTGTAGACCTTTTTCATTCTGAAGTACATCTAAAAGTATTCAACCCATTACCCTTGAAACTGAATGGAGTTTTTAACAGCTTAAAAGTAATTATCATTATACGTATTATTTATTTCAGATATCAAGTAATGTAAAGTTACATGTGTTAGAATATACATAAGAGTGTAATTATAATTGCCCATTCGAATGGGTTCCATAAGAATCAGTGATGGAAAAATAGAGAGGCTTAAAAAGGAAGAAATTTCCTGGATTACGAGAGCATTTTGCATGAAAAACACCAAAATAATCATCATCAATACATTTATCCTAAAGTTTGCAAATGTCTTCCGTTTTCTGGCAGTTGCTTTTGAGCAAAATTAGAATTCATAATTTGTTTTGGCCAATTAGAGGCAGCTAGAACTTTGTAGCAAGTATGGGGATTCAGCCTCTGCAGCAAAGCATTATGGGATGTGTAGTCTTTTGTTCCCAAACACCTCTCTCTGCCCTGGAAAGAAGCAGGACCTCTGTATTGTGCTGCTATTGGCTTGAGGGTTAACAAATGGTACCCAAATACAGTGTTTCTATTGGTTAGTACCAGGTGCCTATGTAAGCAGCTCTGGGGTGTAGAAAACATATATATATTTTTTTTTACAATAAAACGAATCCCTGTAATGTGTTTCTGATATAAGCAGAATGTGTTAGAGAAAGGTAAAAACAGGGAAACTTGTATATGCCTTTAAACAGGATTGGAATTTTCAATGTAAATAGAGGAAATTACAGCAAACATAAATCTTCCACTAAAATGTAATATTAGTACTTATCTCAATGTCATTTAATAAACACTGCGTTCTACCATTTTAGAAAGTTTCAAGTCTTCTGTCCCTCCAATTCCAATTAAATAAACTGCATAACACCGTACTGTGCAGAGCTCAACAAGGTCTGATGTCATTAGTTGTGGTCAACCATTCCCATAATGCATTACAAGAATGTAAATTCCGTATTCGGGTATTTTACAAATGTATTTCCCTGCTTTTGACAGATCCTTGTTATATACGGAGGAAGACTAGCAATCTGAAATCCAGGATTGTAAATTCTGATGAATTGAGACAAATAGAATAGTATAATAATAATAATAATAATAATAATAATAATACTAAATTCTTACCTTACTGATAAATGTTGGCTCTAAATGAGCAGTTACATAGCAAGGATTAAAGTATTTACTAACTGTTCTCTGTAGAGGGAATAAAAAAAGAAAGAAATTAAACTTGTAATATAAAAATATAATAACACAACTTAGATATTAATAAACACATGAGTGATACATCCATTTTTTTGGGACTTAAAGGGACCAGGAATTCATTAATACAGCTCTACATCAGAGTACCAAAAATTAAATAAAACCAATTTTGAAATGTAAAAGTTTCAATATAACGGTATGCATTTCTGCAGAGAAAATGTCTGCAGTTTCTGCAAATACCCTACAAATGCCATTAAATCTCTCATTGCTGCAACCCAAAAAAATAAGCTTAAAAAGGGAAGAATGGAGAAATTATTATTGCAATAAAGACAAATATGAGCACTTAGAGAGAGATTGTAATTTATGGTCCATTCAGGATCTGATAGAATGTGCCTATAAACACGCTTGCAGCCCAGAGACTCCGGCTTAAGTTCGGGATAAATATACAGATTAATTGACATAAAAGCTGTCAGAGCTGCATTTTCTACAAGTATAAAATTGTGAAAAAGAGTTCACATTACAAAGATTTTACACATTTTCCATTTGATCTTAACGGTTCTACTTAATTTGCAGAACATGCCCACAACTTTGAAGATGTTTTTTTTTTTTTTTTGTTACTGTGAAGCAAACAACGCAACAGAAAAAAAGTCAACGTGCATAACTATTCACACCCCTAAAGTCAATACTTTGTAGAGTCACCTTTTGCAGCAACCACAGTTCCAAGTCTCTTTGGATAAGTCTCTATGAGCTTGCCACATCTTACCACTGGGATTTTTGCCCATTCCTCCTTGCAAAACTGCTCCAGCTCCTTCAAGTTGGATGGTTTGCGCTTGTGAACAGCAATCTTTAAGTCTGACCACAGATTTTCTATTGGATTGAGGTCTGGGCTTTGACTAGGCCATTCCAACACATTTACATGTTTCCCCTTAAACCACTCAAGTGTGTCTTTAGCAGTGTGTTTGGGGTCATTGTCCTGCTGGAAGGTGAACCTCCGTCCTAGCCTCAAATCACGCACAGAGTGGTACAGGTTTTGCTCAAGAATATTTAGTATTTAGCACCATCCATCTTTCCCTCAACTCTGACCGGTTTCCCAGTCCCGGCTGCAGAAAAACATCCCCACAGCATGATGCTGCCACCACCACGTTTCACTGTGGGGATGGTGTTCTTTGGGTGATGTGATGGGTTTGCGCCAGACATAGCGTTTTCTTTGATGGCAGAAAAGTTCAATTTTAGTCTTTGCTGAAAGTAATGGCTTTCTTCTGGCCACTCTGCCATGAATCCCAACTCTATGGAGCGTACGGCCTTTTTGTCGTACTATGTACAGATACTCCAGTCTCAGCTGTGGAACTCTGCAGCTCCTCCAGGGTTACCTTAGGTCTCTGTGCTGCCTCTCTAATTAATGCCCCCCTTGCCTGGTCCGTGAGTTTTTGGTGGGCGTCCGACTCTTGGCAGGTTTGCTGTTGTGCCATGTGCTTTCCATTTGGTTATGATAGATTTTATGGTGCTCCTGGGGATCATCAAAGATTTGGATATTTTTATAACCTAACTTCTCAACAACATTGTGCCTTACTTGTTTGGAGAGTTCCTTGGTCATCATGGCAGTGTTTGCTTAGTGGTGTCTCTTGCTTAGGTGTTGCAGCCTCTGGGGCCTTTCAAAAAAGGTGTGTATATGTAATGACAGATCATGTGACACGTAGATTGCACACAGGTGGACATCATTTCACTAATTATGTGACTTCTGAAGGTAATTGGTTGCACCAGAGCTTTTTATGGGCTTCACAACAAAGGGGGCGAATACATACGCACATGCCAATTTTCTGTTTTCTAAAAAAATAGTTTTATGTATATATTTTTCTCATTTCACTTCACCAACTTAGACTATTGTGTTCTGATCCATCACATAAAATTCAGATTAACAAAACATTTTACTTATTTTGTTACATTACAGCCTTGAATACGTTTGCAAGGCACTGTATTTGAAAATATTCATTTTTTTTCCAGCAGGTGTTATATATGGGCTCTTCTACCATGCTGATTTGACATTAGTCTGATGCTATTCCCACAGTCTGTGTCACTTTGAGTGATGGCTACACGTTGGTAGAAGTTTGCTTAGGGGTGAAATCACACTGCAAATAAACCAATTATTTACATGCATCTTTATTTAGCTAAAAACATTCCTTTTAAGCCCTGCAGAAATCATGATGATTATGGCTTTATGAAAATGGCCACTAAACAGTTGCAGATAAAAAAAAAAAATTAAACTATTACAACAACACAATGTCTAAGATTTGAATCAAAGACTTTGTTTCATAATTTACTCACTGGTGGTGGAAGGGTTTTGTATCGTACATAAAACACAGCTGCGATCAATGCTATGTCTCGTAAAATGATCATGATTGTAAGAGGAACTGGAAAACATCAGAAGAAATCTAATTAAATCAGTTGTACAAATATAGAATATGAAACACAATAGCATATTTACTTTAACTTCCCAAAACATGAAATTCTCTAAAAAAAAATAATCAAACAGTCAATTTTGCATCGCTTGGCAGTTGCACTTTTAATTGACTTGAGCTATTAATTTCTTTTGATCTTATGCAGATTACTTCCTACCTCATTGTCCTGTCTAGACCATAATTCATAAGATCACAAAAAGATATAGAAAGGCAACAAGCCGAAAATAAAGCAGCAAAAGTCAAACTAAAATAGAGAACTGGAGGTAAGAATGGACCATACCCAAGTGGACTAAGGTAGAGCAAAGCCTAAGCACATCTTGGAAGCTGCAGCAGGTATATTAAATGTCTTTGGTGTTCTTCTGCAGTTCACATCACATGTGACCGCCAACCAGCTATCTTATAAATGTGGCCTTTTTGTTAAAGATTTAAAATAAACATTAAATGCTTTTATTTGAAAGAGCGCATTTAGAGTATATAACTGGAACATCCCTTTGTAAGGCAAAGACATTCTACAGTGAAAAGCTGTAATTTATGACACATTTCAGGTACCCCTGGCCCTTATCAGACTTACTAAATATTTATACAAAAGATGAAGAAATTGCTACAGGAAATATAATATTGCAAAAATATTTACATGCCTTCCACCAACTTCCTTGTTAAAGCATTATCTACATTTCAGCAATATTGCAGTTTCTGGGGGAGGTTACAAGTGGTAAAAATATATGCAGGAGTTTATAAAGGAGTATACATATGACAACAGAATAGGCGTTTGCTGTAATCAGCCACGTAACATGCACTAGCAAAAACACATATTCCAGAATGTGCATGTACTACTATAGTTGGAGTAGAACAAGAAGGAAAGTAGTGGTTCACTTTTACACTCTCATAATCCCAAATTCCAACAGAAAATATCGGTAACTATGAAAAACTAAACAAAGTGAATTAAAAAAAAAACACACATTCCATTCATTGGGTTTTGTGTTAGGTGAAATTTAATGGGCCAGCCAGTGTGGTTGGTATGTGTGTATTTTACAGAGAACTCGATAGGTAGTATTTCTTGGCAGCCATGTAAACTTATCTGGTTACTTAAGGTCTTACACACCATCTTCAAATAGCAGAGATGGCGATTATAGATGACTGCTTTTTCATTGAAATCAAATAGGAATCCACAAATTTCTAAACAATTAATGGTTTTCTAAAAAGGATTTAGGATCCATCCTTTTATGGAGTCTGCTCAGGTCCAAACCCTAGATGCCGCTGCCGGTATTTTGCAGCGCTGCCAATATGCAAGAGAAGTTCTAAGCTTATAATGCTAGCCTAACCCTTGAACTAACCCTATCCGGTTTCCCAAGCCTATGATATGGCACCGGAATATCGGCAGCGCCATCTAGCTGATACCCACTGTCACTGCATGCTGCGCTACCATAAGAGGATAGGTTCAGGATTTATATTCCTGGTAACTGTAGGAGAACTGATCTGAAAACATTAGTTTGGCTGATAGCTGGGTGCCTCAGCACCAAACTGATCCCTCTAGTATTAGAGCCCTCACAAGCATGATATTTGATGTTCTTTCCTATCAAAGTTTGTCCAAAAGCCAAGCTTGGTTTCAGTCTTTGTTTAAAAGGCCACTGAAATGGTTCAGCTTTCACGACTTTTATTTAGTAATGATTAGTATAAACTTTTCAGCTCATTGTGATTAAGTTATTTTGTGAGAAAGATTATACTGAAGCTCCGTCCCTCTCTTCCTAACATTGGCAGAGAGTAAAACATATTTCCCTGTAGCTGTATCAAGGTTACATGGCTTTGGTGGCACAGTGTATTTTACCTTGTTTGTGGTGTTTTGTGAGGCAACAAGGCAGATGCAGGGAAAAAATTATCCTTCATTCTCTAACATATTTAGTAGCGTTAAAGTGATGCATAATCTGCCAGATTGAAAAAGTTGGGTGGACGCCAGTCTGAGAATCAGGTCAAAATCAGCTGATTTTCAGTGTAAGTTCTCACAAAAGGTCAATGTTTCTACCACAATAAATTGAAAAGTAGTTGTATGAAAGCAGGATCATATCAGTGGCCCTTTAAAGATGCTTGGTGCTTTTATGATCAGGTCATGTATAAAGTAATGCAGCATCCCAATGGTGCAAACCTCTCCACCAAAACACTCTGAATACAGAGGAGGCAAGCCATATTGCCTCACCCTTTTCAGCACTGTATCCTGGCCTGTCTGGTTTCTTGAAGAAAGGTTTGGAAAAAACACTGCTGTAAACAAATTACATTTCCTACCCACGTTAAAACTGAAGCCCAAAATGCAGTGTAGACTCGTTAAATTAAATCCCAAAAATTACAGTATAAATTAGAGTAATATGACATACATTATTTTTTTTTTTTTTTTTACCAAACACCAAATCAAAATAGTATAGTAAATACTTACCTGGAATTAGATGTGCGTAAGTTAAACAAATATACAAGACACTGATGAGTATTTTGTCAGCCAGTGGATCAAGAGCACTTCCTAATGCAGATTTCTGATTGGCCCAATTTCTTGCAATAAAGCCATCCAACTAGAAACAAGTAAAAATAGGGCATTGGTTAGTTAACACAGTACTATATACTTTGCATAGTTAATTAAATGATCTCTATCATCAGGAGTAAAGTGAGAGTGAATGTGATACAACAACATTGTGGACCTCATTCAGTCATTAGTGAGCCATTCCATCTTGCGAAGGTAGCCACCAGTCCAGGATTTCTGGTTCTCTCTTGTGTATTCAGATTCTCTCTACTATAGCACACAATTTAGTCAGCTTCATTCATTCTGAAGGATATACCTGTGCTCACGCAGAGAAACACTGAAAGCTTGGAGGCCACTGCGTGAAGTAAAAAAAACAGCACAAACACATGTATACAAAACAAGCTCTATTCTATAAAACTAGACTTGACAACTGGCAAAATATTTTTAGAAAATAAAGACACAAAACCCAGAATGTATTCATCATATGCAGTTATATTGTAGTGGTCACAAACATAGTGGCTTCTCATTATCTGTTGCCAGCGGAAGGAGACCTAGATATTGATGGGTTCAAACTTTGGTTGTCTCTACTGAAAGACGGTATCTTATGGTGTAACAGCTTTTAATAGGACTAACTGAATCATTATCAGTCTGTGTTGAAAAACAAAGCAATGGCTGCCTCCAATATAGAACAAACAAACATAACATTTAATAAATTGAAGGCTGGATTTGTTTACTTTCTAAAAGCCTTTTGATGCATATAAATGCTTGTGGTCTTTTCCTGTTAAAAAGGGGGGCGCTCACCTGCACTTTTGCTCGTCAACTATGCCATCTACCTTTAAAATGCGGTACTATGCGGCAATGGGAACACGCACCAACTTAGTGTTAGGGGTTCGGGCTAGGGTTAGTAATATATTTGTATTTAAAATGTATTGCAGTTATTTTTATTTCATTAATAATGTAGCAGGGCAGTGGGCGCGGCGCTGACCGACGTCCAAGTTCACAGCGGTGTGGTATCGGGCGCTGTGAACTTGTACTCTTGGGAGTGGCAAGTCAGCGTCCATTTAAAAAGGTAAAACCCACGCTTGTTCATCAAAAGAGCATACTGTTGATCTATATATGAACAATATAGTTACCCAAGAAAAATAAATTAAATTCTTGGTAAAAGAAAAATATAAAAAGGTAATATTAAAAAACAACTACAAGTTTAAGCGGAGATTTAAAGTTTAATGTTATTAGTATTAAAAATATGCTACTGGATGACAAAGACTAAGTAGCTTTAGATAGTAAGTTTGTGATGTTTCAATCCTGTAAGGTGTTTTGGGAAAAGTACATAACATTTTAAGCTCAAAGGCAGGGACCTCCATTCTTTTGCAATATGTTAATATTGTTTTTGCCATGTACTTAACCCCTGTATAGTTCTATGGAATATGTTGGCGCGTTACAAATAAAGGATAATATTATTTTTTATTATTAATAGAATCTCTTTAAATACGTTTATAACATTGGCTTGACCACGCGAACTATGTTAATTACTCAAGAGAATTAATCTGATCACATATATAGTTGTACTGCGAGTGGTCGTCACGCTTTGCGAGCCTCGCAGTTGTGACACGCGGGGCTTAAGCTACAATGAGCGCAGAATGCCAAATGCGCGGGTCTCGCAATGAGCACCAAAGTTGCTCAGAGTAGCAAAAGCCTCACATTGTGTGGCAAACAGCATTGCCTGCCTTACAATTTTATTACCATCATTTTTGACAGGCAATTTCCTAGTTGGAAATATAAATTCTAACATTTTAACAGAAGATACAATGCCAGTGACAGTAACGCACGAGAACCTTATTTTTACAGATTGTTTAAAATACACTCAGAGGAATCCTATTTCATGCATATTGGATATTTATAATAACTGCTGTGCTTCATAGTTGTAATTGTAGGTTAACTCACCAAATCTGTTATGCCGGCAAGAATAAAAACACCAAGGGCAATATTAAAATTTTCAGCTACAATAAGATAACCCAGAACTGGTGCCAGTCCAATCCTGGTCATTGATAATGCATTTGGAATTGTCCATGGATTCTCATACTGCAAAACAAAAAAATTCCTGTCAGTCTTAATACGCACCATATCCCTTTAGGCTGTAAATGTGCACATTTTTAATCCTCTGTATGAACTGTCTGGGCAGTCAGTGTCCTTCATAGTCAGTGCCCTGCATATAGTCAGTATATGGACGGTGCCCTGCCCCGGCATGTCTCCCAGTGAGCTGCGTTTCCCCTCCATTTCCGAGGCTATTCAATTAGCCAAGGCCAAGACAATGCACCCGATATCCGAAATCGAAAACCAATGTTTCTGACGTACTGCTTACCAATAGGAGTTGAGATCATCATGATTGACTGTACTCAAAGCTGCGAGAGCTCTCGCGGTCTTCCAGCCTCGCAGACCCTGCAAGATCCCCACATGAAACCCAATGATGCAGGGGTCCCGATGGGAGCCCCGCAGGGTACCCACATTAACTCTTGCAGGGTGGGTCCTGATCCGAACCCCCACTGCATTTAAAATTCAAATCTCTCTCCTTGTGGGTCCTTAATGGACCGTAAAAGGTACTTAAAAAGGACCTGCGCTAAATAAAAATTAACCCTATCACTCATGGGCCCCTGTACATAGCCCCATGAGCCCCTAATTAACCCAGTCACTCATGGGGTTCTATACAGAGAACCATGAGCCCCTAATAAACCCTGTCACTCATGTGGAGTATATACAGACCCCCATAAGCCTCTATTTAACCCCAGCAGTCCAATAGGGGGTCTATATAGACCCTTATAGGACACTAATTAGCCCCTATAATAACACTTTGTGTCATGGGGGTCCTGGAGGACCCTCATGGCACTAAGTCTAAGCACTACACTATTAACCCATACTAAGCCCCATTAATCCCAACTGGGCCTATCTAACCCCCAATGTACCCCTATCCTATAAACCCCCTCCCACCCTACCCTATTAACACCAACACTACCTACCCAACACTCATTACAAAAAATTAAAAACCCATCTAATTACTGAAAATAAAAAAAGAACACTATATAAAATATATAAGAAAAAAAAATTACTCACGTAAAAAGAATACACGCACAAACATTACATCAATAAATACAGTTCAAATATCCTGCTATCTACATACAGCATTAACCTAACTACATACTTTAAAAACCCTAAATCTAACCTAAAATAGAATAAATAAGACCACCTACCTTGCCCCAATGTCCCTTAAGCAACGACAGTGTTCCTGCCGCAAGTCGCACCCCTAGGAAAAAAAGAAACATACTGTTTTTTAAAAAGAAGCACAACATAATAAAATAAACAATTAAAATTACCTTTCTGCCAAGTCCCTGTCCTTCCTGTAGTCTTCTCCGGCTGGGCCCCTGGAACAAAAGAAACAAACAAAGTACACAAATAAACACAACATATAAATCTAACATGTACCATTCTAAATATAACATGTACCTTTTTGCGATGTCCCCGTCCATCTTGTCTTTTTCTCCGGCTGGGCCATTGCAAAGAATCTGCTCCTCAAAAAAAAAACAACGAAGCTCCTCCCTGGATGCTAATGAGGCTTCTAGCACTTCTTCCGTTAAAAAAATAAATAAAAGTCTATGGCACCTTCGAATTGACCGAAAACGCTGTAAATCAAATTTCAGCCAATCAGAAGACGCCAAGGTGTGAGCCCGTCAGAATGGGATACACCCCTATATCCCACTCTGATTGGTTTAAAAAGATTGACAGGTCCATCAGCCAATCAGAAGGCACTATTGCCTTCAGCCAATTCAGCCAACCAGAATGAGATACACCCTGTGGGATATATCCCATTTTGATTGGCTGTTGTCACTGCGAATCAGAAGGTACAGATGCCTTCAGCCAATCCCAATGGGATTTACCCCGTGGGATGCATCTCATTCTGATTGGCTGAAGGCAACGGTACCATCTGATTGGCTGATGGACCTGTCAATCTTTTTAAACCAATCAGAATGGGATATAGGGGTGTATCCCATTCTGACTGGCTCACACCTTGGCTGAACATAGATTTACAGCCAATCAGAAGGCGCCATTGACATTTTTTTTTCCAGATGAAGTGCTAGAAGCCTCTTTAGCTTCGGGAATCTCCTCCAGGGAGGAGCTTCATTTTTTTTTTTTTTTAGAGCAGCAGATTCTTTGCAATGGCCCAGCCAGAGAAAGAGACAAGATGGACGGAGACATCGCGAAAAGGTACAGGTTATATTTAGAATGTTTAGATTTATATGTTGTGTTTATTTGCGTACTTAGTTTGTTTCTTTTGTTCCAGGCGCCTGCCGGAGAAGACTACAGGAAGGACAGGGAAATGTCAGAAAGGTAATTTTACTATTTAAAATGTTTATTTTATTATGTTGTGTTTATTTTTGACTAATTTTGTTTCTTTTTTCCTAGGGGTGCGACCTGCGACAGGAACAACGCTGTCGCTGAAGGGACATCTGGCCAAGGTAAGTGGTCTTATTTATTCGGTTAGATTTAGGGTTTTTAATGTATGTAGACAGGGGGATATTTGAACTGTATTGATGTACTGTAATGTTATGTTTATTTGTGCATGAATTTTCTTTTTATGTGAGTAATTCTTTTTTTATTTTCTATAGTGTTTTTTTTCTACAGTGTTCTTTTTTTTATTTTTAGCAATTAGGTGGGTTTGTTTTTTGTAATTAGTGTTGGGTAGGTAGTGTAGGTGTTAATAGGGGTTTACTGGGTACATTGGGGTTAAATAGGCTCAGTTAGGGTTAATAGTGGAGTGTTATTATAGTGGCTAATTAGGGTCCTAAATGGGTCTATATAGACCCCTATGGGACTGATGGGGTACCTAGCGGCTCTGTATAGAGCTCCATGAGTGACGGGGGTTAACTAGGCACTCATGGGCCTCTGTATAGAGCCCCATAAGTGATGGGGTTAAATAGAGGCTTATGCGGGTCTGTATAGAGCCCATGAGTGATAGGGTTTATTTTTATTTAGTGTGCAAGGCGGGAAATTTTAAATGCAGTGGGGGTCCTGATGGGGACCCCCAGCATTTGGGCGGTTCATTTTAGGTGCCGGTGGGGGGTACTTATAGTACCCCCGCTGCGGGCCTTAACTATTTGAGTGCCGCGGGCCCTTTAAGGACCTGCGGATGGGAATTTAAACATTTTAAATGCAGTGGGGGTCCCGATAGTGACAACTACTGCAAAGGTTAATGTGGGGACCATCCAGCGGGCCCGATGGGGACCACCAGCACGGGGTTAATGTGGGCACATTGCAGGGGTCCCGATGCTTTATTGGTGTCTCATGGAGGAATGTGTGTGGGGGGAGGGGCTGTTAGGTGCATTGGGGACTTATCGGGGACCATACGTAAGGGCTTCTAAAGCCCTTGCGGGTCCTCCTAAGCATATGTAGGACATAGTCCTGCATTTGCGCTTTGCGAACTGGGATACTTTTTTGTAGTGGGAGGTATCGGGCAATTGAATAGGGATGTGCATAGTGAAACATCAAAGGCTTCAGAGTGGTGTAAGTTCAGAGTTGCAGGTCGGACATTTTGGCAGGGCCGTCACTCAGAACTCTATACGAGGTCGCAAAATGGAGGCAATTGTATAGCAACATTGTCTTCCATTTCAAATTGCGACCTTGGATAACAAAAATGGAGAAATTGAATGAGGCGGATAGTCAGTGGCCCTGCACAGACAGTCCGTGCTGTATAGACAGTCAGTGGCCCTGCACAGACAGTCCGTGCTGTATAGACAGTCAGTGGCCCTGCACAGACAGTCCGTGCTGTATAGACAGTCAGTGGCCCTGCACAGACAGTCCGTGCTGTATAGACAGTCAGTGCCCTTCACAGTCAGTGCTATATATACAGTCAGTGCCCTGCACAGTCAGTGCTAGATATATATATATATATATATATATATATATATATATATATATATATATATATATATATATATACAGTCAGTGCCCTGCACAGTCAGTGCTGTATATACAGTCAGTGCCCTGCACAGTCAGTGCTATATATACAGTCAGTGCCCTGCACAGTCAGTGCTATATATACAGTCAGTGCCCTGCACAGTCAGTGATATATATATATATATATATATATATATACATACAGTCAGTGCTAGCTATATATATATATATATATATATATATATATATACACATACACACACACACACACAGTGCTATATATATATATATATATATATATATATATATATATATATATATATATACAGTCAGTGGCCCTGCACAGTCCGTGCTGTATATACAGTCAGTGCCCTGCACAGTCAATGCTCTGTATATAGTCAGTGCACATGCACAGTCAATGCTCTGTATATACAGTCAGTGGCCCTGCACAGTCCGTGCTGTATATAGTCAGTGCCCTGCACAGTCCATGCTGTATACACAATCAGTGCCCTGCAAAGTCAATGCTCTGTATATACAGTCAGTGGCCCTGCACAATCCATGCTGTATATAGTCAGTGCCCTGCACAGTCCATGCTGTATACACAGTCAGTGCCCTGCACAATCCATGCTGTATATAGTCAGTGCCCTGCACAGTCCATGCTGTATACACAGTCAGTGCCCTGCAAAGTCAATGCTCCGTATATAGTCAGTGCACATGCACACATACCAGCTCTGCCAGCCTTCTCTTTGCGGCCTCACTGTCCCGGTTACTCCCCTGTATCTCGGGCCTGTCTGTCCGGTTCCTCCTCCCCTCCAGGCTCGTGTTTCCAGGCCTTGCACAGCCAGGGCCTGGCGGTAGGTGCAGTGCCCGGCTGATGACACATGGTGCTAGCTGAGTCCTCAGCACCTTGCGGAACAACCGAGGCCTCTCCTCCAGCCATGCCCTCAGCGGCTGCCTGGTGTCTTGGCTCACATGGCGGCTCCGGGCCCCGGGCTCAGGTAACACACACCTGGCGGCAGCACAGGCACACACCGGCTCCCAGCGGGCCCGCACCCCGCGAGCAGAGCTACCGAACACCAAGAGAGGAGATCGGGTCAGGAACAGGGCCAGCACCGACATAACGAACAGGCCTAGGGCTCAGCGCCCCATACAGTCTGACAGCGGCCGCACTTTACGGCGCTCACTGATTTACGTCAATTATGACCTCAGGCCGAAGATGTCAGCCTAGAGATGTGATTATGTAATGTGCACACCCTCCTACACCCCATTTTATATATATATATATATATATATATATATATATATATATATATATATATATATATATATATATATATATATATATATATATATATATCTCAATATCAGACCTGGGATAATGTGCACAGCCACCTACACCATCATATATACAGGCCAGGACTGGGATAATGTGCACACCCACCTACACCATCATATAGACCATCATATATACAGGCCAGGACTGGGATAATGTGCACACCCACCTACACCCTATCATATATACAGACCAGGTCTGGGATAATGTGCACACCCACCTACACCCCATCACATATACAGACCAGGTCTGGGATAATGTGCACACCCACCTACACCCTATCATATATACAGACCAGGCCTGGGATAATGTGCACACCCACCTACACCCCATCACATATACAGACCAGACCTGGGTTAATGCGCACACCCACCTACACCATCATATATACAGACCGGGCCTGGGATAATGTGCACACCCACCTGCACCCGATCATATATACAGACCGGGCCTGGGATAATGTGCACACCGACCTACACCATCACATATACAGACCAGGCCTGGGATAATGTGCACACCCACCTACACCCTATCATATATACAGACCAGGCCTGGGATAATGTGCACCCCCACCTACACCCCATAATATATACAGACCAGGCCTAGGATAATGTGCACACCCACCTATGCCATCATATATACAGACCAGACCTGGGATAATGTGCACACCCACCTACACCATCACATATACAGACCAGACCTGGGATAATGTGCACACCCACCTACGCCATCATATATACAGACCAGACCTGGGATAATGTGCACACCCACCTACACCATCATATAAACAGACCAGACCTGGGATAATGTGCACACCCACCTACACCCTATCATATATACAGACCAGGCCTGGGATAATGTGCACCCCCACCTACACCCCATAATATATACAGACCAGGCCTAGGATAATGTGCACACCCACCTATGCCATCATATATACAGACCAGACCTGGGATAATGTGCACACCCACCTACACCATCACATATACAGACCAGACCTGGGATAATGTGCACACCCACCTACGCCCCATCATATATACAGACCAGGCCTGGGATAATGTGCACACCCACCTACACCATCATATAAACAGACCAGACCTGGGATAATGTGCACACCCACCTACGCCATCATATAAACAGACCAGACCTGGGATAATGTGCGCATCCAGATCCTTTCCCCTTCAGCTTCACAAAATCTGACAGCTGCAATCCCGCAGCCAACTAACAGATGGTGCTGCGGATTTTCGTATAAGGAGCGCTGACAGAAGAGGCCTTGAGCTTTGGAGGCGCGCCCAAGGCACTTGGGGGACGAGTGCCCGCGCCGAACATAGTGATGGCCTTGCTGTCGACTTAGCGCCATCGAGTTGTGCCACGTCACATATACAGACCAGACCTGGAATAATGTGCACACCCACCTACAGCATCACATATACAGACCAGACCTGGAATAATGTGCACACCCACCTACAGCATCACATATACAGACCAGACCTGGGATAATGTGCACATCCACCTACACCATCACCTATACAGACCAGACCTGGGATAATGTGCACATCCACCTACACCATCACATATACAGACCAGACCTGGGATAATATGCCGCTTGCTGTGTTGTATGGCACATTCTCTCACTCTTTGCGGTCTCTTTCTCTCTGAGGTGTGTAATGGCAGTAAATATGCCGCTTGCTATATTGTATGGCACATTCTCTCTCTCTTTGCTGTCTCTCTCTCTCTGAGGTGTGTAATGGCAGTAAATATGCCGCTTGCTATATTGTATGGCATATTCTCTCTCTCTTTGCGGTCTCTCTCTCTGAGGTGTGTAATGGCAGTAAATATGCCGCTTGCTATATTGTATGGCCCATTCTCTCTCTCTTTGCTGTCTCTCTCTCTGAGGTGTCTGAGGTGTGTAATGGAAGTGGATATTCCGCTTGCTGTGTTGTATGGCACATTCTCTCTCTTTTTGCTGTCTCTTTCTGAGGTGTGTAATGGCAGTGCATATGCCGCTTGCTGTGTTGTATGGCACGTTCTCTCTCTTTGCTGTCTCTCTCTCTCTGAGGTGTGTTATGGCAGTGCATATGCTGCTTGCTGTGTTGTATGGCACGCTCTCTCTCTTTGCTGTCTCTCTCTCTCTGAGGTGTGTTATGGCAGTGCATATGCTGCTTGCTGTGTTGTATGGCACGTTTTCTCTCTTTTTGCGGTCTCTTTCTAGGGTGTGTAATGGCCGTGCATATGCCGCTTGCTGTGTTGTATGGCACATTCTCTCTCTTTTTGCGGTCTCTTTCTGAGGTGTGTAATGGCAGCGCATATGCCGCTTGCTGTGTTGTATGGCACGCTCTCTCTCTTTGCTGTCTCTCTCTCTCTGAGGTGTGTTATGGCAGTGCATATGCTGCTTGCTGTGTTGTATGGCACGTTCTCTCTCTTTTTGCGGTCTCTTTCTGAGGTGTGTAATGGCAGTGCATATGCCGCTTGCTGTGTTGTATGGCACGTTTTCTCTCTTTTTGCGGTCTCTTTCTAGGGTGTGTAATGGCCGTGCATATGCCGCTTGCTGTGTTGTATGGCACATTCTCTCTCTTTTTGCGGTCTCTTTCTGAGGTGTGTAATGGCAGCGCATATGCCGCTTGCTGTGTTGTATGGCACATTCTCTCTCTTTTTGCGGTCTCTTTCTAGGGTGTGTAATGGCCGCGCATATGCCGCTTGCGGTGTTGTATGGCACGCTCTCTCTCTTTTTGCTGTCTTTCTCTCTCTCTGAGGTGTGTAATGGCAGCGCATATGCCGCTTGCTGTGTTGTATGGCACGTTCTCTCTCTTTTTGCTGTCTCTTTCAGAGGTGTGTAATGGCAGCGCATATGCCGCTTGCTGTGTTGTATGGCACGTTCTCTCTCTTTTTGCTGTCTCTTTCTGAGGTGTGTAATGGCAGCGCATATGCCGCTTGCGGTGTTGTATGGCACGCTCTTTCTCTTTTTGCTGTCTCTCTCTCTCTCTGAGGTGTGTAATGGCAGCGCATTTGCCGCTTGCGGTGTTGTATGGCACGCTCTCTCTCTTTTTGCTGTCTCTCTCTCTCTCTGAGGTGTGTAATGGCAGCGCATATGCCGCTTGCTGTGTTGTATGGCACATTCTCTCTTTTTGCTGTCTCTTTCTGAGGTGTGTAATGGCAGCGCATATGCCGCTTGCTGTGTTGTATGGCACGTTCTCTCTCTTTTTGCTGTCTCTTTCTGAGGTGTGTAATGGCAGCGCATATGCCGCTTGCGGTGTTGTATGGCACGCTCTCTCTCTTTTTGCTGTCTCTCTCTCTCTCTGAGGTGTGTAATGGCAGCGCATATGCCGCTTGCTGTGTTGTATGGCACATTCTCTCTTTTTGCGGTCTCTCTCTCTCTCTCTCTCTGAGGTGTGTTATGGCAGTGCATATGCCGCTTGCTGTGTTTTATGGCACGTTCTCTCTCTTTTTGCGGTCTCTTTCTGAGGTGTGTAATGGCAGCGCATATGCCGCTTGCTGTGTTGTATGGCACGTTCTCTCTCTTTGCTGTCTCTCTCTCTCTGAGGTGTGTTATGGCAGTGCATATGCTGCTTGCTGTGTTGTATGGCACGTTCTCTCTCTTTTTGCGGTCTCTTTCTGAGGTGTGTAATGGCAGTGCATATGCCGCTTGCTGTGTTGTATGGCACGTTTTCTCTCTTTTTGCGGTCTCTTTCTAGGGTGTGTAATGGCCGTGCATATGCCGCTTGCTGTGTTGTATGGCACATTCTCTCTCTTTTTGCGGTCTCTTTCTGAGGTGTGTAATGGCAGCGCATATGCCGCTTGCTGTGTTGTATGGCACGCTCTCTCTCTTTGCTGTCTCTCTCTCTCTGAGGTGTGTTATGGCAGTGCATATGCTGCTTGCTGTGTTGTATGGCACGTTCTCTCTCTTTTTGCGGTCTCTTTCTGAGGTGTGTAATGGCAGTGCATATGCCGCTTGCTGTGTTGTATGGCACGTTTTCTCTCTTTTTGCGGTCTCTTTCTAGGGTGTGTAATGGCCGTGCATATGCCGCTTGCTGTGTTGTATGGCACATTCTCTCTCTTTTTGCGGTCTCTTTCTGAGGTGTGTAATGGCAGCGCATATGCCGCTTGCTGTGTTGTATGGCACATTCTCTCTCTTTTTGCGGTCTCTTTCTAGGGTGTGTAATGGCCGCGCATATGCCGCTTGCGGTGTTGTATGGCACGCTCTCTCTCTTTTTGCTGTCTTTCTCTCTCTCTGAGGTGTGTAATGGCAGCGCATATGCCGCTTGCTGTGTTGTATGGCACGTTCTCTCTCTTTTTGCTGTCTCTTTCAGAGGTGTGTAATGGCAGCGCATATGCCGCTTGCTGTGTTGTATGGCACGTTCTCTCTCTTTTTGCTGTCTCTTTCTGAGGTGTGTAATGGCAGCGCATATGCCGCTTGCGGTGTTGTATGGCACGCTCTTTCTCTTTTTGCTGTCTCTCTCTCTCTCTGAGGTGTGTAATGGCAGCGCATATGCCGCTTGCGGTGTTGTATGGCACGCTCTCTCTCTTTTTGCTGTCTCTCTCTCTCTCTGAGGTGTGTAATGGCAGCGCATATGCCGCTTGCTGTGTTGTATGGCACGTTCTCTCTCTTTTTGCTGTCTCTCTCTCTGAGGTGTGTAATGGCAGCGCATATGCCGCTTGCGGTGTTGTATGGCACGCTCTCTCTCTTTTTGCTGTCTCTCTCTCTGAGGTGTGTAATGGCAGCGCATATGCCGCTTGCGGTGTTGTATGGCACGCTCTCTCTCTTTTTGCTGTCTCTCTCTCTGAGGTGTGTAATGGCAGCGCATATGCCGCTTGCGGTGTTGTATGGCACGCTCTCTCTCTTTTTGCTGTCTCTCTCTCTCTCTGAGGTGTGTAATGGCAGCGCATATGCCGCTTGCTGTGTTGTATGGCACATTCTCTCTCTCTTTTTAACTTCCTGTACACTGTTTATGTCAGTACACACATTGCCCATGTTATGTGCTGCATTATTATTTTGTTTTATGGCGCCATTTTACACAATTTGGCTACACATATATCATTTATTTTATTCCTAGGTATTTTGCAAAGTATCCCACCTATGTCCCCTCACAGACTACTAGTTCAGCTTCATGCAAATATATCAAGTGTATGTTTTGCAATTATGTTTTAAAGAACACACATACCAGTATACATTTTGATGTATATTTATTAATAAATATGCAGTGTAGCTCATAACATTTCCATAAGTATATAAATACAATATCTAAAATATATACATATTTTGAATGTGAATATATATACACATCTGAATTACTTATAGCATTAGCAGAAAATGTATTCACAACTATAGTCAAATCTAACAATGGGCCTCATTCAAATGTGATTTGGCCAATTGAATAGGGCTCTATATAAGCACATAGCATATATTTTTTTAAATAAGTTTTTACTTAGTGAAGACCTTGCTTTTGGATAGAAGTTCACTAACTAAAATCTTCTGTAAAAAAAATATGCCATGTGCTTATATAGAGCCCTATTCAATTGGCTGAATTGCATTTGAATGAGGCACAATGTCTGATGCACTGACTGACTGGTTCATATTTCCACGCTTAAATTAGAAATAATACATATAAACATTGTTGTTTTAATGCAGTCCAAAGTCATACTATGATATAAAACCTCTGAATAATGCAGCTACATAGTTTGTAGCTGATAAACTCTTGGTCCTTTCTTCAGCAGGTAGCCTTGATCATTTAAGGAACCCACAAAGCTTTCAAAATCTGCAACCTTTAATACAAAAAAAAACATGCATTAAATCACCTTTCTGAATTCAAACACATTGCATAATGTTTGTTTTATACACACGTTACAACATTGTGTGTACTAGAGAATATAAACATTGCCATTGTTTCAGTTGTGCCACATGAATAGAAACACATGCATTTACACATTTATGCCTTTTATTATAATGAAATAAACTAAAGCTTTGGAAAGCATATTAATACCAGTTAATGCAATGCTGCAGGGCTTTAACCATGAACTGTACATTACACTGCTGTATTTTACAGCAAACAGTCATCTACAAGCACACAATTCAGAACGTATTTAAGTAAAAGTGGATAATATGGGAAAGGGATTCAGTATGGTATGTGGTAGGTTGTTTCGAGGATCATATATATAGTTGTTGCTATTGCGCTCGGGAGCTCGCGCCAAAGGCGCTCCTTGCCAGCAACTACGACCCTCCCAAAATTTACGTCGTAACGCAAACAAAATATGAGACACGTTACGACCTCGCAAAAATCGGCCGTAACACGCGCACATGAAAAATACAACAAATACACACAACAAATACATAAAAAGCTTACTTACAGGAAGAGGGAGCATCCATGACCTTGAAAACTAAAGTTACACCTCAATTTAACTCAAATTAAAAGAGTTTAGACACTAAAAAATTCTCTAAGCGAGAGAAAAAATGGCCGTCGAAAAAGAAAGCGAGGCTACAGCAGTCTAAAGACGCAAAACACCACCAAACACGTACGTATTTGCCGAAAAACACCTACAAGATTAGAAAACAAGGACGCAACCCGCGCAACCCCAAAAACATTACAAACACAACAAATACAAACAGCAAACACATAAAAAGGTTACTCACAGCAAGGGGGGGCACCGAGGACCTCTGCAAGTGAAGTTACACCTCCATTTAACCACAAATTTCGGAGTTTAGAGACCCAAAAATCAACTAAGCGAGAGAAAAAATGGACGCCGAACAAAACGAAAACGAGGATAAAAGGTCCCTAAACACGCAAAATACCACCAAAAACCTAGGGATATTCCGAAAAAGCCCACCAAACAGCTACGGATATTCCGAAAAAGCCTGCCAAACAGCTACGGATATTCCGAAAAAGCCTGCCAAACAGCTACGGATATTCCGAAAAACTCGCACGACATAGAAAACGAATATTCCGAAAAACTTGCACGACATAGAAAACGAACGACGCTACATCAGCCACATTATATACACCAAACACCCTTAGCTCACTTACAATTTCATTGCCGTCATTTTTTGACAGGCAATTCACTAGTATAGTATATAAATGGGGTTTATGGGGAATTTCAGCCAACTGGGAAAATGGCCTAATTATTCTGGGCGAATAGGACAATCTTAGCCCATTTGGGAGACTGAATATATAAGCCAGGAGGGTCTCAAACAAGTTTTAGCTCAATTGTACCATTACAGAGGAACAATTCCAAGCAAATCTAAATATTTTCTTTCCCATAATGGTATTTTATCAGTCATTTGTTTTGGCTTTTTACAAATAACCTTTACTGTCTCCCAAGAGCTTTCATGGTTTCCAATTCTCAAGTGGATATAAACAAGAAAACCGAGGTGAGCTTTCCTTTGAGAGCTTAGGAAATTATATGAAGCCTGAGAAGGAACATATAAAGAACCCCAGATACAAGTAATACGGATATAATCCTACCTGGATTTGTACTTCGTTTGCTATTTGTCTTAGTTGTTGAAACTCAAACAGATTGTTGTAGGTTCTTTCTGCAATTCTGTTAAGGGCAGAAACAAACTTTTTTGCTTGTGATCGATTACTCATTCCTGAACCATGCTGAGATCTGTCGAAGTCCAACTTTCCAAACTCATCTGAGTATGTGCCGAGCAGGCTAAATAAGACGGAAAGAAAACATCTATGTAATGCTTAAACATAGAATTATCTTAACACTATTTGAGGAAGATGGAAGCTGAAAGTATTTTCTTCACAAAGTTTGGTTCCTAATGGAATAAATAGGGAGTCAAGGTCATAAGTATTATGTTTCAAAAGAAGACTGCTAAGCTAATAATTTGATATTTACTCGAGAGAACATATGATTTCTTTCTTAAACTATGGTCATAGATAATAATGACGGTTTCTGATAACCAAATGTGATTCTGAATAGAAAAAAAAAAAACATTCAAAAGTGCTTATTAATGGTATATGGAAGTTTACCTGTTTTTACATTTTTCTAATAACACAAGCTGCTTATATCAGAAACACACATTACATTGAGTCATTCTATACACATACAGATTTATTTTTATTTAAAAAAATATTTCTACACCCTAGAGGCACCTGATACTAACCAGTAGAAACACGGCATTCAATCCTTTACTAACCTTCAAGCCAACAGCAGCACAATGCAGAAATCCAGAGTAGACCTGTCTAAGAGGCTTGCTTGTGGTGGGAACAAAAGACTACACATCCCATGATGCTTTGCTGCAGAGACGGATTCTCTAGACATTGCAAAAATATTGTAGCTGTCTCTGATTGGCCACAATAAATTATACATTTTATGCTAATTTAGTTTGAATTTTCAGAGGCATTCATTCTCAAAATCAACTGCCAGAAAACTTAAGAAATCTGCAAATTTTAGGGTAAGTTTATTAAAAATGTTATCTACTACTGATTCTACTCCATAAGATGCTTTCATAATCCATGAAACGTCCATATACTTTTTATACGCAGCCTACACTGATAAGATCCAAAAGCTCTGACTAACCAAGGATAGGATTAGTGATGTAGAGGATTTTTCAACATTTCCATTTCCTGGCAGTTTGCTTTACAAACTTTGTTAAAACTGCTGGCATTTGCATAAGATAATATATGTAAAATATGGGATCTAAAGTGACATACTTAGTGTAATCTCCATACCAGTGTATTCTACTTTTTTTTTTGCCTCAAAATAGAAATACAACTTTCTGATCTATTAAGAATCTATTATTTTAGATGTTTCACAGCATTACAATTGTTAGCAATCTTCTCCTAAATTATGCAATGTTGGTAAATTAGGTTTCAAATAAATAAATACTCAACATTCAACATTCCAGCACAATCTGAAGGTGCATAAACAGTGTATAAATAAACGTTCAGCTTTATTAAAGGTAGAGAGAGATCTTATTTTATCATACTTTTTTTTTTCTTTATCATTGATCCTTAAAAGGTTTGGGATACCTTGTATATGAAAGTCCTTGTTTACATCTAAATAGCTGTAAATACATAGGGCCTCATTCTATTAGCGGCCGCAGCCGTTGCGGGGCCGCAAGCTATTCGGCTATTCTATTCCCTTACGGCCGGGGGCTCCGGCAGGCTTGCGGCCGGTGTCTTGCTATCTCTTGCGGCCGCTCGCGCTGGAGGAAAGCCTTTGATCTAAAACGGCCGCAAGAGATTTGCAATTCAATTGCTCCGGGAAACCTCTCTGCAAGGCTAAAAAAGAGCCGCAGCTTACTTGCAGGAAAGAGGTCTCGCTAGCACCAATTAAGCACATAAAATAGCTCAAATAAAGCCATCCTGCACTTTGAGAAGACTATAAAGGGATTTTAGGTGTTAGAAAAAATAGCACATAATTATCCTGTACTCAAATCCGTAAAATATTTTATTTTTAATATCCGTAAAATATCCATGTAAAAAGTCCAGAGTGCTTGGAGCACCTCAGACACGCCCACGCCGCAGCCGGCAAATAAACAGTTAATTTGAACTCGGGTTTGGGCTGATGTGCAAGCTTGAGAGTGGGTTCCTTTTAATCCTCATGTCCCCCAATATGATCCCTAGCATTTACAGAGCTGTACAGTGCAGGCTTGAATTTATTTTTCAGTTTTTATATTTCACAGCTTACGGCCGGTTCCAAGATATGCGGCCGGCCGTAAAAGGAGATCCTTGCGGGGCCGTATAATAGAATCGCGAGTTAACTGAACCCCCGCAAGGAATCGCAGCCTTACGGCCGATTTACGGCCGGTAATAGAATGAGGCCCATAGCACGGAGCAGAAGGGGTACACTCCACACACACTCATGCCCTTCATGGAGAATAAAACTGTAATGTACACTCCCCTACTACCACATGTATTCTGTGCTGGGCAGATTATATGCCACAACTTGGATCACATACTTAAAAAATGCTCCAATATCCAATCACACACCAGGCTACTTGGATAGGTTCTTGATCCTTCCCTGCCCTTTCATTTCTTCACACATTGCTCCAATATATCCTTTAGTTTGTAAGTTTGCAAGCTCTCAGTCTTGAAAAGCTCTTTGTATAAAATTGTTTTATGGTCAGATTGTTAGCTAAAAGGAAAAGTTGTAGGTTCCTTTTGTACTAGTCTGTTTAAATATGAATACTCATGAATTTACTGCACCCCAGCGCTACTGAATATTGTTGGCGCTATATAAACAGAGATAATAAGAGGATGCGACAATTAACAGACTGTGCTGGTCAACCTAGTATATTTGCACACTTTCAGTTGAGTTCAATGACCATTATAATCTGTTGTGATCCAGTTCTGAACTATACAGGCCTGCTAGATGGCTTGATTCTGATAACAGTACAATGCAAAATATGCAACTTTCAAATTAATTTGCTTTGTTACCCTATATATATCACTTGTTCTATTTACATAAAATATTCAAGTTACCTGTACTTCATTATTTGAACAACATCTTCTGCATCTTCTTTCATACACATTTCTCTTAATTCCAATCTTGCACGTGCCTGGAAAATACAAACCAATTTACAACACATGCGCACGCTGTGCTAAAATACATGTTCAAAAATAAGGGATATTCCGAAGACAGACTGAGAATAAATATAATATCTGACAGATATAGGTAAAGCAAAGTTACATATTTTAATTATTTAATTTTGAAGGAGTGAAGTGATGATGGAAACTATATTAAACAAAAGACAGATATATAGGACCCTGATAAATAAGAGT
This sequence comes from Discoglossus pictus, assembly GCA_027410445.1. Lineage (NCBI taxonomy): Eukaryota > Metazoa > Chordata > Amphibia > Anura > Alytidae > Discoglossus > Discoglossus pictus. The sequence continues at coordinate 63,679,251 of CM050165.1, read as the reverse complement.
CCACATTGGAAACACTAATGCATTGATTTCGGTGTATTCTTTGTAATTTACTTCGTACCTCTGTGAGACGGATTAAGGATTCCAATTGCCTTGTAGTAATCGGTGTGCTGTCTATTCCTTGGTTTTGTTTTCTCAGTTCAAGATAGAAGTCCTGAAGAACCTGAGCTGCATCGGGAGACAGCTTCGGATGAACATATTGTCGAGCATATGCAATATACTTTCGTAACAGCTGATGAGGTATTGGGTCATAGTGTTCCCCATGTCGAAACTAAACAAAGCAGAAACATATTTATACAATGATTACCCAACAGCGATTTTTAAAGAAGAACAAAGAGGTACAGATGTTAAGAAATACATTTGTTGGTTGAGTATCAAAAATGATATTGCAGCCTTTTCAGAAATGCCAGTCTATGATGCGAATATGTTATATGTTTACATATCTTTTCATGACTTTTTAAGCTGTTTTTAGCAGAAGTAGTTTCTGTATCTTCATCATAGTTTGGATTTTTTTCATAATAACATAAAAATCAAGACAAAGGGATTGGGCAGATGAATACGAAAACTCTTTTTTACCTTCAGCGTGTCCCTTAAAGGCCTCTCTGAGGGTACTTCTAGGATGGAGGTGTTTGAGTCTTGGGTATTCGCGCGAGTGGCACTTGCACTGTACACCTTTTCCTTTGCTCCAGCTCTCAGGGCCATCACATGCTCAGAAAGCAAATGATCATGATCTTCATTTGGGGTATCAAGTAAGATAAACACCAGGTCAAAGCGGGACAGTAATGCACTTCCCATTCTGTAAAAAATAATACATGTTGAAATTTCTTAAATTGCTTTAATATACTTATTTCTTACCACTTCAGTGTATAAAAATACAATTTAACAAGGCAGATGTTAAAATTGCTTTTAGGTCTAGTTGGAATATAAGCTTTATATATTTTTTGCTCTCTTCTATTTTTAGACATTTTGCTAGTAAAGATCACACAATATCCTTTCCACTTTCTAGTTTCTTATTATGTAGCTGTATATGAAAGCAATGTCTTTACAAAATGAAGATGATCATAAATGATGCAAAAAATGATGCAAAAAAGCAACCAGTTATGATCATCTACTAATTTAAAATACATTTTTATCAGTTTACTTATCCTGTAGTTGGTTATACTATTCCCATTTTTTATAGTTGCCGCAATGAAAGTGATTGTAAACAGAAATATATGTTAAAAAGTTTGCGGAGAGAAATGTCGTTTTTGTTTTTGGAGTCATTACTATTCTTCTACCACTGGGTGTCACTCTAACCATAATTTGCACACTGATTTGTTGAAAAATCATTCAGAATTGGTATTTAGATATTATGGCATCATCACAGAAATACACCCCACAGATCTATAGAAACCTAAGAGAGCAAACAGCTAAGAACGAGGTCTGGTTAACTAGGACTACTGCTTTTTACAGCATAAAAATATCTTTCATTTCACCTGTTAATCAAATAATCACCAATTAAAAGAAAACATAAGTATGTGTGAGTTTATTTATGTAAGCAATGGTAGAAGGCCTGCTGTCTCATAAAAACTTTCTACTTAGGCCCAGGCCTATGGCAGCAACACATTACTGATTTCTACTCTAACATGAAGGCAGGAGCATGATTTGGTTTTTGTGACCCAATAAATACTATAATAATTTGCCCACATAATATAAGAATTACTGGGATGTTCAAGACATACTCACTTTAAATTCTCTGATACAGTCTTGCCTTTGTTGTAGTGCCCACCGACTGGGTTTGCTGCAGCAATGATTGATGTTCTGGCTGGCAGACTGCAGACGATGCCAGCTTTAGCAAGACTAATGCTCTGCTGTTCCATGGCTTCCAGCAGAGCCTGGTGCTGATTACCCATCTTATCAAACTCATCTATTCCACATATACCTGAAAAAAACAAAGCAGACAGTGTTTGAAGAAATACACAGCCATAGGATTACAGGAATTTGGCAGCTGGAATATGTTCCTGAGCAATGTCTAGAACTGCTAGTTTTTTTCAAATTACTGTACTTGTACACAGTATTACAATACAGCTTTCATGGTGAATGTCAACAGTTTGGATCTTGCTAGGATATGTTCAATAGAAGCAAGATTTTATATCACCGGGTGCTTTACACTAATCTTGTGATAGTGGGATACTAATAAAAGGTAGAAGAAAAGATAAAATATAACTATTATTCAATAAAATGAAAACTTTGAATAACAAAAATCAAACTCAAACTTTGCCCCAATTCCAAAATTGGAGAGCCCAAAAACGCCTGAACTATGACTCTCGAAGGATACCTCCTACCGTGGTAGCTTAGTATGAATATAATACTATCACTAATATAGTTGTCATACAGTGAGTTTGTGTGTTAAAGCCTTAGGAGAGAGGAGGGGAGAGAGGAGGGGAGAAGAGGTAGGGAGGACACTTTCAGTGATCATTGCAAGGCTCTACAATATTCTCACATATAATAGTCAAACTGCGATTCATCGTCACGCTTGTGATAAATCGCAGTTTAAAACCTACAATTGATTGCAACCTCTGCACATGCGCATTGCGTCTGGAGGGAGAGAAGGGAGGAAGAGACACAGGGGAGGAGGAGGAAGAGACACAGGGGAGGAGGAGGAAGAGATACATAGGAGGAGGAGGAGGAAGAGATACATAGGAGGAGGAGGAGGGGGAAGAGATACAGGGGAGGAGGGGGAAGAGATACAGGGGAGGAAGGGGGAAGAGAAACAGGGGAGGAAGGGGGAAGAGATACAGGGGAGGAAGGGGGAAGAGAAACAGGGGAGGAAGGGGGAAGAGATACAGGGGAGGAAGGGGGAAGAGATACAGGGGAGGAGGGGGGAAGAGATACAGGGGAGGAGGGGGAAGAGATACAGGGGAGGAGGGGGAAGAGATACAGGGGAGGAAGGGGGAGACACAGGGGAGGGAGATGGGGGTGGAGACACAGGGGAGGGAGAGGAGGGGAAAAGAGACACAGAGGAGGGAGAGGAGGGGGGAGAGACGGAGAGGGGGGAGAGACGGAGAGGGGGGAGAGACGGAGAGGGGGGAGAGACACGGAGGAGGGAGAGACACAGAGAAGGGAGAGACAGAGGAGGGAGAGACATTAATATAGTTGTCATACAGTGAGTTTGTGTGTTAAGAGATACAGGGGAGGAGGGGGACGAGATACAGGGGAGGAGGGGGAAGAGATACAGGGGAGGAGGGGGAAGAGATACAGGGGAGGGAGATGGGGGGGAGACACAGGGGAGGGAGAGGAGGGGAAAAGAGACACAGAGGAGGGAGAGGAGGGGGGAGAGACACAGAGGGGGGAGAGACACGGAGGAGGTAGAGACACAGGGGAGTGAGAGGAGGGGGAAGAGACACAGGGGAGTGAGAGGAGGGGGAAGAGACACAGGGGAGTAAGAGGAAAGGGAAGTGAGAGGAGGGGGAAGAGATGCAGGGGAGGAGGGGGAAGAGATACAGGGGAGGAGGGGGAAGAGATACAGGAGAGGAGGGGGAAGAGATACAGGGGAGGAGGGGGAAGAGATACAGGGGAGGAGGGGGAAGAGATACAGGGGAGGAGGGGGAAGAGATACAGTGGAGGAAGGGGGAGACAGGGGAGGGAGATGGGGGGCAAACACATGGGAGGGAGAGGAGGGGGGAAAAGACACAGGGGAGGGAGGGGAAAACAGACACAGGGGAGGGAGAGGAGGGGAAAAGAGACACAGGGGAGGGAGAGGAGGAGAAAAGAGACACAGGGGAGGGAGAGGAGGGGAAAAGAGACACAGGGGAGGGAGAGGAGGGGAAAAGAGACACAGGGGAGGGAGAGGAGGGTGGAGAGACGGAGAGGAGGGGGAGAGACGGAGAGGAGGGGGGAGAGACACAGAGGAGGGGGGAGAGACACAGAGGAGGGGGGAGAGACACACAGAGGAGGGGGGAGAGACACACAGAGGAGGGGGGAGAGACACAGAGGAGGGGGGAGAGACACAGAGGAGGGGGAGAGACACAGAGGAGGGGGAGAGACACAGAGGAGGGGGGAGAGACACAGAGGAGGGGGGAGAGACACAGAGGAGTGAGAGGAGGGGGAAGAGACACAGGGGAGTGAGAGGAGTGGGAAGAGACACAGGGGAGTGAGAGGAGTGGGAAGAGACACAGGGGAGTGAGAGGAGTGGGAAGAGACACAGGGGAGTGAGAGGAGGGGGAAGAGACACAGGGGAGTGAGAGGAGGGGGAAGAGACACAGGGGAGTGAGAGGAGGGGTAAGAGACACAGGGGAGTGAGAGGAGGGGGAAGAGACACAGGGGAGTGAGAGGAGGGGGAAGAGACACAGGGGAGTGAGAGAAGGGGAAGAGACACAGGGGAGTGAGAGGAGGGGGAAGGGACACAGGGGAGTGAGAGGAGGGTGGAAGAGACACGGGGGAGTGAGAGGAGGGGGAAGAGACACGGGGGAGTGAGAGGAGGGGGAAGAGACACGGGGGAGTGAGAGGAGGGGGAAGAGACACGGGGGAGTGAGAGGAGGGGGAAGAGACACAGGGGAGTGAGAGGAGGGGGAAGAGACACAGGGGAGTGAGAGGAGGGGGAAGAGACAGAGGGGAGTGAAAGGAGGGGGAGGAGACACAGGGGAGTGAAAGGAGGGGGAGGAGACACAGGGGAGTGAGAGGAGGGGGAAGAGACACAGGGGAGTGAGAGGAGGGAGAAGAGACACAGGGGAGTGAGAGGAGGGGGAATAAACACAGGGCAGTGAGAGGAGGGGGGAGAGACACAGGGGAATGAGAGGAGGGGGAAGAGACACAGAGGAGTGAGAGGAGGGGGAAGAGACACAGAGGAGTGAGAGGAGGGGGGAAGAGACACAGAGGAGTGAGAGGAGGGGGGGAAGAGACACAGAGGAGTGAGAGGAGGGGGGAAGAGACACAGAGGAGTGAGAGGAGGGGGGAAGAGACACAGAGGAGGGGGGGAGAGACACAGGGGAGGGAGGAGGGCGAAGAGACACAGGGGAGGGAGGAGGGGAGAGACACAGGGGAGGGAGGAGGGGAGAGACACAGGGGAGGGAGGGGGGGGAGAGACACGGGGGAGGGAAGGGAGACACAGGGGAGGGAGGGTGAGGGGGAAAGAGACACAGGGCGAAGAGGAGGGTCAAACAGTCAAAGAGACACAGGGGAGGGGAGGAAAGCCACAGGGGAGGGAGGAGGGGAAAGAGACACAGAGGAGGGAAAGAAACATGAAAAATTATACTCTGAATTGCCGTCAGTTTTTGACGGGCAATAGTCTAGTTACCTTACAAACGTATTTTCTACCAAATTATAAGCCTATTTTGTTTGTTTTTTTAGATAGAAATTGGGGCTTGAGTATTCATACTGAGCTTCCGGGGGCTTTTCAAATTGTGGAATTGGGACAAAGCTACGGTTTGAGCTTGATTTTAATTTGTTATTCAAGGTTTTCATTTTATTGAATAACATTTATATTTTATCTTTTCATTGTTATCCCACTGCTAAGATATCTGTCTCCTCAATGCCCATTTTATACAATATTTTCCTCCAAGCTTTATTTAAACAAATTAGTTGTAATGTTTGTATTTTGTAATACCGAATTTCCTGCAATTGCTCAAGTATCAAATATGGGAGAAGTTTGTAATCAATCTTTCAGTTCAGCTTTAATTTCTGTGCTTATATCAAGATCTACTGAAAAGTAACTAATGTGAAGGAAGAAAACCAACATTTGTGTCAGTAGGTAAGGGGGAATTTTACTATCCACAGGTAAAAGTATAGAGCTTTAACTTTGGTAAACATACCGTATGTCATAATGTGCAAGTTAGTATATTTCTACTCAGTAAGTATTTTTTCCAGCATCTCAAATTGGTATCATTTCTAGACTGCATTTGGTTTTGACAGAGCAAGTTGTATAAAAAAAAAAACTGTGGTTAATTTTCTAAAACTTAAAAACACTACAGGCATAAATATACTACCTTAATTTGTTTGACTTTTTATCGTTTATTTTTTGTTATTTATTCATCTTAGAACTATGGTGTCTTGCAGAAAGATGTTTTATGTGCCTTTGTTCACGTCTCCTTGGGCCAATAAATATGGCTATCACAAATTTTTTCTTGTAGCTCTACCAGATTCTGAATGTCATAAAAAATATTTGAGTAATATGTGGGCTATGGATTGCTTAGTTCCATATATTACATAGTATTTTACTTAAAAGGCATAATTGCATCAGACTGTAACTAGATGTGAATGTTTCATGCATTATTTTTTCATACACATTGTTGATTTTGTTATCCCTTTAAGGACCACTACATGGTGAAATGTCTTTGGAAGCACATCATTTGGCAGGAGGTCCTAAAACTTGTTTTAATTATGCTGGAGGCATTCATGATGTTCTGGTAAAGGTGTGTATGAGAGGTGTGTTTACATTTCTGCAGGTGAGGGGCTTGCATTTGCAAGCCTTGCAAATTCCATGTCTCGAAGTATGTGAACAGAAATGGGCTATGTGTCAAATTCTTAAGACAGCATTTATGTAACAAATCCACTTACCCTCTCCCTCCTTCCTCCCTGCACTGATAAAATAAATAACCACAGTCCCTCAGGCAGTGTGGAAATCTTTTATAGATGAACATGGGGAATATGCAACTATAAATCACGTGGCTTTATAATCTAATGCTTTACATAACGAACACAGTTGCATTCTGTGAGATATCTGCTAAAATAGGAATATTAAATGAATTTAATTTTTCCAGTGAAAATCTTGTTTATTTTTTACCTTGATCTCCAAGAACCAGTGCACCGGCTTCCAAGCCAAAATCTCCAGTTGCGCTGTCCCTAGATAACGTGACTGTCAGGCCTGAGGTAGTTGTAGTGTTTCCACAAACATAGACGCCACGTGGAGCAACATTGCACACTGCCTGAAAACAAGAACATTTCATTAACATCTACCAGACTAGAGAGTTTTATTGTATACTAGCGAATTGTAGCTAGTATAACTAGCTGTAGCCTCGTTTTCTTCGGCGGCCATTTTTTCTCTCGCTTAGAGAATTTTTTAGTGTCTAAACTCTTTTAATTTGACTTAAATTGAGGTGTAACTTTAGTTTTCGAGGTCATGGATGCTCCCTCTTCCTGTAAGTAAGCTTTTTATGTATTTGTTGTGTGTATTTGTTGTATTCTTCATGTTTTAATGTGCGCGTGTTGCGGTCGATTTTTGCGAGGTCGTAATGGGTCGTAATGTGTCTCGCATTTTGTTTGCGTGACGATGTAAATTTTGTGAGGGTCGCAGTTGCTGGCAAGGAGCGCCTTCGGCGATCCATGCCAGCAACTGCGACCCTCGCTTCGCGAGCCCGCAAGCATGAATAACGGCTCGTATGCTCACAACTATATATGTGATAATTGCATGCCACACACTGTAACACATCATCAGTTACTCATATGCAATGCGGAAACAAGAAACAATAAGAATAAACAGGACAATGTGTTCTTCTGATATTTATCTTGCTCAGTGCAAGAGCTACAAACCTGTTCTTTTGTAGCCATATGTTCAATAACCACATTCACTGGTAGTGATTAATAGACAACACAGGCTCAGTAATACTCTACATAGAGCAAAAGTTACTTGTTAATTTAACAATATAAATCATTTGGACATCACAAGAACTAATAACAATTATATGATCCATACTTGCAACATCTGGCTTTTTCCTAAACCAGGGTCTCCAACCACAAGTATGTGAGGGTCTCCTCGAATGGGAATCCTGTTTTTGTCATCCACATATTTTTGGCAACCACCAAACAGGGCGAGTGACAGACCAGCTTTAACAAGCTATAAAAATAGAGAAATGTCTCTTCTTAGAAACTAACATAAATGCAGTACAAGGGATTTATAGTAGCCCAGAATTATACAATGTTCAGAATCATCCACTTTACCCAGTGTTTACCTCAGTGAGATAATTATACCTAATTAGGTAACTGCCAGGACACCGACACTACGGGTATAAAATTATACATTGCAATTGTACCTGGAGCTATAAATGCTAGTTATTTATATAAAATATGTATATTTCTAAAGCAAACCAAACAGTTGCAGAAAGGATATGAAATGGGTAATATAACATTAGCTCTATAATACAAAGAAAGCTGAAGTAGTCAGCCCTATCTCCTAAATGAGTACAGCAAAATGACCTTTCTTCCTATTTGTTTCTAACGCACGTACAACATTTTAAAAGGGAAGTTCCACCAAAATACTAATAAGAATAGAGTAAGGAAACATTTTGTGGAGTAAAAATTAAGGTGGGTGCGAGTGGTAAAAATGGGCAAGAGCTCTCTCAAGAGGATATTACAGCCGGGAAGGACTCGGATGACTTACAGAAGATCCCAGAGCAGCTTTTAATCCACTTACAGGATGAAAACCATTAGAAGAGCAAATCAAGTACTCTATTATACATTTATTTTTGTTTGGTTGTTTGTTTTTTGCATAATTTACAATAAAATGCACTGTAAGATATTTAAGCTTACCTCGTGGCCATATATTGTTGGACAAAGAGAGCTAAAAAAAAGGAAAATAAAATTTACCATGAGCTGTCAAAATATAATACACTTTTCATTAAAATGTAAATGAGCCACAGTAGAAGTCTAAAAGCAATACTGAAATAAAAAGGCCTGCATATTTTCACTAGAAAAGCCTGAATTATTTACATATATAGTTGTCAGCAATACGGGTTGTTGCTAACATTTGCAGGATCGCATAGCGAGCCGGGTGCAACTGCGGCCCACGCAAAGGCGCTCCTTGAGCTGGTGGAGATGAGCGCCGTAGGGCCTGTATTACTTAGGCAGGGATCAACAAAGGCACTCGTGGAGAGGAGCTCCATAGGCGCTCATCCCTACAACCCACGGAACTACACATCAACACAAAACTCAATTACACAATTCAGAATGCAAGACCCAAAGCAGTTTGAAAAAAATCTGCTTAAAAAATTACGGGCCGTAACACTTGTCACAGGGAAAGAGAGACTTAAAAAAAAATAAAAAATACGACCTGCAGCACTTAGTTAACCGCCGAACTGCGCACATACAAAAACAACAATAACACCACCAAAATTAACAAAAATACAAAAAAAAAAACACCCCTCACAGTAGGGGGGGACAGCACCAACGTCTGAGAGTCAGGTTGCACGACAATTGAACCACAATTTGCACAGTTTCCACACAAAAAATTAAAACGAGGCTACACTACCAATAAGCACGCAAAAAAACGCCAGACACATAAGACTTTTACACAAGCCTGTACGAGGTATACAATACACTATTAGGGAGAACGCTAAATGTTCCACAACCGCGCAACACATACACAATCGCCACCATTTTACAACACTAACTTGCAACTGATAACATTACCATTAAAAAAAGGCAGAATTAAACACCTAAACAAACGGTTTGCGCTTGCGCACAAAGCCTACTTACACTACACACATTGCTGACACTTACACCTCAGCTCAGCAAGAGTGCAAATGTACATTGTATGCTGCAGGAACATCAAAAAAGATTGTTAGATCTTCAGGATATTGCTTCATGCATTACAAATAGGTAAAGTATATTCATTTATGATTTTATTAATTCATTAATTGTCATAAAAAATACATATAGACAAAGTACAAAGCGACAGGACCGCAATGAACGCCAAAGGCGTTCAGTGAGCGTCTCACAATGAGCACCGAGGGTGCTCAGAGGAACAACAGTACACCAGGGGAGAGGCTCGCAAAGAGCGCCAAATGTGCCCAGCGCGGCCCTTTCAATGAGCGCCAAAGGGGCTCAGATGAACAAAAAAACACCAACCGAGAGACTCGCAATGAGCGCCGAAGGTACTCAGATGACCAAAATACTTACTTTGTTTGGCAAACAGCATTATCTGACTTACAATTTTATGACTGTAATTTTTTGACAGGCAATTCCCTAGTCTTTATATATTAACCTGATGTTATGATTCAAAGTAAAATATTTTGTATATTTTTTATTAATTCAATAAATTCTTATATCCAAAGAAATTTCGCTGAACTTTTATTCCCAAACTAGAGGAAAAATAAATTATAAGCCATAAGAAATGTGATGAAAATTCCAACCTTGAAATATTCTCTGTCTAGGTATGATATTTTTACATATCTCCAAATAACATGTTGTAGTTTATATAGAGAAGCTGCTAAAAGAGAAAAACAAACTAAAAATATGAAAAACCAAGCATAAATGGCAATTGCAGCAGGCAAGAAAAGGGTTTTATCTTTGAAGTTTACACTGTAATGTCAGATACTGTAGCTAATTATGGTAAAAAAAAAAACATACTCACTTAACTATCAGTTTGAGCAGATTTTCTTCAGCTTGTATTTCTTGGATGGCATAGAGATCTTTAAGGGAGAAATCCATAGATGCTCCATGATTCTCACTGTTTTCTGTATCTTTGCTTTTTTGACCTTTGCTATTACTTACAGAATTTGCCTCGATGTACAACAGGAACATGCATTTGTTATTTTTATTTTTAAATCCTCCTAGAAAAGTAAAATATAATGGACATTTTTTTTTATCCAAAGCACAATAAGCCATATATAAAAAAATATATATAAAGAAATCTTACATACATGTTACCGTTGTAATTGCGGTTGCAAAATTACAGAAACACAATAAAATAAATGACATGTTACAATTTCCTAGAAGGGATAAAGAAAAGGTTTTAATTGTCCATTTGTGAACAGCAAAGGGCCCAGACTAGCGATAGAGAACTGCTACTTGGGCTCTGTCACCAGGATTGCTCCGGATGGAGCCGGCAGCAGAACCCAGCACTTCAGGGAACTGCTAACAGAGATAAAGGACAAACAGTCATAGATAGACAAGTCGATTTCAGAGCTTTTATTTACTGAATAATACACTATTGCAGTACAGTGAAAAATAGTAAAACATTCCCATATACTGCCCAAAAAATACAGCCATTCAGGAGGTCCCCATGTAGCTCCATCGTTTCTCCCCAAGGACCAGGCAACTGGGACATGTATATGTCAGTTACCACTGCCCTAGCAAGCCCCGCTATGGAGCTGGTGCCTGGGAGTCTACAGGTTATATTTTACCTGCATCTGGTTTCAGAAGGCCTCACTGGTTACTCTGAATTCTGGGAGTTCTATACACACCATCAGGTATGGAGGAGACCCTTGAAAGCTGCATCTTCCCAGGAGCCAATATCTTTTATTAATATTTCTACTATATGCTTGTTATTATATTTGCTGACATAGAATTATTTCTAAAATTAGTTTAAACCTTTTCATAAGTTTACTGCATCTTGCCTGGCTTTACTTCCCCTTCCCCCTTTTATGGCCTGTATAATTTGCCTAGATCTCCTCCTTTCCACATGTCTTTGCATTTCCTCTCTGTTAACTGCTCTCTCTCTATCCCTCTCTCTATCCCTCTCTCTCTCTCTATCCCTCTCTCTCTCTCTATCCCTCTCTCTCTCTCTATCCCTCTCTCTATCCCTATCCCTCTCTCTATCCCTCTCTCTATCCCTCTCTCTATCCCTCTCTCTATCCCTCTCTCTATCCCTCTCTCTATCCCTCTCTCTATCCCTCTCTCTATCCCTCTCTCTATCCCTCTCTCTCTCCCTCTCTCTCCCTCTCTCTCCCTCTCTGTTCTATTGGTCCCTTATACCATATTTTATTGTTTTCTTTTAGCCCCAAATTTTACCTGCATCTGGTTTCAGAAGGCCTCACTGGTTACTCTGAATTCTGGGAGCTCTATACACACCATCAGGTATGGAGGAGACCCTTGAAAGCTGCATCTTCCCAGGAGCCAATATCTTATATTAATATTTCTACTATATGCTTGTTATTATATTTGCTGACATAGAATTATTTCTAAAATTAGTTCAAACTTTTTCATATGTTTACTGTATCTTGCCTGGCTTTACTCCCCCTTCCCCCTTTTGTGGCCTGTATAATTTGGCTAGATCTCCTCCTTTCCACATGTCTTTGCATTTCCTCTCTGTTAACTGCTCTCTCTCTATCCCTCTCTCTCCCTCTCTGTTCTATTGGTCCCTTATACCATATTTTATTGTTTTCTTTTAGCCCCAAATTTTACCTGCTTCTGGTTTCAGAAGGCCTCACTGGTTACTCTGAATTCTGGGAGTTCTGCCCTCCCTCCCCAATTCTGATTAAATATATAGTGAAATGGGAATCCCCTGACTTCCCTACTTGCATATATTATCTCACCACTAGGGGCAGACAACATTTTAAATGCTAGAGCCCTCACCTCTGTTCCATCTCTCTCTCTCTAAATGAAAAACTTTTCTAACTTTCACTTCTCTTCTGACCCTTTGTATTCCTTATCTGTTTAATCTTCTGCCCCTTCCATTCCCTTTAGATTGTAAGTGGCGAGTTTTCAGTCTTCTAGGATGCTTTGGGAAAAAGCACTTTCGGCAAAGATTCTAAGCTCAAAACAGGGTCCTCCATTTTTTGAATTTTGTTAATGCTGTATTTTCCCTTGTTTTTATCCCCTGTATTGCGCTACGGAATATGTTGGCGCGTTACAAATAAAAGTTAATAATAATAATAAATAATATATGCATGAACTTCCCTTGTTATAGATCCAAACAATTAATTGTCAACAGTAGTCTCTACCACCTTACAATGAGTCTGTTTAATCAGTAAATAAACAAGTCATTTGAAATCCAGGACAGTGACGAATGGCTACACCCTACAGAAGTGTTAGATCTCTCGTCGTCCATGATCCCAGGTCAGCCTATAATCATTAAAGCAAAGTTAGTCCCTCTTGGATAGTTTTTATCAAAACACATTGGTGATAAATCCAATGATTAAAGCTTTTCATAAAAATTTTTGGGGAACAACAGCAAAGATAAAGAACACTCCATGACACCGTGTTTCTACCTTACTCCAGTTCAGCATGGCAGCTTCATGCTTTTGCAATTTATAATCCCAGTTGAGAGTTTTGATTTTATAGTATTACACAGTCCTTTGAAGATGTATATTATCATGTCTAACTAACATAAGCTAGATAAATAACATAAGATAAAAGTCAAGTATGATGTATATTATGTAATATATATGAATATTTGTTACACCTCTTTTGGCACATATATCAAATTTGCTACAAGAATTATTCTTTCTCCTTAACTTTTTGTCCCTTTCCTTTTTTATAAACATGCTACTAGTAGTTTTACAAAAATAATTCAGCTTGTCTTAGAGACTGAGACTGATAAATTGTGCTTTGCTTAAGAAAACAACATTTTTTTGTATATACATAGAAAGGTACATACCATCTCTAGTATTAGACACTTTAACAATTCCCGTTATCGTCACCAAATCTCCAGGAACACAGCTGTCCACCAGATCCTGAATCAATTCACACTCAACTGTTCTTGGAATTCTCCCGGCTTCTCTCTGGTCATCAGACGTGAGCTCCTGGACTCTATCATAGAAAACAAATGAAATAAACATGTAATAATGTACATGAACTCTAACATATATCACTTGATCATCATTTTGAAAGGGACAGTTCCTCCACTACTATTGTTTGCAGTATAACATGAGAGATTTTCATATTGATTCATGATAACATTACTTGTATTTTCAGTTAAGTTTTAGGGATCAAAAATGAAAAAGGTCATATAATAATGGAAGGTTTCTTCGTCAGGTAAATATTCATATATACTGCTGCATTAGGATATATATGCTGACAACCAGAGTCTACAGCAAAGCAATTAAATGCAATTGGTGCTGTTAAAGGACCACTGTTGTCCTATATTAACGACTACCCTCTTTTTTTTGAGTTACATTTCAAAATTGGCAATTTTTTTTAACAAAATATTATTTAAAAGCAATTAAAATGCTATGGAATCTACTGGTTTCTGCTTATCAAATGCAACAAAAAAAATACATGAAAAGGTTAAAAAAATATGTCTTGGTAGGTATACTTTCCAATTTTTTTGTCTCTTCTTTGTAAATTAAGCACATCAGTAGGTGCCAGGCAGTACTTTGTATATTGAGATATCCAGACTCTTTTCTTGTACAATTTATGACTAAAAACTTCAATTAAGTCTAAGCATGGGAGGTGGAAGACCCAAAAACCTCTTAAAATCTTACACAAAGGTTTATTAATTTGTCTTGGTTTGGGGATACAATGGTGCTGTCCTCATGACCGAGACCAACCCCCAAAATCCAATACATTTACAGTATCAAATAGCTGGGTAATTAGGATTTGCTATTTAGTTCGTCCTACTTTATTTTAAAAATAATCATTTTTCCTCATATTATTCTATATCAAGTTATAATTCATATATACTGTGTAGTATTGCATAATACATACATTCATATTTTGAGGTCTGCCTCTGTGCACAAAAGATCCTCATGTTACTGTAGAGATGCATTATAGTGTATACGTTTCCCCTTGTGACCAAATGGGTTTTTTATATAACATTTCTAGATATTGATATTGTCTTGTAGGTAACCGTTAAAGATTTTACAGTCATTGTAGGGGACTCATAGCTTGGATAAGCTGTTTTATGGTTAACCCTTTCACCCACAAACACGTATTAGACAGATGCCTGTAGGATCTCATAAAAAATGTAAAGCTGGGGAAGTCTTTGGCTCTAGAGGAAGGCGTCATCTGCAACATGAGAATGTGTTAGCTAAAACTGTCAATGCTCTCAACAGGACAAATTTCGCTCATTAGTTTACAGAATCAGGTCAGAAAAGAAAATGGAACCCCATATAATTTGCTTTCGGATTATGCACAGCAGTATTGCTAAGTTCCATATCCCTTCATTTTCAGTTCTTTAAAGACTTTGCATCACATTTAATTTTTTTCTTTTGGCATGGCCATGATAGGTCCAATACAGGTGATCCCCCCGGTTAAGGATGAGAAACGTTCATGAGAATGTCTTTAGGTCGGATTTGTATGTAACTCAGGTCCCTGATCACATATATAGTTGTGAGCGTACAGGTCGTTGCTTGCGTAGCGAGCCCGCAAGAACTGCGTCCCGCGAAGCGAGGGCCCGCATTTGCGGTGATGGAGCATCCCAACGTCCCCGCAAATGCGGATCCTCGCGAAGCGAGGGTCCGCATTTGCGGAGGTGGAGGCTCAACGTCGGCTGTGTTAACACACACATACACACACACGACTTTTTAACAGAATAAACCCAACCGCCCAGCCAACAAAAACCCAACAACGTCCCCGCAAATGCGGATCCTCGCGAAGCGAGGGTCCGCATTTGCGGTGGTGGGAGCATCCCAACATCGGCTGTGTTAACACACACATACACACACAACTTCATAACAAAAAAAAACTCAAAGTCGCCTCACACCCGCTTACACCCAGACACACAGACGCAAGACTTAACAAAAAAACAGTAAAAAAGGCCCTTCACACGCTCTTAACACACATACGCACGAATTAGAAACAAATACACTGCGTCGTACACGTAAAAGCTAACTGCGTATATCGCAAAAAAATACGGCAACATCGCAACAAAATACGGCCGCATCGGAAAAAAATACGGCCGCGAAAGACCCATTCAAACCGCTGCGCATCAAAACATCACAAACACAAGAAATAAACACAACAAACACATAAAAAGGTTACTTACAGCACGGGGGGGCATCCGGCACCTCCAAAAGTTCATTTACACGTCCATTTAAGTCCAAAACAAAGAGTTTAAACGTCCGAAAATCGGCTAAGCGAGAGAAAAAATGGCCGCCGATCAAAACGAAAACGAGGCTCCAGACGTAACTACACTACACTTACTCGCAATAATGAAACACATACTATGCGGAACGGATCACACTCATATTAAACACCATTTTAACCACTACTACGCACAAAATGGCGGATGGAACGCAAATTGTAAGCTGGAACGCAAATAGCGCATGCGTATTGCGTTCTAACGGTCTAACTTTCCAGAATGTTCTACAAGTTTATAAATACTGCCTATTTGACAGAGAAAAATACATTTCTCCTCAGGTGATGAACAGAGTGACTTCAGACATAACTGCTGCTAAAACTTGAGAAGATAATTCTTTCCTAATTTACTACTTTACATTGTGCAAATTACAACTGAGAGGTAAGCTATAATATATTACATTTTATTATCAAGACAGGACATCAAACAAAAAAAATTAAATAAGAAAAAGAGGTTTATGTATACTGACATGTGACACGCACATATATGTGTATAATGTATACTGACATGTGACACGCACATTTATGTGTATAATGTATACTGACATGTGACACGCACATTTATGCGTATAATGTATAGTGACATGTGACACGCACATTTATGCGTATAATGTATACTGACAAGTGACACGCACATTTATGTGTATAATGTATACTGACATGTGACACGCACATTTATGTGTATAATGTATACCGACATGTGACACGCACATTTATGCGTATAATGTATAGTGACATGTGACACGCACATTTATGCGTATAATGTATAGTGACATGTGACACGCACATTTATGTGTATAATGTATAGTGACATGTGACACGCACATATATGCGTATAATGTATACTGACAAGTGACACGCACATTTATGTGTATAATGTATAGTGACATGTGACACGCACATTTATGTGTATAATGTATAGTGACATGTGACACGCACATTAATGCGTATAATGTATAGTGACATGTGACAAGCACATTTATGTGTATAATGTATAGTGACATGTGACAAGCACATATATGCGTATAATGTATACTGACAAGTGACACGCACATTTATGTGTATAATGTATACTGACATGTGACACGCACATTTATGTGTATAATGTATACCGACATGTGACACGCACATTTATGCGTATAATGTATAGTGACATGTGACACGCACATTTATGTGTATAATGTATAGTGACATGTGACACGCACATATATGCGTATAATGTATACTGACAAGTGACACGCACATTTATGTGTATAATGTATAGTGACATGTGACACGCACATTTATGTGTATAATGTATAGTGACATGTGACACGCACATTTATGCGTATAATGTATAGTGACATGTGACAAGCACATTTATGTGTATAATGTATAGTGACATGTCACATGCACATTTATGTGTATTGCCCCTGCAACAAAATTATCTTAAAACAAACTAATTAAACAACTACATTTAAATTACATTAGAAAAAAATAAGTTGGGACTATTAAAATATGAGTCATGTATACTGATATGTGACACGCACATATATGTGTATCATCTATAGTCACATGTCACACACACATTTATGTATGTTGGCCAAAAATAAAAATAAGGTTAATTTAACAATTAAAATATGATTCATGTATAGTGATATGTCACACGCACACAAAAAAAATACTTTCAACTATGGAAATGTGCTTCATGTATGTGACATGTGTGTAGCCCCCACCAAAAAATAATGTTAATTGAAAATAATTACAGAAGTATATTTCAATGAAATTAATTTACTGCAATTCAATAGATCACCTAAAGCTCAATCTTTCTACTTTTTTTAATATTCAAACAGACTCTGCATCAACAGCGTCTCTCAACAATTTGCACCGTGCATTGTGAAGCACAATCCCTTTTAAAGAACACCAACAAAGAAGAAGAGGTAAGATACAAAAATACTTTAAATGATGAAAAGGCCATGCTTTGTTAAGTACAAATAAAAAATTCTATAATTCACTATTTCACTTTATTTTTCAAACAGACACTACAAGAAGACCGGCGGATTAAGATTGGCAGGAGGGGACCCTCTGTCATTCCACACTTCAATCAAGGTAAAGTATTAAGTATAAAAAAGAACCGAACCATGAGCCTTATTCAATTGTGAGTTGGCCAATTGAATAGGGCTCTATATAAGCACAAAACAGATTTTTTAGACAGACATTTTTAGTTACTGAACTTCGATACTAAATCAAGGTCTTCACAAACTCAAAACTTCTGTCAAAAAATATTTTATGTGCTTATATAGAGCCCTATTCAATTGGTCAAAACGCAATTGATTCAGGACCTAAATATGTTTAATGGCCGAGGGCCTCATTCAAATGTGATTTGCCCATTTCAATAGGGCTCTATATAAGCACAGAGCATATTTTTGAACAGAAGTTTTTAGTTAAAAACTTCTGTAAAAAAAGATGCTCTGTGCTCATATTGAGCCAAATTCCATTGCGAAAAACCAAATTCAATGAGGCCCTCACAATATAACAAATCCAGCAACCAAAGGCCCTCATTCAATTGATATTTTGGACAATTCAATAGGGCTCGAAATAAGCACATTTAGAACCCTATTGAATTGGCCAAACTGCAATTGAATGAGGGCCAAAGTATGCAACATATGGTACACACAAACTGATACACACAAAACAGGATTGTAACAAACACATAGCAAACTAAATTCATATTCTTTTTGTTTAACAACCTATAACCATTAGAAAAAACACTACATAAGTATAACAAAAGTGGTGCCCATGAAACAGGATTGTACGAAAACTCACACAAACACATAGCAAACTACATTTAGATTCTTATTTAATGTTTAACAACCTATAAGCCTTAGAAAGAAGCCTAAATAAGCATACCAACAGTGGTGCGCACCAAACAGGATTGTATGAAAACTCACACAAACACATAGCAAACTACATTTAGATTCTTATTTTATGTTTAACAACCTATTAGCATTACAAAACAACATTAATAAGCATACCAACAGTGGTGTGCACCAAACAGGATTGTATGAAAACTCACACAAACACATAGCAAACTACATTTACATTCTTATTTTATGTTTAACAACCTATAAGCCTTAGAAAGAAGCCTAAATAAGCATACCAACAGTGGTGCGCACCAAATAGGATTGTACGAAAACTCACACAAACACATAGCAAACTACATTTACATTCTTATTTTATGTTTAACAATCTATAAGCCTTAGAAAAAGGCCTAAATAAGCATACCAAAAGTGGTGGGCACCAAACGGGATTGTAGAAAAACACAGAAATAATGTCATTTTTTAGTTCATACAAATACATTCAAATAAAATTACATTTTCATTTTTATTTTATAACAGATACTGCGTCAAGAACATCGGACCAGGAGATTCAACTGAGGACCAGACCAGCGGACGAGGACTTTCAACAGAGGACCAGACCATTGGACGAGGACTTTCAACAGAGGACCAGACGAGGACTTTCAACACAGGACCAGACCATCAGACGAAGGCTTTTAACACAGGACCAACAAAGATTCTGCTTCAAATCAAACTTCAACCAAGGTACAGTATAACAAGTAAAAAAAGAGAAAAATTAATTAATATTCTTCTTTAATGTTTAACCACCTATAAGCCTTAGAAAAAAGCCTACAGAAGCATACCAAAATTGCGGCGCACCAAAAAGGATTGTAGAAAAACACAGAAATAATGGCATTTTTTCATTAATACAAAGACATTCAAATAACATAACATTTTCATTTTTATTTTATAACAGATACTGCGTCAAGAACATCGGAACAGGAGTTGGAACTGAGGACCACACCAGAGGACGAGGACTTTCAACAGAGGACTACACCATCGGACGAGGACTTTCAACACAGGACCAGACCATCGGACGAAGGCTTTCAACACAGGACCAACAAAGAATTTTGCTTGAAATCACACTTCAACCAAGGTACAGTATAAAAAGTAATATCTATCATCTATCTCTTATTTGTCTTTTAGGGCCAATAATCTTTAACAGTAAATACAAACTTCAATGTAAACTTAAAAAATAAATTGGCATAGTCCAAAAGAAGTCTAAAAACACAGAATCTATACAATTTGTCATTGTAACATTCCAGTCCTAAACCCTAATTTAATTGCCATTTGACAAATTGAATAGTGCTGTAAATAAGGACATAACATCTTTTTGAAAATACCTTTTTAGTTACTGAAACACTTGCTTTTGGATACATGTTTAATAAATAAAAACTTCTTTAAATAATTATCTGATGGCCTTATTTAGACTTTTATTCAATTGACCGCATTGAAATTGATTAAGTATAAAATGTTAACACACTATTGATAACTATTTGTCATGAAAAACAACTTAACATCTCAAAATAAACTAATGGTACATTATTTTATTTTTACAGATTAACATGGCTGATAACGAGAGTAAACAAGAAAAGAAAAGACGCCAAGCTAGAGAACGACGACAGAGAGCAGACAGCCAGCAGACACCGGAGAAGAAGGAAATTAAACGAGAAAAAGAACGCAAAAGAATTGCAAGCAAAAGACTGTCACTTGCAGAAATTAAAGATATGTCAAAAAAAGCAACAAAGAAAATAAAGCATTTACAACCTGTTGCTCAAACATCAGATGACATTTTACCAGAAAAAATACAAGAGATACCAAAAAAAGCAACAAAGAAAACAAAGCATTTAGAACCGTTTCATGAAACATTACATGACATTTTACCTCAAACAATACAACATATACCAAGAAAAGCAACGAAAAAAACAAAACATTTAGAACCTGTTGTTGAAACATTATATGACATTTCACCTGATGAATATGAAAGTCAAAATCCTATATGCTTTGCAAATTGTCCTCTACTCAAGTCTTTAGCAGTAGAGGTTCATAGTTGTGGGGACATGACTACTCAATGTCAGTTTTGTGAGGCTTATTATTTTAAACAGGAGAGACCCAGAGATGGACAATTTATTAGTTGTTGTCAAAAAGGCAAGTTCAAACTTCCAGAAAGGAAAGAATTTCCAATTTATTTACAAAATATTATGACTGAACCTACTTTTCCAAACTACAAAAATTTTAAGACAAACATAAGATCCTACAATAGTGCCATATCCTTTGCATCCATGGGGGCAACATTAGCTGCTAATGTACCAGGACATGGTCCTTACTGTTTTAAAGTCCAAGGACAAATTTATCATCGCACTTCCCATTTACATCCAGAGGAAGGAAATAAAAGAAAATTCGCTCAACTATATGTCCTAGATACAATGGAAGCTGTTGACCAACGTATGCAGATGGAAGAAAATAAAAAATGCTTACCCAGTGTTTTCATAGAGCTAAATAACATTATGGACAAGAATCCCTACAGTAAAGCTTATAAAAAATTGGCAGAAGTAGAAAATGAACAACTACTTCATGCACAAACACATCAATTACCAATGCCGAAGGTTAATATGGTGCTTAAAAGAGACAGACATACTGATAAACGTCGTTATAACTTGCCAACATCAAATGAGGTTGCAATGGTGTTTCAGAATGATGAAGGGGAACCACCATTTCAAAGAGACATTCGAATATATCCTAGAAATGAGGACCAACCGTTTATTAATATGAGTATCTTAAGTCCAAATTTAGATCCAATGACATATCCCATCTTTTTCCCACACGGAGAAGCAGGTTGGCAACCAAAATTAACTCTTCCCAGTTACCCAAATGCTAAAGCCAGAATCCGAAATAATGTTTCTATGCTTGAATTTAAAGTAGCTCAAATTGCCATTCGCAATGTATTTAATCCAATTTTATGTGGTGGGAAACTAACACAACAATGGATTATTGATTCATATTTGCAAGTTGAGGCAAATAATTTAAACTTTATCAAATATCAACAAGATAAACTCTGTGTAGAACAATATTCTGGATTAATGGACTATGTTGCTGACGTGGCTACAAGCAGAGACATGACAGCTGGCAAAGCCATCATTTTACCATCTTCCTTTCAAGGATCTCCTCGGAATATGAGAGAAAGATACAATGATGCTATGGCTATTGTCACTAAATTTGGCAAACCCGATTTATTTGTGACATTTACATGTAATCCACAATGGCCAGAAATCACACAAAATCTACTTCTTGGACAAAGTGCTTCTGATCGACCAGATTTAGTAGCCAGAGTTTTTAAGATTAAATTAAATGAATTAATACGTGACTTCACTATAAATCAGTTATTTGGCAAATGTCTTGCTTATGTATATACCATTGAATTTAAAAAAAGAGGCCTTCCACATGCACATCTTCTAATAATACTTCAAGAAAAAGATAAATTAGATACTTCAGACAAAGTGGATGCAGTCATTGTTGCTGAACTACCAGATCCAGAACTATATGGTAGACTATATGAGATTGTTACTCATCGAATGATTCATGGACCCTGTGGTGACCTTAATCCACAATCACCATGTATGGAAAATAATAAATGTTCCAAAGAATTTCCAAAAGATTATAGAGACAAAACCTATGCCAATTGTGATGGATATCCACTTTATAAAAGAAGAGAAGGAGATAGTGCCATTATTCGTGGAAAAAAAGTGGACAATAGATATGTAGTACCCTACAATCCACATTTACTCATGAAGTACAATGCCCACATCAATGTAGAAGCCTGCACTTCCATCAAATCCATTAAATATGTCTATAAATATATTTACAAAGGCTACGATGCAGCTACTGTAGTCGTGAAAAGTGCCGACAACCCTGAAAGTAGTGAGTTAGTACATGATGAACTTGCATCTCATGTAGATGCTCGCTATGTCAGTGCGCCAGAAGCTATGTGGCGGCTTTTAAAATTTGAAATGCATGATAGATCACATGCAGTATATAGGTTAGCAGTATATTTGCCACAACGACATTTAGTCTATTTCCATGCTGGAAATGAAATGAATGCATTGGCCCAAAGTGAAGATCGTCACACTACACTAACTGCATGGTTTGCATTAAATTCCACTGATGCTGAAGCAACACAATACTTATATATTGAAATTCCATATCACTATGTTTTTGTGAATGGATTATGGAGACCAAGAAAAACCAGAGGCAATAAAATTATTCCAAGAATTTACACAGTCAGTCCAAGAGATGTTGAACGTTTTTGCTTACGGATATTACTTTTAAATGTTCCTGGAGCACAAAGTTTTGAACACTTAAGAACTGTTAATGACATTGTATATGAATCCTTCCATTTAGCTGCAAGACATAGAAACTTACTCGCTGATGATACAGAGTGGGAAAGATGTTTAGAAGACTGATGAGAGAACAATTTGCTTTTATTTGTATCTTCTCAAATGCTCCAAATGCATGAGCTTTGTGGGAGACTTTTAAAAGTAATATGGCTGAAGACTTTATGCGACGATACAATGAACCCATTGCACACTTAAAAGCGTTAATGGAAATCCAAGAAGTCTTTTTAACTCATGGATTAAGTTGTGCAAGTTTTAATTTGCCTGATCCAGGTCTTATAGATGACATTAACTTTGAAGACTATCACATTCAACTACAAGCAGAAAGAACAGAAGAAAGACTTGCAACTTTAAATACACTACAATTGCAAGCATTTCATGCCATTAAAAATGCTATAGATGATGACATGGTGACAGAGCGTTATTTCTATCTTGATGGACCTGGCGGATCAGGAAAAACATATTTGTACAATTTATTAATGAGTTCAGTACGAGCACAAGGAAAAATAGCAATGGCGTTTGCCACTACTGGAATTGCTGCACTTTTATTAGAAGGTGGAAGAACTGTTCATAGTGGATTTAAACTGCCAGTGCCTATTTTAGAAAATTCTGTGTCAGATATTCGCATGACATCCTTACAAGCAAAGAAATTGAAGAAATGTAAATTAATTATAATAGATGAGGCCACAATGATGTCATGCTATGCCCTCCAATGTATTGACCGTTTGCTTCGTGAAGTCATGGATAATATTTTTCCATTTGGTGGAAAGGTAATGTTGTTAGGTGGCGATTTTAGACAAACATTACCTGTCGTTGTACATGGAAATCGAACTGACATTATCGAAACCTGTATCAAGTCAAGCACAGTATGGAAACATTTTACCCATCTTCAACTGCAACAAAATATGAGATCAGAAGGCCAAACTGATTTCAATGATTGGCTTATTAAAATTGGAGAAGGCAGAATAGAAAAAATACTACATTTACCTCACGACACTGTAGAGATCCCACCTCATATGATTTGTCAACAAGATATTATATCGGCTATATTTGAAGGGAGCATAAATAACGAAGAATATTCCGAGCTTGCCAACCAAGTCATACTGACGTGTAAAAATAAAGATGCATTAATCCTCAATAATGAAATCTTAAAAAAAATTAATGCACCACAAAGAAATTATCACAGTGCTGATTCTGTACTTGCTGATGACAATGAAAGTCAGGCTAACTTTTCGACTGAATTCATAAACTCTTTAACTCCTTCTGGAATGCCACCACATATTTTGCAGCTAAAGAAAGGTGCAATTATCATGTTACTGCGAAATATGAACCCCAAAAAAGGCCTATGCAATGGCACAAGATTAATTGTTCAACAATTAAAGGACCATTTTATAGATGCTGAAATTTTAACTGGGACCCATAAAGGAGAGAGAGTTTTCATACCAAGAATAGATTTAGCACCAAGTGAAAGTAGTCTCCCTTTTATACTTCAAAGAAGACAATTTCCCATTATTATGGCATTTGCCATGACCATTAATAAATCACAAGGTAAAACTTTCAAATCTGTGGGTATTTTCTTGGAAGAACCAGTTTTTGCACATGGTCAATTGTACGTTGCGTTGTCACGGTGCAAAAATCCACAGGCTATTAAAGTTTACATTGAAAACAATGAAAGTCAAGGTGATTTATTAGAAGATGGACGTATTTTTACTAAAAACATTGTCTACTATGAAGTACTATAACTTTGAAGGATACAAATTAAAGATGCCAAGATTTTTTAAAAGCATTGCAAAATACATAACAATTGGTTGTTTAATTCAGTCATAATTAATGGAAGTCATGTTTATGAATGATTCACCTCACAAAATACTTGCCTTGCATTGTTAGTAAAAATTATGTTAAAATGTTTAGTCACTATGTTAATGTTTCTAATGTTACAAGTTTAAAAAATATATTTTCAAGTTATTTCATTCAACAGATTACAAAGTGGATGTTAAGAGGTCAAGCACCTTTTAAGTCACAATGTAAATATTGTCTGTTATCTTAAGATTACTACCTACATTAATGTTTATCGCCAGTTTATGTGCTCAGTAATAAATTACTTTAATTACGTACGTTTTAAGAAGAGTTTTACTGTATGCCTTCCTCTACATTCAATGTATATTCAAGTTAACAATTATTGTGATAGAAATTGAATTTTAATACTGATTAATTTAAATGTCAATTGTTTTTACATTCAAATGTTAATACTTTTAATAAAAAATTAGGTTACAAAATGTATTCACTATGTTCCTGTTTATAATGTTCAAAATTATACCAATGTTTTGTCAACTTCTAAACTTACATAAAAAATAAAGTTCAAGTTTAAAAATATATACTTTGAAGGTTATTGCTTACATATATTTTAAACTTCATGTTAAAATTCGCGACGTTTAAAGAAGGCTTTTTACTTTTTGCTTTCCTATTCATTCAATGTATATTAAAGTTAACAATTCTTCAGATACTAATTACATTTTAAAAAACCATTACATCAACATTTTACAAAAATACACGTTCATATTAAAATACTTACAAGTGTCAAAAATATATGTTAATAACTAAACAACTTGACAAACATATACATCACATTGCCGTCATTTTTTGACGGGCAAGTCGCTAGTAAATAATAATTATAAGACTGTAATGACTCATATGTGGAATAATAATAATACACCTGTATTGTAATAAGAAGTTACATAAACTATTGTGCTCTTTATTTTAGCTCAAACAAACAGAACATAACAAACAAAAAGCTTTGGGAGCACATTCTTAAGTATGGGTTGTCTTTAATTCGGGGACCTCCTGTACATAGATTTAAATAAAAAAAGAAAAATGTTCGCTCTCTCTGTATTAATTCACTTTTTTGAAATACATTGTCACATTTCAAATGATGTCATATTAGTTTGGAAATTATGGAAGACTTTATTTTATATTCATCATTTGTGCTGTTGTGGGTATTAAAGAACTTCCTCGTAATAAAAACAAAATACACGCAAAGCAGTCTGATTTTATGCATGCAGTGGAGATATTATCTCAAAAAAAATCTTTTGTTCTTGTATTTTTTAGCAACGGCTTTGATCAGGAGTGTCCTTCATGAAAGAAATGCACTCATAACAACATGTACATAAAAAGAGATGAAGGACTTCATTATTATGCATATACAGACTTAAATAATTATTTTGTTTGTCCCACTTACTTGATAGACTGCCAGTCCACAGTTACTGTTAGAGGAGAGCTCCTGTTTGCAGTGAATGAGCGCCCACGACACTCTAGCACAGGACACTAAAAAAGCAAAGATTCCATTTTACTTTGTATTATATAAATTAATCTGCAATAAAGTGGTCTTTTTATTGGTAAAAACATGTTTATCCTCAGTGACAAAACTTACATTGAAAAGTATCGCTTTCCCTCACCTTTAAGGTGCTACTCCACCTCTCTTTTTAAGTCTTTTTTTATTTGTTCCATTTGTTTGCAATGTGTTAAAAATTTTGTACTTAAAGGCATATCCAAATGTCATGGATTAATACATTCCTGCAATCATTGGGCAAAAAGCAGTGTCACAACCTGCTTCTTCAATGGGGCTTGACAAGAACCTACCCCAGCAGGACCGTATTGTTCTTACTACCTCTGGTACCGAAGATGGCCTCAGGATACAAGGAACACCATATAATCCCTTACAATTATGATTAATGCACAGAATGACATTTATATCTTGTCTATGTAAGTTCAGATACCACTCACAATACAGTGCCTTGCAAAAGTATTCACCCCCCTTGACCTATTTTGTTACATTACAGCCTTAAGTTCAATGTTTTGTTAATCTGAATTTTATGTGATGGATCAGAACACAATTGTCTAAGTTTCTGAAGTGAAATGAGAAAAATATATACATAAAACTATTTTTTAGAAATAGAAAACAGAAAATTGTGGGTGCATATGTATTCACCCTCTATGTTATGAAGTCTATATATAGAGCTGTGGTGCAATCAGAAGTCACATAATTAGTCAAATGATGTCCACCTGTTTGCAATCTAAGTGTCACATGATCTGTCATTACATATACACACCTTTTTTGAAAGGCCCCAGAGGCTGCAACACCTAAGCAAGAGGCACCACTAACTAAACACTGCCATGAAGACCAAGGAACTCTCAAAACAAGTAAGGAACAACGTTGTTGAGAAGTACAAGTCAGGGTTAGGTTATAAAAAAAATATCCAAATCTTTGATGATCCCAAGGAGCACCATCAAATTTATCATAACCAAATGGAAAGAACATGGCACAGCAGCAAACCTGCCAAGAGACGGCCGCCCACCAAAACTCACGGACCGGGCAAGGAGGGCATTAATCAGAGAGGCAGCACAGAGACCTAAGGTAACCCTGGAGGAGCTGCAGAGTTCCACAGCAGAGACTGGAGTATCTGTACATAGGACGACAATAAGCTGTACGCTCCATAGCAGAGTGGCCATAAAGCCATTATTTTCAGCAAAAAACAGAATGGCACACTTTGAATTTTCTGATAAGACTAAAATTGAACTTTTCGGCCATCAAAGACAACACTATGTCTGGTGCAAACCCAACACATCCCATCACCCAAAGAACACCATCCCCACAGTGAAACATGGTGGTGGCAGCATCATGCTGTGGGGATGTTTTTCAACAGCCGGGACTGGGAAACTGGTCAGAGTTGAGGGAAAGATGGATGGTGCTAAATACAGGGATATTCTTGAGCAAAACCTGTACCACTCTGTGCGTGATTTGAAGTTAGGACCGAGGTTCACCTTCCAGCAGGACAATGACCCCAAACACACTGCTAAAGCAACACTTGAGTGGTTTAAGGGGAATCATGTAAATGTGTTGGAATGGCCTAGTCAAAGCCCAGACCTCAATCCAATAGAAAATCTGTGGTCAGACTTAAAGATTGCTGTTCAAACCATCCAACTTGAAGGAGCTGGAGCAGATTTGCAAGGAGGAATTGGCAAAAATCCCAGTGGTAAGATGTGGCAAGCTCATAGAGACTTATCCAAAGCGACTTGGAGCTGTGGTTTCCGCAAAAGGTGGCTCTAAAAAGTATTAGGGGGGTGAATAGTTATGCACATTGACTTTTTCTGTTATTTTGTCTTATTTGTTGTATGCTTCACAATAAAAAAAATAAAAAAAACATCTTCAAAGTTGTGGGCATGTTCTGTAAATTAAATGATGCAAATCCTCAAGCAATCCATGTTAATTCCAGGTTGCAAGGCAACAAGACACAAAAAATGCCAAGGGGGTGAATACTTTTGCAAGGCACTGTATGTGGAGTTTATCTAACTGAGATCTGTGACCAATTCCAATACAGTGTAATATCTACACATTTAATATAGCTTAGTGATTACCTTTGTTGGTACAGTATACTTTCCATCAGGAAGAGGAAGACTCTGCACATCCCCGCAAGTGTTGCATGAGAAAGCCATTTTGGTGCACAATGGTTTTATGTTACTAACACGAACAACCGTGCCACGTAGAGAGACATATTTGCCATAGAAATTGGCTCTGAGGTTCTTCAGAGGCGTCAGAGGTTCATAATTGTACACCCTGAAAAACAAGCCTGAAATTACTGGTGTGGAGCTGCTGTGTAAGAGTGCTGAATGTGTGCAGTGTAATACTGTGCGTGCGCGAGACGAAACCGTTAGCGTAGTGGTGTACTTCCGCATTGGCGTAAAATGGCGGGTTATCTGTGGTATGCGTCTTTGCGGATTATCCGTCGGTGCCTCGTGGTGTTTTTCGAGTTTCGTGGTGTTTTGCGAGTGTGTTGTGGTGTTTTACGTGTTGAGAGTGCTGTAGCCTCGTTTCCGTTTTGTTTGTCGGCCATTTTTTCTCTCGCTTTGCGATTTTATTAGTGTCTAAAGTGTTTTATTTTTATTTAAATGAAGGTGTAACTTGGTTTTTTGAGGTGCTGGATGGCTCCTCTTGCTGTAGGTAAGCTTTTTATGTGTGTGTTGTGTGTATTTATTGTGTTTGAAATGTTTGTATGTCGGCGTGTTGCGTCCGATGCTTGCGAGGTCGTAATGTCTGGTAACGTGTCTCGTATGGTGTTTGCGTGTGTAGTGTGTAGCTGCGCGAGGCCCGCGGCTCGCTACGCGAGCCCGCAAGCGTGAGCAACGGCCCGTACGCTCACAACTATATATGTGATCCTGTCATGTAATTACCTTGCATGAATGTAAGGCACGTTGACTATTGGTGCTTCTAATGCTTTCAGGCCCTCTTGCTTCTGTAATTCATCTGCATGCCTTTCAAGATCTTTTGTTAAAACCTTAAGGAAAGCATATTAAATAATGTCAGTATTCCTAATACCATGAATGGAGTATTAAAAAAATACCTGGGTTTCTAACAGAGCAAAAAATAAAATAAAATAAAAGCAAAACAAAAACAAAAAAAATGGTACAATTTGTTGAGTAACAAATGAATATCATATAGAAAACGATTTTGGGACCTGGGAAACCGTAAAATGCACAATTCTGTTCTTAATAGTAACTACTAGAGATTACTGCATTTGTTTCAATACAAAGTTCCACGTTTCATATCATTAAAAAAGTACTTAAATCATTGAGACAACTGTTTGTTATTAAAAATGGAGCGAAAATGTTATATAATTGAGTTTGAATACTGGATATGTTAAGCATAAATTCTACAAAATGCCCTACCAGGATTTTCTAAATTACTTACCTCCAATAACCTTGCCTTCCAGCATCTGAGCTCCAGTCCTGAAGGCTAGCATGAGACACTATACCTTTTTCCAGTTGCTTGCACTTTGGCTCTGATTATAATTGAGGCTACTTATTGGCAGATGCTCGACATCTCCCTGCCAGTTATTTGGCTTCCAAGTGTCAATACTTCTGTGGCTACCAGACCCTGACTCTTGTGGCTACCAGCTTGCTTCCTGTGGCTACCACTCCTGTTGCTACCAACTTAATCTCAAGTCTCCTGCAGCTACCAGTTTGCGTCATGTTCACTGTGGCTACCACTTTTAACCCGTACTCTTACTACACTTGATTACTGTGGCTACCAGCTTTAGCCTCCAGGCTCCGAAGGCTACCAACTTAGCCTCTAGATTCCTGAGGCTTGCACATTTCTCCTATTCCCTGTAGCTACCACTATGGGTTCCTGTGGCTACCAAAATTAGCATCCTGGCTTCCAAGGGTACCAACCTTGTCTCCGGACACCTGTGACTACCAGCCTCTTCCTCTTGTGATATACAGAACTTCAGCCATTACTTCTCACACTAGCAGATATTCCTAACCATGACAGGTCTTCTCTCTCTCATATTAACTTAGGTGATAAATTATGTCTCTCAGTGCGTGTGTGGGAAGGTGATAAGCTATAATATTAGCAACATAAAGTCTTATATTTATTATGATATACCAACTGGGTAAGTGCTTGTGGCTTATTGACCCCCACTGTGTGAGATAATTAATCAAGTGATAGTCATTAGGAGACCAGGAGGACCTTTTCATGGAATTTATGCCTTAGTATACAACTTTTGTCACTGGAACGCATCATGCATTCACAAGGTATTGCAATGGTGTGACGTCTAAATATATATCACATTAAATGATGATGGAATGTTCAATTTATAACATCAAACAAGGATTCAGTAATACTGTGAAAAAGCATCAACATTTTACTTTTTACACAGATAGTATGTAACATAAACAATGCAGTGCGCATTTTGCAGACTGGAAATACCTGGTGTATGGCGAGTCCCATGCAATCCAGTATTTTTTCTGGCATCTCTTTTAACTCAGTGGACATTGGTACTGATGCAATAAGTTCTTCATCCTGCAAGAGTACTTTGTAATCCACAAGTATACTTCCCTTTCTTTCAATTTCATCCTATTAAAAAAAATAATATGGTAAGGTATTAAACCTTTTTATTAAACATTCCCCCTTAAAAGACAACTTTATTTGAAGGTCTGTACGATATTATCCTATTGTCTTCTGTCCTCAGAGCTATACTTATTAAGCTCATAAAGTATTTCTTAGTAAGTGTTGTCCTTTAGACCGTGTACCATTTTAGTTGAATTGTTTTCTAGTTTATTAATATCCTTTTGGAGAATCAGTCTCCAGTGCTACACATAGGCCTCCATTCAATTGCAAGCCCGCAGTTGCCTTCATACTGGCCATAAGTCTGCAGGCTTGAAAATTGCAACAGTTGTAGATCGATTCAATTGAACAAGGCCGCAACTACAGGGCAGAAGTCTCAAAACGATAAACCCTGGTTTTGTATGTAACACTTCGCGGTGTCCTCCTCCTCTAACACCTTACCACCAACATCAGCTGCTACACACCAGGTGGACACACCCCTCTCCAACACCTCCTCCATGTGGTAGAGGGAGTAGGAGCCGGGGGCACTGAAGGTGGGTGCCCAGTGCTGAGAAAGAGGAGATTGATGTTTACCTACTATTGCTTGGCTACAGAGTGTGTACATGTATGGTTATGTTGAATAATTCAGCAATTGATGTTCAATGTGGATTGCTGTTGAGATGAGATGTTGAAGTCAATCCAAATAGAGTTATAATTGATATCTTGTTCTTGTCTCTATATGTCTTAGCAGTGAAATCTCACAATCATGAAGGCATGTTTGTCATTTTCGAGCAGTGCAATCATATCCTGTAAGTAATGTCTCAACCTAGTGCCTATCAGGCATTAGATCAGTGACATTCCCACCAGCAGATAGATGACTTATATGACTCCATATATGACTCCATATATCATCACTAATGAACATGACTGGTATTAAAATGAATACAGTCCCAACTGTAGAGTTGCACGTTTCCATTTGGACCTGCTAATCCAAACCAGTAGTTATACAAACGTTATTGTTGCATGTCATCCCGTTAACATTCTGATAGCAGATTCATGTGTGTGATTTAATTCCCAAAGCCTTTGTTTTACATCAGGATCAATGGGTATGTGTTTACGAGTAATGTGATCATTCTAATCGGTTTGGCCATGATACCACCTGTATAACAATTAAATGTGATATCAGTGTGGCACAACAATTCCATATGATATAGCAAAAGTACTGTTTGCTAACTGATTGTGGTCACAGTGAAGCATTCCTAGTGGAATTACACATCCTCAATAGTTTACAGGGACAGTAATTGTCCAAGACAGATTCCCTATGGTTAGCACTGCTCCTAGATGAAGTTCATGTTAATTGTTCTATTATTTGGGTAACAACATTAAACACTGTACTGTAAATATAGAGATTGATTGTTTATCAGCCTCCTCTTTCTGTTTTCCAGATAATGACCGTCTATTAGGGATTATCCCTTATTATATAAAAATACACTGCGTGTGGAATTGAATTGGATGATATAATCCATGCTTTGATGCATCTGTTTCATGGAGCAGATGAAGACCATATGGAGTTTTATATGAGGACTAGGAAATTGCCTGTCAAAAACGACAGGAGTAAAATTGTAAGCCTGGCAATGCTGTTTGCCACAAAATGCTATGGGTCCTCTGAGCACATTTGGTGTTTATTACGAGCCCTGCACTGAGCGCCTTTAGGGCTTGAGTGGCTCGCAATGAGTGCCTGTGCTGCTCATTGCAAGACGCAACTTTCCTGCTTTGCATCGATCACCTTTGGTGCTCCTCGTGAGCCCCAAGATGAGCGCCTTTGGCGCTCATTGCAAGCCTCTCGCCTTGTGTACTTTATAGGCATTGCGCTTGAGTGTTACTGCCTTGGGTTGTGATACTGCCTTGGGTTAAGTGTTACTGCTTAGGACTCGTTTTTACGTCCTACAGGCCAGTTTTACGTTCTTCGGCTTTGTTTTCGTCAGCCATTTTCTTTCTCGCTTAGGCTTTTTTCTTAGGCGATGAAAAAATGGCAAATATGGCTCAAATTAACCTGCAACCTCACCCACAGGCTCCCTGGCTCTCCCACTGTGCTGTGTGTGAGTGTGTAAGTTAATTTGAGGCATATTTGTTTTGTTTCTTCCAGGTTTTTCCAGTTCAGTGATTCAGCCGCTAAAGTCGTACTTATTCGAGGCCCACAGTCCATATACGTGCTTCTGGACCTAAGTCCTACGGGCCTCGCAATGGGCGCTCATCGCGAGCCCTGCAATGAGTGCCAAAGGCACTCATTGCAGCCAAAGTCGGCTAAGTCCTGCGGCCCTCATTGCAGTCCCGCGTGTTTTGACTTCTCACCTCGCTTTTGCGAGGGCCGCAAAGCATGACAAAGCTGCAAACGTGCCCCACGTTCTTAGTCCACAACTATATATGTGATCCTATATTTTCATCAGATTATGGTTGCTGTGGTGTAATGACCACATGTGACCCTAGTAGATGCTATGCATCATCCTTATTACGGAGTATTACAGTTAAGCCTTTATATGTCCCTTTTTTCCCCCGAAAAGAGTCTTGTCCTTCCATGATCCGCCCACACCACACCCATGATATTAATGCACAGTCTTGTACATTTCTGAGTGTGCTCTGTGTATGAAATAAAGCTTTGTTATACCGTTCTAACCGAGTCAGTGCTTTTCAATGGTTGGGTTTTTGGGACATCCACATAAATCACATTCCTATATCAGTAAACTAATGAGCCCTAGTTACTGTGCAATACATATAATACTAATATAATATAGGGTTAATACACGAGAGGTCCAATTTGTGATACTGTGGAGTATCAACATTCCCCTGAAGGGCTGAAAACAATATGACAGGGGATAATGTGAATTGATTGATACCAAAACACTTGATGAGATTTCACCAAATGATAATGGGTATACATCTTGGCACATGGCCACCAGCAATGGCGGGGGACTTTCCAGGATGGGCGTACCGGAGATTGTCCCTGATGGTGGCGAGTTGGTTGTTGCTCCACCTGCCTCTGCACAGCCTCCATGTGTGTTTGCAGCCCTTTCTGATGGGTTAGTAGAGTAGATTAGTGTGGTGTATGTTCCCCTGGTACTTGACATATGACATGTAACGGTATAATTTGGCCACTATTTCTTTTCCCAATCTAGGTCTGATGAGTGAGATGCATATAAGATTATCTTTTTATTTTAGGGTCCACATTAGAGCCTCTGAGTGAGAAAGGGATAATATGGCAGCCAGTTTCATGTTTTGTGCTGCAATTTAATCAAGTAGCGTGTCTTTAATTGCTTTATGCACCTTGCAGCCACACTTTTCATATTGGCATATGCATGACCATTCCAACATATGAGAAGATAAAGTATTTTTTAAGGCCTATTTGTTCCTTGGAGATTGTTGTGCAATGAATTTGAATGCATTCCATTGCTTTCCCATATTTTAAAGCCCAGTAGTGTGTTTTAATTGTCTTTTGCAGTGTTACAAACTAGTCTGTAAACCCTTTGTGAGTCCTATTTGGAACCCATAATATATTTGGCTACATTTGAGGTTTTGAAGGCAATTGCGACTATGAGGAAATTTAGCAATTGAATAGCGATTTGTGATTTTAGAGTTTGTAACATTTGCAGGCTTGAAAGATCAAAAGCTTAGATGGGTCAGAGTTACGATTTTGACAACCTGCTGTCTCTGCTGCCAATTCTTCTCCTAGTACAACCATGCACCTTACTGGCTTTTTCCACAGCTTTTTTACATTGATTGCAACATTTAAATCATTTGATATACTAACTCCCAAGTACCTTAACCTTTCTGTTGTAGTCTTGAAAATATCATTAAGTATATATTCTACTTTTGAGTTTGTGTGCATTAATATATGATTAATATGAATTTCTATTTATTTGCACTAAAATAAATATCACTTTTTAAAGGGCTACTTAATTCAGCACAATTTGGACCACATGACAGCTAAAAGCATTTTGAAATACTTTTTTAATTTTTTAAATATGAGCATTTTTCACGGAGACTGACTGCCCACTGCCAGACCCACAGCTACTGCTCTGTGTAGTGACCACAAGAAAAAAAAAAGTGAACCCTCAACAAATTAATCTGTTCAGAGCATGGAATGCTGGAATCACCTAAACAGGTCAGTTATGGGTTAACTTTTCAGTGCATTCCTGAGTTAAGGGGAAAAACTGCTATCAATTACTGTGCTAACTGCGTCCGCCTCGGCTGTCTGTTATGAAACAGTCAGTAGGCAGGACAGACTGTGTTTGTAAACAGACTAAAAACTTTAGATTTTTTAGATTTTAATTTTAACATACAATCTTGTGCTCTTTAACACCATGAAGAAAACTTACAATGAGGTAAATGGATGTTTAACTATTATACAGAATTATGCTTTATGGTAAGCTTAAAATGCATATAAGGTTTCAGGTGTTTTTACTAAAAGTTGATATACCTTTGTGTAGGTGATTCAAGGACTAACAAAAACCTTATCAGTCCAGGTAAAGGATAGCTGAGTTTTACAAGGGCCATCAGCTGTCCAGGATTTCAACATGAATCAACCAGAATAAGTGAAACAGAGTTGCTCAGTGTGCTAAAATAGAGAATACGCAAACAGAGAGACCCAGATACTCTGGGCTGTTGGCAGTCTCAGTAGCTCTGAGTTGCCCATTGCTGACTGATCGGTCACCGTCTTGTTTAGAAAGCAGTTATACATATAAAGAAAATGCTGCCTCAATATATAGTATACAGTAATACTGTACTAACAAATTAAAGGTTGTTTTTTACATTTCTAAAACAGGTTACCTTTTATCAAATCTAGTTCTTTAAATAATCACTAATGTGCAGTGTTTGCTGTATGCTCTTTTGAAGGCATATCCAAGTCTCACGGATTACTACATTTCTGTACTCCTTTGGTAAAACCAATCCTTTATATATGCAGCACATTTTATAAAATGTTGTTTTATTAATATCTAAAAATCCCTCCAATGATTACGCTGACACCCCCAGGGATGTCTACACAAGCAGCTGATCCACCCCCACCCCAATGAGCATGCAGCATTAGGGAATCAAGATTAACTCATTACAGCCCTTCTGTGCCTTCCTCAGCCAATAGGAAAGCACTAATGACAGCCCTGAAGTCTCTGCTGGGATGTGCTTCCTGCTCCAGTGTCTGCTCTCAGTCTGTGCTGCCCACGCCATTCACCACAGATCAGCACAGACATACAACATATCCAAGCTGCTTTGTAATACAAACAGGAACCCCACAGATTAATTCAAATGTATCAGCTGCCTGAGCTTCCTCCTGATTGGCAAAAGTGAATTATTAATTTTATGCTAATTTAGCCCAGGTTTCAATGGGGTGTTTACTGTAATTTTCCACTGTCAAACATTACCAGAAATTTTGCTAACTTCAAGGTACATTTTTAAACGTTTATGTTGGTATTTTTTCCTGCAAACGAATGTTTGCATACACTACTGATTCTCCTCTATCAGATGAACTAATAATCCAGGAAACTTAGTTATGCCTTTAATATCCCTCTTTCTCTCCCACAGTGAATTGTATCAGCTTTCCTATTGTCACGTACCCCTTTCCAAGGCATGGATTTTGGCCCAGTGAGCTACCATAGAGAACAGACTGCCCCACTGGAAAATGGATAGGGGAATTATATTGCCAGCATGCTATATGTTTCTTAGGGCATATGCCTCTGGCTCATTCTGTATACTGTATGTAATTCCCCATGTAATATTACTGTGTTCTGTGTCATGTTTAAAATTATTAATGTGTGAGTATAGTTAATGTCATGTGATAGTCTGATATATTTGGTTAAGTTATATTGTATAGATATGGCCCCAGATGAAACAAGAGATATTGTAACCAGGACCTCTCTTGGTATGTTTGGTTATCAAAGAAGGTCGTAAAACCGAGATTAGATGCTAGATCCTGTAATCTGGGGCAGCAAATACCAGATGCAAAGATCAAACAAGTTTTAGCAATGGGACACAGCCTGGCCTGCTGAAGGGGGAGTTGGTAACCATAGTAAGGGTGGGAAGAGGGCCATGTGTTTTTTTTATTGCTTTTGGGGAAAAAGTGTCTGAAGGGTAAAAAAAAGTTAGTTGTGTGTGGAAGAGAATAAAGGCAGTTCACTGCTGAGGCATATAGAAAATGGTATGTCTTTATTTTGCCCCTGTTCTCCTGTACTGAGAGACTCTGTAGGATCCTGCTGGGGGAGGTTTGACTGTAACAAGTCTTATCAAGCCCCCTAAGAAGAAGCAGATCTAAAATCTCGTGGTAGCCTGGTAGTGCCCATTTCTAATGCAAGGATCCTAAGTGATACAGAAGCCAGAAATCAGGGTGCTGGTGCAGAGATTTCCAAGACCCCAACGGTCCTTGATGGTAGTTAACCTGTAGTCTATAGCAGGTGGCCCTGGGCTTGTATAATCCTACCAGCTTGGATCATCACACCTGTGTAACCAACAAAATAACTAATCATACAGTGTGGCCCTTTCAAGTACTGGGGTCGCATATTCAGCCATTCAAGTAAAACAGGTTTTCTGGCACTGACTTATTGTAACTAAATTGTGATTTGCAAATTACAAATAATACCTTTAATGTTGCAGTTTTCTTTTTGCTTGAGAAGCTATGGTGAAATACTGACAGAGGTAATAATAATATAACTCATCCAAATACAGTACTTTTCACAAAGAAGACAAACACTGTGCAAGCAAAGTATGTGTTGACAAGTAAGTAGCATTAGTAGCAAACTTTAAGAAAACATATGTTGCAAAATGTGCTATACTGAAAGATGTAAAGTGTACTTTAAACCCAAAATATGTTTACTTTAAAAATAAACAAAAATTGTGAAGCTTGAAATTTGTGACCATCTCATCTGAATGTATTCAACTTAAAAGGTATATGGAAGTTTCATTGATTATGAATGTACCAGCTATGATGTGGTCATTTTGCAGCCATGATAGCTCTAGGGTCTGGTACCACTGGTCACTCGGTACAGCAAGCTTTGGTTCCTTAAAGGTATATGGAAGTTGCATGGATTATGAATACATCGGATGGAAGAGAATCGGTAGTGCATAAAAAAAAAATTTGCATGAAAAAATGCCCAAATGAAAATTAATAAACTTACCCTAGAGTTTGCAAACATTTCTTCAGTTGATTTCCAGAAGGAATGCCCCTGAAAACCCAAGCTAAAATATATAAAATTCATAATTCACGGTGGCCAATTGTAGCAGCATGGGAATTAATTCTCTGAAGCAAAGATCATGGGATTTGTAGTCTTTTTATCCCACCAAACCTCTTCTACCTTGAAAGCTGCTCTTGATCGCTGCTACTGGCTTTGAGGTTAGTATAAGGTTAAAAATGTACTTGAATGCAGTTTTTCTATTGGTTAGTTTGGGTGCCAATGGTCGTGTGGAAATCATAAAAAAAAAAAAATACATTTGTATGTGTATGGAATTACTAAATGTATGATTAAGAAAAGGTAAACACAGGGAAACTTCCATATACCTTTTAGATTTACTATGAGTATTTCAGTGAAAAAAGTTGGACAACTGACAGTTTGGGTACTTTGAAATGTTGCCACTTTTTTTTATTTAGAAGGTTACAGACAAATGTTTGCTCTGTTATAAGGAAAAATGCACAGAACAGTATTAAGTGAATGTTTGTAAAAATAAATAACAGACTGTTTCAGTTACCAGACAATTTTAATAAATACACAATGTTTTTGGCTGAAAGAGATAAATACTTTGAGTGGTAAATTAAAATGAGAAAGTATTACATGCTATACTGGCACAATGGTCCGAATGTAATGGTGAAGTGTTAAAGAGACAAGCTTGATTGCTATATTTTCTTTTGGGGCAGTAGTAAGATTTAGTTACATACACGCCATACTGTGTTGGATATTAATCACATGGGTTTCCTCAAGATCACCATATTGTGTGTGCAAAAGTCTCCCCACCTAATATTCCCATATACCTCTATCTAAAAGGTACCAGTTTCTTACCTTATCATATAATTCTATTTGTCCTGTGAAAAACTTCTCAAAAGCTTGAACTTTAAGCACAAATGGGGAGTTGTCACTATAAGCTAATAAAAAGGTAGTTTAGTAACATGACTAATACACAAGCTTAAAAGACAATTGTAATATCCCAGCTGTCATAACATTTATTGATTGTAGATCAACTCTCACTGTATGGCGATTAAAAAAATAAATGTTCTTCTTTACTAAAAAGCAGGAAATTAATACATTAAAATGAACACATTCTATTAACAATCCACTTCATCCTTAGTTTGCCCACTAATGGTTCATGCAAAAGTGCAGTGACACCTGCTGGGTTTACAAGGGACAGCCAAAATACCGGTAGCATCATTTTTACTAAGGGATTATACTGTATTACAAAGGGAATAGTCAACACTAGTGAGAGCATGATGTTTCTCGAAAACTATATACATTCGTGGGCAGATTTGCATGTCCTTGCTCAGCTTCCCAGAATACAGTGTAATAACTGTTTTTCTTGGAATTCTGAGCTGGAAGCAGGTTTTTTTTTTACTTGTTTTAGACATTCAAATGTGAATATAGATGTACTATTTATTTACACACATATATATATATATATATATATATATATATACACACACATACACAAACACAGTGCCTTGCAAAAGTATTCACCCCCTTGGCATTTTGCCTCACAACCTGGAATTAACATGGATTGTTTGAGGGTTTGCATCATTTAAATTTACAGAACATGTCCACAACTTTCAAGATGTATTTTTTTTTTTTTTATTGTGAAGCAAACAACAAATAGGACACAGTAACAGAAAAAAGTCAATGTGCATAACTATTAACCCCCCTAAAGTCAATACTTTGTATAGCCACCTTTTGCTGCAATCACAGCTCCAAGTCACTTTGGATAAGTCTCTATGATATTGCCACATCTTACCACTGGGATTTTTGCCCATTCCTCCTTGCAAAACTGCTCCAGCTCCTTCAAGCTGGATGGTTTGCGCTTGTGAACAGCAATCTTTAAGTCTGACCACAGATTTTCTATTGGATTGAGGTCTGGGCTTTGACTAGGCCATTCCAACACATTTACATGTTACCCCTTAAACCACTCAAGTGTTGCTTTAGCATTGTGTTTGGGGTCATTGTCCTGCTGGATGGTGAACCTCCGTCCTAGCCTCAAATCACGCACCGAGTGGTACAGGTTTTGCTCAAGAATATCCCTGTATTTAGCACCATCCATCTTTCCCTCAACTCTGACCAGTTTCCCAGTCCTGGCTGCTGAAAATCATCCCCACAGCATGATGCTGCCACCACCATGTTTCACTGTGGGGATGGTGTTCTTTGGGTGATGTGATGTGTTGGGTTTGCGCCAGACATAGCGTTTTCTTTGATGGCAGAGAAGTTTAATTTTAGTCTCATCAGACCAGAGCACCTTCCTCCATACATTTTGGGAGTCTCCCACATGCCTTTTCGCAAACTCAAAACATGCCATTTTGTTTTTTGCTGAAAGTAATGACTTTCTTCTGGCCACTCTGCCATAAAGCCCAACTCTATGGCGCGTACGGCTTATTATCATCCTATGTACAGATACTCCAGTCTCTGTTGTGGAACTCTGCAGCTCCTCCAGGGTTACCTTAGATCTCTATGCTGCCTCTCTGTCTCGGTCCGTGAGTTTTGGTGGGTGGCCGTCTCTTGGCAGATTTGCTGTTGTGCCATGTTCTTTCCATTTGGTTATGATGGTGCTCCTGGGGATCATCAAAGATTTGGATATTTTTTGATAACCTAACCCTGACTTGTACTTCACAACAACATTGTGCCTTACTTGTTTGGAGAGTTCCTTGGTCTTCATGGCAGTGTTTGGTTAGTGGTGCCTCTTGCTTAGGTGTTGCAGCCTCTGGGGCCTTTCAAAAAAGGTGTGTATATGTAATGACAGATCATGTGACACTTAGATTGGAAACAGGTGGACATCATTTTATGGGCTTCGTAACAAAGGGGGTTAATACATACGCACATGCCAATTTTCTGTTTTCTAAAAAAATAGTTTTATGTATATATTTTTCTCATTTCACTTCACCAACTTAATCACATAAAATTCAGATTAACAAAACATTGCACTTAAGGTTGTAATGTAACAAAATAGTTAAAAAGTCAAGGGGGGTGAATACTTTTGCAAGGCATAAATAATATATATATATATATATATATATATATATATATATATATATATATACATACTGTATGTACGTATTTACGCAAATCTAGTGCACCATCAAATTTGGAACCCATGAATCAAAAAAAACTTTTTTGCTGGCGAATGTAATGCGCATTTGTACAATAAGTACCGAACAGGGAGTTTATGTCACCAACTTATGGCATGTTACCAACTTATGCCACTGTGCTGGGGCTCTGTGGGTGCTACTTCCACCAGTGGTTACCCAATCTAGAGAGCCTGAAAGTGAGAGATGGTGGTGTTGCAGTATGTGCTTTCCTTTTTGCCATTGAATCTAGTGTGCCCCCCAAATTTGGGACCCGGTTTTCTATGAAAAAAGGTGCGCATTAGATTAGAGTAAATACGGTATATATATTGTAACAGGGTCACTACCACTTGCGGGGTCAGTGCCCTGTTTTAACCAACTCTTAACCTTAATAGAGGAAGGCACAGGAGGCTTTTCCACTCTTAATACACTTTATTTACACCTCAGAATTGTATAAGAACTCAGCATATAAAATCCAGCATCCTTAAAGCAGACAGTCCACTCTGAATTGGACTCCAGTAGTTCCCTTCTCTCAGGGATTACTTCTCAGGGGTTATTTGCCTGTAGTTTCAGGTCCCTCTCTCTCTCTCTCTTGCTCCTCTGGTTGGAGCAGTCTCTTTCTCCCTCTGCAGCTGTTCCCCTACTGGGTAATCACCTTACCGGGGTCTCTTTCTTGACTGCACGCTTGGAGCATCGGCCTCTGCTCACCAACTCCAGCTCAGGCCTTTCCTCACTTGGGCCTGTGTCTCCCAGGCAGCTCCAAGCCTGCAGCTCCACATACTGACTTACAGACAGGCTTCTGGCAGGGACTACACCCATTTCTCCAAGGGAGCCTTTTATAGCAGGAGTTAACTCACTCCCTGCTGGAATAAACGCCATTTTACCTCCAGATCGGCC
Organism: Discoglossus pictus; assembly: GCA_027410445.1. Lineage (NCBI taxonomy): Eukaryota > Metazoa > Chordata > Amphibia > Anura > Alytidae > Discoglossus > Discoglossus pictus. Next base: position 63,637,206 of record CM050165.1, on the reverse strand, counting down.
TCTAGGGGGCGCCTTTGTTACAATATATATATTTTTTCGTGAAACATCATGCTCCCATGTGTGTTCACTAATTTATGCATATATTGGGCACTCACTCCAATGCCTTGGTGTAGACAATGACACTTACAGCCATATATCAATCCTGCACTTTAGAGGTCTCTTACATATATATTAAAAGTTGCTAAGCAAAAATAAAGGAACAGAAATGTAATAATAGGCCATTAAATACATTATTTTAAGTTGCATATGCAGTTTAAGAAATATTTAGCAGTGACAGAAGATATGCTAATACACAATAAGAAAAGTAGTATCTCATATCTATAGGAACCATTTGTGAAAAATAATTTATTAATATTTGTAATACAACAAAAACATAGATATGTTGAATTTTTTTTTATGGCAAATTACTCCTTTTTTTAAGACTCCAGACTACTAAACACTATTCCCCTTGGCTTTTTTGCACAGTATGTACCGGTATGTATGTATCCCTCCCAAAACCATGCACTGTGTCTCCATCCCATCACACTTTAGGTGTGACTCTCTCCATTGCCTATATTATATTTCCCTTTTCACACTAGACTCATCAATTATCAAGATGGTATCTCAAGTTCCCTTGCCTGTTTCATTCTCTCGCCCATACATTGTTTCCTTCAAATTGTTCCCTCAGTCTCCTTTACCCTCTATTAGAAAGCGAAAATTATCTATACTCAGATTTGTACACTGATGTAGGATAAGTTAGTAAAACAATTTAGGAGAGACAGTAACAAGATGAACGTTTAATCATAACAATTTAGACAGTTAACCTATAATTTCACTAAAGGGGAAATAATCTAGCATTATAAACGCTAGCAGTATAAGCAATATAAAGGTTACTTCACTCAGTAACATGTCTCTAATAACCAGACTATAAGAGTAACTCTTTACCACCACTCCTCTAATATTACTCACTAGGTAGACTTTCTAAATATTTCACATAGACATAGTTTTAAACGTTGTTTCATACCTTCAGAAAAATAGAGCTTCCAACCCTTGTAAGGGATGTACTTATCCAGCGTTGTCTGGGTTAATAGAGGCTTGGGGGCAGCACTTGAAAAACCTGGAGATGAAAACAGTAATAATCAATATTATACATTGCAAATAGTTTTAATTAATTTTACCAGTTATTTTTTGTTGTTTTCAAAGCAAAAAATGCATATAAAAGTAAAATGTGTGTCTTTATTTTGTAACACAGTTGTGGAACTTTCTATATGTCGTGTCAGGATTCCTTACTTTGTTCTGCTATAGATAAGTGTAATTTCTTTCATGCTTTGAATAAGTTAAGGGTATATCTAAGTTCCCCTGTTTTTACCTTTCTCTATTCGAACACACACTACTTATATCAGACACAAAAAATACATTGAGTCATTCTATACACATACAGAGTAATTTTATTTAAAAAATAAAACTTGTTATCAACCCCCTATAGATTTTAACGGTTTACTTACATTCAAACCAGCAGCAGCTCAGTATCTGGCTCCTCCTACTTTCTTCTACATCCCATAAATACACAAACTGCCATCATTGATTGTTACATTGAATAAAAATGTACTAGCTGCCTGTGATTGGCCAAAACAAATTATGAATTGTATGCTACAGCTTGCAAACTCAAGAGATTTAGCAAACATCCGGGTGAGTTTGTAAATGTTTATTTTGGTATTTTTTACCTGCATAGAAATGTTTGCATACACTACTGATTCTCGTCTATTAGATGCCGTCATAATCTAGGAAATTTAGATATGCCTTTAAACCATTACCAGGGCCAGATAAAACTTGGTTAAACAGACACAGTATATGCTAATGGCGGGACGTCACATGCGCGACACGTCAAGACGTTGGAAGAAGCGGAGGCCGGAGAAGAAGCGTCAATGCAGGTAAGTGAGGGGAAAGGGAGAGGGGGAGGTATTTAGAAGGGTAGAATGAGGAGGGGGGTGTTAGAATGAGGAGGGGGGGTTGAGGATGAGGAGGGGGGTTGAGGAGGGGTTTGAGAATGAGGAGGGGGGAAGAGACACAGGGAAGGGAGAGTGGGGAAGAGACACAGGGAAGGGAGAGGGAGAAGAGACAGGGAGAGGGGGGAAGAGACACAGGGAAGGGAGAGGGGGAAAGAGACACAGGGAAGGGAGAGGGGGAAAGAGACACAGGGAAGGGAGAGGGGGAAAGAGACACATGGAAGGGAGAGGTGGGAAGAGACACAGGGAAGGCAGAGGGGAGAAAAGACACGGGAGAGAGAGGGGAACACAGAAGGCACAAGAGGGACACAGGGGGGCAGCACATTTCCCACCCTCGGCTTATACTCGATTCACTCATTTTACCCAGTATTTTGTTGTAAAATAGGTGCCTCGGCTTATACTCGGGTCGGCTTATACTCGAGTATAGACGGTATTACTAGGAGCAAGGGCTCTGAATGAAGTCAAAATGGGAAAATATATTTGATTCCCAGCAATTTTGTACAAAGCAGGGCATATTTGTAATGGAGGGGCTGTAAGAGATTAAATGGTAAACTGATAGAAGGTTAGTTAAAGGCATATCTAAATTTCCTTGATTATGAATGCATCTGATAGAGGAAAATCAGTCTCGTATGCAAACATTTTTTGGCATGAAAAAACAAAACAAAATAAACATTAATAAACGTATATATAAAAATAAAATGATATAAAACTTTCGACTTCATTGTCAAATCACTAAGATTCAGGTCCCAAAATGGAAAAGTAAAAGAAGGGCAATATGCACAGCTTCAATTATAGGAGCCCACAATAATACTATCCCTCGATCAACACTATCAAAAAAACTTTCATAAAGAAATATCAATTGTTACTGGTAGACAAACCAGTGAAGAAATGCAAGCAGATAAAGGGCACAATAAAATAAATATATTTGCAAGTGAATACAGAAAATGCAAGCAATTTAAATAAAAGTAGAGGTGTCTAACATGAAAAGAAAAGAATATAGGCACTATGGGGAAGTACAGGAAAACATAGATAAGGTAAGCAGCTTAAAGGGATGAGTAAAAGGAAGGCCAAGACATGAAAATGGTCATTAGTACTCTAGGATAACCTATGGTTTGTGGTTGCCCCCCTTCAAATGTACACATTTTGGAACACATAACATGGAACAAGCAGCCCTGTGTGACAAACTAAAAAGATGAACCTTAATATACATTCAGTTATACAATGGGTCTTTATGGTAACATTTAATTATCACAACAAAAAAGTGGGCAGTTTAATTAAACGCTAATGGGGCATTACTGGTTATAAATATTTCAATTAGATTAGTTTTGTCTAAAACGAGTTCTAGAGAGGTGGTTTCAAATCATGTTTTAAGAATATTTTGTAAAAAACGTTTGATTTGTATAGATACTGGATCTCCAGTACTGGAGTCGGACAGCTAGGAGTTAAATCCACAGTAACTATTCTCTTTAACATCTCAGACCTTTAATAAAATAAATGTAATATACAATAATAAATGGCAATAGCTATATATGCTTAAAGTGTGCTACATCTAAGCATGTTAAAAGACCAGAGTAGTTTGAAAAAAAATGTTTTTGATGTATGTAACAAACTAAGAAAATTAGCAGCATGTAAATATTTTTTTATGAAAATTTTAATTTTAGCAAACTCTTGTATCTATGCTGGGGTCTTCTGTATTGGATGTTTAGAGATTGGCTTTCGGTCTGGAGCCTAAGGGAGAGGGTTATCCTTCTGTGAATTGATAATAATATTAAGTGCCACAACAAGGTTTCCACCTTTGAATTGTTCTCCCAAAGTTAAATATACTCCATAAAACTAAATGCTGAATTTCTTTAATTTTTACTTAAAAAAAATGCTGCTAAAAATCTTGTCACATTCATAAAAAGTGCGTATTTTATATATGACACTATGATGGTCCTCCCAAGCACATACATTGATTTACCGTGACTTCATCAACTTACAAGCAGGGTCTCTTCCAGCACTCTTATTCCAGTTTCCACCTCTCCCATCCCCTCTCCGACCTCTCCAGCCTCCAGAGTACGGATTACCACCTCGTCCGCCCCCTCTCCATCCTCCTCCTCTCCAGCCCTGGCTCATGTTACAACACCAATAATTACAGAGAAACTGAAAAACAAAATAATAAAATAATAATTTGAACATAAATGTATTTTACCAACCATTTCACATTTTTTAAAGCACTCCTTTATGTTATGTAGCTATGAGCTATATTATCCTATTCATCAATAATACGAGATGAGTTGCATTATAAATGACATAACTTATCTTGCATTGCATGTATTAATTTACTAATAAAAATGTTATAAACATATATTTTTATATGCAAAATACTATTTGTACAAGAGTCAAAACAATAAGGTTTTGAAAGGGATTATTTTGCAAGTCATTTTTTTAAAAGGACAACTGCAATGCATTTAAAAATAAAGCTCATATAGGATCCAGTCAGAGTAGAGAGGAATAATGAGATTGATTATATGTAGACATATATGTAGAATAACTAAACACTTAGGGCCTCATTCAATTGCGATTTGGCCAATTGAATAGGGCTCTATATAAGCACAGAGCATACTATTTTTACAGAAGTTTTTAGTTGGTGAACTTCTATCCAAAAGCAAGGTCTTCACTAACTAAAAACTTCTGTAAAAATAGTATGCTCTGTGCTTATATAGAGCCCTATTCAATTGGCCAAATCGCAATTGAATGAGGCCCTTAGGAAACAGCAGTAACAGGGATCCCTTGCTCCTGGGATTTGTGAAGCCCTAGAATAATTGCTTGATAAATCACAGTAGTGTGAACATAATATTTTTTTGCCTTTTCTTACAAATTCGTTCTAGTTCCTAGTATGTATCTCCTGCCTTACTTTAAAGTAATGTCCTATGTTTTATTGTTAAAATGTAATTTTACATATGGTTTTATTGAATAGATGGGAAAGGTTCATTTATGTATACCGTAATTATGCAATCTGTTGGCTGGTGATCATTTTGGAGGACTTATTGTACAATAGATAAGGGCTAGTAACTTTAGCATTAATAATAATACCGCCTATACAATGAATATGTCATTTTCAGAGCCAGTTCAATGGTCCTACAATTGTATTCTTTAGCCCTCTAACAGCATGTTAATATGTTTTTGCAATTTAACAAAGTAAGTAATTGAGACAAAATAAGTTAAAATAATTAAAATACATAGAAAAATTGTCAGCAACAAATAAACTATTCAACTTAGATACTTTTAAATGCGCTCCTTGGTCAGAGCTGCACAATTGGAAGAGGTACCTCTATGCTAGGGGCTGAGACAATGTTGTAGCACATTGGAAAATTGTTGTGGGTCAAGTGATTGGAGGTTTTTGTAGGTTCTGGTGGCAGAGATTGAAGAAGGGCAGTGAGTGGAAGAATGTAGTGACCTTACAGGTTAAAATGTGGTTGTCAGATAGAGGGAAGGAGGAGATGACAAGGCTGGAGATTTATAAAGGTGAGGTCAAAGGGATGTCCATCACAGTGAGTTGTGGAATCTGTCCATTGTGAGTGGCCAAGGGAAGAGGTAAGTGAAAGTAATTGCAGCTTTAGGGGCGGTGAGCATGTTAGTGGCATTGTTAAAATTGCCAAGAACAAGTGAAGATACCTTAGAGGAGAGAAAATGATGGAGCGAGGCAGCAAAAGGAGGAAGAAATTGAGAAGGTGATCCAGGAAGCCAATAGATCATAGCAACTTGCATAGAGATGGGTGAGAAGAGGTGGATAGTATGTCCTCCTTTGCACCTGAGGAATTGTTATCAGGAAATAGCATAGGTCCTAGTACTGGGTTTTGGGAACCACCGAGTTATAACATGAACAAGTGGGTCAGAAGTGTGGTAAATAGAATGAATTTTGCTGACAACATGTTATTTTTATTAATATTTATTTATGAAGTGCTCTGTTGTTCTGTAGTGCTATTTGAGATTTACGGCATAACAAAATTATGAGACAATGCATATACAATAAAATGCAATAAAATAACAGTCAATATGTTGCAGGTACTGGAAACGGCTGTATGTTTGAGACTATTGGGCACCACAGTGCAGATTGTGCATATTAAGAGCATAAATGGTAAGCTTCTCTAACAAAATGTGGTTAAGTGTACTATTAAAGATTTTGCAATAAGCAGATAATCTAAAAGAATGAGGTAAAGCATTCCAGAGTAGGTGCACCTCAAGAAAAGGCACAAAAAACGTAAGTGGGAGGGGCTAACAATAGAGGAGACACGTGTCAGATCAGGATAATGCTTAGGTTTCATGCTGCCCTAGGTCCATTTAGAATTGTGTGCCTTCATGCCCCAAGTATAATTCCTCCTTTTCCCTGCTCTATCCCAAATCACAGATGACGGGGTGTGCATGCATGTCAGAAAGTGTTCATTTACAGACAAAAAAACTAATTATTCAATGAAACAGCACTGTCAACTTCAGGCAGCCTGCTGCACCCTGAACATGTGCTGTGCTAGGCCTGGGCCTCATGGACCTAGGCAGAAACACCACTGGATCAGTTTGTGGAAATAAGGGCAGGGATATAAGGTTGCACAATTAATAAGGGCTTCATATGTTAGTCAGTATTTTAAACAATATTCTGGAGGCTATGGTAAGCTGGTAGAGTTAAGGGATAGGGAAGGTTTCTCAAACTTACCAGGAATGCAATGTATTTATTTACTTCTATGTACATTGCTTTATTTAGAAGGGCTCAGAAAATCATTTTTTACTGCACAAAATCAAACTAATAGTCCAACTGCAGCATATATAAACACAGGGAAAGATAAACAGTGTAGTGCAGAGTAATATCCCATCAGGGACCTGATAGGCTAGGATGCTACACTGCACATCCAGCCCTGCAGAGTCTGTGTCTGCATACACTGCAGTGGGCAGGCGCAGACAGGGACTATTTGTTTGATTAAAAACAAGCTTTTAAGAGCTTCTTAATGAAACAAGGCACATCAATCTGAATAAATATATAGGTATATTGCATACCTAGTAAATTCCAGAAATCTTCCATATCCCTTTAAAGCAGCCGAGTACTCCTTCCTGTAAGGGTTCTAATGCACTTTAACATGAGTGCTCTAGTCATCAATTGGGTAATAAACAAAACTCGCCAAAAGGCTGTTATATGTGTCAGATAAATGACTGTATGTACTTAGTTCACTTATAGAAATGTTTAGGTGTAGAATGTGTTCGCTTATAGAAATGTGTATTTATAAATTAATTTTAAATTGGTTTTAAAATGAATGTTAATTACCTGAGTTGGGACGGTCTCATCTCCTTCCTGTCAAATGACTCACATTGTTTGTGTTGGAGCCATTGAAAGTCCCCACTTGATGTCATTAATGATACAACACGTTAGGCAGGTAACATTCATTTTAAAACCAAGGTGGCATTTTTGTTGATTTGATAAACAGACATTCTTGAACTAACATGTAAATGTAGATACCCCAATCACTTTCACTGGACCTGGCCCTTTAATGAGGTTTCTGTCTGCTGTTTTACACATGTATAGCATTGTGCTATTTTGCAGTACAGCCTTTGTACTTATACACTATTATTATTATTTATTATCTTTATTTATATGGCACCAACATATTCCGTAGCACTGTACAGTGGTTGAGTATGTGGCAAAAAACTAACTTAACACCTTGTAAAGAATGGAGTCCCTGTTTTTGAGCATAAAATCAAATGTACATAGAGCTTGTTTCCAAGGCATTGACACAAGATTAAAAACTCGCAAACTTACAATCTAATGGTTTAGGTGTGATACAAGAGGGTGACAAATGCAATATGGCAGTGTGAAAGCAATTTGTTTAGTCAAGTGGAGGGGTCTGTGTGTTGTACTGTAGATTGTTGGTGTATGTGTTATTAAGCTGTGGAGTGTGCAGTTGTACATGTTAAGGCTGAAGGTGAGATTTTTTTAAACAGGTGTGTTTTTAGATAGACTAATGGAGCGGGGCAAGGAGTTCCAAATAGTAGGGACAGCACAAGAAAAGTCTTGAAGACGGGAGTGAGAGGAGGTGATGAGAGAGGAGGAAAGGAGGTAGTTAGCAGAACCAAGGGGGCGGTTGGGAGAGTATTTTTAAACAAGAGCAGAGATATAAGGGGGTGCATTATAAAATATACTATCCTGATACTATACATGATTTTGTAACCATTTTAAGTCAGGTCCACAGACCACATTTTCTGAATTCCTTGTGCAAATAATGTGAAATCAAACTCACATGACTTCACAAGATACATTAAATGTAGGTAAACCAAGATCCCTATACATATTTGCTACAATAATGCATTTTAGGGATACAGATGCATTTATTATTATAGAAATATGAACCATTTCACTCTAACAATCTTTAAGATGTGGTGATTTCTCCCATAAGGAAACAACCAAATTCCCTGCTCCTCCCCTTGGTGTTTATCCTTTCCCAACCTCTAATTGACACAGATGTTTATTTCTCCGTGAACATAGTGATTGGTTGTAAATGGACTTTCACTCTAAGGAAGAACTGTTGGGGTGGAGAACATATAAGAAAGGGACCTGTCCTGTTCTGTTGAGAGACAGCTTTATGGCTAGTAAAAGAAAACAGTATTTGAATAAACTCAAAAATGGGCAAAATGTAAACAAATAAAAAGAAATACTGTAGTTAAATATATCAACTTTATTTGTATTCATTCTTTTCTGCAGGTTTAATTTAATTTACTGAGCTATTTCTTTCTTCTGTCCCCTCAGGAGGGCACCTCCTTATAGCCAAAATAACTTTGAATTAGACGTAATAAATACAAATTTAGCGGTCACTTCACACTGCAGCAAACAGAATCTTATTTGTATTCTCCCGCCTCAAGAAGTAGGTCAGCAAAAAGCAAAGTGCTACATAACTGAATACAAAAGATAATATAAAATAGACTCATTTTTATTTGCAGTTCTTCAAAAAAAGTATACAGGAGGTCCCGGGGTTACTTAAGAATGCGCTCTCAATGCTTTTATATTAGTTTGTTTTTATGTTCGGTTTGTTTAAATTAAAAGAAAGAGCACAATAGTTTATGTAACTTATTATTACAGTGCTGTGGTATTATTAAGGATACTGAAATTAAACAAGACAGCGAAGAGAGAGAGAGCGCGCACACAGAGAGAGACGAGAGACAGCGCACAGAGAGAGACAGCGCACAGAGAGAGAGACGGCACACAGAGGGAGAGAGACGGCACACAGAGGGAGAGAGACGGCACACAGAGGGAGAGAGACAATGCAGAGAGAGAGAAAAAGAGACAGCGCACAGAGAGAAAGAGAGACAGCTCACAGAGAGAAAGAGAGACAGCTCACAGAGAGAAAGAGAGACAGCTCACAGAGAGAAAGAGAGACAGCACACAGAGAGAAAGAGAGACAGCACACAGAGAGAAAGAGAGACAGCACACAGAGAGAAAGAGAGACAGCACACAGAGAGAGACAATGCAGAGAGAGAGCACTGTGAATTCAATATAACAATCTATGATACCAAATAACGGGCAAGTTACTAGTTATAACATATACATTCGCTATGTTACCTCCCCTAGCTCTTTCCTCTCTTCTTCATTCACCAGATTCTAGTTTACCGCCCGTCTGACGTCACTTCCGTGCATCTGGTTGTCGTAGAAACACGGCCCGAATTTAGTGCATAGCAAATATTATGTTCTGGTCAACTGTAACCCCTCCCCCCTCCTGCACCCGCCCTCATAATAAGTACCATTGAGCATAAACAAATTCGTAGTAATCGGCTTCAAAAGTCATCATTTTATATTAAATTGAAACGCAAAACGTTGATCCATGATATCGGCTATCTGCCTGCTCTCCTTTTCAGTAATTTCTGTAGGGTGACGTCATCACTCCGGCTGTCACAGAGAATCGACTGTGGAGTGTTCGATGTTCTCTATGATGGATTGGTCTTGGCCCGCACCGGGGACCCCGGAAGTAGTGTGTGTAACACGTGGGTTGTACTTGTGTGCTGCCTGGGAGTGAGACTTGTGTTCCTGGTACACATACAGAGGGGAGCAGTATGGAGGCGCAGGTGCCAGGCTGCGGACAGCTCATCCAGGAGGGAGACTACGTGGTGCTGAAGAGAGACGAAGTGTTTAAGGCCGTGCAAGTGCAGAGGAGGAAGTAAGTGATGGAGCAGAGGCTGGCACTGCCATGTTATTATGGTTATCAATGACACATGCTCAGATCAGTCCATATTTAGAATTTCAATCCATGCATCTAATATCTTAATAACTACTGTAATCCCACATTATTATTTCCAGTGGCTCATACCCCTTCCGCATATTATACCTTCAATATCAGGATAATAAGGAAAAAACAATGCCTAATTGAATATGAATTAGTGTTATATGTACATCCCCACATGTATACTTATAGCAGTATGCACTGGGTACACGTAAAGGCATATCTAAGTTTCATGGATTATGAATGCATGTGACTGAGGAGAATCAGTAGTGTATGAAAACAAAATGGCATGAAAAAAAAACAACTAACATTATTAAACTTACTCTAAAGTTTGCTAAATCTCTTGAGTTTGCTTGAGTTGATTTTGAAGGTTAACACCCCTACGAATATGCTAAAATGAGCATAAAATTCATAATTTGTTGTTTCATTATTTCAATCTGATGGCAGTTTGTGCAGCTAAGCATCATGGGATGTGTAGTCTTGTTTTCACACTACATAAGGAAGCAAGTTGGAGCTCTGTGGATCTTTGCACTGCGGTCCTGTAAGGTTAATATATGGTAAAAATGTTTTTCTAGTGAATGTGAATACAGTTTTTCTAGTGGTCAGTACGCGGTGCCTGGTGGGTGTAGAAACCATGTTTTATTTTTTTAAATAATTATGTACGTGTATAGAATGTGACAGAGAAGTTACCAGATGTTTTCTACATGCTCGCTCATAGGTGGACAACACTTCAAGGCTTTTTTACTAGGAGCCTGAATAGAAGCCCTTCATAGAGATATGTTTTACTTTTGAACACATTTTTTAGGAGCCATCAGTACAAATTAAGACACACACATACTTGATACTCTGAGCTAAAACATAAATTTGTAGCTGCTTGGAACTTGCCCGTCAAAAATGACAGGATTAAAACTGTAAGGCTGGCTATGCTGTCTGCCACACAATGTGAGGCTTTTGCTTCTCTGAGCACCTTCGGCGCTCATTGCGAGGCCCTCCCCCATGTACTTCAACTTTCCTGCTTTGCACTGATCACCTTCGGCGCTCATCGCGAGCCCCAGCATTGCCAGCCATACAGTTTTAATCCCGTCATTTTTGACGGGCAAGTTCCAAGCAGCTACATATTTATGTATTCGCTCCGAGTATCAAGTATGTGTGTGTCTCAATTTGTACCTTTTTAATTATGCTCTGAGACAAACAATGTTTTTTTTTCCGTTGTGTGGTGGTCCTTTTAATATGAAGAGCCATATGATGTACTACCTCTGGGCGTGCTGGAGACCCATGCCCCAGGGCAGCACATCTAGGTGTATTCAATGACGATGTGGCTCTGCAGGGCTTCTATGAAGGATCAATGTGTGTGTGTGTGGTCCAATGTGATGGAGTCCCAGGATATCTAGTGTGGCTAGGTAACTGTTCCTCCCCATTGTGATCCCTTTCGTTTTACTTGGTTTCCAGCTCCATGGTGTGCTCATCTGGGTTGTCTGCTTTCTGCATGCTACTGGTGTGTTCTGCAGTCTGATGGTAAAGGTGTATGCTGCTTTAAGGGGAGTTGATCCACCATATATTGTAGAAACCAGAAACAGAAGAAGATAATTAAAATGCAGTACCCAGTGGTGAAATGCAGTTTAGGGAGTGCAGCTGCACCTCACTGATGAGGCCCAAGAGAGGCTGAAACGTACGTCTGCTGTTTCTCCTGTTCAGGGTAGAATTGCCTGTTTTTTGGGGGCTAGATCATTATAGAGTGGCACCAAACTTGAAAGGCGCAAGTGAGCTAAAAGAGGCTGCTCTCTGAGTAGGTTACCAGGTGTGATGACAGCCTTTCACTGAGGAGTGTCATCCAATCAAAACTGTGGTGTTGCAGGTTACCTTGGCAACAGTGACCATTGCAAACAGAACTTTAGTCTGCAGGAGACTAAGTGCTGTTAAGCCAGGTTGCACTAATAATCTGTTCAGGATCACTGTCTCTCACTCCCAGTGTCAGTATTTCTAACAGACAAATGAATCCCTAGCACCAATACACACACCAGACCTATAGAACAGACCTACCTAGGTGTTCTCTGTTCTCAAATCGAGCCGCTCTGATTTTCTTTTGCAAAATGCAGTTTAAGCAATAAAACCTGGATAGATAGCGCTCACAGGATTGCTTGGTGTAAGAAATACTTATGCCTGTTAAAGGTCCACTGCAGTTTAAGAAAAAAAAGATACTTGTTTGTCAACTATGTACGAAGTTAACAATAATTTATTTTTGAGAAAACATAAATTTTTGAAGATTGTTTGAGTACAGGAACCCATATTGTGTTTGTTACATCAGATTCTGAGAGCTGGCATATGCGATGTGTTTGTACTTATAACCAAAGGAAGCAGGCAGAAAACCAGGGCTATTTTTTGTTTGTTCATTGAAAAAAAATGAAATTGACACCACACCCCTTTTCCCTTATTGGTCCTGAAGCAAACATCTTTTGTCAAAGGAATCAACCGCAGCTCTCACACACATATCTTTTATCAATGTATCGTGGGCCCCTCCAGGTTCCTGCAAGTACCTCACAATTCATTTTATTTATTTTTTCTAATAAAAAAATAGTTGTATTCTTTATTTTTTTATTTATTTTTTCTGTTCTTCATTACTTACGATCTTGGTCAGATTCAAAGGTTTCATTGTGCAGTGGTCCTTTAAGACAATTAGCTTTTGATGGTTATTACACAACCACAGAGGTAATGCAGATGCCAATGTCCTCATCTTAATACCTCTCTGGCAGTCCAGACTTGGAGGATCTGCCTCCCCCTCAGGCTCCATCCCAATAAGAAGTTCAATATGTGAGTCCCATATTTAAATAGACTCCGCTAAAATAAATATTATCTATAAAATGCTTCCATGTTCCTGGTTTACACAGCTGCTGTTAAATATTCATACTACAGTGGTCCTTTAAAGAAGACATTTTAGATAAAGAATACTGTGGTGTGGTCTTTTTTTTTTTTTTTTTAATTTAATTGTGTAAAATAAGCTGTTCTCTCAATTGAATTGAATCACTTGCTTTAGGGCACAACCATTTTCAGTTAATGGTATAATTGCCTTATCTGTCCTTTCCTGGGAGAGACATAATCTGCTGTAAGCCTTTTCCAGCTAGCATCTGGTTAATAATAATAATAATAATGTCCACTTATTGAAACTAGAAAAGATGGACTATTTCAAGAAATGTATCAAGACACTTCATATTTAAGTAACTGCAGGTAACAAATATATTTTAGTGTTTGTGTTTTTTGTTAAATTTAGTCTGACACCGCCGCCTTTAAATGGACAAAACAGAAATATAACTTGTTTTCCACATCCCCAGAGCTGCACCGTGTACCTACCAGTAAAAACACTGCATTTGGGTACAGATTTAACTCTTCACCAACCTTCAAGCCAGCAACAGCTCAAAGCAGAGATCTAAAGACCAGTGTATGACTCCTACTTCCTTCTACAGGGGAGACTACACATCCAACAATTTCTTCCTGCACAAACTGCCATCACTGGTTGTTACATTGTATTTAAATGTATTCGCTGCCTGTGATTGGCCAAAACAAATTATGATCGTTAAGCTAATTTTAGCAGGGATTTTCAGGGGTGTCAACTCACAAAAGCTGCAGCTTGCAAATTCAAAAGATTTAGCAAATGTTAGGGTAAGTTTGTAAATGTCCATTTTATCATGCAAAAAAAAAAAATGTTTGCATAACCTACGGGTTCTCCTCTATCTGATGCATTCATAATCCAGGAAACTTAGATATGCCTTTAAATTCTTTACTGTGAACAGTTCTTTTCAGGGGAAGGTGCTGTGCTTCTGGCTGGCGCTCATAAAGGAGCAAAATACAGTGTGATCAATGACCTCAGCAAATGCTTGTTCCATCCTTGGTGCTCGTGCAAAAGGTGGACTGCCGCTGTTTTTAAAACTTTTTCACTTTTTTAATCTATTTTGGTTTAAAAAAAAGTAAGCAGCAGATTAATTGCATAAATATAAATCATTATTAAATTGCAACTTAGTAGTGTTTTTAGTATTATTGCTTAAATGTTTTTTTATAACATGACTCTATATACAGTCAGGTCCATAAATATTGGGACATCGACACAATTCTAATCTTTTTGGCTCTATACACCACCACAATGGATTTGAAATGAAACAAACAAGATGTGCTTTAACTGCAGACTTTCAGCTTTAATTTGAGGGTATTTACATCCAAATCAGGTGAACGGTGTAGGAATTACAACAGTTTGTATATGTGCCTCCCACTTTTTAAGGGACCAAAAGTAATGGGACAGATTAACAGTCATAAAACAAACTTTCACTTTTTAATACTTGGTTGCAAATCCTTTGCAGTAAATTACAGCCTGAAGTCTGGAACGCATAGACATCACCAGACGCTGGGTTTCATCCCTGGTGATGCTCTGCCAGACCTCTATTGCAACTGTCTTCAGTTCCTGCTTGTTCTTGGGGCATTTTCCCTTCAGTTTTGTCTTCAGCAAGTGAAATGCATGCTCAATCGGATTCAGATCAGGTGATTGACTTGGCCATTGCATAACATTCCACTTCTTTCCCTTAAAAAACTCTTTGGTTGCTTTTGCAGTATGCTTCGGGTCATTGTCCATCTGCACTGTGAAGCGCCGTCCAATGAGTTCTGAAGCATTTGGCTGAATATGAGCAGATAATATTCCCTGAAACACTTCAGAATTCATCCTGCTGCTTTTGTCAGCAGTCACATCATCAATAAATACAAGAGAACCAGTTCCATTGGCAGCCATACATGCCCACGCCATGACACTACCACCACCATGCTTCACTGATGAGGTGGTATGCTTTGGATCATGAACAGTTCCTTTCCATCTCCATACTCTTCTCTTCCCATCACTCTGGTACAAGTTGATCTTTGTCTCATCTGTCCATAGTATGTTGTTCCAGAACTGTGAAGCTTTTTTAGGTGTTGTTTGGAAAACTCTAATCTGGCCTTCCTGTTTTTGAGGCTCACCAATGGTTTACATCTTGTGGTGAACCCTCTGTATTTACTCTGGTGAAGTCTTCTCTTGATTGTTGACTTTGACACACATACACCTACCTCCTGAAGAGTGTTCTTGATCTGGCCAACTGTTGTGATTTTCTTCACCAGGGAAAGAATTATTCGGTCATCCACCACAGTTGTTTTCCGTGGTCTTCCGGGTCTTTTGGTGTTGCTGAGCTCACCGGTGCGTTCTTTCTTTTTAAGGATGTTCCAAACAGTTGATTTGGCCACACCTAATGTTTTTGCTATCTCTCTGATGGGTTTGTTTTGTTTTTTCAGCCTAATGATGGCTTGCTTCACTGATAGTGACAGCTCTTTGGATCTCATATTGAGAGTTAACAGCAACAAATGCAAATAGCACACTTGAAATGAACACTGGAGCTTGTATCTGCTCTTTGTAAATGGGATAATGAGGGAATAACACACACCTGGCCATGGAACAGCTGAGCAGCCAATTGTCCCTTAAAAAGTGGGAGGCACATATACAAACTGTTGTAATTCCTACACTGTTCACCTGATTTGGATGTAAATACCCTCAAATTAAAGCTGAAAGTCTGCAGTTAAAGCACATCTTGTTAGTTTCATTTCAAATCCATTGTGGTGGTGTATAGAGCCAAAAAGATTAGAATTGTGTCGATGTCCCAATATTTATGGACCTGACTGTATATGTAATCTTCACCTTTTTTATGTGTAAACATTACTATTCATTTTCAATTTAGCCTGTGATGGTAGAGATAATTTTTAAAACCATATACAGGGAGTGCAGAATTATTAGGCAAGTTGTATTTTTGAGGATTAATTTTATTATTGAACAACAACCATGTTCTCAATGAACCCAAAAAACTCAATATCAAAGCTGAATATTTTTGGAAGTAGTTTTTAGTTTGTTTTTAGTTTTAGCTATTTTAGGGGGATATCTGTGTGTGCAGGTGACTATTACTGTGCATAATTATTAGGCAACTTAACAAAAAACAAATATATACTCATTTCAATTATTTATTTTTACCAGTGAAACCAATATAACATCTCAACATTCACAAATATACATTTCTGACATACAAAAACAAATCAGTGACCAATATAGCCACCTTTCTTTGCAAGGACACTCAAAAGCCTGCTATCTATGGATTCTGTCAGTGTTTTGATCTGTTCACCATCAACATTGCGTGCAGCAGCAACCACAGCCTCCCAGACACTGTTCAGAGAGGTGTACTGTTTCCCCTCCTTGTAAATCTCACATTTGATGATGGACCACAGGTTCTCAATGGGGTTCAGATCAGGTGAACAAGGAGGCCATGTCATTAGATTTTCTTCTTTTATACCCTTTCTTGCCAGCTGTGGAGTACTTGGACGCGTGTGATGGAGCATTGTCCTGCATGAAAATCATGTTTTTCTTGAAGGATGCAGACTTCTTCCTGTACCACTGCTTGAAGAAGGTGTCTTCCAGGAACTGGAAGTAGGACTGGGAGTTGAGCTTGACTCCATCCTCAACCCGAAAAGGCCCCACAAGCTCATCTTTGATGATACCAGCCCAAACCAGTACTCCACCTCCACCTTGCTGGTGTCTGAGTCGGACTGGAGCTCTCTGCCCTTTACCAATCCAGCCACGGGCCCATCCATCTGGCCCATCAAGACTCACTCTCATTTCATCAGTCCATAAAACCTTTGAAAAATCAGTCTTGAGATATTTCTTGGCCCAGTCTTGACGTTTCAGTTTGTGTGTCTTGTTCAGTGGTGGTTGTCTTTCAGCCTTTCTTACCTTGGCCATGTCTCTGAGTATTGCACACCTTGTGCTTTTGGGCACTCCAGTGATGTTGCAGCTTTGAAATATGGCCAAACTGGTGGCAAGTGGCATCGTGGTAGCTGCACGCTTGACTTCTCAGTTCATGGGCAGTTATTTTGCGCCTTGGTTTTTCCACACGCTTCTTGCGACCCTGTTGACTATTTTGAATGAAACGCTTGATTGTTCGATGATCGCGCTTCAGAAGCTTTGCAATTTTAAGAGTGCTGCATCCCTCTGCAAGATATCTCACTATTTTTGACTTTTCTGAGCCTGTCAAGTCCTTCTTTTGACCCATTTTGCCAAAGGAAAGGAAGTTGCCTAATAATTATGCACACCTGATATAGGGTGTTGATGTCATTAGACCACACCCCTTCTCATTACAGAGATGCACATCCTAATATGCTTATTTGGTAGTAGGCTTTCGAGCCTATACAGCTTGGAGTAAGACAACATGCATAAAGAGGATGATGTGGTCAAAATACTCATTTGCCTAATAATTCTGCACTCCCTGTATGTCTTTGTTAAATATGTACTAGATAGAATTTCATTGAAAGAAACAACAAAAAAAAGATTATTTAATGGAAGTCCCTGTATTTTTATTTGCAAGGGGCTTTAACCCTGCTCATATAAAATCTTCCTGGCTCCTAAGGGTTTGGTATATTTGTTCATAAGTATAGAGTAAATGTAATTTTATAGTAGACAAGGAAGGACCATCTCTCTTCACCCTTTTGTACAACACATGAGAAAATGTCTGCTGAAATCTTTGAACATACTAATACTGTGACACTTCCCTTGATAATGATCCAGGTTAGATGACCAGTCAGTCAATGACTGTATTCATTCAACACCAGAACGCTCTCCTTTCAGAACTATTGTCAGAATACAATGTTAAGCATGACCTTGATGGCATGTGAAGTGATTGCAATTGTTCAATAATTGGAGCACTCTTTGGCACTGCCTTTTTGGGGGATTGGGATGTAGACTGACCTTTTCTAGTCTATTGGCCATTGTTGAGTTTTCCAAATGTGTTGGCATAAGGCAAGCAACGCTTTCACAGCATCATCCTGTAGCATTTTGACTAGTTCAATTGGGATACTATCACCTCCTGCAGCCTTATTATCAGCAAGACATCCTAGGGCCCATCTCACTTCACTCTCCAAGATGTCTGGCTCCAACTCATTGGACAAATTATTGAAGTCATCACTGCTGTTAAGATCCTTCCTGTATAGATCTTCAGTGCCTTTTTAGGTTCCCAATGTTCTTGAAGAGATCTCTTGATTTACCCATTTGATTATCATCTTCAATCTCTTTACATCGCTCATTGTAGAATGTCTCCTTGTCTCTTCTTGCTATTTTCTGGAATTCTACATTCAGTTGGACACATCTTTTCTTATCTCCACTGCTTTTTGCTTTTCTTCTGTCCTGGGCTACTTTCAAAGCCTTATTAGACAGCCTGTTTGACTTCTTACCTTTCTTTCTTTTATGGATATTGTTTGTTGCTATTTCCTGGATTATGTTGCAAACTTCGGTCCAAAGTTCTTCAGGCATTCTATCTTCCATGTCTCATCCCTTAAATCTATTTGTTTCTTCCATTGCATATTCATAAGGGGTATTATTTATTTTGTATCTACTTGGTCTGATTGTTTTCCCTCTTTTCTTCAGTTTAATTTTCAACTTTGCAATAAGAAGCTCATGGTCTGAGCCGCAGTCACCTCCAGGTCTTGTTTTTGATGACTGCTCCTCCATCTTTGACTGCAAAATATATAGTCAATCTGATTTCTATGTTGTCCATGTGTAGAGTCGTCTCGGAGGCTGTTGTAAGATGGTGTTTGCTATAACCAGAGAATGATCTTGACAAAATTCTACTAATCTCTGACCTGCTTCATTTTGTAGTCCAGGGCCAAATTAGCTAGTTATTCCAGGTGTCTTTTGGTTCCCTACTTTAGCATTCCAATCTCCTAAGATGATAGTAACATCTTTTCTTGGTGTTATATCTATAAGGTGTTGAATGTCTTTGTAGAACTGGAAAACTTTAGCCTCCTCAGCATCCATGGTTGAAGCATAGACTTGGATCACTGTGATATTAAATGTCTTGCCTTGAATTCAAATTGAAATTATTCTGTCATTTATTGAGCTGTAACCAAGCACTGCTTTGGCCACTCTTTGATTGACTAGGATGGGTACTCCTTTTCTTCTGTGGGATTCTTGACCACCGTAGAAGATTCCCAGGATATTAATGCTTAACCTTGTCATTACATTATTGACCACATCTAGTTTGCCTTGATTCATAATTCTAACATTCCAGGTTCCTATTCTGAATTGGTCTTTGCGGCAGCAGTACTTTCCTTTCCCCTCCAGACACATCTGCAGCTGGGTGTCCTTTCGGCTATGGCCCAACCACTTAGTTTGATCTGGTGTTACTTTTACTTGCCCTCTGCTCTTTTTCAGTAATGTGGTAGGCACTTTCTGACTGGAGGGGCTCATCTTCCGTTACCATATCGTTATGTCCATAAAGTTTTCTTAGCAATGATACTGGAGTGGGTAAGCCATGAGCATAAACCATTTTTGTCAAAACCAGAATTTTTCAAGACTTTGTGTGCAGGAATCCATTTTGTGTTTGTTACATCACTCCCTGAGAGTTAAATGATAAGGGTGTGTGTTTATCAGTTGAGGGAGGAGGTAACAGAAAGTGAAAGTGACACCACCCACCTGTTCTCACAGGCCCAGAAGCAAGAAGTTTACATTTGTTGAGAAGAATTCAGTTGGTGCCAATGTTCCGCTCTCAGACACACGAACTTCCACGAAAGTATCATGGTGACCTCCAGTGCCCAGCAAAGGCATCAAACTTTTTATTTTTTTTCCATGTATAGAATGTACACAGTATAGATAGTTACATAGTATAGTTACATAGTAATTAAGGTTGAAAAAAGACTTTCAGTCCATCAAGTTCAACCTGTTAAGATCTCCTCTGATCTGCAATATGCGGATTAGTTATTAATTAAATTATTGATTAAATAATTATTAATAGTATAGTATTGGAGAATGAATAAAGAGTTAGTCCATCAAGTTCAACCTTTTTAGATCTCTATTGATCTTTTTAATTTGGACTATTTATTATTATTGTTAATTATTGTTAATTGATCCAGAGGAAGGCAAACATAAAAAAAAAACCCATTGAAACTTTGCCAATTGTCTCATAAGGGGAAAAAAAAGCAAAATTCCTTCCTGACCCCAGAAACTGGCGATCAAATTTCTCCCTGAATCAATATTCCTTGCTAGTTATCTAGGATAGCCTTGAATGCCCTCTTTATTCAGAAATATATCTAACCCCTTTTTGAAGTTGTCTATCGAATTCGCTGTCACCACCTCCTTTGGTAGAGAATTCCACAGTTTAACCACCCTAACTGTGAAGAACCCTTTTCTTTGTTTAAGGTGAAATCTTTTTTCCTCTAACCTCAACGGATGTCCTCTTGTCAGTTGAAAATCTCTTGCTACAAAAAGTTCACTTGACAAAACCTTATATTGACCCTGGATGTATTTAAATAACGTAATCATATCTCCTCTTAGACGCCTTTTTTCTAGCGAAAATAAGTTTAATTTTGCTAGTCTTTCTTCATAACTTAGCCCCTCCATTCCCCTTATTAGTTTTGTAGCCCTTCTCTGTACTTTTTCCAGCTCTAAAATGTCTTTTTTGTGAGGTGGTGCCCAAAATTGTACTCCATATTCCAAATGAGGGCGTACTAGAGATTTGTATAGTGGCAGAATTATATCTTCTTCCCTGGCTTCTATACCCTTCCTAATACATGCTAATATTTTATTTGCCTTTGCAGCCGCTGCTTGGCTTTGAGCGCTGTTACCTAGGTGGTTGTCCACTAGTACTTCCAAATCCCTTTCAATATCTGATACCCCTAGATTTGCTCCATTAAGATTATAGATTGCTTGGCTATTGTTCCTTCCCAAATGCATAACCTTACATTTATTTGTATTAAATCTCATCTGCCATTTAGCCGCCCATTTCTCTAATTTATGCAAATCCTTTTGTAGGGAAAGTACATCATTATCTGATTTTATTACCTTGCACAACTTAGTGTCATCAGCAAAAATGGAGACACTACATTCGAGTCCTACTTCAATGTCATTAATAAATATGTTAAAAAGGAGAGGACCCAATACTGAGCCCTGAGGAACCCCACTTATCACATTAGACCAATCGGAGTATGTTCCATTTACAACAACCCTTTGCTTCCTGTCTTTTAGCCAGCTCTCTAACCATGAGCAGATATTTACTGCAATTCCTGTATCCCTTAGTTTGCTCACTAGTCTTCCATGTGGCACTGTATCAAATGCCTTTGAAAAATCTAAAAAGACTACATCCACTGAGTTGCCCTGATCCAAGTTCCTACTAACCTCCTCATAAAAACTAATTAGATTGGTCTGACACGACCTTTCCTTCATAAATCCATGTTGACTGCTACCTATGATCCTGTTCAAAAAGACATATTCTTGTATTCTGTCCCTTATTAACCCTTCTAAAAGCTTCCCAACTACAGACGTGAGGCTCACTGGTCTATAATTCCCCGGATTTGCTCTAGATCCCTTCTTAAATATAGGTATCACCTCTGCTTTTCTCCAGTCATCTGGTAGAGACCCTGTAGTGAGCGAGTCTTTAAAGATTAGTTATAATGGTTTGGCTATTACAGAACCCAGCTCCCTCAGTACCCTTGGATGTATTCCATCAGGACCTGGGGCTTTATTAACATTTATTTTCTCCAGCCTCTTTTGTATTTCTTCCTGCGTTAACCAATTATTTAGTGAAGGTAGTGTAGCCCCATTATGTTGCAGTGTCCCAACCACTGGTACCTCCCTTGTGTAAACCGACGAAAAGAACCTATTTAGCTCATCTGCCTTTTCCTGGTCACTAATTATCAGATGGCCTGTGTCACATTGTAATGGTCCTATCGATTCCTTCCTGGCCTTCTTCCCATTAATATATTTATAAAATATTTTAGGGTTAGTCTTACTTTCCATTGCAACTGACTTCTCATTTTCTATTTTAGCCAGTCTAATAGCCCTTTTGCAAGCCTTGTTGATTTCCTTATAGTCACATAAAGATGCCTCTGTTCCCTCCTTCTTGTATAATTTAAATGCATATTTATTTTTCCTCATCATGATCTTTAAGTCATTGTTAAGCCACATGGGATGTGATTTACTCCTATTTATTTTATTTCCACATGGTACATGCTGATGAGTATGTTTATTTAGTAAGGATTTGAATGTTGTCCATTTATTTTCAGTATTCTTCCCTGTAAGTTCTTTGTCCCAGTCTATATGTTGTATTGCTGCCCGTAGCCCATTAAAGTTAGCCCTTTTAAAATTTAGAGTTTTTGTTGGCCCCTTACAACTCTGTTTTTTGTATTCAATCTCAAATGAGACTGTGTTGTGATCACTGTTCCCCAAGGGTTCCCCTATTTTTACATTTGATATTATATCAATATTACTTGTGATGACTAAATCCAAGATGGCCCCATTTCTAGTAGGTTCTTGTATTACCTGGGCTAGATAATGATCCCTGAGTGTACTCAAGAACCTGCTCCCCTTAGCTGAGCTGCTGGTCTCGTTTATCCAGTTTATATCAGGGTAATTAAAGTCTCCCATTATTAGAACTTGCCCATGCTTAGCTGCATTTCCAATCTGTAACAATAATTGTATTTCCTCACTTTCAGCTATATTTGGGGGTTTATAGCATACTCCCACCAATATGCATTTAGAATTAGCTCCTCCACTATTTAGCTCAACCCACAAGGATTCAATGATGCCGTTAGTGCCAGCATAAATATCTTCTCTAACTATAGGCTTAAATTCAGGCTTAACATAAAGACAGATCCCTCCTCCTCTTTTACCATTTCCCCTATCTTTCCTAAATAGGTTATAACCATCCAGATTAACAGTCCAGTCATGAGATTCATCCCACCATGTTTCCGTAATGCCTATTAAGCCCCATTTTTCTTGTACTGCCAATATTTCTAGCTCATCCATTTTCCCAGGCAAACTTCTTGCGTTTGCAATCATACACTTTATGTTGCTATGGCTCTGCTGTTGTGAAGTGCCTGCCACTGTATTTGAGGCCCCTATTAATATCTCCCTACTTTCTATTGTAACCCTCCCCCCTTCTCCTCCCCCATGGGTAAATAATTCATCCCTTTCCCTCTCTACCCTATTTACCCCAATACTTCTATATACTCCCTCCCCCCCACCTACAAGTTTAAAAACTCCCCCAGCCGTTCTACCATCCTATTCCCTAGCACAAAAGCGCCCTCATCATTAAGGTGCAATCCATCCCTGCTATAGAGATTGTACCCAAGTGAGAAGTCAGCCCAGTGCTCTAAAAACCCAAAACCCTCTGCACTGCACCACTTTTTTAGCCACGCATTAACCTCCCTAAGCTCCTTCTGCCTCCCTGGGCTAGCACGTGGCACTGGTAGTATCTCAGAAAATACTACCTTGGAGGTCCTTGCTTTAAGCTTATTCCCTAATTCTCTAAAATCATTCTTTAGGACGCTCCATCTTCCACTAACTTTGTCATTGGTACCAATGTGTACCAAGACCGCCGGTTCATTACCAGCCCCTCCCAATAATTTATCCACCCGATCCACAACATGCCGAACCCGAGCACCCGGGAGACAGCAAACTGTTCGATTGCTGGGATCTGGGTGACAAATTACCCTGTCTACCTTCCTAATAATAGACTCCCCTACCACCAAAACATGTCTGTTGCTCTGCCTATTCTGCCCTCCCTCTTCTCCAGTAGAGCTGTTTGCCCGGCTGTTAGAGGGAACAGCTCTATCTGGCATTGCCATTCCTGAATGGACATCGCCAACAGTTTCACTCAATCTGGCAAATCTGTTGTTGTTTGCCAACTCAGAACTGGCCTGCCTCCTCCTGTACCCTCTGATTCCCCTTCTAACTGTAACCCAGCTACCTCCCTGGCCATCCTCACTAGCCCCAGCTCCTCCCTCCATACTAGGCCCAGCTAAACTGTGCTCCGTGAGCACCAACTCCCTTTCCAGTGGAGCAATATCACTAAGTGCTGCAATTCTTCTCTCCAGATCTTCAATTTGAGCTTTCAAAGAGGCAACATGCTCATACCTGTCACAGAGGTATGGACCCTGGATCATCTGTTCCAGTAGTGCGTACATTTGACAGGATGTACACTGAATAAGGTTGCCACTGGACTGACTCATAATTATTATTATTGTCTACGAAATTTCAGTGGGAAAAATAAAGAATATAATATAATATATTTATATAAAGTTTTCCTCCTTTGCACTATAAATCTGCCCTCCCTTTTCTTTGAAGGCCCTCCTTTTATTTAAACTCCTAGGCTTTTACTAGAATTGCACTTGATACTGAAAATGTTCGCAAGCTCACAAGTTCCCCTTCTCCGGTTTCTATTAACTTCTGCCTTCTCGCCTGGGCACAATTAGTGCACTCTGCAATTTATCAGCCTTTACTTGTAAGGTAAATCCACTTGTAAACAGGCCCCAAACCAGCTCACAAATCCTTTATCCTAGTTTAACAGTCAAGCCACACCCCTCTCACCTGGGCACACTTAGTGCACTCTGCAATTTATCAGCCTTTACTTGTAAGGTAAATCCACTTGTAAACGATGTATAGAATGTTTATTATACAGTGGTTCTTTAAAGGCATATCTAAGTTTCCTGGATTAATACATTTCTGCAATCTTTAGGCAAAAAGCATTCATGATATATGCAGCATATTTTATAAAACACTTATTGTTTTTATTATCATCTCAAAATCACTCTAATTATTATGTTGATGCCCCCAGGGGTGCCTACCAAGGCACCTGATACCTCCTAATCAGCATGGAGCAACCAATTTTAACTATTTACTAACCTGCTCTGGCTTCCTCAGCCAATAGGAGAGCACTGATGTTAGCCCCAAAGTCACTACTGGGATGTGACCCGCCCACGCCAGAAATTAGGACAGACAGAGCTGCTGTGTGTGGTGAGAGACCTGCAGCATTTAATAAGTGCAGTAACATCTTAAGTGAGACCGTTTGCACAGTAAGAGTCTTTCTCTGAAGCAGCAGGAAGATGAAGCAGAGATCTGCCCTTACAACCTCAGTTCTTGTACTGAGCACGCCAGAAGCCACTGACGTGGAGACTGATGGTGTATTATTAGCATGTTTCTGATTCGGCGCAGCTAAACATAAATGTTATGCTAATTTAGCTGGTATTTTCTAGGGGTTTACACTGGCAAAAACCATACGATATGTTGCTAACTTCAAGGTAGGCTAATTAATGTTTATTTGGGGGGGGGGGGGTCATTAAAAAAAAAATGATTCATACACTACTAAGTCTCCTCTGCAATGCATTCATAATCCAGAAAACGTAGATATGCCTTAAAGTTGAAAACAGATGTATCACTGGGACTTTTTGGTGATTTTAAAAGTTAATGTAATGTGAAAAGTTTAATATATTGATTTATGTGCATAAATCTCTATATGTTTGACTATTCATGTATCAAAAATATGGTTGGAATGAATTGTTCATTATTTCAACGTGAAGACGATACTGCACTCAATGTAATTATCTACAGATTCCATTAATGGTCATGGAAGCACATTTTCATCGTTCTGCAGTTACTTTGTATAGAGACTTTTTGCTGTACTAATCCGTACCTACAAAAATACTGCATCTAAAATGTACTTCTTGAAATATTTATTTTATGTTCTTCTCATTTATACAGAAAAATAATTTTTGAAAAGCAGTGGATATATTTGGATAACTCAATTGGAAAAAACTATGGTACCTCATTTGAGATCTCTAGTGGTGGAAACCTTGAACCAAAGAAAAAGGACATCTCGGCAGCAGGTATTATGTGGTTCTTTTTTCTCTAGGTTACGGTTGTATAACTAAATATAGTATACTTTAGAATTGTGAAGTGTGACCATGAGCATAAATCGGGGTTCATCAACCTTTTAATACCTACCACACACTTTTGATGGTAAAATGTCCTTACCGCCCACCAGTGCCGCAGTTACTCGCTTTACACCTCTAATTTCTGGTTACATAAATAATATGATCTGTACTTACTAGATCGTGATCCAGTCCTGCCTGCTATCCCTAGGCTCTCAACAGCTTTCCAACCAGCCAAGCGACGCCACCTAGTGATTACCCCATCGCCCACCATGAAAGCCTGAATTGCCCACTAGCGTGCAGTAGGGGGCAGGTTAATTACCACTAGATCATAGAGAAATTATGGATTGGGGCAAAAAAAACAAGTTGTCTTTGTATTACAGACACACAATATCCTTGATTAAATCTTCCTTAAAATAATTAATATTTATAATATGTTTTACCTCTGATCAGAGATCTTTATTAAGTATAAAACTTGTAGTGGAGTGAATATCTGGTGACCTAATATTGTAAATCCATGGGGATGGGAATTGTGCAAATTACTCTAACTAATCCAAGACTGCAGGTAGAGAATAATGAAAAATTGTACTAGAAATTTGTCTTTCAGGAGATCCGTGCCTGTCGGAATTTTGCAGTACACTTACTGAGTCCAGTAATAAGTGATGAATGTGGAGTGTCTTTAGTTATAAGATTCATTTGGCTGGTAATGGTCCTAGTTGTTCCCTTGTGTAGAATCCTCAGGATATCAACAGACACTTAGTAAATCTGGCCATGCTTTCCTGGACTAATTTACGGAGATCCATGATACTAAAGAGACCACAAGTGATCCAGTGAAACTGCGATCCAGTGTAACTGCGTTTTTTTTTATATTATGTTTTTAGTTGTACACCAATCGGCAAAAGTTTTTATTACTATTTTTATGATAACAGTTTAATTTATTTCATTCAGTTGTAACACATATAGGTCAAACCTCAAGAATTTTCCATTTATTTTATTAAGATTTTGTGGAGAGATTGGTTGACTTGGAAGTGTTTTAAAATTTATTTTCCATTTTGAGACTGATACAGCCCTATTGCTGAAGAGATTTAATTCGCATTCCTCCAAATTCTAATCTCAGATATCCTTGCTCATTCTATTCTAACTAGTAACTTGTCAGTCATATATTTTATATAGGATATATATGGAATATGACATTGAATCAATTTTTTTTTTCCTTTTTCACAATCAATTTTCATTAGGATGGCAACAGATAAAGAAAATTACATACATTTTGAAAATAAGTAGAAATAAATTTTATAGTGCATGATAATTTTTCTTGAATTCTGCTTTGTTAAAAAATTTAGATTTTACTAAGAAAAGGTATTATCTGGCAGCGAGGCTTCTCTATTTATAAGGTGTACCAAATACTAAATTTGTTACATTATGTAGGCTGCTAAATTTCCTTTACAATTGGGTAAATGTCATGTGTTTTTTTGTTTCACCTTAGAATCAAAGGAAGCGGGCGCTGATAATCGCAATATAGTTGATGATGGAAAATCTCAGAAATTAACAAGGGATGACATTGAAGCGCTAAAGGAAAAAGGTATCAAAGGTGATGTAAGTACATTGTGCATTTATTAAACCACTTATTTGACACTGAATGCACCTTTAACATTTGCTTTCCTTTTCCATTATATTTTATAACTTAAAAATTATAATTTTGTATTAAGGTCAAATGGACACTAGGTGTGTTTTAATGGCAACACCAGCAGAAGCAATTGCAGTGTGGAGGTTAAAGGATCACTGCAGATAAAGCAAAACATGACATTTGCTAGCTAAATATGTACCAAACCACCATATTGTTCGCTGCATAAGACGCACCTAGTTTTTGGAGGAGGAAAACCAGAAAAAATATTCTGAATCAAATGGTGTATTGAACTAATAAACCGAAATATTTGCTGTGGGTGTTTTTTTTGTTTTCTTTTTTCCTCTCTCTGTCTAGGTTTATTCTATGGACTCAACCTAGTAACTTAAGTCTTTCAACCTTCACTCGTAAACCCTGCCTTTTTTAAATAGGATTTTAGGGGGCGTGTTCATATGATCTGAAAATATTCAAGCAATGCAGTAATTTACTTCTTAGACACAGCCAATAATAAATGAGACCGTCATCATGACGTCAATAAAACATGGACGTTAGACGGAACCTGCAATTGGAGGCTGCAAATTATTGAGAGCCAATCCCATATATAGTTGTCAGCAGTGCGGGTTGCTGGCAAGGCTCGCCAAAGGCGCTCCTTGCGCAGCTGATGTGCGTTGTAGGCGCTCATCCCTACGACGGGACTTGCACCGCAAAATTTACGGACTTAGCATCCACAAATATGAGCCGCAGGACTTAGAAAAAACACCATTACGACCGCGCAAAAATACGACCTTAGTGCCCGAAACCCGCGCACATGAAAACATTAAAAGCACAATAAATTCACACAACAAACACATAAAAAGCTTACCCACAGCAAGGGGGGGCACCCAGGACCTCGGAAAGTCAAGTTACACCTCAATTTAAGAAGAAATTCAAGAGTTTAGACACTCAAAAATCCCCTAAGCGAGAGAAAAAATGTCCGCAGAAGAAAACTAGGCTACAGGACCCTAAACACACGAAACACATACGGATTTTCCGAAAAAGCCGTACGAGGTCCAATAACAAGGACGCAAAATCAGCCACTATAGGTAAAGTTTATTAATTATTTCATTAGCATACAAAAAAAACAACGCTGCTCATAGCACACAAACAACCAACAGCCTCGCAATGAGCGCCAAAGGATCTCGGAACACCAAGAAAATTAATGTCTCAACCAAACACCATTACCTGCCTTACAATATTATTGCCGTCATTTTTTGACGGGCAAGTCACTAGTAAGTAATATTTGCCAATCAGGCTCACAATCAAGCAATCTAGCACTCTAAAAAAAAGGCATTCCAACATCTGTTTTAGTCTATGTGGGTATTATGATATGTATTAACCATTAAGCCATTTGATTCTGCTGCAATTTTATGTTTGTTATGTGTTAGAAAAAAATGTATTTTATAGAGTATTAGCAAATTTTCTCTGTCTTTTTTTTTTTTTTTTTTCGATATCAGTCAGCGATGATATGCGATTTACCCTTCTGCTTTTGTCTTCTCCATGGATAAAAAAGATTATTCTATTTTGAAGTTTTTACACAGTAATGAAAGTAATTACTGTTTGCTTTTACCAGCGCGTATTTGGTGCTTTTTCAATGGCGTGCTTTTGTCGATGCACATTTCTTGTGCGCGCTAAGGCCTGGTTGCCAGAGAGAGATAGATATGACCAATAACACAGCTATTTATAATAATACTGAGATATATAATTACACACACATATATATATATATATATATATATATATATATATATATATATATATATATATATATATATATATATATATATATATATATATGTGTGTGTAATTATATTTTTTACTGTAACGTGACATTTCACTTATTCTTTGTATTGATTTTTTTTATTTTTGTTACCACTGATCATTAACAAGGTAACTCTTCCTGTACTGTCTTAACTGTGATGTTAAATCTTTTTTTGCAAGTCGTTTCCTTGAATCCTCAAATGTAAAGCTGTTATGTGAGTCTTAGACTGCACTGTAAATAGGCTCTTCTTCCATCTTCACCTTTTTGCTCAAGGGCTCCCGCCGCTTGTTCTTGGATTTATTTCCATGTTCCCCGGAGCCTGTATTTTTCCTCCCTGACAATAAAAGCTTTGCAGTGTGAATCATCATGGCATAAAAACAAAAGGTTACAAGGCCTGATGACTTGAAGCACTTTCCCACTTGCGAACAAAAGGTTTTTGTAAGTGTGGTTATTATCAGGGCAAGAAGGTAGCGTTTCCATTATAAAATGTTTCTGAAACTTCCTTGGCCCTGATATAAATAGACATTACAGAAGATGTGTTGATGTTAAAGCTTCTTTAAATTTCCACAAAGGCGATTCAGTGTGAAAATGGTGCAATTTTATTAAAGACAAGTGTAGTTCAAGGAAAAGTGTAACATGAGCAACAATAGTAGCACACAAGAACATTTCTGGAGAAAAAAAATCGGATTTTTTTTCGGAAGACTTGGTAGAAACCATTTTGTGTTGCATAACTTCCCTAGTTGGATCCTAAGGGTGTGTTTTTTGTTTTTTTTTATCTGTCAGTGTATGTAGTGGTAGAGTAGGGTAGAACAAAGAGAGATCTGGAGATTTTGTTAGAAAATTGGACCTGACTAAAAGTAATACCAGATCCATAAGCACGCAAGCTTTGCTCTCCAGAAATGTAGGCGCTCCTCTCACACGTGGCGGTTACGGTCTTTTGACAGTTCTTTTCTGCCCCCCCATGGCTCAGTATCTAGCCTGCGCAGTGATCCACGTGAGAGCTAACAAATTAATTGACTATTTATACACAGACACTAATTGCGATTTAAAAACCCACAGGTGTGGGAAATTAACCTTTTTAATTGCCATTGTAACCTGTGTGTGTCACCTTGTGTGTCTGTAACAAGGCCAAACATTCAAGGGTATGTAAACTTTTGATCAGGGCCATTTGGGTGATTTCTGTTAGTTGTTTGGCTCCGTTTTAAATCCTATGTGATAAAAAATGGCTTCATGTGATCCCTATCCTTCAATAAAATACATTTTTTTTTGCATGATCAGTCATATTTTCAAAATGCCCAAATTTCTGCCAGGGTATGGGAACTTTTGAGCACAACTGGTATACCTGGTTTTGGTGTCAATACATTTGGATAAGAGAGCTTAACCTAGTAGCATGGAGAGCAGTAGGCTTTTAAGACACCTGGGCCACTATTCAATTGAGCAATTGTTGATTACCGGAGCCCGTAATGTAGCCCGTAA
Source organism: Discoglossus pictus (assembly GCA_027410445.1). Lineage (NCBI taxonomy): Eukaryota > Metazoa > Chordata > Amphibia > Anura > Alytidae > Discoglossus > Discoglossus pictus. Next base: position 63,606,345 of record CM050165.1, on the reverse strand, counting down.
ACTAATTTGCTATTGAACTGGCGTCTTTTAGCTACCCGCAAATGATTTACAGGCTGGAAATCCCTGCGGTTGTCAAAATCATAACTCTCAAC